>JBBMOL010000201.1:62453-662453 GCA_037954665.1 Laguncularia racemosa | reverse complement strand
TAACTCGCCACAATTTCACAAATGAAATTGATAAGAGTAAGGTGGCATGAAGAGGAGCTCTCCCACAGCAAGAGATTTAGATATTTGATGTTCAAAAAGTACCCTTCTAACCCTACTTTGCAAGTATTTATACTTGCTCTAAATAGGGTAAATTTAACAAAGAAAATTACAAGTGAAAGCAACAAATGTTGCCGGTTTTTGGATCAAAGAAAATTACAAGTAAAACCCTTATAAGTAGCCGGCTTCTTACACCTTTCATGGAACATTATTGAACCAATTCTTCTTTGTTTTATTTTGATCCATGAATGACCTACAATTGAGCATTAGTGAATTTACCCATTGTCTTGTAAAACCAACAAATGTACCTACTACAATGTAAAGACAAATTATTATGAAATAAATAAAGATAGCATGTGGATGTCTAGAATCATTAGTTCAAAGTGGATTCCCCATTGCTATATCCAGAAGTTTGATTCCTATCACTATGTTGATTAGAACCTTAACCCTCTGAGTGACATGTAGACTGTCCTACTCACTCAGCCAATGTAATTCATAGGGCCTAGGATGAGGTGTAGTGACTAGTTGTAGTTTATTCACTAATGCAGCAGCTATAACATTGATGCAACTATTGATAAATCTATAGGCTCAAGTATGTCTTCCTTATCACCCTCATTTTCCACCTCTATAGTAGTCATCACCCTTTTGTTAGGACATTAAGCAGCCATGTGTCACAAGCCTATGCAATTGAAGCATTAAGTTTGATGAATCTTTCCACTTGATGACCCCAGTATTGTTTGTAGAATATCAGCCCCTACAACTGCTTTGCCTTTTCTAGAACTATCCCTCTCCCTATTAGTAACAGTTGCATTTGATTCTACAGTCCTATCAATCTCCCCTTTCTAACCTATTGATTATCTAATCTAAATAACTGAGTGGTAGATCCATACCTGCTACTCAATGCTCTGTATGGATTGAAGCACCTCTACCTCTCAATTTTTAAAGCCAACTGGATGGCCTCATCAAGAGTGACATACCTCTGTAACTCGACAATACATGCTATCTCATATTTCAACCCAAACACAAATCATGCCATGGTCTGTTCAAGAGGTTTAACTGTCCCACATCGGAACCTCAGTGTCTCAAACTCCTAGACATACTCATCTACTGTTTTGTCCTCCTGTCTTAATGTTTGGAGATGCATGAATAACTCATGCCTGTAGTGTTCTAGTATAATCCTCTTTCTCAGCACCCTTTTCATTTCTTGCCTAATATGAATCTCAGCATCAGCATCTCTGATGTGCTTCACTTGTTGATTGCAATTAACAATAACAAATGAAGAATCATACAACAAATCACAAGAGGCGTGAATTCAACAAACTCCAAAACCCCAAAATATCAAATGATTTCCATGCAAAAAATGATATGCCAAGGATCTAATTACAAGTACACAATTGCAATTGAGAATTCAATTGCACAATACACAACCAAAAGGGTATGAAATCAAAATTGAATTATAACCCTAAAAAATTGCATGAATGAGATAGCAAAAAGGATGAACTAATTCCTCTCCAGATATTACTCACTAGTTGGGAATTAGGATGGATTTTATGTTGTTGATATCACACACAACAAAGATCAAATCCCACTCGCCACACTTCCTTGAAGAAATGATAAGAGTTCACATGAAAATGGAGGAGACCCTCACGGTTTTCAAGTTTGAAAAATAATGTTCAAAAAGCTCCTTAGAAACCCTACTTAGCAAGTATTTATACTTGCTCCAATTAGGGTTAAAATGTCCAAAGATTTACACCCTATGCCACTAATGTAGCCGGTTCTAATTCAACCAAAATACAAGCAAATCAAAATGTCCTAAAAATTATTACAAAGTGATCGGTTAAAAAATAAAATAACAAATACAAAGATGGTCTTCAAAGAGCCGATTCTTCAAGTCAATTGAGTACACCGCGGGCCATTGGATGTGAGTCCAATGATGTTTCTAATTTGATCAATAGTGTAGGTTATTTGACATCCTGTAAAGACTTATCACTATACCTGCTATAATACAATTCAAACATTATTAGATAAGGAAATGGATAAATGTGAGCAATTTGGATTATACATCCAAATCAGGTTCCCTGACTATCGGGATCGTAGGGTAGATTCCCATCAATCTCTCCTCCTGTTGGCCACATGGTTCTTCCACCATAAGGCGACATACCTTGTAAATTCAACTGCTACTAGACAAACTCTTGTATGGTCATTAATCTCATAGCTCTCGAAGAGCCCTTCTACCTTATCCTCCCAGTCAAGGTACTCATCTACAGGTCCCTTTCCAATAAATGAAGGCATATGCAATTTTACAAACTCTAGACCCCTAAGCGGTCTAAACTCATGGTTAGGATAAAGTTCATCCCCAAAATTGTCATCCGTCTCCTCTCTGCAAGCATGGTACTGTCTTCCAACCTGTCTACCCTTGTTTCCTCCTACTGCTGCTTCTCTACCTACAGCATTAAGGGCTACCCTAAGTGGGCGTGCCTATGGATTTGCCACTAGTTGTTAGGGTAAGGTCATCTGATCGACCCGTGTTTCTAGATTAGCAACAATGGTAGTCAGGTCTTGCAATTGTTCTTCTTCCACCTATAGCATGATGACCTTGTACTCGTCCTCCTATCTGGTTGTTGGCCTCATTCCCGAATCCCCCATTAACACTATTGTTCGACATACTTAATAGAATTTCCACTCAACACATGATGTGCCTAGTATCCAATTATAATCACATAAAAGCTAATTAGATAATCAACTAAACACAAATCATAAAATGGCGTGATTCCGCTTCCACGTAAACCCTAATTGTAAGAACCACTTTGATTGAATATGCAATTACAATGAACTCAATTAGAATTCCAAAACCAATCAAATAAACAATACAATTAATTCCAATTTCTAAAACAAATGGTGTGAATCCAAGCTTGAAAATTGAACCCTAATTGACGGAATCAAGAACAACATAAAGTAACTAATTCCTTACCAAATATTATGCACTAGTTGGAATTAGGATCAACATGTAATTTATTGATATCACTCACAACAAATCCAAGTCCACTCGCCACAATCCTATGGAAGAATTGATAAGAGTATTTTGTGAAAAAGGAAGCACCCTTTCACTTGAATAAGCAGCCGCAATATGTGTTCAAAAAGTCTCTTCTAAAACTTAGTTAGCAAGTATTTATACTTGCTCTAATTAGGGAAATATCAACAAAACAAAATTACAAGTAAAATCCATAAGTGACCGGTTTTTTACAATAAAGGACAATTACAAATAAACCCTCAAAATGGTCAGTTCTTCATTTCCATGGAACACTTGTGGACCGGTTGATGTAAGTTCGTGAATGACCCACAATTGATCTTTAGTGAATTTTATTCGCCATCTTGTAAAACCGATAAATCTACCTACTACAATGCAAAGGCAAATTGTTATTCGATAAATAAGACAACATGTGGATATTTGGGCTCATTTATCCAATTTGGTTTCTCTACTGATGGAACCATAGGTTTGATTCCCATCATCTCCTTGGGCCTCTAAAAGATTTGCCCTCAAATCTAAGGGGTCTTTTCTTAGACTAATACCCAATGTTTACATTTGCTTGTTGGCTTGGGGTCTTGAGAAGTCATTGGTTTTACTGATTTGTTCCCGAAATGAGAGAACTTTAAATGGAGACATAGGAGTTAAGATAATCTGTGCACCATCTTTCTAAAACATGTAAGAGTTTCAAAACTCATCATGTAGCACCTTCTTGTCAAATAACCAATGCCTACCCAGCAGTATATAAAAGGTACACATAGGAAGCACATCATAGATAATCTCATCATTGTATCTATCTCCTATACAGAATGGCACCTTTGCCCTCTGTGTAACATGCAAACTACCTCGATCATCCAACCAATGCAATTTATAAGGGTGTAGATGTGGACTAGTGGCTAATTGTAAGTTATTTACTAATGCAGTAGATACGACATTAGTGCAACTACCACCATTGATGAAAAGAACACATAAGTTACCTCGAATCCAACTAGGAGTGTGGAACAGGTTCTCCCTTCGTATGTCCTTGACATCTAGAGATATGGTTATAACCCTGCATAACACAGTAATAGGTAAGTATTTTTCATACCTCTTGTCCTGATGTGTCTCAACGTCCTGATCAACATAATATTCCTGCAGAGTTATAGATAAATCTGTAGGCTCAACTTCTTCCTGATCATCTTCATTGTTTCCCTCCATAACAGTCATCACCCTTGTATTAGGACACTGTGTAGCCATGTGTCTAAAACTCATGCATTTGAAACATTTAATTTGGCGCATTTTCCCATTTGTTGACCCAGGTACTATCTACCTGAAATCAGCTCTAACTACCTCTTTTCCTTTCCCAAAGGTATCCTTCCCCCTATTAGCGTAAGAGACATTTTTGTCCATAACCTTAGCAAGTTCCCCTATTCCCTTTTGTCCACCCATTTAGCCATCTGCCCCAATAGGTTTGGTAGAAGTTCCATACCTGTTACTGGTGGCTTGAAAAGGGTTGGATCACCTCTGCCTCTCCACTTTCAAGGCTAACAAGATAGCCGCATCAAGTGTATTATACCTCTGTAACTCTACAATGCAGGTAATCTTAAATTTCAACCCAGACACAAATCGTGCTAGGCTTTGCTCAGGAGTTTCGATTGATTCACATCTGATCATCAGTGTTTCAAACTCCTGTACATAATCATCAACTGCTTTGCCTCCCTACCTCAGTGTTTGGAGACGCATAAACAGTTCCTACCTGTAATGTTCAGGTATAAACCTATTCCTCAATACTCGTTTCATGTCCTGCAGGTATGTATATTAGCCTCACCATCCCTTCATCTACTGATTACAAGATTTTTCCACCATAATGATGAGATCCATGATGAGAGCCAAGCCAGAAGAAGAAATGTGGATCCTCTTGAAGTACCGCTTGGATCGATCACAAGAAATCAAGCGAAACGATTCAAGGAAGTACTTAACGGGTTGATAAAGGTTGTCCATGAAGCCGGAAAGGATTGGAGCAATCATGAAGTTGGAACGGATTGGAACAACCATGGGAAGACCCTTGCTTTTATACAAGTCACACTGGACATGGGTTAAAGAGGGCGTGTACTTTCAAGGCACGGCCATGTTGGAATTCCAAGATTGCACAAAATCATACACGTTAGATACAAGGCTAAAAGGCACGGCCGTGTATGGAGACAAGCAAATCCACAGAAAGATACACGACCAGAACTACACGGTCGTGTATGTGACCGGAATGTGCACAGAAAAGTACACGGTCGTGTACACGGCTGTGTATGTTGCCAGAAGTTGTACAGAAAGGTACACGGCCAAAGTATACAGCCGTGTACACCGTCGTGTATCCCCTGCCGGCCAGCTTTTTCCTATTTCGTGTTTTTACGCAACTTATCTAAGCTACGTCATTTTGGACTTGTTTTTCACGCATTGTAACCCTAGTATAAAAGCTCCTAGGGTTTAGAACAACGAGAAATTTACATCTTTGAACATTAAACACTTTTGAGAGGTACCTCTCTTGGTTCTTCAAAAACTAAATCGAACTTATCCGATTGATTTCCGTGGCGTTCATCCCGACTTATCAATCGATCTTCCATCCTGATTATGGCGTCTTCATTTTTATACCAAGGTTCTTGTCTCGCTTATAAACAACGGGTCGCGGTTTCCACTTTAGGTGTTTGGGCGTCTTATGCAACGAATTTCCGAACGTATTGGTATTGGGTTTCGTCACGGGTTGGCGTGGTTCGTATCAGTTTGGTATCAGAGCTTAGGTTTGTCAAAACATCAGTTCGGTTTGAGGAAGGTAATATCAAAAACCCTAACTCCAATCGTTCATATCAATTATCGTATTCAATTTCGTAGTATTGATTGTCTTTTGATAGTGTAATATCGACTAGGCAATTGTTAAAAAAAATGAGTAAAAATCACGACAAAAAAAAAGAAGAGAAAAGAAAATAAAGACAAGAGAAACGTGATCAAAGAAAAACAGAGAAAAAAAATTCGGATAAAAAAAAATAGAGGAAAATTTACGAACCCTAGAGTTGTTTTGAATTCTATGGAAGGGAATTGGTGTAGTTCGGGTTAGTTCCAAGAAAATTGAAAAGAGGAAGTTAGCGAGTTGATATCATCATTATTTGTGAGAATACACGAGTGACTGTGTGATATCATCATTTGAGTGAAACACGTAAGGGAGTGTATCGTGAGGTTTAATTATATATATATTTGTGTTAGTACTAATCTTTTCTACAGGGACTATGTCGAGACAACATTCTCCTGACGGTGAGAGGGGAAGGTTTGATGCTAGGTTAGTAATTGAGACGTTGAGGGGAGAAATGAAGAGGATGTTCCAAGAGGGAATGGAACAAATTCATGAGACGGTAGAGCAAAGACTAGAGCAATCCACAAACGTATTCCAAGGGCGTAAGAGTGAGAGTCGTTCTAGGAGAGTATCGAGGGGTGGAGATGAAATGACGGATGATGACTTTGATGAGCCTTCTGTTGGGAGGTATAGAGGATATAGTGGTCGGAATAGAGGAACTAAAGGTTGGGAAGATAGAGGAGATAGGAATAGAGAGGATGATCAATTAAGTAGCATAAAGATGAAGATTCCTCCTTTCCAAGGGAAGAATGATCCCGAGGCGTACTTAGAGTGGGAGAAAAAGGTAGAGATGGTGTTTGATTGTCACAACTATAGTGGGAGAAAGAAAGTAAAACTTGCTGCCATTGGTTTTTGGATTATGCTATAGTGTGGTGGGATCAACTAATGTTGAATAGGAGAAGAGTGGCAAGCCACCTATTGAGTCTTGGGAAGAGATGAAAAGAGTGATGAGAAAGCGGTTTGTGCCTGCGTATTACTATCGTGAATTGCACAACAAGTTGCAAACTCTAAGGCAGGGAAGCCGAAGTGTAGATGAGTATTTCAAGGAGATGGAAGTCACTATGATTAGGGCGAATGTAGAGGAGGATAGAGAGGCTACAATGGCTAGATTTCTTGCGGGGTTGAATAGAGAAATCCAAAATGTGGTTGAATTGCAGCATTATGTAGAATTGGAGGATATGGTTCACATGGCTATAAAGGTTGAGAACCAGCACAAGAGGAGAGGTAGTAGCAATGCACGGTTGCCATAGGGTAATTGTTCATCCACTTGGAAGACCAACCAATGGAAGAAAGAAGAAAAGCCTTTACCCACCAAACCAAAAGGGGAGCTGAGGCAAGCGGGTTTACTCCTAGTAACCAAGGTAACCCTGATTCTTCTACTTCTAGAAATCGTGACATTAGATGTTTTAAATGCCAAGGTAGAGGCCATATTGCTAGTTAATGTCCAAATAGGCGTGTTATGATTTTGCGTGATGATGGAGAGTATGAAACTGAGGGGGATAGTGAAGAAGATGATATGCCTCCATTAGAGGATGCTAGTGATGATGAGGAGCCTGCAATGGGAAGGCTAGTGGCAGTAGTGAAGCGAGCGTTGAATGTGTAGGTGAAGGAAGAAGAAGAGGTGCAAAGAGAGAATATATTTCATACTAGGTGTTATCTAAGAGATCACATTTATAGTTTGATCATTGATGGAGGGAGTTGCACCAATGTAGTGAGCAATTTTATTGTTGAGAGGCTGGGGCTCGAAACTGTTAGACACCCTAGTCCATATAAATTGCAATGGTTGAATGATAGTGGTGAGACTAAGGTGAGTAAGCAAGCATTGATTGGTTTTCGCATTGGTAGGTATGAGGATGAGGTGTTATGTGATGTAGTGCCAATGCAAGCATGTCATGTATTATTGGGGAGGCCGTGGCAATTTGATAGGAAGGTTGTGCATGATGGCTTTTCTAACAAGTATACGCTTGTTCACCGAGGGAAGAGCTTTAATCTTAAACCGTTAACACCTAAGCAGGTGTATGAGGACCAGTTGCAGCTACAACAGTCTTTTGCAAAACATAAGGTGAGTGAAAAGTAGAGTGATAGTAAGAGAGCAAAAGACAATGAGAAGAAAAAGGAATATAAGAGTCAAGATCAAAAGGAAAAGGAGATGAAGGCTGGAAAGAGTGTGAGAGGCCAAGTTGAAGGGGGATCAACTTTGGTGGTGAGTGAAAAGGAGAGGGCAGCCTTGCAAAAGGAGAGTTGTGTGGCAAGAGCGAGTGTAATGAGGAGAGCGTTAGTGAGGAAGCAACCTATGTTGTTGCTGGTTTTTAAGGAAACATATTTGACTACTAACGAATTATCTAACTCTTTGCCTAGTGTGGTTGTGTCTCTTGTGAAGGGCTTTGAAGATGTCTTTCCTGAAGAGATTCCAAAGGGATTACCACCTATTCGTGGTATTGAGCACCAGATTGATCTTGTACCCAAAGCATCGATTCCAAACAAGCCAGCTTACAGGAGCAATCCGGAGGAAACAAAGGAACTCCAAAGGCAGGTTGATGAATTTATGGAGAAGGGGTATGTGAGAGAAGGCATGCGTCTATGTGCAGTGCCTGTGATTTTGGTGCCTAAGAAAAATGGGACATGGAGAATGTTTGTTGACTGCCGCGCCATTAACAACCTTACGGTAAAGTATCGTCATCCCATTCCTTGTTTAGATGACTTCTTAGATTGGTTATATGAGTATAGTGTCATTCCTCGTGAGCCATGGATAAACATTTCCATAGATTTTGTGTTAGGATTATCTAGGCCTAGGCAAGGTCGAGATTCTAATTTTGTGGTTGTGGATAGGATTTTTAAAATGGTTCATTTCATTCCTTGTCATAAAACTGATGATGCTATACACATTGTTGATTTGTTCTTTAGAAAGGTAGTGCGTCCGCATGGTATACCTAAAAGCATTGTTAGTGATCGAGATGAGAAAGTTTTGAGTCATTGTTGGAGTGTATTGTGGGAAAAGTGGGAAACTAAACTAATGTTTTTGACTATCCGTCACCCACAAACTGATAGGCAAATTGATGTGGTCAACAGGACTTTAATTCAATTGTTAGGGGCAATCATAGAGAAGAACATTAGGATTTGGAAGGATTGTCTACCATTTGTGGAGTTTGCATATAATAGGGCTTTATATAGCACTACTCATTGTTCACCATTTGAGATTGTGTATGGTTTTAACCCATTGGTTCCTATTTATTTATTGCCATTGCCACTTAACAAGTCTGTGAGTTTTGATGCTGATTCTAAGGCAAATTTCGTGAGAAAGCTACATGCACAGGTAAAGATTAGGATTGTAAAACAAAATGCCAAGGTCGCTTTAAGGGTGAACAAGGATAGGAGACCCAAGATTTTTCATCCTGGAGATTGGGTTTGGGTGCATTTTCGCAAGGAAAGTTTTCTATTGCAGAGGAGATCCAAGTTGAACCCTAGGGGAGATGGTCCATTTCCGATGCTTGAGAAAATCAATGATAATGCCTACAAGAAAAATTTACCAGGTGAGTATCCAGTAAGTGTCACATTCTATGTTACTGATCTGAGTCCATTTGATGCAGGCAATGATTTGAGGACAAATCCTTTTCAAGAGGAGGGGAATGATGAGAGCCAAGCCAGAAGAAGAAATGTTGATCCTCTTAAAGTGCCGCCTGGACCGATCACAAGAAATCAAGTGAAACGATTCAAGGAAGCACTTAACGGGTTGATAAAGGTTATCCATGAAGCCGGAAAGGATTGGAGCAATCATGAAGTTGGAACGGATTGGAACAACCATAGGAAGACCCTTGCTTTTATATAAGTCACACTGGACACGGGTTTAAGAGGGCGTATACTTTCAAGGCACGACCGTGTAGAAATTCCAAGATTGCACAGAATCATACACGGCTAAAAGGCATGGCCGTGTATGAAGACAAGCAAATCCACAGAAAGATACACGACTAGAAGTACACGGTCGTGTATGTGACCGGAATGTGCACAGAAAAGTACACGGTCAAAGTACACGGTCGTGTACACGGCCGTATATGTTGCCAGAAGTTGTACAGAAAGGTACACGGCCAAAGTACACAGCCGTGTACACGACTGTGTATCCCCTGCCGGTTAGCTTTTTCCTATTTCGTGTTTTTACGCAACTTATCTAAGCTACGTCGTTTTGGACTTGTTTTTCACGAATTGTAACCCTAGTATAAAAGCTCCTAAGGTTTAGAACAACGAGAAATTTACATCTTTGAACATTAAACACTTTTGAGAGGCACCTCTCTTAGTTCTTCAAGAACTAAATCGAACTTATCGGATTGATTTCTGTGGCGTTCATCCCGACTTATCAATCGGTCTTCCATCCCGATTGTGGCATCTTCATTTTTATACCAAGGTTCTTGTCTCGCTTATAGACAACGGGTCGCAGTTTCCACTTTAGGTGTTTGGGCGTCTTAGGTAACGAATTTCGAGCGTATTGGTATTGGGTTTCATCACGGGTTGGCGTGGTTCGTATCACATAAGGCGACATAACCTATGCATTCCATAGCTGCAAGACGAACCCTAATGTTATCATCAATTCCATAACACTCAAAAAGACCCTCAACCTTGTCCTTCCAATCCAAATAATCATCCTGCTGAACCCCTACCATCGAATGAAGGCATTTGCAGTTTCACATACTCCAATCCCCGGGGTAGCTAGAAATCCCTGTTTGGGTAAGGGTTATTATCAAAATTATCATCTCTTTCCTCCCTAAGAGCATGATAATCTCCCTCCATTCTCCTACCCATATTACCTCCAACTGCTCCTTCATTGTGAACATTTTGAGGAACTACCCTAGGTGGAGGTGCCAGAAGATTTACCACTAGTGGTTGTGGCATCGTTATTTGATCTATCCTTGTTGCTAATGTAGCAACAATGGTTGTGAGGTCCTGCAACTGCTCCTACAATGTTCTTCCACCTACAGTTCGATGACCCTGATCGCTACCAACTTGGCTATTAGCCTCATTGCCAATTCCCCCATTAACACTATCATTTGACATGGTTGATGAATTGATCTGTTGGAACACAAAAACAATTCAAGGCAAGTGCAATATACTTCACGTTAAATGCAATATACAATAATTACTTCAACAACACCTACTTTGCACTTCAACACATACTATCTTAACACTTCAACACACACTCACTTAACACTTCATTATACACTTACTCCACGACACACACACACAATCATGGTGTTGCACTTCTTCAAACCACGATGCACACACTTCTACACCACAAACACACACACACATACACACACAATTCACCACGGTGCAACACCCTTCAACTACACACACTCTCTTCATCACTGTGCAACACCCTTTAACCAGACACACACACTTCTAATCACGGTAGCAAACAACAAAGGAAACAATTAATGATGCTTCTCCAAATGGTAAGTGTCGAGTCTAATTTTTGAATTCCCATTCCTAATCCGATCTAAACTAAACCCTATGCTCATTTAATCTAGATCCTCGACTTGAGTTAGGAATTTCGTTTGATTTTTGGAGTCGCCACCCAACTGTTGTTGGGAAAAAGTGAATTAAGACTAAAGGAGCGGATTAGTCTTAATTTGGACTACTAGTCGTCGTTATTTCCTCTTCTCGTTTTTGTGAGAAGAGAAAAAGGAAAAACCAGAGTTTCTAAGTCCGGAGGCTAACCTATTAAAACCTATACGGTTACCACCTAATATCCTAAAATTGTTCATCTTTAGAAATGTGTTTCTGTTAATTTTTGTTATGTCTTTGAATTTATTTCAGAAAAAGGATTTTTCATTTATTTTATGGGTTGACCCGAATGGGTGCCTACGTACTTGCTACTCAGGATCAAACAAGCCGTAGTTCGCTTTTCTGAAAATCTTTAGTGTATTGATGAATTTTAATTTTGAAATTTCTTTCGATTTATGTTCATACCATTTTTGGGATTTTTCCTAAAAACTCTAAACCTAAGCTTGATTTCATTCTGAAAACGATTTTTCTAAGTGTTAAAACTTATTTATTTATTTTTTTATGATTTTTTATGATTTTTCGTTATTTTTGTGATTTTTGTGATTTTTTATTTTTGTTGAAAATTTTATCCTGAGTTTATTACCTATCCTATTTTGAAATCTAAAACTTTACTATTATTTTCCTAATATTTTATTGTTTTTCTTCATTTTATTATTTTTTATTTTATTTTATTTTTTATTTTTTCATTTTACATTATTAAATCCTAAAAAACCTAATTTCTACATTTTCCTATTTATTGAAAACAGAAGTAAATAAATAACAAATAACTAAACAAATAACAAAAACAAAAAAAAAACAACATAATAATAACAAATAATAAATTTAGAATAAATAAACAAAAAAATAAATAAATAATTAAATAAATCTGGAAAATCCGACTTACCTGGATCCGGGTCGGTGCGCGGGTCGGGTCAGTCGGGTCGAATCGGGTCAGGTCGGATCGGTCGAACACGGTGGCGGGGTTGGCTCGTTCACGGCGTTCGGCGGTCCTTTGCGGCGGGTCTCTCAATTCAGGACCATCCATCTGAGTTAATATTAGAGCACCACCTGACAGAACCTTTTTCACCACATACGGGCCTTCATAATTTGGAGTGAATTTTCCTCTGGAGTCTTGGGCGTTCGGGAGAACTTTTCTTAGTACTAGATCGCCCTCTTTGAAGTACCGAGGTCTCATCTTCTTGTTGAATGCTCGGGCTATCCTCTGTTGGTAACACTGACCATGACATAGCGCGGTAAATCTTCTTTCATCAATCAGATTCAACTGATCAAGCCTTTTCTTTACCCAATCCGATTCTGTTAATTGAGTTTCTGACAAGATTCTGAATGATGGTATCTCGACTTCCACTGGTGGCACTGCTTCTGTACCATATACCAATGAGTAAGGGGTAGCTCCCGTAGATGTTCTTATTGAAGTCCTATAAGCCATGAGAGCAAATGGTAACATTTCGTGCCAATCTTTGTAAGTTGTTGTCATTTTCTCGATGATCTTCTTGATATTTTTGTTAGCTGCTTCTACTCCCCCGTTCATTTGAGGTCGGTAGGGGGTTGAATTTCTGTGGTTTATGTGGAATTGTTGACATAAACCTATCATCGATTTATTGTTGAGATTGGTACCATTGTCGGTGATGATCGACTCAGGAACTCCATATCGGGCTATTATGTCCCTTTTTAAGAAGCGGACTATTACCCCTTTTGTGACATTGGTATATGATGACGCTTCTACCCATTTGGTGAAGTAATCAATCGCTACCAGTATAAATCTGTGGCCATTGGATGCTGTTGGAGTGATTGGGCCGATTATGTCGATTCCCCACAGGGAGAAAGGCCACGGCGCCGATAACAAATGTAGCTCGTTGGGTGGAGCATTGATCCGGTTTGCGTATACTTGGCACAGATGGCAGTACTTAACATACTTTATGCAATCCGACTCCATGGTTAACCAGTAATACCCTAACCTCATGATTTTTTGGGCCAACATGTAGCCGTTCATATGAAGACCACATACCCCTTCATGTATTTCCTTCATGAGTTCGCATGCTTCATTTTTGTCCACACATCTCAACAGGGTGGTATCATATGATCTCTTGTAGAGTATAGACCCACTTAATAAGAAATGACTTGCCAACCTTCTGAGCGTTCTTTGGTCATTCTTGCTAGCCATTTCAGGGCATTTACCTTCTTGGAGGAAGGTCTTGATGTCGTGATACCAGGGCTTATCATCTTGTATCTTTTCAATTGTCAAACAATAAGCGGGCCGACTTTCAATGTCTATTTTCATCGGTTGAACTTCGGCTCCTCCTGTTATTTGAATCACGAACGCTAGTGTGGCTAGGGCATCTGCGAACTGATTCTGAATTCTCGGGATGTACGTGAAGGTGATTGCCTTAAACTCCTCAATCAGCTCTGTCAAGTGTTGATGGTACGGTACCAGTTTGGGGTCTTTAGTTTTGTATTCCCCTCTTGTTTGTAGTATGATGAGCGATGAGTCCCCGTACACCTCTAATTCACGGATTCCCATTTGGCAGGCCATCTTGAGGCCAAGAATACATGCTTCATATTCCGCGATATTATTGGTATAGGAAAATGTAAGTCTTGTCGCTGCAGGGAATTGAGTGTCGTCTGGGGATATCAATACTACCCCAACCCCACAACCGAATACATTGGCAGCCCCGTCGAAGAACAGTTTCCACCCACCATTCTGCTCTCTCCTAGAGTTTTCTACCGGCATATCTTCTACTGTTAATATGTTCTCGTCCGGAAATTGAACTTGTATTTCTTGGGTATCTGTCTCGACAGGGTGTTCGGCTAACTGATCGGCTAAGGCTTGCCCCTTTATCGAGTTTTGATTTACATACGTGATGTCAAACTCGGATAGAAGCATCTGCCATTTAGAGATTCTACCCATCAATGCTGGCTTCTCTGCCAAGTATTTCAAGCGATCATGTCTTGTCAACAGCTCAATATGATAGTAAAGGGTGTATTGCCTTAGTCGATGCATGACCCAAATTAACGCACAACACGTCTTCTCCACCTCTGAGTACCTTTGTTCCCCATCTGTGAACTTCTTGCTCAAATAATATATGGGACGTTCTCTTCTCTCTTCATCTTTCTGCCCCAATACACATCCCATGGATTTGGGGAGTATGGTGAGGTATAAGAATAAGGGTTTTTCTTGTTTCGGGACTATCAAGACCGGGGGTTTTATAAGATAGTCTTTGATTGTCCTGAACGCTTCTTCACATTCGTCGTCCCATTCTATTGCGGCGTTCTTCTTCAATAGACGGAATAGCGGCGGCATTTGTCGGTGAGTTGTGAGATAAACCGAGCTATATAATTTAGTCTCCCTAGCAAGCTTCTTACTTCTTTAACGGAGCGTGGGGAAGGTAACTCTAATATGGACTTTACCTTGTCAGGGTCAATCTTAATGCCCTCCTGGCTGATGAGGAACCCTAACAATTTCCCCGTTGTAACCCCGAAAGTACATTTTTCCGGGTTTAACTTAAGCTGGAACTTCCTCAGTCGTTTGAACAATTTCCTCAAGATATCTATATGGCTTTTTCCTTCTTTGGATTTGGCTATCATGTC
Source organism: Laguncularia racemosa (assembly GCA_037954665.1). Lineage (NCBI taxonomy): Eukaryota > Viridiplantae > Streptophyta > Magnoliopsida > Myrtales > Combretaceae > Laguncularia > Laguncularia racemosa. The sequence continues at coordinate 647,358 of JBBMOL010000201.1, read as the reverse complement.
GTCGACATATACTTCAACCTCTCGATGCATCATATCGTGAAGTATAGCGACCATGGCTCTCTGATATGTTGCCCCGGCGTTTTTCAGACTGAAGGGCATGACTTTGTAACAGAAGGTTCCCCATGTCGTGATGAAGGTTGTTTTGGTCTTGTCTTCCTCGGCTATTTTTATTTGATTATATCCTGAGAAACCGTCCATGAATGAGAAGAGATGGTTTCGCCGGTGTTATCCACTAAAACATCAATATGAGGTAGGGGGAAGTTATCCTTTGGCGTGGCTTGGTTTAAGTCCCGAAAGTCCACGCATACGTCAATTTTCCTTCTTTTTTATACGGGGACTACATTTGCCACCCATTCTGGGTAGTCGGATACTTCGATGAACCCTAATTCTAGTAGTTTCCTGACTTCTTCTTTGATTTTTAGCAAGATGTCGGGCCTAAATCTTCTTAGTTTTTGCTTTTTAGGTTTGACATCTTCCCTTGTGGGAAGCCTGTGAACTACTATCGACTGGTCTAGCCCTGGCATGTCACCATATGACAGGCAAACACATCTGCATATTCGATTAATAGCTCGGTTATCTCACATTTTTGCTCGGCACTCAAATTGGTCCCGATTTTGAGGTTCTTAGGGTTTTCCATGCTTCCTAGATTTACTGTCTCCACAGGCTCGTCGATCGAGATTCCTCTTTGTTCATGTTTTAGCTAATTTTCTTGTATTATTTCGTGGTCTAAGATATCGTCTTCAACAACTGACCCAGCAGCGTTGGGAACGATATCAGCGTTTTTACGTTCTACTTGCGCGAAATATCCCTGATGTTCGATGGTGGGAGATCTGAGTGACATAAAAAATGAAATCATATATAATAATAAAAGAAACAAACTGTAATGGAATTCGATAAATAGTCTCAATTTGTTCAATGATTTTTTTCTACTCTTGAGCTAACCTAGTGCTATTGATAGGACAACAAAACCAGTTGTTCAGAGCTGGATGTTGGTTGGACATGCAGGAGATTGATTCCCCTTTGTTGTTGTCCTCTTTGTTTATTCGAAGCTCTTGAATGGTATTTTCCCTTCGGAAAGATTGTTGGAGAGGTGGGATGCACATCTGGGTGTCAATCAGCTTCCCCTTCATTCTGCCTTTAACACCCCTTACTTGTGCTTCTTCCCTAGCTGTAGGAATGTAGTCAATGCTGGTCTTATTGCGATTGTCACTGTTGTTGCCACTATTTTCCATTCTGGTTCTTGAATGAGTGTAATTTGGGCTTCTGGGAGGGTTCAGTTGCTTGGGAGCTATTTTGATATCTGGCGCGCATTTTTTCTTTTTTAGTATGATGTATGCAAATACTATGCATGTGTCACACGGATGCTAAGAATAAAAAGTTTGACAATTGATTGACGATGTAATATTGAAACTTTGCTTTTATTCATATTGAAAATTTTGGAGTTCGATAATCAAAATAAAAGATTACAAATAATGATCTATTTCCTAGCTCTTTTAGTCTTTTATTATGGAGGCTCAGACTTCTCATTGATGACGGCTTCTAGTTCCTTGACCCTAGCTTGGCACTTCTCTAATTGTGCTTCCAAGGCCTTGTTTCTTGGTCAGATTCCTTGAAGCGTCCCTTCCAGATGTCTTTCTTATAGTCTGCAGCTTCGAAGTATACTTCCATCTAGGCCTTGACCTGCTGCAGGTGGATCTCTGTCTTTGGATTGATCTTATCTGGTCTTGGCTGGGTGACGTCTAGAACAAGGTATTCTCTTTCCCCTGTCTGGTATAGTTGACGGATTACAAACTCTTTGGTGGCTCAGTGTTTTCCCACTTCGCCATCTAGCTCGCCGAGGTCCACATTCGGGCTTTCGATTCTGGCTTCCCAAAGTGCTTTGACCTCTGCCAGCTTAGCAAATTTCTCGGCTACCAACAGGTGTGGATCCTGGTACTCAAAGGTGATTGCTTCGAGTGAAGGCGATAAACTATGTCTTGGACGGTACCGAATTGGCGGACTACGGAGTTGGGGTGATATCCGATACATCCGTTGATCTCGATTAATGGCACTGCTTGGAAATTACTACAGTTTAAGTTGATTTTATCGCAGCAACTCCTCCTGGCTGTCCATAGAATATCTTCGGCGCTAAGGCTTCTAAGCAGATCTACCCAACTGTGGCTGGTAATGTCATCAGGTAACTTCACCTTTTCTATACAGGAATCCACCAGATCCACCTGTTGGGCTAGGGTTTTCCTGACCATGTTCAGCCTGAAGCTCTTGAGGTGGCTTACGAACCATATTAGCAGAAGGTTGATGCTGGAGCGGAGGATCCCATGGCCCTTCTTCTTAAGGAAATTTAAATTCGGATCTATTCAGCCAGTAAAGCCGGGATGTAAGATCTTCCCTCCAGGAATTGGGTTACCAGCTCTGCAACCCGGTAGTGAATATAGAAAGCTCCGGTGGGGAACAGTATGGTGGCAAAGGCTGTCAAGATGAAAGCGTTCACCCTTCTCTGTCTGTAAGTCTTAGGGTCTCCACACAGGATGTCCTTTCTGTCCCCATTGTCTTCTCGGGCAATAAACCAGGCCTCTAAGTCATCCATTCGTATGTAATACCCATTACAGTCTGCTAGGGCTTTATTGACCGCTGTTTTGCGGATGCCTAGCAGTCTACTAAAGGTGCCGACTGGCCCGGCCTCGAGGTCTGGCGTGTAAATCTGATCAGTCAGTGCTGGAGCCTGTAGCAACTGGGTGTACTCCTCCAAGGTAGGGATGATCTCATGTGGTCCGATGAAGAAAGCTGTGGGCTCGATCTCCCATAACTAGAGCATGGCCCGGACCATAGGTAAATTCGCCTCTGACTTAGTCAGTGAGAGGATGGGGCCGATCTTCTGCTGGATGAAGGCCTGCTCCTATGGGTTGTACAAGGTAAACCAGTGGTCCAGTACCAATTTTGGGTCCAAAGGTTTGTACACCCGAATCTCTTTGCGGAGGAGGCGGTCGACTGCACTGCTAGCCATCTATTACAAATAGGAAAAAGCCTAGTTACAAAAAACTATGAAAATGTTACAGGGAAATAGTCCTGAACTCCAAGGACAAAATAACAAACCATTACATTGTCATCCAATTGTCAACCCCTCGTACGATGTTATGTATGCAAGTAGGTTGGTTCTAACTGGTTCCCGAGCTCTATGGCCTCCCGCATTCTCGAAGAAATGGATCTCAGGCCATATCGAAGCATAGGGTGGGGTAGCCTAATCTGGTCCCGAACGGTGAATCAGCTCACTTCACTGGAAACCTACACAATGGCTCCCCGTCTTAGGTTTCTAGGACGGTCCGGGTTCGACCGCATCTACTCACACAAACATATGTATGCATGCAAAACCCCCACAGTAAAGAATCTAAAATCTAACTAAATCCTGAAAAGTTAGTAACAGAGTAATAATTGAAACACATTTCTTAAAGATAACAATTCGAAGAGAATCAGGTGGCTAGCCTACTGGCATGGGTCCTCAGTGGAGTCGCCATCCTTCGAGTCTAATTTTTGAATTCCCATTCCTAATCCGATCTAAACTAAACCCTATGCTCATTTAATCTAGATCCTCGACTTGAGTTAGGAATTTCGTTTGATTTTTGGAGTCGCCACCCAACTGTTGTTGGGAAAAAGTGAATTAAGACTAAAGGAGCGGATTAGTCTTAATTTGGACTACTAGTCGTTGTTATTTCCTCTTCTCGTTTTTGTGAGAAGAGAAAAAGGGAAAACCAGAGTTTCTAAGTCCGGAGGCTAACCTAATAAAACCTATACGGTTACCACCTAATCTCCTAAAATTGTTCATCTTTAGAAATGTGTTTCATTGTGTTTCTGTTAATTTTTGTTATGTCTTTGAATTTATTTCAGAAAAAGGATTTTTCATTTATTTTATGGGTTGACCCGATTGGGTGCCTACATACCTGCTACTCAGGATCAAACAAGTCGTAGTTCGCTTTTCTGAAATCTTTAGTGTATTGGTGAATTTTAATTTTGAAATTTCTTTCGATTTATGTTCTTACCATTTTTTGGGATTTTTCCTAAAAACTCTAAGCCTAAGCTTGATTTCATTCTGAAAATGATTTTTGTAGGGAAAACATCAATTTTGATTTATTTGACGAAAATGATTTTTCTAAGTGTTAAAACTTATTTATTGATTTTTTTATGATTTTTTATCATTTTTCGTTATTTTTGTCATTTTTTATTTTTGTTGAAAATTTTATCATGAGTTTATTATCTATCCTATTTTGAAATCTAAAACTTTACTATTATTTTCCTAATATTTTTATTGTTTTTCTTCATTTTATTATTTTTATTTATTTTTTTTATTTTATTTTTTTATTTTACATTATTAAATCCTAAAAAACCTAATTTCTACATTTTCCCTATTTATTGAAAAAAGAAGTAAATCAATAACTAATAACTAAACAAATAACAAAAAAAAAAAAAACAACAATAATAACAAATAATAAATTTAGAATAAATAAAAAACAAAATAAATAAAATAAAAAAAAAAAATATGGAAAATCCGACTTACCTAGATCTGGGTCGGTGCGCGGGTCGAATCGGGTCGGGTTGGCTCGTTCACGGCGTTCCGGCGGTCCTTTGCGGCAGGTGAAGTGTCAAATCCTAGCTTCTTGAGGGTGCTGAATCCGATGGTGGTTGCGGTTTACTTCTAGAACGTCTCCTTGCGATGGCTCAACTCCGATCGGCGGTCGCAACTTTGGGTTTCCTCCGATCTACACTCTTTTCTCTCTCTCTCGCAATTCTGATCTCTCTTCTTGCTTCCTCATCTCCTCCTCTATTTATAGGCGCTTGAAACCGAGCTGGATAAGCTCGGATTTCCTCCGATTGAAGCTGATCGAATTTTCGGTTGAAAAACCAACTCCGATTCGTGCCCATCCAACGATTTGTTGCGATTTGATTTTAATTAGATAATGTTTATCTTATTTTTGTTGAAGATCTGTTGGATTTGTGCAAAAAAAATCGAATCAAAACGGCCGAAATACGAATTTTTTCTTCGCCGGCGATCTCGGGCTCGAGATAGGAGACGATCACGCGCCTGGCGCGTGCGTTTCTTCCAGCCAATCAGATGCTGCCACGTGTCCTGGATAGGTCGAAAAATTACAAAATGCGGAAACTGCTTCCCCCGCGATTCGAACTCTGACCGAGCCCCCCCCCCCCCCCCCCCCCCCGCGCGGCTGCATGGTCCGGACCAGCCGAGCTAGCCCACTTTCCTGATTTTTCTAATTTCGCAAATTGCATATATGCAATGCGATTTTTCTATTTTTTTATATTTTTTGAAATTTCAAAAATTTGTAAAAATTGTTTATTATTCATTATTGCTATTTCCGAAATCATTTTTCAAAATTGAAGCGTTTTCCTATTTATTTTTATTTTTTGAACATTTTTATTATTTTATGCTAAATTAGGAAAAATTGGGAAAAATTAGGAAAAATTGAAAATTGATTATTATTGAAAATTATTGACTCCTAGGGCAAAAAATGGGGTGTTTACAGTAAGTAAACAATTCAAAATTGGTCAAAGTGTATTATGATTAACAATACACAATAACTGCTTCAACTTAATGTTTGCTTTTGAATTTCAAATTGTTTCCAAATCCTCCACGCAATTGAAAACAAAATCTAGAAATGAAAGTGAAGTTTAACTTTGAAATCCCTCAAGACATGCAATTCCCTTCCTTCTCAAAGAAGCAACTTACGGCAAATGTGAAGACGAGAAAGTTTACGTCTGAAATTTCTACTTCCAATTCCGCAACAATGAAGGTAAACTACAATACAATCACTTAAGTTACGTCAATTCCAATTCAATTAATTTTCAATGAAGAAATGGAAATTCAAGAACCCTAATTCCCAATTGAAATCATGTAATCCCTTCTAAAAAATCTTTGCTCTGATAGCAAAAATTATGATGTGCCTAGTATCTAATTACAATCACACAAAAGCTAATTAGATAATCAGCTAAAAAATGGTGTGATTCTACTTGCACATGAACCCTAATTGCAAGAACCACTTTGATTGAATGCGCAATTATAATGAACTCAATTGGAATTCCAAAACCAATCAAATAAATAACACAATTGATTCCAATTTCCAAATTAAACGGCGTAAATTCAAGCTTGAAAATTGAACCCTAATTGGTGTGAATGAAGAATAACATAAAGTAACTAATTCCTTACCCTATATTATGCACTAGTTAGAATTAGGATCAACTTGTAATTTGTTGATATCACTCACAACAAATCTAAGTCCACTCCCCACAATCTTATGGAGGAATTGATAAGAGTATTTTGTGAAAAGGGAAGTACCCTTTCACGTGAATAAGCAGCCGCAATATGTGTTTAAAAAGTCCCTTCTAAAACTTACTTAGCAAGTATTTATACTTGCTCTAACTAAGAAAAAATCAACAAAACAAAATTACAAGTAAAACCCACAAGTGACCGGTTTTTAGCAACAAAGGACAATTACAAATAAACCCTTAAAATGGTCGATTCTTCATTTCCATGGAACACTTACAAATCAATTGATGTATGTCCATGAATGACCCATAATTGATGATAGGAATCAAAATCCGACAGGATTTATCATTAGGGCAAGAACTAAAGGATTTCGAATCTTGGCGATGAGGACCCATTTTGAGCAAATCGACCCTGGAATTATTCGTTTACTAACCTCTTTTATCTTATTCATGTATTTATATTCCAACAGGAATACTTATCATGCTTTACAGGGCAATGGACAAACTCACGCAAACTCAGCTTGTAGGTTATCCATGGACCAACCTGAACCAGCGATGAGCTAAGCCGATGAATCTTATAGAAGACCGGCATCTTGAAGACCAATTTCTTTTATGTATTTTTCATTTGCATGGACTATTTATGTTGTAATCATCTTGGGACACTTTTATTTCCTTGTAACTTTTATTTAGGGTTAGCCACCATAAAAGTGGCAAACTTGTAATTTTGAGCATGTTTTAACCCTAAGAGTAGCAAGTATAAATACTTGCTTAAGCGAGGGTTTGAGGAGCTTATCATTTTGCAGATTAAACACCTCCTTTCACGTGAGAATTAGGGTTCATACCTGGGGTCCAAAATCTTATCAATTTCAATACCAAGAGTTGAAAGTGTGGCGAGTGCAACATCTTGAAATTGTGAGTTATATCAATTTCATTTTGTTGTGATTTCTTTTCTTCTCTAGTGTGTCATATCTAGGGTTGAATTGAGATAGTTCTTGGTCAGAATTACTTGTTGTTATTCACGAATTCTTATGCTTATTTGAAGGAATTACCAAATTGATCCGATTCATCTTTAAGGATTTCCTTGATAACGTGTTCTTCATTATTGGAAAAGGGATTGTTTTGTTACGGTTTTCTTTTGTCAAATTGAGGATTCATTTGCGTGGATTACATGAAATTAGAGTGTTGTTAGAAGGCATTTTCATTGTGGTATTCTAATTATATCATTGGTTGTTTGAATTTCATCATTTCATCATTAGGGTTCAATTGAAAAGTGCCATTTTTGGATCCGATTTTGCCTTGACTTGAGATAGTTTTTCTTAAGTCTTTTGGATGTGCTTTTAAGTGTGTTTAGGCACATCAATTGATCCTTAGTGAATTTTATTCGCCATCCTGTAAAATCGACAAATTTACCTGCTACAATGCAAAGACAAATTGTTATTAGATAAATAAGACAACGTGTGGATATCTGCGCTCATTTGTCCAATTTGGTTTCCCCACTATTGGAACCATAGGTTTGATTCCCATCAACATAGGAATTTCATAGTCACAATCACACACTCTAACAATCCCCAAACAGCATAATCCCAATTGCCACCTTCGTTCAATCCTCAACTCAAACTCAGCATAGAATTCACGAGTCACAAACACCGTAATAATCCTCCAATGACACTAATTCATTTACAAACTACAATAGTCTCCAATCAGCACAATTCCCAATTTAATCTCTGATCACTCACTAATTCAATTCCAATAAAAAATAAACGCAGCGGATAATACAAACCCTAACTTCAATTCATAAAAACAACAACCAGTCCAAATTCAATCACACAACTTACAATAATAACCAAAGCATGAAAACCCTAACTTTCATTTGGATATGAATTCCACGAACAATCCCAATTTGAATCGCACAGCAACCGCACAACCTAATTGACAATCAACGTTTAACCACAATTCAATGATAATCGATTACCACAATTTCACAATCTTAAGAACCTTAATTTGTCAAAGTAATTCCAATAGACACAATTTCTTAAGCTCAATTTAAGCTTTGATACCAAAAGATGATGTGCCTAAAACTATGATCGGATCAAGTGATTCCAATTCTTAGGCAACAATCAATGATAATTGAATCTAACAATCCAATTAACGAATGATAACGAACAAGAACACAATAAAATCCTTAAACCCTTACTGGATATGACGCACCAGCAAAAGTGTAGTCTTAGTACGGATTTGTTGATATCACGCACAACAATTTAATACCATCACTTGCTACAATCCTACGGATTGATAAGAGTAAATTGAGAGGAAAAACCCCAAGGAGTCAAATTATATATCTCAAGTCTAAAATGTCCATTAAGTTCCAAACTCAAATATAAAGTACAAGGAAAATCAACACTATTTGATCTAAGAAAGCCACCGACCTTGAACTAGATAAGTTGCGGGCTTTGAATTCAACACTGCCTGCTTTGAAGAATTAAAGGCCACCGGCCTTTATGGGCTATGCCATCGGCTTAAATGGCTAGAATAAGTAGCCAAAGCTAGTGCTGCAACGTCAGTCTAAATGGTCAAAGTTGCCAACCTTGAAGGCTGGCCTTGGAGGCTAAGTCGCCGGCCAAGCCGTTGGCCTTAAATGGCCGGTTTACGATGAAAGCCGTTGTCCTTTATGGCCGACCTAAGGGTGTCCACCTTCAGTTCTTGTCCTTTGATTCCCACATTGAGCAACTCTGTAAGAACCATGATTTGATTCCCATCATGTTATGAAATTTGGACTGAAATGGAGCTAGAACACCGACCATGTGTTATGTAATTTCCATTATATGTTTTTCCATATTTAGGGCTTAGTATAAATACTTGTAAAGAAAAACGACAAAGGGAGTTTTGACATATTTTGCAACTTGCTCCACGTGAAAAGGAGACTCTTCTCTATTTCATAAGACACTCTTATCACAAGTTGTTCTAAATTCTACTAGTGTGTCATATCTGGTAAGAATTTGAAATTTCATTTTGTTCTTGTTCTATGGAAATTAAGGTTCCTCATTCAAAAAGGGGATCTATGCTATTTGAAAACAACTGTTCAATTGTTTCATCAATTAAGATTGTTTGATTGAAATTGGTTTGGCTTATCATCTTTTGGTATCAAAGCCACGGTTGAGAAGGGAATTGCATGGGAGGAGTCTTGATTTCAAAGTTGGGAATTTAGGGTTTATGACATGCACTTGTTCAATTGTTGATTTTAAGTTGAAATTGTGCATGTTACATGAATTGTGTCGTGTTCTAATTGTCATTGTGGGTTAAATTGGAAGGAAGGATTGCTTTAGGGTTCCTTGCCATGGATGAAATTGTGGAATCACCATAATTGATTCCATTAGTGTGTATTTGAATAGTAATTTTGCATTAAATTGCTTTAAATGCACTATTGACTTAAGTTGAAGAATTTTTTTTTTTACCTTGGAGGAAGTGTTGCTGCCATGAGTGTGTGTTTAAGTGTATTAGAAAATTTGTGCCATGAAGTGTTTCTGCCATGGGTGTGTGTTTGAGAGTTTAAAAAAAAAATTGTGATGTGAAGTGTGTGTTTGAATGTGGTGAAATTAGTGGCGTAAAGTGTGTGTTTGAGTGTAGAGCAATTTTGTGCTGTGGAGTGTTTGCGTTTTGAAGAAATTGTGCCATGAGTGTGTGATTTGAAATTGGAGGACTTGTGTTATGGAGGTGTGATTGTATAAAAAAAAATTGTCAAAGTTTAATTCAACAACCATGTCAAATGATAGTGTAAATGGCGGAATTGGTAATGAGACCAATAGTTGGGTTGTAGGAGGAGGTCAGGGACGTCATGCTGTAGGTGAAGAAGAACTTTAGAAAAACAATTGTTGGATCTTACTACTATTGTTGCTACACTAGCAACACGAGTTGATCATATGACATTGCCACAACCACTAGTAGCAAATCCACAAGTACCCCCGCCTTGGGTAGCACTTAATGATGCACATAGGGAAGGGGTAATAGGAGGAAATAGGGTAAGAGAGTAGGAGGAGATTATCATGCTTTTGAGAGGAAAGAGATGATAACTTTGAGGATGAACCTAATCCTAACCATGAGTTCAGGCCACTTAGGGGTCTGGAATATGTAAAGTTACAAAGGCCTGCATTTGCTAAAAGGGGTTCTATAGAGGATTATTTAGACTGAGAAGATAAGGTAAAGGGCCTTTTCGAGTGTTATGAAATTAATGATCACACTTGGGTTCATGTAGTAGCAGTCGAGTTTAGAGGATATGCCGTCTTATGGTGGAAGAACCTTGTCACCAGTAAAAGGAGAGATGGTGATGCTGAGATTCGTACTTGGTGGAAATGAAATGGGTACGAGGAAGAGGTTTATATCAGAGCACTACAAATAGTAGTTATTCATGCATCTCTAGACATTGAGACAGGGAGGCAAAATAGTAGAAGAGTATGTCCAGGAGTTTAAGGCACTAATGATTCGATGTGGAGTAGTCGAACCTCCTAAACAGACCATGGCGCGATTTGTGTCCAGGTTGAATATGAGATAGCGTGTATTACAGAGCTGAGGGGTATGACACCATTGATGAGGCCATCCAGTTGACTTTGAAAGTTAAGAGATAGAGGCGCTCAAATCCATACAAATCATCGAGTAACAGGTTTAGAGCCACTGTTAAGCTGCATGGATTAAATAGTCAGTAGATTGAATAAGGGGGAATTGATAAGGGTGTGGAATCAAATGCAACTATTACTGATAGGGAGAGGGAAATTTCTAGAAAAGGCAAACCGATTTCTGGGGTTAATATCAAACAAATAGTGCCAAGGTCATTAAGTGGGAAGATTCATCAAACCCAATGCTTCAAATGCATGGGTTTTGCATACATAGCTGCTCAGTGCCCTAACAAAAGGGTGATGTCTACTATGGAGGTGGAAAGTGAGTGATGTGCTCTGATACCAAAATATGATGTGCCTTACTAATTGAATTGCAAACACATCCAAAAGTAACGTGATCAACAAAATCTAATCAACAATGGGGTGATCACTAAATCACCAATGATCCCTAATTTACGAGAATTCAAAGACTTGATGATAAATTGAAATGAGGAAGAAAGCAATTGTATTAGTAGCAATGGATGATAATAGAAATGAATTAGAATTCCACTCAAATTGAAGTGATTTAAATCTGAAATGGATGAACCCTAATTTATGTGTAGAACAACAAGTAACCAAACAAATTGCACCAAGATATGACGTACTAAATACAATTTGATAACAACTAGAGGAAGATTGATGTTACTCACAATTTACTCAAGTTAATCTCACCACAAATTCACTTGTGAAATTGATAAGAGAAATTTTGCAAGCATGGATCCCCTCATGGCAAAGAAGTGTGTAATTTCAAAATGTTCAAAAAGCTCCCTCAAAACCCTAGTTAGCAAGTATTTATACTTACTCTAATTAGGGTAAAAATAACACAACAAATTACAAATAATCTACTTAAGTGGCCGGGTCCAAAGGCAATAGATTACAAGTAAAAACAGTCTTCAATTGGTTGGTTCTTCACTTCAATTGAACCCATTGTGGACCTTTGGATATATGTCTAAGAATGTCCCACAATTAGATCCTTAGTGCATGTTATTTGGCCATCCTGTAACAACTGATAAATGTACCTACTAAAGTGCAAAAAGAAATAATGTATTATTAGATAAAATATAGTGATATATGAATTTTTAGGCTTATGCATCCAAGTAGGTTTCCCCACAGTTGGAACCATAAAGGTTGATTCCCATCATCTCCTCAAGCCTATGAAAGATTTTCCCTCAAATCTAAGGGGTCTTCTCTTGGACTAAAACCTAGTGTTTGTGTTTGCTTGTTGGCTTGAGGTCTAGAAGATCTCGTGGTGTTTCTAATCTTTTCTTAGAGAGAGTGAACCTCAGACGGAGACATAGGAGCCAAGATAATCCGTGAACCATCCTTTAAAACATGTAAGTGTTTCTGAACCCATCATGTAACACCTTCCTATCAAATAACCATGGTCCACCCAGCAATATATGAAAGGCGCACATAGGAAGCACATCACAGATAATCTCATCACCGTATCTATCTCATATACTAAATGGCACCTTTACCCTCTATGTAACATGCAAGCTACCTCGGTCGTCTAACCAATGCAATTTATAAGGGTTTAGATGTCGACTAGTGGCTAGTTGTAAGTTATCTACTAATGCAGCAAATATGACATTACTGCAACTACCACCTTCAATGAAAAGAACACATAGGTTACCTTAAATCCAACAAGGTGTGTGGAACAGGTTCTCCCTCTGTATATCCTTGACATCTGGAGATAAGGTCATAACCTTGCGTAACACATTAATAGGAAGTAATTTTCACCCTTTTTGTCCTCATGTGTCTTAGCGTTCTGATCATCATAATATTCTTGCAAGGCTAGGGATAAATCTATAGGCTCAATAGCCTCTTCCTCATCATCTTCTTCATTGCCCTCCATAACAGTCATCACCCTTTTATTGGGATATTGTGCAGTCATATGTCCAAATCCCATGCATTTGAAACATTTAATTTAGCGCATCTTCCCACTGGTTGATCCCGGTACTGTTTGCCTAAAATTAGATCTAACTACCTATTTACCTTTCCCAGAAAGATTTTTCTCTTTATCAGTGCTAAGGATAATTCTATCTACAGCCTTGACATGTTCACCTACTCCCTTTTGTCCACCCATTTGACCATCTTCTCCCATAGGTTTAGTAGTAGTACCATACCTGTTACTAGTGGCTCAGAATAGATTAGATCGCCTCTACCTTTGCAGCTCAATAACATAGGTAATCTCATATTTCAACCCAGACACGAATCATGCTAAGGTTTGCTCAAGAGGCTCGACTAATCCACATCTGATCATCAGTGTCTCAACTCCTATACGTAGTCATCCACTGTTTTGCCTCCCTGTCTCAGTGTTTGGAGACATACAAACAGTTCCTACTTGTAATGTTCTAGTATAAACCTTTTCCTTAGAACCCGTTTCATGTCCCTTTAGGTATGTATTTCAGCCTTTCCATCCCATCGTTTGTTGATTACCAAATTCTTCCACCATAAGGTGGCATAGCCTATGAATTCTACAGTTGCAAGACAAACCCTGGTGTTATCATCAATTTTGTAACACTCGAAAAGGCCTTCAACTTTGTCTTCCCAATCCAAGTAATAATCTGCTAAACCCCTGCCATCAAATGAAGGCATCTGTAGTTTCACATACACCAATCCTTGAGGTAGCCTGAAATCCCTATTTGGGTATAGATTAACCCCAAAATTATCATCTCTTTCCTCCCTAAGAGCATGATAATCTCCTTCCACTCTTATTCCCATACTACCTCCAACGCTCCCTCCTTTTACATGTTTTGAGGAGCTACCTTGGACATAATGCCTAAGGATTTTCCATTGGTGGTTGTGGCATCGTCATCCTATCTATCCTTGTTGCTAATGTAGCAATAATGGTAGTAAGGTCCTGAAGCTGCTCCTCTAAAGTTCTTCCACCTACAGTTCGATGACTTTGACCGCCACCAACTTGGCTATTGGCCTCATTGCCAATTGCCCCATTCACACTATCATTCGACATGGTTGTTGACTTGATTTATTGAATTATAAAGACAATTCAAAGCAATGTAGTAAACCTTACAATCACCCCTTCACAATAACCACACTTCTACGCTACACAACAATCATTGCAAAACACAAAATACTCCACTTAAGCTTCATACACCCATGACTCATAATCACGGCAACAATAAGTAGAAGCAACAATAAACACTTCTCCAAATGGTAAGTTAATGATTCTAACTAAGAAAAATATGTTTAAAGAATCAATAAAAAATAACTTCCACACTTTAATGTTTGCTTTTGAAATTCAAAACTTAACCACTACAACACACTCTTCACCACTTTGCAACCCTTCACTACACCACACACACACACTCACTCATGGTGCAGCACACACATATTTCACTCCTCTTCCATCACGGCAACAACAACACAATTACAACAGTTAATGAAGCTTCTCCACAAATGGTAAGAAACAATTCAAAATATTTAGATTGTGTTAAAATCAACACTACACAATAACTCTTCAACTTAATGATTGTTTTTGAATTCAAATAGTTTCCAAATCCTTCATGCAATAATCAAATCTGGAAATGTAAATTGCACTCCTTAATTCTAAGAACAACATTCAAGAAATACACTTCTCTTCTTCCACAAATAATGTACTTCCAATTCCGAAAACACACAAGAAAATGCACTTCCCTACTTCCCATTCTTCTCTCAACAAGATGAAGGTCACAATAATTAACTATGAAATTTCCCCTTCCACTTCCACAACAACAAGGTATAACACAACACAATCACAAGTAACTACTTAAATTCCACTTCAACAATTCCAATAAAGAAATGAAAATTCAAGAACCCTAATTTCCTAATTGTAATTCACGTAAATCCCTTCTCCAAAACCTTTGCTCTGATACTAAAAATTATTATGTGCCTTACTAATTGAATTGCAAACACATCCAAAAGTAACGTGATCAACAAAATCCAATCAACAATGGCATGATCACTAAATCACCAATGATCCCTAATTCACGAGAATTCAAAGACTTGATTCTAAATTGAAATGAGGAATAAAGCAACTGTATAAGTAGCAATAGATGACAATAGAAATGAATTAGAATTCCACTCAAATTGAAGTGATTCAAATCTAAAATGGATGAACCCTAATTCACGTGTAGAACAACAAGTAACCAAACAAATTGCACCTAAATATGACACACTAAATACAATTTGATAACAATAAGAGGAAGATTGATGTTACTCACAATCTACTCAAGTTAATCTTGCCACAATTTCACTTGTGAAATTGATAAGAGAAATTTTGCAAGCAAAGATCCCCTCACGACAAAGAAGTGTGTAATTTCGAAATGTTCAAAAGCTCCCTCAAAACCCTAGTTAGCAAGTATTTATACTTGCTCCAATTAGGGTAAAAATAACACAACAAATTACAAATAAGCCACTGAAGTGGTCGGTTCCAAAAGCAACAAATTACAAGTATAAATAGTCTTCAATTAGCTGGTTCTTCTCTTCAATTGAACCCATTGTGGACCATTGGATGTATGTCCAAGAATGTCCCACAATTGAATCCTTAGTGTATGTTATTTGGCCATCATGTAATAATCGATAAATATACCTACTAAAGTGCAAAAAGAAATAAAGTATTATTAGATAAAATATGGTGATATATGAATTTTTAGGCTCATGCATCCAAGTAAGTTTCCCCACTATTGGAACCATAAGGTTGATTCCCATCAGTGAGGATGGCAAGGAAGAAGTACTTGAGCCTACAAATTTATCAGCAGTGCTAAAGGAATATTATGAGGATCCAGATGTTGAGGTACATGAGGACAGGGTAATGATCAATATTTGGCTATTAATGTGCTGCGTAGGGTTAAGACTACATCTCAAGATATTGAGGACGTGCAGAGGGAAAACCTATTCCATATTCCCTGTAGGGTCTAAGGTAATCTTTGTAGTCTTCTTGTTGATGGTAGTAGTTGCACTAATGTTATAGTTGCTGCATTAGTAAATAGATTGCAACTAGTCACGACACCTCATCTTAGGCCCTAAAAATTGCACTGGTTGAGTGATCAAGACAGTCTATGTGTCACTCAAAGGGTTAAGGCTCCAATCAGCATAGGGGAAAAGTATTAGGATGAAATTGTTTGTGATATTCTTCCTATGTGCGCATCACATATACTATTGGGTAGACCTTGGTTATTTGATAGGAGAATAACTGCATGATGGGTTTAGGAACACTTATGTGCTTCAGAAGGACGGTGAACGGATTGTTTTGACTCCTATGTCACCAATTAAGGTACATGAAGCCTAGGAACAGATTAATAAAACTACTGGAAAGAAGTTTGTATTATTGGGGCAAAAGGAACTGGAAGACAACTTGAGTAGAGTGAAACAGTCATAGGAAATTCAAAAGCTTTATTAAAAGAGTTATGTATGTCTCAAGAGGACTCAAGGGCAATCATGACTTCAGGGTAACAAGCATATGTAAACCATGGTTTTCAATCTAGGTGACTTTCATAAATTCTTATCTAAAATAGAGGACCCATTAGATTTGAGGGCAAATCTTCCATAAGCTCGAGGAGATGATGGGAATCAAACCAATGCAACAATAGGACCCATTACCCAAGCCAGAGCTAAAGGACTATAGAGCCTAACAACAGAGAGTCCTTTTTTATCAAATGGAACCCGAAGACATTCACATAGTGTCTTCATTTACTTTATATAATTATTTTGTGTTTAATCAAGTACACTTGTTAGTATTACAGGAAGATGATCAAACACATTAGCACTTGGCTTAGAGATGAGTCATGGTCCATCTTAAATCGAAATGGACCTAGAAGACCAGCCATGTGTTATGTAATTTCCATTATGTTTTTATCCATATTTAGGGCTTAGTATAAATACTTGTAAAGGAGAACAATAAAGGGACGTTTGACATATTTTGCAACTTGCTTCAAGTGAAAAGGAGACTCTTCTCTATTTCATAAGAAACTCTTATTAATTCTAAGTTAGGGTTGTAGTGAGTGAGGCTTAGATTGTTGTGTGTTAGCATCAACAATTGCAAATTGTTCCTTGATTCTACTAGTGCCTTATATCCGGTAAGG
Source organism: Laguncularia racemosa (assembly GCA_037954665.1). Taxonomy (NCBI): domain Eukaryota; kingdom Viridiplantae; phylum Streptophyta; class Magnoliopsida; order Myrtales; family Combretaceae; genus Laguncularia; species Laguncularia racemosa. The sequence continues at coordinate 630,362 of JBBMOL010000201.1, read as the reverse complement.
ATTCAGAAGCTTCATATTATTATTGCTCATGTTTAATTAGGGTTCATGTGCAATTAGGGTTCAAACCAATCTTGTTACACAATTACTTAATTAAATCTTCAATTAGGGTTCATGTGCAATTGGCTTATCAGGTTGACTGTAGTGTCTTTCGGGGGTCTTGCCCTCTTTTCCCTCCCTTTCCCCTTGTTAGGGGTTGAGTCTCCCCCTAGTATGGTCATTTCGCCATTACTAAGGCCTCTTGGTCATGGTCGCTTCACTTGTTGGCCTTAGGTGCATTTTCTTTGCCATTTCCATAAGTAACTTAAGCTAGGGGAGTAGCTAGCTAAGGCTTGGGTGTGAGGACCTAGGCTTAAGCAATAATGTTAAAATTGAAATAATATATATATATGCACATAATGTAAAATGAATGTATATATATGTTATATGCTCTATTTAAAAAAAAGTGTGTGAATTATATGGACATAGATATGTACATATAAGGAATATATATATATATATTTACATGTAAAAATATACACATTATATTATATTATATGTTATATATATATAAAATATATATAGCTAGGGGAAAAAGAAAAAGAAAAAGAAAACCTTGTAGAACAACACCCTTAGCAAAACTAAGTAAGTAATATTATATATATATTATATGTAGACATTAGAATAGAGAGAGAGAAGAGACAAAAAAAATCATCAAAATTACACAGAAAAAAGAAAACCAAAACTCACCCCATTTCATCCGAATTTTGTAGGACAAATTGCAATTGAAATTTCCAACATGCAATTATCAGGGAAGGAAGAAGAACAAGATTGAAGTAAACATGAATTTGAAGAAATTGAAGAAAAAACATAATTAAATAAGGGAGGATTTAGTCTATTCGATCGAAGGGATTAGGTGAAGCTACTGCTAAGACAAGCTAGGGTTAAGGTTTTGGGTAGGGGAGGACTTCGGCCGGCATAGTGGTGGCCGAAGGCCGGTGAACGAAGTAGCTCTTAGTAATGTACGAAACTTCCTATTTTTGTTAAAAATATCAAATGATGATGAAAAAATACAATTTTTCGTATTCTAGCATAATTTTGTATGTATATTAATGAGGTAATATTATTTTCATGAAATTTAATTTAAAAATATGTGGTCCTTAAGAAATGCTCTGTTTTGGTCGGAAATTAAATTGGAAAATGAATAGGTCAAATGATGTATTTTTGAAGTAAATTTTAGTATCTAAGATCCTTATATGATTTTTTAGATCACCAAATCAATAATTGTTCAAATTGGAATCGTTTTCTATTTTTAGTGAATTTTTCAAGCCAATTACCCTGTTTTGGCCAAATTCAACCCTTAACAAAATTTGGTAATTTGATTTAATTAGTTGATTTTGATGTTTATTTGAGGTTCATTGAAGTATAATATGATGTTAAGATGCTTAGGTTAGTTACGAAACAAAAGCGGGAGTGTTCGATGAAAAATCATGATAATTTGGAACCATACGATTAGATATAGAATCGAATTGGAATTTAATTACATAAATATATATAGAGCGTAATATACCTATATGTATATGAATAAGCTATTGTAGGAAAATAGTGAATTATATGAGGTTAAGATGGAATGTAGGGGTTTGGAATACTGAATTAGCAATTTAGGGTTCAGTAGAGTAAATAGAGTAACATTGATTAGTATACTGATGATTCAAGTATTTCTGTTGAGTGAGGAGGACAAAGGAATTTGGCTAGTGTAACTATTTGGATTGAAATATAATGTTTCAGGTGAGTACCCCCTTAACTCCTCTCTTGGGTACAAGTGGTTGATAATGTAGACACTTGTTGTTAGCTGAAATTACCCTGTACGATCACTTGCTATGATCAATGTAGGAGAATTGTTGAATTATATTAGATTGCTGATGGCTGGTTGTGTGTCCTAATATGGTTGGATTATGAGAAAAAGTGAACATTCTAGAAATCCTAGAATGAGAGTTGGGTATGGGATTTGATTATACTGTTCCTGATTGTATGTGATGTAATGAACTTAAATTGTTGAATGCATTATGATTGTGATGTAATGCTTTGTTATTTTTAGCTTATTAGATGGGGTTTATATGATGGTTAAGTTCATACTATTATTGTCTCGATAATGATGAAATATCTAAATGGATAATGAAATGGAAAATTGATCGTTGATATGTATAACTTCATTAAAGTATACCTAACTATGTTTTTGGACTCGAACATATCAAATGGGGTTTAGGATGTAAGTACCTAGTAACTAAAACACTTAATGTAAGGAAAGTCCTATTCCCTGCTTGGTAAGTTTGTAGTATGACCTTTAAGTCGACCCAGATAAGTTTGAGGCACGGTTGACGAACCGGCCCGATTTAGTGACTTATGGGGACCTGGTCACCTCTTTTTGTTCGAGGCAAGTGAAAGGCGAATTGAATGATTCTAACTAAAAAGAGTATGTAAGGATGCCTTAAATGTCTTAGAAAACATCGAGTTTTGAAAAGTACATGAGGGTGGTTTATCTACCAATTGATAAGCTCTATTTGGGTGAACTGAAAAGTATTTGTGACTTGTGAGTAAATAGAAGAGACTTGAAATGGTCTTCAATGAAATGGTTATGAGTTTGGTAAAAATGAAATTATAAGGAAAAGTTCATTAAGTAAGATCATTGTGATATTAAGATGTAAGAAATTGAATCGAGTTTCCTACGAGTATAGCTTTGAGTTGAAAACTTGCTTGCTTAGTAACCACTTCCAAAGTATTTGATAATATTTTTTACTACTGTTATGTGACTTTATTGTTTATTTTTGCTGGGTTGCTTGATTATGTACTCACTTTGCTTCTTAGGAAGCTGAGGGGTTAGTGGTTTTTGCTAACCTCGGGTATAGGTACTGAAGAATAAGTTGCTGGAGACTCGTGTTTTTGGAGAGCGTCAATAGAGGTAAACAGGCCTTTAGTTTCCATTTTGGAACCTTTGTTATTTTGTAATAAGATGTCCTATATATGATATTGTAGTGCTTATAAATAAGATCTACAGGTGTTGATCTTTGGATTGTAATGTAAATATATGTATGTATTAGGTTGGATTTGTAATCTTTTCAGCCACTTAGGGCTATAGGATTAATCATGGGCTGTGCCTATTACCGAGAATGCAGATCCTGATGGTATATATATATATATATAAATGTATGATGTGACAGGAGATTTTAAGTATAGGTGTTTAGATATAATGTGAATTTGAAATGATAGTGTTGTTAGCACTATTTTACAGGACGTTTATAGAACTATATACAGGTTGGAGTTACAGGTTCAAGATTAGCCAAATGTGCCTTATCTCTAATTCAGAGATGACATAGCAATCCACCTATAGGTACTAGGGATAGTTACAGGAATGTTGAACAGGTTCACGAATTAGACCTAGTAGGTGGATCACTATAAGGTAGTATCAAAGCTTAGGTTTAAGTATTATGATTAAACCCGTGTGAGTTTGTGTGGGGTGTTTAGGTTGAATGAAGACTGTATGTTGTATTAATTAATTTGACTTACCAAATTGTGAAGTATTTGTCTATTATGGAATACAAATGCTTGTTTAAGAAGTTTAGGTGTTTGATTTCTGATTCAAGTGTACTTATTTAAGTAGATTTGATTGTAGTTAATCGAATGTGGAAGAGGTTAAGGTAGAGGCAGAGGAAGGAGGACCAAGAATATGGTCCCTCATGATTAGCATGAGGATTTACCTCCACCACCTCCACCGCAGCTCCATAGAATCTAATGGAGCATATGGTTACTATAATGCAAGCTTCGGTTGAAGTTATTGTCGTGAGATCTAGAGGGGATAAACTGGTTAGGGTATAGAGGATTGTAAAGCCCTTTAATGGTAAGAGTCTATACCCCACTACAATTGTAAATTGGATAAACTTTGTGGAAAGAGCTTTCTAAGTATATGATGTTCCTGAGGATAAGAAGGTGGACTATGTTACAGTACTATTAGAGGATACTGCACATGAATGGTGGGTATCATAGAAGGAGCTGATGGAGGCTCCAATTACTTGGCCAGCATTTAAGGATGTTTTCCTGAGTCAGCATTTTCCCTCATGTGTATAAGATAAAATGAGGGACAAGTTTTATGAATTAAAGCAAAAGGGTAGGAGCATAATGGAGTATGAGCGAGAGTTTAGCAGATTGTTGAAATTTGCTCCATTGGCCTATCAGAATGATGAAGAGGTAAAAGTTTATAAATTTCGTGCAGGGCTGGATATCTACTTTCAGGTAGAGCTGAAAAGAAGTAAAGTTGTGACTTATGCGAAGATCGTGAATGAAGCTCGTGTACTGGAACAAGTGAGAGATATGAAGGGTATGGAGGGTCCTTCACACAAAAGGAGGGATGGAGGTAGTTTTGGGGCAAAAATGGAGCAAAGATAAAGGAAAAGCTAAGAAGCAGTATTAGCTACGAATCTGACCTCAAAGAAGTCAGACTTATACTATGTTGTGCTGGAAGTGTATGGGTAATCATAGGGCCAATGAATGTCCTTAGCTGAGAGGAAAATGTTATAGATGTGGGGGAGATGGACACATGGCTAGGCAGTGTTAGAATCCTAAGGACCTCCAATGTTACACTTGTGGATAATTTGGTCATACTTTCTATAATTGTCAAGGTAGGAGTGAGGGAGGTCAGTAGACTTAGGCTTAGACTTAGGCCCCAACACCAAGGCATGATCCTAATCCTAGTAGGGGTAAACCGAGACCTCAAGCTCAGGCGCGAGTCTTTACTATACAACAATAGAGCCAGCTAATGTGGATGATGTAATGGCAAGACTACTAAAATTATCTGATAGTTTGATGGTTGAATAGTTGTAATGTAAATGAACCTATATATCTATATGAATGTGTAAATATGTATATGTGTGTGAACTTTGATGCGTATGGGATGCTAATGCTTACTTATGAATTGAGTAATTAAATTAATGAATAAATCTATGTGTAAATATGCATGAATGTGTTTGCAGACATGAATTTATATTTATACATATGTGAAATGGTTATATCTGCTTAGGGGTTAAAAATATCATATTAGTGAATGTATGCCTACATGTACGTGTAAGTATGTATATGTAAACGTGAATATATAGATGTGTATATGGGTGTAGACGTGAAGTAATTAGGGTGTAGATGTGATTATGCTTGACTTGTCCTTGAGTAAGATTTTAACAATAATTGCTGGAAGTGGAATGTGATGTGTTTGATGATTTCAAGTGTGATTCAATTAGATGATAATCCTGCTTATGCCTTGTTTGACACTGGAGCAACCCATTCTTATGTCGCTAAAGACTAGGTGAGATGGAACATGACTCCAGCGAAGAGTTTGAAATGTGAATATGTGGTAAGTACTCCTTCTAGAGGGGAGAGGATAGTAAGTTATCAATTGGAAAAGGGTACTGTGGTGATTGAAGGGCAACAATTGCCAACCGATTTGATTGATCTTAATATGAAAGGGTATGATGTTATCCTAGGCATAGATTGGCTGACTAGGTATATGGTGCATCTAAATTGCTAGGATAAAGTAGCGGAGTTTCGTCTACCAAATGTGGAAGCATTCAGTTTTAGAGGGAGTGTAAGGTGATTAATACCTATGATGATAATAGCCAACAAAGCCAAGAAATTATTGAAGAAAGGATGTATGGGATATTTGGCTTCAATGGTGGATACACAAGTGAAAGGGAAGAGAGTGGAAGATATCCCAGTTGTATGTGAATTCTCAAAAGTATTTACTGAGGAATTATTAGGCTTACCCCTAGATAGAGAAGTTAAATTCGGCATTGAGGTAATGCTAGGTACGGAACCTATATCCAGAGCTCCTTATCATATGGCTCCGATAAAATTGATGGAGTTGAAAAAGTAGTTGCAGGAATTATTGGATAAGGGTTTCATAAGGCTTAGTATGTTACCTTAGGGTGCACCAGTGTTATTTGTGGAAAAGAAGAATGGTAGTCTACGTTTGTGTATAGATTACCATGAGCTGAATAAGGTAACCATCAAGAATAAATATCCTTTACCTTGGATTGATGACTTATTTGATCAGTTGAAGGAAACAGCTGTATTCTCAAAGATTGACTTGCAGCCTGTATATCATTAAGTGAAGGTGAAGGAGGTTGACATACCAAAGATTGCCTTTCAAACTAGGTATGGTCACTATGAATTCTTGTTGATGCCTTTTGGTTTAACTAATGCCTTAGATACCTTTTATGGATATGATGAATAGGGTATTTAAAGAATATTTGGATGACTTTGTGGTTATATTCATTAATGACATCCTGATCTATTCTAAAGATAATGAGGAGCATGTTGAGCATTTAAGAAACGTGTTACAGACTTTGCACGAAAAATAGTTGTATGCTAAGTTGAAGAAATGTGATTTTTGGCTGGACTAGATTGCGATCTTAGGCCATATTGTGTCAAGTTCTGGAATATCTTTAAATCCTGCAAAGATTAAGGCCATCATAGAGTGGAATCCTCCTACTATAGTCAGGGAGGTAAGAAGTTTTCTTGGTATGGCAGGATATTATAGGAAATTTGTGAAAGTCTTTTCGAAGATAGTTGTACCCTTGACTCGGTTGATGAGGAAAGGAGTCAAATTTGAATGGACAGATCAATGTGAGCAGAGCTTTTAAGAATTAAAGAAAAGATTAGTTTCGGCTCCTGTTTTAGCCATTCCTAATGGAGCAAGTAGGTATGCTATATATTGCGATGCCTCTAAGAATGGATTTAGGTGTGTACTAATGCAAGATAATAAAGTTATAGCATATGCTTCCCATCAGTTGAAACTATATGAGCAGAATTATCCTACTCATGATTTGGAATTGGCTGTTGTAATATTTACTTTAAAAAACTGGAGGCAATATTTGTATGGTGATAAATGTGATGTATATACTGATCATAAGAGTTTGAAATACATCCTCACTCAAAAAGTTAAACATACGAGAAAGGCGATGGCTGGAATTGATGAAAGACTATGATCTAGCCATTCATTATCATCCTAGTAAAGCTAATGTAGTTACTAATACATTGAGTAGGAAATAGTGTAGCAATTTGGCAACTTTGATCACTAACAGAGTGGAAATGTGTTTTAGAGTTTGGTGGTAATTAGGATGAACATTTGCCACTAATTGAGTTTGCATATAATAATAGCTATCATAGTATTATACAGATAGCCCTATATGAAGCCCTACATGGAAGAAAATGTAGATTCCCATTGTATTAGGATAAGATTAGAGAGAAACAAATAGTGGGACTAGAAATGCTCCAGCAACTGAGGGATAATGTTCAGGTGATAAGGGCCAGAAAGCAGACAGCACAAAGTAGATAGAAAAGTTATGTTGATAAACGTAGAAAATCATTGGAATTTCAAGTTTGAGACTTTGTGTTCTTGAAAGTATCACCTATGAAGGGGATTAGGAGATTTGGAGTAAAAGGGAAGTTGAGTCTTCGTTATATTGGTCCATACCAGATTCAGAGGAGGATTGGAGCTGTGGCATATGAACCTGAGTTACCTGCTGAATTAGCCAATTTCCATAATGTATTCCATGTGTCTTCATTGAGGAAATGTGTTAGCGATTCGACAATTGTCTTAGAACATCCACCAAAAGGACTCAAGGAGAACTTGACATATGAGGAGTATCCCATTGCCATTTTGGATAGGTCCACTAAGCAACTTAGAAACCGGGATATTACATTTATAAAAGTCCTTTGGATTCGCCATACTGAGATAAAGGTCACATGGGAGAGAGAAGATCATATGAGGACTAAATACCTAGACTTATTCCAAACAAGTAACTTCTATTTCACCCTTAGGATATAAATATGTATAGCTTTGCTTAAATTCTAAGTATTCTATAATTTAAGTGTAGGACATTAAAATATAATTAGTTGTATTTGTATAGTTGTTTCGAGGACAAAACTATTTTAAGGGGGGGGGGGGGTAGAATTTGAGGACCTAGGCTTAAGCAATAATGTTAAAACTGAAATAGGATATATATATACACATAATGTAAAATGAATGTATACATATATATGTATGTATATATATGTTATATGCTATATTTTAAAAAAAGTGTGAATTATATGGACATATATAAAATATATATATATATACATGTAAAAATGCACACATTATATTATATTATATGTTATATATATATATATATATATATATATATAGGAAAAAAAAGAAAAAGAAAACCTCGCAGAACAACACCTTCAGCAAAACTAAGTAATATTATATTATATAGAGGAGAGAGAGAGAGAGAGAGAAGAGACCAAAAAATCATCAAAATTGCACCAAAAAAAAAAAGAAAATAAGAAATCTCTCCATTTTATCCAAATTTTCTAGACAAATTGCAATTGAAATTTCCAACATGCAATTATCAGGGGTGAAAGAATAACAAGATTGAAGTAGGATGCAATAATAATTTAAAGAAATTGAAGAAAAATCATAATTAAATAAGGGAGGATTTGGTCAGTTTGGTCAAAGGGGTTAGGGTGAAGCTGCTGCTAGGCCAAGCTAGGGTTAACGTTTTAGGTAGGAGAGGACTCCAGCCGACATAGTGGTAGCCAGAGGCCGGTGAACGGAGCAGCCCCTAGTAATGCCCAAAACTTCCTATTTTTGTTTAAAATATCAAATGTTGATGAAAAATTATTTTTTTTTGTATTCTAGCATAATTTTGTATTTATATTAATGTGGTAATTCTATTTTGGTGAAATTTGATTCACGAATATGTGGTCCTTAAGAAATGCTCTATTCTAATTGAAAATAAAATTGGAAAATGAATAGGATCAAATGATGTATTTTTTATGTAATTTTTTGTGTATAAGATCCTTATATGATTTATTAGATCACCAAATCAATAATTGTTCAAATTGGAGTCATTTTCTATTTTTAGTGAATTTTTCAAGCCAACTACCCTATTTTGGCCGAATTCAATCCTTAGGAAAATTTGGGAATTTTATTTGATTAGTTGAGTTTGATGTTTAATTGAGGTTCATTGAATTATAATATGATGTTAAGAAGCTTAGGTTAGTTATGAAATAAAAACGGCAGCATTTGGTGCAAAATCGTAACAATTTGGAACCATACGATTTGATATAGAATCGAATCGAAATTTAATTACATTAATATATAATAGAGAATAATATACCCGTATATGAAGAAGATATCGTAGGAAAATGGTGGATTATATGTGGTTATGATGGAATTTAGGGGTTTGGAATACTGAATTATGATTGTGAAGTAATGCTTGGTTATTTTTAGCTTATTGGATGGGGTTTATATGACTGGTTGAGTTCATACTATTGTTGTCTCGGTAATGATGAAATATCTAAATAGATAATGAAATGGAAAACTGACTGTTGACATGTATAACTTCATTAAAGTATACCTAATTGAGTTTTAGGACTTAAATATATCAAATGGGGTTTAGACTGTAAGTACGTACTAGCCCAAAACACTTAATGTAAGGAAAGTCATGTTCCCTGCCTAGTAAGTTTGTGGTACGACCTTTGAGTCGACCTGGATAGGTTTGAGGCATGGTTGACAAACCGGCCTGATTTAGTGACCTATGGGGATTTGGTCACCCCTTTTTGTTCGAGGCTAGTGAAAGGCGAATTGAATGGTTCTAACTAAAAAGAGTATGTAAGGATGCCTTAAATGGCTTAGAAAACGTTAAGTTTTGAAAAATACATGAGGGTAGTTTATCTACCAGTTGACAAGCTCTGCTTAGGTGAACTGAAAAGTATTTGTGATTATGAGTAAATAGAAGAGACTTGAATTGGTCTCCAATGAAATGGTTATGAGTTTGGTAAAAATGAAATTTGGAAAAGTTCATTAAGTAAGATCATTGTTGTAAACACCCCATTTTTGCCCTAGGAGTCAATAATTTTCAATAATAATCAATTTTCAATTTTTCCTAATTTTTCTCAAATTTTTCCTAATTTAGCATAAAATAATAAAAATGTTCAAAAAATAAAAATAAATAGGAAAACACTTCAATTTTGAAAAATGATTTCGGAAATAGCAATAATGAATAATAAACATTTTTTACAAATTTTTAAAATTTCAAAAAATACAAAAAAAATAGAAAAATCGCATTGCATATATGCAATTTGCGAAATTAGAAAAATCAGGAAAGTGGGCTAGCTCAGCTGGTTCGGACCATGGCTAGGCGCGCGCGGGGGGGCCTCGGTCAGACGTTCGAATTGCAGGGGAAGCACTTTCTGCATTTTGCAATTTTTCGATTTATCCAGGACACGTGGCAGCATTTGATTGGCTGGAAGAAACGCACGCGCCGGGCGCGTGATCGTCTCCTACCTCGAGCCCGAGATCGCCGGCGAAGAAAAAATTCGTATTTCGGCCGTTTTGATTCGATTTTTTTGCACAAATCCAACAGATCTTCAACAAAAATAAGATAAACATTATCTAATTAAAATCAAATCGCAACAAATCATTGGATGGGCACGAATCGGAGTTGGTTTTTCAACCGAAAATCCGATCAGCTTCAATCGGAGGAAATCCGAGCTTATCCAGCTCGGTTTCAAGCGCCTATAAATAGAGGAGGAGATGAGGAAGCAAGAACAGAGATCAGAATTGCGAGAGAGAGAGAAAAGAGTGTAGATCGGAGGAAACCCAAAGTTGCGACCGCCGATCGGAGTTGAGCCACCGCAAGGAGACGTTCTGGGAGTAAACCGCCACCACCATCGGATTCAGCACCCTCAAGAAGCTAGGATTCGACACTTCACCCGCCGCAAAAGACCGTCGGAACACCGTGAACGAGCCAACCCCGCCGCCGTGTCCGACCGATCCGACCCGACCCGATTCGACCCGACTGACCCGACCCGCGCACCGACCCGGATCTAGGTAAGTCGGATTTTCCAGATTTTTTTTATTTATTTTATTTATTTTGTTTGTTTATTTATTCTAAATTTATTATTTGTTATTATAGTTATTTTTTTTTGTTATTTGTTTAGTTATTAGTTATTTATTTACTTCTATTTTCAATAAATAGGAAAATGTAGAAATTAGGTTTTTTAGGATTTAATAATGTAAAATAAAAAAATAAAAAATAAAATAAAATAAAAAAATAATAAAAATAATAAAATGAAGAAAAACAATAAAAATATTAGGAAAATAATAGTAAAGTTTTAGATTTCAAAATATGATAGATAATAAACTTAGGATAAAATTTTCAACAAAAATCAAAAATCACAAAAAATCACAAAAAAATAACAAAAAAATCATAAAAAAATAAATAAATAAGTTTTAGCACTTAGAAAAATCATTTTCGTCAAATAAATCAAAATTGATGTTTTCCCTACAAAAATCATTTTCAGAATGAAATCAAGCTTAGGCTTAGAGTTTTTAGGAAAAATCCCAAAAATGGTAAGAACATAAATCGAAAGAAATTTCAAAATTAAAATTCACCAATACACTAAAGATTTTCAGAAAAGCGAACTCTGGCTTGTTTGATCCTGAGTAGCAGGTACGTAGGCACCCATTCGGGTCAACCCATAAAATAAATGAAAAATCCTTTTTCTGAAATAAATTCAAAGACATAACAAAAATTAACAGAAACACAATGAAACACATTTCTAAAGATGAACAATTTTAGGAGATTAGGTGGTAACCGTATAGGTTTTAATAGGTTAGCCTCCAGACTTAGAAACTCCGGTTTTCCCTTTTTCTCTTCTCACAAAAACGAGAAGAGGAAATAACGACGACTAGTAGTCCAAATTAAGACTAATCCGCTCCTTTAGTCTTAATTCACTTTTTCCTAACAACAGTTGGGTGGCGACTCCAAAAATCAAACAAAATTCCTAACTCAATTCGAGGATCTAGATTAAATGAGCATAGGGTTTAGTTTAGATCGAATTAGGAATGGGAATTCAAAAATTAGACTCGACAGGATGGCGACTCCACTGGGGACCCATGCCAGTAGGCTAGCCACCTGATTCTCTTCGAATTGTTATCTTTAAGAAATGTGTTTCAATTATTACTCTGTTACTAACTTTTCAAGATTTAGTTAGATTTTAGTTTCTTTACTGTGGGGGTTTTGCATGCATACATATGTTTGTGTGAGTAGATGCGGTCGAACCCGGACCGTCCTAGAAACCTAAGACGGGGAGCCATTGTGTAGGTTTCGAGCGAAGTGAGCTGATTCATCGTTCGGGACCGATTAGGCTACCCCACCCTATGCTTCGATATGGCCTGAGATCCATTTCTTCGAGAATGCGGGAGGCCATAGAGCTCGGGAACCAGTTAGAACCAACCTACTTGCATACATAACATCGTACGAGGGGTTGACAATTGGATGACAATGTAATGGTTTGTTATTTTGTCCTTAGAGTTCAGGACTATTTCCCTGTAACATTTTCATAGTTCTATTTGTAACTAGGCTTTTTCCTATTTGTAATAGATGGCTAGCAGTGCAGTCGACCGCCTCCTCCGTAAAGAGATTCGGGTGTACAAACCTTTGGACCCAAAATTGGTACTGGACCACTGGTTTACCTTGTACAACCCAGAGGAGTAGGCCTTCATCCAGTAGAAGATCGGCCCCATCCTCTCACTGACTAAGTCAGAGGCGAATTTACCTTTGGTCCGGGCTATGCTCCAGTTATGGGAGATCGAGCCAGCAGCTTTCTTCATCGGACCGCATGAGATCACCCCTACCCTGGAGGAGTACACCCAGTTGCTATAGGCTCCAGCACTGACTGATCAGATTTACACGCCAGACCTCGATGTCGGGCCAGCCGGCACCTTTAGTAGACTGCTAGGCATCCGCAAAACAGCGGTCAATAAAGCCCTGGCAGACTGTAATGGGTATTGCATACAAATAGATGACTTAGAAGCCTGGTTTATTACCCGAGAAGACAATGGGGACAGAAAGGACATCCTGTGTGGAGACCCTAAGACTTACAGATAGAGAAGGGTGAATGCTTTCATCTTGACATCCTTTGCCACCATACTGTTCCCCACCGGAGCTTTCTATATTCACTACCGGGTTGCAGAGCTGGTAACCCAATTCCTGGAGGGAAGATCTTACATCCCGGCTCTACTGGCTGCACAGATCCGGAATTTGAATTTCCTTAAGAAGAAGGGCCATGGGATCCTCCGCTCCAGCATCAACCTTCTGCTAATATGGTTCGTAAGCCACCTCAAGAGCTTCGGGCTGAACATGGTCAGGAAAACCCTAGCCCAACAGGTGGATCTGGTGGATTCCTGTATAGAAAAGGTGAAGTTACCTGACGACATTACCAGCCACAGTTGGGTAGATCTGCTTAGAAGCCTTAGCGCCGAAGATATTCTATGGACAGCCAGGTGGAGTTGCTGCGATAAAATCATCTTAAACTGTAGTAATTTCCAAGCAATGCCATTAATCGGGATCAATGGATGTATCAGATATCACCCCAACTCTGTAGTCCGCCAATTCGGTACCGTCCAAGACATAGTTTATCGGCCTTCACTCGAAGCAGTCACCTTTGAGTACCAGGATCCGCACCTGTTGGTAGCCGAGAAATTTGCTAAGCTGGCAGAGGTCAAAGCACTTTAGGAAGCCAGAATCGAAAGCCCGAATGTGGACCTCGGCAAGCTAGATGGCGAAGTGGGAAAACACCGAGCCACCAGAGAGTTTGTAATCCGTCAGCTATACCAGACAGGGGAACGAGCATACCGGGTTCCAAACGTCACCCAGCCAAGACCAGATAAGATCAATCCAGAGACAGAGATCTACCTGGAGCAGGTCAAGGCCCGGATGGAAGTATACTTCCAAGCTGCAGACTATAAGAAAGACATCTGGAAGGGACGCTTCAAGGAATCTGACCAAAGAAACAAGGCCCTGGAAGCACAATTAGAGAAGTGCCAAGCTAGGGTCAAGGAACTAGAAGCCGTCATCAATGAGAAGTCTGAGCCTCCACAACAGAAGACTAAAAGAGCTAGGAAATAGATCATTATTTGTAATCTTTTATTTTGATTATCGAACTCCAAAATTTTCAATATGAATAAAAGCAAAGTTTCAATATTACACCGTCAATCAATTGTCAACCTTTTTATTCTTAGCATCCCTGTGACACATGCATAGTATTTGCATACATCATACTAAAAAAGAAAAAATGCGTGCCAGATATCAAAATAGCTCCCAAGCAACCGAACCCTCCCAGAAGCCCAAATTACACTCATTCAAGAACCAGAATGGCAAACAGTGGCAACAACAGTGACAATCGCAATAAGACCAGCATTGACTACATTCCTACAGCTAGGGAAGAAGCACAAGTAAAGGGTGTTAAAGGCAGAATGAAGGGGAAGCTGATTGACACCCAGATGTGCATCCCACCTCTCCAACAATCTTTCCGAAGGGCAAATACCATTCAAGAGCTTCGAATAAACAAAGAGGACAACAACAAAGGGGAATCAATCTCCCACATGTCCAACCAACATCCAGCTCTGAACAACTGGTTTTGTTGTCCTATCAATAGCGCTAGGTTATCTCAAGAGTAGAAAAAATCATTGAACAAATTTTATTGAGACTATTTATCGAATTCCATTACAGTTTGTTTCTTTTATTATTATATATGATTTCATTTTTTATGTCACTCAGATCTCCCACCATCGAACATCAAGGATATTTCGCGCAAGTAGAACGTAAAAACGCTGATATCGTTCCCAACGCTGCTGGGTCAGTTGTTGAAGACGATATCTTAGACCACAAAATAATACAAGAAAATTGGCTAAAACACGAACAAAGTGAAATCTCGATCGACGAGCCTGTGGAGACAGTAAATCTAGAAAGCATGGAAAACCCTATGAACCTCAAAATCAGGACCAATTTGAGTGCCGAGCAAAAATGTGAGATAACCGAGCTATTAATCGAATATGCATATGTGTTTGCCTGGTCATATGGTGACATGCCAGGGCTAGACCAGTCGATAGTAGTTCACAGGCTTCCCACAAGGGAAGATGTCAAACCTAAAAAACAAAAACTAAGAAGATTTAGGCCCGACATCTTGCTAAAAATCAAAGAAGAAGTCAAGAAACTACTAGAAGTAGGGTTCATCGAAGTATCCGACTACCCAAAATGGGTGGCAAATGTAGTCCCGTTATAAAAAAGAACGAAAAAGGGGCGCGTATGCGTGGGACTTTCGGGCTTAAAACCAAGCCCGCCAAAGGATAATTTTCCCCCTACCTCATATTGATGTTCTAGTGGATAACACCGCGGGAAAACCATCTCTTCTCATTCATGGACGGTTTCTCAGGATACAATCAAAAAAAATGGCCGAGGAAGACAAGACCAAAACAACCTTCATCACGACATGGGGAACCTTCTATTACAAAGTCATGCCCTTCGGTCTGAAAAAACGCCGGGGCAACGTATCAGAGAGCCATGGTCTCATACTTCACGATATGATGCATCGAGAGGTTGAAGTATATGTCGACGACATGATAGCTAAATCCAAAGAAGGAGAAAGCCATATAGATATCCTGAGGAAATTGTTAAAAATGACTTGAGGAAGTTCCAGCTTAAGTTAAACCCGGAAAAATGTACTTTCGGGTTACAACGGGGAAAATTGTTAGGGGTTCGTCATCAGCCAGGAGAGCATTAAGATTGACCCTGACAAGGTAAAGTCCATATTAGAGTTACCTTCCCCACGCTCCGTTAAAGAAGTAAGAAGCTTACTGGGGAGACTAAATTATATAGCTCGGTTTATCTCACAAATCACCGACAAATGCCGGCCGCTATTCCATCTTTGAAGAAGAACGCCGCAATAGAATGGGATGACGATTGTGAAGAAGCGTTCAGGACAATCAAAGACTATCTTATAAAACCCCCGGTCTTGATAGTCCCGAAACAAGGAAAACCCTTATTCTTATACCTCAACCATCTCCCCGAATCCATGGGATTGTGTTGGGGCAAAAAGATGAAGAGGGAAGAGAAACGTCCCATATATTATTTGAGCAAGAAGTTCACAGATGGGGAACAAAGGTACTCAGAGGTGGAGAAGACGTGTTGTGCATTAATTTGGGTCATGGCATCGACTAAGGCAATACACCCTTTACTATCTTTATTGAGCTGTTGACAAGACATGATCCCTTGAAATACCTGGCAGAGAAGCCAGCATTGATGGGTAGAATCTCTAAATGGAAGATGCTTCTATCCGAGTTTGACATCACGTATGTAAATAAAAAACTCGATAAAGGGCAAGCCTTAGTCGATCAGTTGGCCGAAACACCCTGTCGAGACAGATACCCAAGAAATACAAGTCCAATTTCCGGGAAACGAGAACATATTAACAGTTAGAAAGATATGCCGGTAGAAAACTCTGGGAGAGAGCAGAATGGTGGGTGGAAACTGTTCTTCGACGGGGCTGCAATGTATTCGGTTGTGGGGTTGGGGCAGTATTGATATCCCCAGACGGCACTCAATTCCCTGCAGCGACAAGACTTACATTTTCCTATACCAATAATATCGCGGAATATGAAGCATGTATTCTTTGCCTCAAGATGGCCTGCCAAATGGGAATCCGCGAATTAGAGGTGTACGGGGACTCGTCGCTCATCATACTACAAACAAGAGGGGAATACAAAACTAAAGACCCCAAACTGGTACTGTACCATCAACACTTGACAGAGCTGATTGAGGAGTTTAAGGCAATCACCTTCACGTACATCCCGAGAATTCAGAATCAGTTCGCAGATGCCCTAGCCACACTAGCATCCGTGATTCAAATAACAGGAGGAGCCGAAGTTCAACCGATGAAAATAGACATCGAAAGTCGGCCCGCTTATTGTTTGACAATTGAAAAGATACAAGATGATAAGCCCTAGTATCACGACATCAAGACCTTCCTCCAAGAAGGTAAATACCCTGAAATGGCTAGCAAGAATGACCAAAGAACGCTCAGAAGGTTGGCAAGTCATTTCTTATTAAGTGGGTCTATACTCTACAAGAGATCATATGATACCACCCTGTTGAGATGTGTGGACAAAAATGAAGCATGCGAACTCATGAAGGAAATACATGAAGGGGTATGTGGACCTCATATGAACGGCTACATGTTGGCTCGAAAAATCATGAGGTTAGAGTATTACTGGTTAACCATGGAGTCGGATTGCATAAAGTATGTTAAGCACTGCCATCTGTGCCAAGTATACGCAAACCGGATCAATGCTCCACCGAACGAGCTACATTTGTTATCGGCGCCGTGGCCTTTCTCCATGTGGGGAATCGACATAATCAGCCCAATCACTCCAACAGCATCCAATGGCCACAGATTTATACTGGTAGCGATTGATTACTTCACCAAATGGGTAGAAGCATCATCATATACCATTGTCACAAAATGGGTAATAGTCCGCTTCTTAAAAAGGGACATAATAGCCCGATATGGAGTTCCTGAGTCGATCATCACTGATAATGGTACCAATCTCAACAATAAATCGATGACAGGTTTATGTCAACAATTCCACATAAACCACAGAAATTCAACCCCCTACCGACCTCAAATGAATGGGGCAGTAGAAGCAGCTAACAAAAATATCAAGAAGATCATCGAGAAAATGACAACAACTTACAAAGATTGGCACGAAATGTTACCATTTGCTCTCATGGCTTATAGGACTTCAATAAGAACATCTACGGGAGCTACCCCTTACTCATTGGTATATGGTACAGAAGCAGTGCTACCAGTGGAAGTCGAGATACCATCATTCAGAATCTTGTCAGAAACTCAATTAACAGAATCGGATTGGGTAAAGAAAAGGCTTGATCAGCTGAATCTGATTGATGAAAGAAGACTTACCGCGCTATGTCATGGTCAGTGTTATCAATAGAGGATAGCCCGAGCATTCAACAAGAAGATGAGACCTCGGTACTTCAAAGTGGGCGATCTAGTACTAAGAAAGGTTCTCCCGAATGCCCAAGACTCCAGAGGAAAATTCACTCCAAATTATGAAGGCCCGTATGTGGTGAAAATGGTTCTGTCAGGTGGTGCTCTAATATTAACTCAGATGGATGGTCCAGAATTGAGTGACCCCGTCAACACAGATGCTGTAAAGATGTACTATCCTTAGGCAAGGGAATTGAAATTTTGCCAATGTTTATGAAAGCCAATATTCGATACAAAGTTCGTTGAGTCGAGTTTTTACTTTTCTACAAGCAAAGCTAATATCCCTGAATGGTCAACAATCCCAATCAATTCTCATCACAATAAATACACCTAAACACATTACCCACCACTTTGTCAATGAAAGATAAACACTAAAATGATAATGAATCTTAATGTAATTTGTGATATAATTTTGTCTACTCTTAAGCATTAAAACTGAGCGCATTATTAGGATAACATTACCGTCGAAAGAGCTTTGTGCATAAAGAAAAGAAGCACATCAAGATTTTCAATCCAGTGTCAAGATAAGAAGAAAAGAAGCAGGAGCAAACCAACACGAAGGTTCAGTTGTTTGGTTGCTATCCGAGATAAACTGGAAAGCATATTAAAATAGGTAACTATCATCACATCATGAAAGGCACCACATCATCTAGCTTAGTAAGAAGCATGTTCAAGAGTACCAGATGAGTCAGCTCATAATGAAGCACGTGTCTAGACATTTCCTTTAATAGGGTTAGTCAGCTCATAAGGGCACCTTTTGAGACAGTTCTATTTTAGGTTAGTCAGCTCTTGGGGCACTTTCCTAAAAATCAATACAAGGTTAGTCAGCCCAATATGGGCACTTTCCCGAAAAAACCTGTTCTCAGGGTCAGCTCATAAGGGCACCTTTCGAGACAGTTCTATTTTAGGTTAGTCAGCTCTTGGGGTACTTTCCTAAAAATCAATCCAAGGGTTAGTCAGCCCAATATGGGCACTTTCACGAAAAAACCTGTTCTCAGGGTCAGCTCATAAGGACACCTTTTGAGACAGTTCTATTTTAGGTTAGTCAGCTCTTGGGGCACTTTCCTAAAAATCAATCCAAGGGTTAGTCAGCCCAATATGGGCACTTTCTCGAAAAAACCTGTTCTCAAGGTCAGCTCATAAGGGCACCTTTTGAGATAGTTCTATTTTTAGGTTAGTCAGCTCTTGGGGCACTTTCCTAAAAGTCAATCCAAGGGTTAGTCAGCCCAATATGGGCACTTTCCCGAAAAAAAACCTGTTCTCAGGGTCAGCTCATAAGGGCACCTTTTGAGACAGTTCTATTTTAGGCTAGTCAGCTCTTGGGGCACTTTCCTAAAAATCAATCCAAGGGTTAGTCAGCCCAATATGGGCACTTTCCCGAAAAAAAAAACCTGTTCTCAGGGTCAGCTCATAAGGGCACATTTTGAGACAGTTTATCTAGGTTAGTCGCCCAAGAGGCACTTTCCTAGAATTTATCAAGGAAGTCAGCCCAAGATGGGCACTTTCCTAAGAATTTTATCAAAGGATAGTCAGCCCAATATGGGCACTTTCCTAAAAATCCGTTCTTAGGGTCAGCTCATAAGGGCACCTTGAGACACTACCACAGGTTAGTCAGCCCAAGATGGGCACTTTCCTAAAATCTATTTTAAGGTTAGTCAGCCCAATATGGGCACTTTCCTAGATTCTCCCGATTAGTCAGCTCTTGGGGCACTTTTCAGAAACATCCTTTCCAAACAGTTGCTAGTCTAACAAGTCGCTTCTGTCGACAGGTAGCCAGCTCATAAGGGCGCTTCCTAAGTAAATTTTCTTTCCAAGGTTGCAAGTCTGATAAGATGCTTCCTATCATCATTTCTCATACATTCCTACTCGATGCTTGAGATGTGTCCTGTCGCCAATTAGTTAGCCCATAAAGCACTCTTTGGAGAAGGAACAATACCTTGAATTGTTAGGAACATCTTCAACCGTAGGATTATCAGCTCTTGAGGGCATTTTCCTACTAAAACCTAATTCAAGAGGTCAAAAATGGCGTCTTTTGTTTGTCTTTGTAGTTAAGTTTTTCAAACTTTACCACAAAGAGGGGCAGCTGTAAACACCCCATTTTTGCCCTAGGAGTCAATAATTTTCAATAATAATCAATTTTCAATTTTTCTTAATTTTTCCTAATTTAGCATAAAATAATAAAAATGTTCAAAAAATAAAAATAAATAGGAAAAAACTTCAAATTTGAAAAATGATTTCGGAAATAGCAATAATGAATAATAAACAATTTTTACAAATTTTTGAAATTTCAAAAAATACAAAAAAATAGAAAAATCGCATTGCATATATGCAATTTGCGAAATTAGAAAAATCAGGAAAGTGGGCTAGCTCAGCTGGTCCGGACCATGGCTAGGCGCGGCGGGGGGGGGGGGGGGGGGTGGGGGGGGTCGGTCAAACGTTCGAATCACGGGGCAAGCAGTTTCTATTTTGCAATTTTTTTACTTATCCAGGACACGTGGCAGCATCTGATTGGCTGGAAGAAAAGCACGCGCCGGGCGCGTGATCGTCTCCTACCTCGAGCCCGAGATCGCCGGCGAAGAAAAAATTCGTATTTCGGCCGTTTTGATTCGATTTTTTTGCACAAATCCAACAGATCTTCAACAAAAATAAGATAAACATTATCTAATTAAAATCAAATCGCAACAAATCGTTGGATGGGCACGAATCGGAGTTGGTTTTTCAACCGAAAATCCGATCAGCTTCAATCGGAGGAAATCCGAGCTTATCCAGCTCGGTTTCAAGCGCCTATAAATAGAGGAGGAGATGAGGAAGCAAGAACAGAATCAGAATTGCGAGAGATAGAGAAAAGAGTGTAGATCGGAGGAAACCCAAAGTTGCGACCGCCGATCGGAGTTGAGCCACGCAAGGAGACGTTCTGGGAGTAAACCGCCACCACCATCGGATTTAGCACCCTCAAGAAGCTAGGATTCGACACTTCACCCGCCGCAAAGGACCGCCGGAACGCCGTGAACGAGCCAACCCCGCCGCCGTGTCCGACCGATCCACCGACCCGATCGACCCGACTGACCCGACCCGTGCACCGACCCGAATCCAGGTAAGTCGGATTTTCCAGATTTTTTTATTTATTTTGTTTGTTTATTTATTCTAAATTTATTATTTGTTATTATTGTTATTTTTTTTTGTTTTTGTTATTTGTTGAGTTATTAGTTATTTATTTACTTCCATTTTCAATAAATAGGAAAATATAGAAATTAGGTTTTTTAGGATTTAATAATGTAAAATAAAAAAATAAAAAATAAAATAAAATAAAAAATAATAAAATAATAAAATGAAGAAAAACAATAAAAATATTAGGAAAATAATAGTAAAGTTTTAGATTTCAAAATAGGATAGATAATAAACTTAGGATAAAATTTTCAACAAAAATCAAAAATCACAAAAAATCACAAAAAAATAACAAAAAAATCATAATAAAAAAAATAAATAATAAGTTTTAGCACTTAGAAAAATCATTTTCGTCAAATAAATCAAAATTGATGTTTTCCCTACAAAAATCATTTTTAGAATGAAATCAAGCTTAGGCTTAGAGTTTTTAGGAAAAATCCCAAAAATGGTAAGAACATAAATCGAAAGAAATTTCAAAATTAAAATTCACCAATACACTAAAGATTTTCAGAAAAGCGAATTACGGCTTGTTTGATCCTGAGTAGCAGGTACGTAGGCACCATTCGGGTCAACCCATAAAATAAATGAAAAATCCTTTTTCTGAAATAAATTCAAAGACATAACAAAAATTAACAGAAACACAATGAAACACATTTCTAAAGATGAACAATTTTAGGAGATTAGGTGGTAACCGTATAGGTTTTAATAGGTTAGCCTCCGGACTAGAAACTTTGGTTTTCCCTTTTTCTCTTCTCACAAAAACGAGAAAGGGAAATAACGACGACTAGTAGTCCAAATTAAGACTAATCCGCTCCTTTAGTCTTAATTCACTTTTTCCCAACAACAGTTGGGTGGCGATTCCAAAAATCAAACGAAATTCCTAACTCAAGTCGAGGATCTAAATTAAATGAGCATAGGTTTAGTTTAGATCGGATTAGGAATGGGAATTCAAAAATTAGACTCGACAATTGTGATATTAAGATGTAAGAAATTAAACTGGGTTTTCTAAGAATATAGCTTTAAGTTGAAAACTTGCTTGCTTGAGTAATTAGTTCCAAAGTATTTAATAATATTTTTGGCTACTGTTCTATGACTTTCTTGTTTGTTTTTGCTGGGTTGCTTGATTATGTACTCACTTTACTTCTTAGGAAGCTGAGCGGTTAGTGGTTTTTGCTAACCCGGGGTACAAGTACTAAAGAATAAGTTAGTGAAGATTCAGGTTTTTGGAGAGCATCAATAGAGGCAAACAGGCCTTTAGTTTCCATTTTAGAACCTTTGTTATTTTGTAATAGGGTGTCCTGTATATGATATTGTAATGCTTGTAAATAAGATCTACAGGTGTTGATCTTCGGATTGTAATGTAAATATATGTATGTATTAGGTTGGATTTGTAATCTTTTGAGCCACTTAGGGCTATAGGATTAATCATGGGTTATGCCTATTACCGGGAATGCAAATCCTGATGGTATATATATATGATGTATGATGTGATAGGAGATTTTAAGTACAAGAGTTTAAATATAATGTGGATTTGAAATGATAGCGTTGTTAGCACCATTTTACAGGACATTTATAGAACTACATACTGGTTGGAGTTATAGGTTCGGGATTAGCCAAATTTGCCTTATCTCTAATTTAGAGACTGCATAGCAATCCACCTACAGGTACTAAGGATAGTCACAAGAATGTTGAACAGGTTCAAGAATTAAACCTAGTTGGTGGGTTACTACATTGGGAGCACGAATATTAATCCCTTTGGTAAGGGCCTTTAGAGGGGGTGTCTCCTTAGTCTTCTTTACCACTCAAGAACCTTTACACCTAGGGGTAGCTTAACAAGCAATTAGGTTAGAGATGTAAACTTTGCGGAGATAGATCCACATGTTTGCAAAATAGAGGAAGTAAAAGTTAGTTGAAAAGTTTAAAAGACCTTACCAGACATTAACTCGATAAAGGGACTACATCTCCAAGTTGTGATGAACAAGTAACTCCCCTCTAGCCAACCTCTCATGGGAGTAAACTTTTACCTTCACCATGTACCTCGATAGCCATGCCTTGTTTCTTTGAAGCCTTGTTGTCACACCTTTTATTAGCATTGGAGTCTTTCAAGGTTCCCACTATGATTTTGAGGAATGTCTAAACCAAGCTTGAGGTGTCAAAAGGTCTACCATTATTCCAAACAGCTTGGGTCAAAATCTTGGCTCAAAGGTGGTCATTAGGTAGTAGTGGAGCGACTTTTGTCCTTATAAGGTCTGCATAACGAAACTAAAAGTATTTTTATGTTTAGCGACATTTGCAAAATTTCTAAACATCACCAATTTCTATATATTTTAATGACATTTGTAAAATGTGGTCTAAAATATATTATTAGCGATGTTTGTGATTAAAGTTAAAAAATATAAACATATAATTTGATTTGCTACATCTTCTTATAGTAAAAATTGCCAAAAAGCTTTTAAAGTTTTATCATACTTTATAAAAATAATTTTTGTCAAAAGAAATTAAAAGGTTTTTTTTTTTAAAAAAGAAAATTGAGAGTTTGAAAATGGCATTTTAAGAACAAGAATGAAACATCAGAGCAAGCTTATTACTACTATTGTACATCCTTAACGTAGTTTGCCAGTTTTTAGTGGAAAATTTCCCTAAGGGTGAAAACATATTTCATCAATTGATGATTATATTTCTTAATCTTATTTTTAAAAAATCATATTTTATTTTAACAAATTGTAAAGTGAAAAAACTTTTAATAAAATAAAATAAAGTTTGGAGATAATGTTTAGTTAGATAGATCAAATCTTAATAAACATTACAAAACATTAATATATTTGATTCAATCAATTATAAATTATGGAAGAACAAGTAATATTCGTAGTTGTTGAAATTATTTTTTAATTTATTTTTCAATTACTTTTTAAGATGCTAGAAAAATAAAATACCTTTTATGGCCTTTACACAATATTAAAATCAAAATTTCCCTACAATATATTTTGATTTTATGACTTCTTATTTTTTTAAACACCAAAAATATTTAGCCACCAAATGACCTAAATCTTACTAAAAATAATAAAACCTTTCTGTGGAATAAAACTTGAAGCCTCGCCTCAATCCTAAAGAAACCCTTATTCTCTTTCTCATTGGCCTCACACCTTTCGCCTTCTCTCTTCCCTCCTCTCTCTTTCTTTGTGCATGTAAAATGCTTGACACCATACACCTTTCGCCCTCTCTCTCTCTCCTCACCGCCACCACCCCTACCTTATGCCCCCACTCTTCCTCTTTCTTTGTGTGTGTATAAAATGCTCGACACTTCTCTCTTTCTTTGTGTGTATATAAAACGGTCGACACTGGCAACCATCATCTCTGTTGGCCACACTTTGCCATATCCCCCATTGGTAAGTCTCCTCTCTCTCTCTCTCTCTACCCCTCCTTCCTTCATACCCTGAAATAACAAACATAATAGAAAAGGAACTAAAAAAAAAATCTACAATTTATACTTTGCTTTTAACTTTGAATTGTATATACATTTCTTGCAATTAATGTACACGCCAATTGTTTTGTACACGCTATTTAAGGTTTTGTTTTAACTTTCGAATGTTCGGCCAGTGGGTATGGCTTTAGGTTTTAGATTTGGGTTGGGGTTTAGGGTTTGGCAAGTAAAAAGTATATTTTATTAGGAGTTTAATATAATTTTGTATGTAATTTTTAGAAATTCATGCTAAAACTTACATTAACTCTTGCACTTACGGGTATTTTACTTTGATTATCTACCAAAAACTCAAACTTAGCTTATCTAGTATGGTTATAAAGCCTATTCAGTTAGGTTCGTAGCAGTCTGATTTCCAAATTTTGTAATATGAAAAAAAAAATCATTTTGTGCGGGTTGGTCGGTTGGAGCGTATTGGCCCACGAGGTGGGTCGAGTCGGCTTCTTCAGCCCGCCTAATGTGTGAGCCACCATGGATCGATGTAGGTTAGGGCAGATTGACCCGTTCTACTCACATTCCTATCTCTTCTTTTAGGTTTGGAAATAAATAGTAATCAACTAATTATATGAATTAAGTAAATCTCAATATGGATTAATGAGTACGAAGTGATTGCTACTTGGGTACTCTTGATCAATTCGATTAGATATATAGAGTACTAAACACGTATGCAAGATTTTGTCAACATGATTGCTACATAATTCCTTTAGGAACTATAAACATGCGTAATATCTTCCAATAAACATATATATAAAGTTGATTTGAGTTAATTTTTCTACATTAGTTTATAATAAATTCAACTTTAAAAAAATAAAGTTTCTGAATGTAGAAGCATTGATCGTTGTGGATCTTTTGTCATTAATCTAAAATTACAGTTATAGCTATAGTTATGAGAATTCGAGGTATCCTAGGTAAAAGGTCGTATAACCCCAATTATTGGAACAGGGTATAAGTTTAATAACTTTGTTTGTTTTAGAGGGCATTGTTGTCATATACATCTTCCAAGCCATGTGATCATAATTTGAAGTTTATTTTGAAACAATATGACACAAAGTTTCACAGCCAATATAATGATAATGGGAATTACTAGGGACTCTGTGAAGGTCTATATAGTGATTCCAATATTTTTTATTTAGGAAAAATCTGTGAACTCTATCATCATTATATTGTTTCATGTGGTTCAATATGTAAAAGCTGTCATCATTATTACCAATATAGGAATTACAGGGGACAATATGAAACAAAGCTTCAGTTTCAAAGATGGAAAATTAGAAAAAATTAAAGTCTTTACTCATTATTAGCAAACCTGTGATGCTTTCTTTATCTTAAAGAATATGAAATAAATAAATAAAAAAAAAAAGAATTGGAAAGAACATCAGTTTTTAGTCAGCGAGAATTGAAACAAGTTAGTAGTTCGATTTTTTCTTAGAAAAATTGTACTTACACAAATTGGCATCACTTATGCTGAATTTGTATCAGGCATTAAAATGGAAATGCACCTATTTTGATAAACATTCATTTTTATGATAAAACCACCTTCTTCGAACTTGGGATATAATCGGTGATTAGACCTTTTTTTTTTCCTTAAGCCAAATACTTTTGGTAATTTTTTGAATTAGTTTTTTATCATGCTATAAATTTGAGAATTCATGTATTATTTTATTTATCCTTAAAGTTCATGTTGGACATGTTCTCTTGTATAAAAGTTTTGAAGATGAAGGTAATTAATAGCTCATGCTGGTGACACTTTATTTCCATCCTTCATCGGGACTAAGCAGTGTGAGTAAGTTGAAAGTATATAACAGGTGCAATATTCCTTGGTGCTATGTCATTTTAACCGTTTCTTGTTTTTGTGATGGGATTTAATTGTAGATGTTGATATTCTTCTGCTTTTCATGATGAAGCTAAAGACATTAACGGGAGTGATGCTGTTGACTTCAAAGAAATTCGGTACTCGCCAAGTTGTTGGGAGACAAAGATCAGGTAGCCTAAAGATATATCTACACTTTGCTTCTCATTAGGTGACTATGATTGCCTATTCAAGGTTTATTGTGCCATGCTATGTTTCTGGATGACTAATCTTTGAGCATTTTCATAAATAAATCTTAGTAGTTTAGTACCTTAGAATTGAATAACATCTTTAATAAAATAAAATCATATATAAGGATTTAAGGGAAATCTACTAAAATAATGTGTATTTTTTTTAAATAAAAATAATTGTGAAATGGGACACCTAACAAGCTTATTCCTGAAATAAGTGGCGAACGCATGAACTTGAAACATGCCAGCAGTTGATGATTCACACCTTCAGTACAATTTTTACTAGGCACAGATAATGTCCCTCACTGTCCAATAATTTCAACTAACATCCACTATCCAAATAATTATCAACATGTGCTCTACAAACCTGTAAACCTAAAAAATAAAAGCATGCATGCAAACTTATAAAAGATATGGACATATTTTTTACAAACCTATTATATAGAGTTATAGACAACTACAGTAGTTTAATAATTCAATACAAAACACAAACTCTTTATAATCCATTCATTTCATTTTTTCCTCTTGCAAACTCTCTTTCTCTCTTTGTTTTTGCTCTTTTATGCAGGAAGAAGAAAAGGTTGTGAATCTATGAGGAGTCGAGGATCATCAACTAAGTTCAATGATTTCATAGAGATCTTCCCATTTCCTTAGAAAAATGCTTAATTAAGCTATATTTAAGTATGTATTTTCACCAATAATTAAAGTTTTTTTTTATTATTATATTAGTTTTCACATTTCACAAAACTTTTGCTGTGATTCTTCGTAGTATTTCCTTTTTTTTTTTTTGCATTACTAGTGCTTGTTATTAGTTTGTAGTGTGTTACACATGATAAATGTAAATTTTGTAATATGTAGCATGTGGTAGTTAATTTTTTTTGTTACTATGAGAAGAAGATCGATATTATGCTCACGAAAAATTTCATATTAATTTTAAACATAAAATGTTGGTTTATTATTTGTATTGTTATAAAAAATATTTTTAATTGAATATTCATTAAAAAAATTAATTTTAAATACCTATTCATGAAATTGTTAGTATTAATTATTTTCAAAAGAAAACAATTTTAAGTATGAATTCAATAATTTGAAATTTGTTCAATTTTGAAATTTGATATTTTTCAACAAAATTATGATTTTTTTTATTTCTAAAAAAAAATTAAAAAAAATTCAATTTATTAAAAAGTTATTTATAAACTAATCTTTCTTACGTTCTTATATAAACCTACAATTTTTTTACGAAATTTTTTGAAAAATTTAAAATTATAAAAATAAGGTTATGAAATCATTTTTTTATATTATCAAGGTTAAACAACTGATATTAGCTATTTTTGTAGATTAGTTGATTATTTATCTATGTTGTGGATAGGATAACAATGGGTGATTATGTTAAATCATTACTTGTATAATGCTAACATTTTTTTGCTTTTGTTGTGTAGATTAGATAGAGCTTGGACCATTTGATCTATCCGTTTTAACATAGTAGGAAGGACATTGTTCACAGGCCATTTAGGATGGAGAGGTAAACCACATACAACTTGTGAAATTAATCACTTTATATTCCATTAACAATGCTACAACATTTCACTTTTTCACTTTTAGGATCACTCATGGCTCAC
The DNA here is from genome assembly GCA_037954665.1 of Laguncularia racemosa. Lineage (NCBI taxonomy): Eukaryota > Viridiplantae > Streptophyta > Magnoliopsida > Myrtales > Combretaceae > Laguncularia > Laguncularia racemosa. The sequence goes on along the minus strand of JBBMOL010000201.1, from coordinate 602,144 downwards.
TATTCGACATTGCGAGCTATCACTTTGGCACACTAAGAACATTATCCTAGTAGATCTAAGGATAGAGCTATATCTGCAATTGACGGGTTTCCAATGTGTGAGCTGCCTATGCTTTATACAGTTAGCTTATCATATGATCACTACCCTAGTTAAGAGGTGGAGGTTGGAGACATATACAATTCACATGCTAAGTGGTGAGTTCACCAACATGTAGATGTTGAGTAAGTTGCACTTCATATGCTTGCATACATCTTGCAGCTGCTGGGTGGATTTATAAATTAAGCTCCTTCATACACAGCATGTTTTTGCTATTATTTGAGTAGTTCGATGTGGCAAGCACATATAGTTGTGGGTATGTTTGGCTTGGTTATATTGTTAGTTTTATGTTACATTTGTCTCGTTAGCTCACAAGATGGGAAGGGCAGCTATACTCCTTTAGGTGTGGGCATGGGATACATTCCCCTATATAGCGCCTATCAGCTACCATAGACTTATTATAGAGATTAAAGCTCCCGTAGTCGGACGATGGAGGATGAGCCTAGACACTACGTATCACCTAACCTATGTTGTTGCTACTTATCGGGATGCTCTCGATAGGCAGAATGTTAAGCAAGTATTTTTTTTAACTTTTTTTTCAATTTTCCATTTCATCATATGCATCATTATATATAAATCTTACTTATTACCTTTTAGGTCGAGTGGGAGCCATATGTAGGAAATCTTATTCATATCCTACCACTTTTTTGTATAGTAGGTAAACACATTTGTATTGTTTGGGTGCTACTTATCTATTTCCATATAGTCGAGTGGCATTTCCTAGACCGTGTTGCTAGGCAATTTGGGAGTTGCCAATATATTTCATAAGATATTAACACACACCCTAAGCTCCATCGAATCGACTTACGTGGGAGGGTTAATACGGATTGGCCAGTACAACAAGCACCGTACATAGCCTTATGGGACAAATGTCTAGCCTGGTTGGTTTACATAAAGGGCCTTCATAAGGTGTAGTAGGGATGCATGAGGTGGTATGGATCTATCAATCGTCGATGTATAAGACGTACAAAAGCAGTTCTTAGACATCTAGTAAGTACAACATCAACACTAGCTAGGTAATGCATTGCGTATCCAATACTAATTTAATTTACGATTCGTTGTGACATGCAAACTAATATATTACGGCAAATCCACTTATCCTTAGATCATGTTACAACTGTTACTTTAGCTGATCATGGTTTTGAGTTTATATATGATCACGAGAGGGTAGATGTTATACCCATAGACTTATTAGGATCATGGCGTAGAGGTTGAGGTTAAGGTGCAACCTGCTAATATTTGGCAATAACAGCAGCCAATTTCTACATGTCATAGGATTGTGGGACTTAGACAACCCCAAAATTGGGCTCAGGCATAGGAATATGTAGTATAGGCCCAATAGCTCCCACCAAATGTCAATGAGATAGACAACAGCTTGGTTCTAATGCCTAGCAAATATGTCACACCACATTATCATTCTATTAGTTGTCATTTCCCTGCATCACTTACTTCGCACAAGAGACGCACTAGTAAACAAACAATGTACTATGGTGAATCTTTACAATCTGCTACAAATTGAAGTCTAATGCCTCCACGTGACTTCAATGATGTCCCCTAGCACTATGTAACATAGGAGTCACAAGCTCCTTCTACTCTAGATGCAAAGTTAGTTAGAGAGCATATAAACGCATTTTTGGGACTTACATGACAGTCTTGTAAGAGAAGGAAAAATAGGGGATAATATACTATTTTATCTTATTTATATGTAAATTTTTTATCAACATTTGCAATTAATGTAAATTACTATTTGAAACATTTAATTTTATTAACATTTTTTTATAAATTATTTTTTTTCTATTTTTATATCTACACTTTTACATTTTTTTAACAATTGTTTCTCAATTTCTTTTATAATTATTTTCACAAAAATTTATTTATGATTTTCTTTATATGATTTTTCACAATTCTTTTCAATGATAAATTTTCTCAAATTATATTTTTTTAAAAAATTAAAAGCTTACATAAAAATAACAAAAACAATAATTTTCATAAATTTAAAAATTATAAAAAATTATTTATATTTATTTAAAAAATTTCTTGATACCTACTAAATGCACAACCGATATTTTGTTATATTGAAGGCCCGTATTTAGCATGTATCTTTAGTACTTGTTTTCAGAACAAATTATACTGAATGTGTGTTTGGGTATGTGCTTTCACCACCTATTTCACGAATAAGTTTTCTAAGTGTACTATTTCGTGATTATTTTTAAAAAATGATTTTAGTGGATTTATGAGGATTTAAGTCACGTGCTAAGGGAATACTTGCATTAGAGTTATATCGGCTTCGTGCAGAATAAGAAAACAAAACTTGTTTTATGTGGATATTCACTTGTCAGACCTATATGTATGACACAGAAACGCGATTTCAAATACGGTTTTGAATATGGCTCCACATATGATCTCATGAGCAAACTCCATTTTCCTATATGTTGTAGAAAGGTAACATTGGAAAGCTTCTGAGAGAGAAATGACTGTCGCAATAGGTTGATTCGATTGATTTGATATAATATGAATTTTTCTACAAAAATTTCCCCAAATAAATGCGTTTACCTATTCCGCCACAATTTTACAAGCATAAAATCCATGGAATCAAAACTGAAGAGAATCCAAGCCATACATAACAACAACTATAGAAAAATTAGTAGTCTTGGACCTGCATACAAGATAGGTGCAACAACAGCGGAGCTCTTTCTTGCTGTTACCAAAATCTATGTGCACCAAGATTAAATTACTCCTTAAATAATCTATTTGGTACAAAATTAAAATTTTCTCTTTGTAATTAAAAATCAATTGGTACACACTACATATGGGATAGGGCCAAGTTGAACCAATAACCCAATCTGAACCAGCTCATTAGTTAGGTGGATTTAAACTAATTCACCATATGAACATGCCAAACAATGAACTGACCAATTAAAGGCCAAAAGAAGAAAAAACAAATTAGGATCGGTTCACATGAGCCGAAGGATCTTGGGCTAATCATGATTTATATATTTATGATTTAGGAATTGATAGATCCAAGCCAGTTTAAGCTTGAATCAATAATTAGGTATATATGATCTTTTTGGAACTCACAATAAATAGAAATAATGTCTGTTTAAAAATAAAATATTACTAAATATACAAAAATGTCATTAAAGTTGTTATGATATGAATAAAGGTGACATTCCAGCCCATATAAAACATTATTAAAAAAGATTGGCTAGCCTAGATCAATAAAATGTGGAAAAGACTTTATAGCATAAGCTTATTTAGCTTTCGAAGGAAGGTAAAAAAAAAAGGCCTTACAGGTGTTTCCATATAAAACAAAAGGTTGTACAGTGACGATTAGTTGGTCTTGATCGTTGATACAGCTATGATGTGCCAAGTTGGTTCAGTTCCTACTAAGGCTCGGTCATTTTGATACGTTATGTTGCGGTGTCATCGCTCATGTATTGATCCTATTAAGACTCTTAAGATCGATTGCTCCTAGATTTTTTTTTTTTGATATGGATGATAAAGCAAACAAGAAGGAAACTATAAAAAATGAAAAAATTATTTGCTCAATTCATTAACGAGAGTGTTATTGGAACATCAAGTATCATTTTGAATGAATTAAAAAAAAATAAAAAAGAAAGAAAAAACCCAATTGGACTGGTCTCCAGTTCCCACTTTTTAGGGCCAGAGGTGAAAAGAGCGGGCAGTCGACCTTGACGGATTCACCGTATTAATATTCTCTCTCTTGATAGAGGAGGAATTCTTGTGGCAACACTTTTAAATATATCATTATTTTTAAATTTTGTAAATATTATATTTAAAATAATTATTTTTAAAATAGACTTTAAATGTATGAATGCGGTTTACAACTTTAACACAAAAAAAATTAAAATTAAAGGCACAAACCCGAGTGACAAAATTTGTTGAAGGTACGAATATACTTTACGATTTTAATACAAAATGCTTGAAGGTGCGAACAAGGTTTGTATGGTTCATGCCTGCAGTTTAAATATTTTTTTTTTTTACGTTAAAATCGCAAACCACATCTATATTTTTAAAACTTATTTTAAAATAATTATTTTAAATATAATATTTATAAAATTTTAAAAATATATTATATTTAAGAGTATTGCCCGGAATTCTTGACTACTAATTGGAAAAGTCTACACAGTTCTTTAATGCTGACAATGGTGAATGGTCTTATCCCATCTCTCGGCAACTATGTCGTCTACCACTTTTTAGTGTTTGATACTTCAAAAATTTTGAACTACGATGTCCAATTCAAACGCGATGCTAACTGCTATGTGAATAATAAAAGAGGGGTGATAAATGAAAATTTGGCTAGGAAGAATAATAAATCAGCTATGTACTCTGTATGTTACGTATTTAATATGACCCCTACAGCTATTGATCACGTATATTATACAATTACATCCCTCCAAATTTTCATCTGTTTTTTCCAAAACTCTCCATAAGGTGTGTTGATTAGCTGTCCAACCGCAGCTAAAAATTTCGAAGATATATGGGTCAGTTCATCTCATGTTCGAAGATACGTAAAAACCTCTCTATTGATTTTAGGGAGGTAAAACCTATATGTAATAGTGCAAGGATATGTTTGCACATAATTAATAGTTTGGAGCTCCCATTATGCAATTTTCTCTATATAATTAATCCTGCAGACTTTCATATATTCACGTTCAAAATCACACCTTAACTAGAAGTTTATAAATAAGTTAAATGGATCAATTCAATTTAATCACTCTCATCTGTGAATTAAATGTGTTAACCTATAACAACCCATTTAACAAATCAACCAAAATTTATTAATCCTAACTCAGCTTGTATGGGCTTATGAGTCAAATGGATTGACTTACTAAATCAATCCATTTAACTTATTTATATATTTTGATGGGTTAAAACGGGCCCAATATGACCCATTTAACCCATTTATGTGTTTTAGTGGTTATTGGTCATATGGCTAACACATAACCTACTAATAATAAATTTTATTTTTTTTCATTGAAGATTGTATAAAATATAAAGGCTATAATAGTTTTGTATTTGTTTATATAACAGTATGATAAATTAACTTGATATTTTATAACATAATATGGATATTATAAAATGATGAAAAGATTAAGGAAGGGAACTTGTAAGGAAGACGAAAGGACTAAGATAAAAAAAAAAAAAAAGTAAGAAAGAAAAGCAAGGAAAATGATAATATGTGGTATGAGTTTTATAGTTTATCTTATTAAGTTTAAAAATGTAAATTAGTGATTCAATATTATGTTATGAATGTAATATGCGGTTAGGATAAATTATGCTATTTTTTTTTCTTAAGTTGGTGGGTTAGCCCACAGGTTAAATGAATTGATCCACTTTAACCCATGAGTTAAACAAACCTAATTTGTTTACTCACCTTTTTAACAAATTAAAACTTTCAACCATAATCCATTTTTTAAGTGGGTTAAATAAGTCAATCCACTGTACATAACTCATTTACACAGCTCTAATTTTAGCACTATCAATTTGCCAAAACTCTTTATAACCTAGTGATATGGGCATTAGTTTCCAAAATGAGATGTACTAGATTCTAATCACCCCTCTCGCAATGTTGTAATTATCAGGAAAAAAAATCATATCAATTCAATTCGGTAACACTTGACTACAAATCGTTTTAATGTATATTGTGGAAATTGTTTCAAGTAATTATTATAGCTGTTTGTATTTCATTTCATCATTTAGTACAACTCTATATTTCTTAGTAGCAATAAATTTGTGATAATTCTTAGTAAGTGGTGGGTAATTATGAGGTCCATGATCCCTCAACCTAATGGTATAGATACCATTCTCATATGAAGACGAAACAAATTAGACCATAGTCCCTTTTATCCGGTACAAAACATAAAATTGAAAAGAAAAAGTAAATTACAAATATAGCTCCCTTATATTTCTTCTCTCCTAGCAATTATCATTTTTCTATAAACTGTAATAAAACTCCCACTGATGTCTCATAGTCGTTATAATAATAGTTCTTCTGAATAATACTTTATAGTCATCATAATAATAATAGATTAAAATAATTTTTCAAATAGGAAAATAATATATTTAATTTTTAATATTTACTTACTTTTTAATTGGATTCCTTAACTTTTTTTAAATATTTCTAACTTATGCAAAATAGGAGATTTGTCAACTCCATCGATTTTTTTTTTTTATCTATCATTGACTATATATTAGATTCGATAATTAATTTAATATAATGATATCATTATTAAATATATTTAATTACACATTTAAATTTAGGGTATAGTTCCTAATTTTAACGAAAGAATATTAGAAGTACGTACTTAGAAGACAATTCATCAACTTTACATAAACGTACATATTCTCCGTGCTTATTGATGATTAAATCGAACTTTATGAGAAAAAGAGCTCAACGACTCAGATGACTCGACAGGCAATGAACTTTTGTAAGTATTTCTTCGTTGGGACCGGCTCTATGCTAGCACATGCATGGAGCAAGGGATGGACTGCTGCAATTTGCTTCAAGTACGAACAGGGTTTTTGGATAGCTAGCTAGCGTAGAGACAATTCTCCAGAATCCATGTGGGTGGAAAAAACTGCAGACCCATCAATATTGATTGCTTATTCGATAGGAAAGCAATAAATAAATATCTGTATTATTTGATATTGGCAGGAAAGCTGTGAGAAAAGGCCGGCCACAAAAGGCCAAAATGATATTTTTGGGTTTAAATATATATATATAATATATATAGTATTATCTTGTAAATGTACCAAACGTACTCCTTTACTTAATTTTAATAATTTTATAATAGTACTGTTATGAGATTTTTTATTTAAATTATTTAATAGGATATTGATTTTTTATTTTAATTATTTAAATATTTAATTCTTTAATAGAATTTAATCCCAGTCGTTTGTAATTTTTCTTATGATAAAATTATGGGATATTGTTAAGGTGATGAGCAAGCTTTTGGTAAAAATTTTTTGCCTTTGCTGTTTATATGAAATTAAAGATATTTAAGATTAGAGATATCATGTAGACATCACTTACATGCAATGGTAGTTGGAATTCTAAAGTAAGAGGATCTACGTTATAATTGTTTTTTTTAATTTCAGCTTATGATTGAATTTAAAAATTTTCTTTACTGATTGAAGATTTATACTGTTAACAGAGATGAAAAATGAAGCAATTAATATTGTAAGTTCTCATTTGTTTTGGACAAATTTTGTGTTTTTCATGAGTTTATATTTCTTCCGGTTATGATAAAATTTAATGGTCTTCTCATTATACAATTGCCAAGTTCATTTAAGTTTAGAGTAACGACCCGAGAACCTAAAAAAGGCTATTCGAATAATGATTATACCGTAACTTTTTAATGTCAACACTTTGGAGGGGTCTTTATTGGAGGAAGTCGTCGTATTGCAATTTTTTTTTAGGCCGCTTATGTTGACCGTTAGATTAGCTCTATTAAATCTCAGCCATTAAATTAAAAAGCAGAGGAAAACTTGGAACCGTTTATTTCCGATGGAGAGAAAAAAAGTATGGGTAAAATAAGATGGAGCGAATTGATTTAAGAAACCCCAATTAATCAGAAGCGCATGTAGTAGGAAAAAAACCCTTAGTCCTACCAGAAAACCCTAGTTTTTGAAATAGAAGAGAAAAAAAAGAAAATTTATTATCTCAAGAAAATTTTTTTACTCTATGCTAGTCCTTGGTGTGCAGTGCAGTGCAGTTTCAAAATCTGATCCAAAGGAATAAAGTAGTAGAAGTAGAAATTGGTAAACTATAGGAAAGGAAGAAGGTAAGCAATCGGGTTCATTAGTTTAGTTCAAATCGTGAACATGGAAACGTTGAAGCCATTCCTGGATAAAGCCAAATCGAAAGCAAAACAAGCCTCAATCCTTTGGTTTCATGGTTTTGTCGAAACTTGTTGTCTTCACAAAGTCATGAAGCTTTGTTTTAGGTGCTTAACTACTACATCTATACTCCATCCTAAACCATTGTTTGAGTTCGCTTGAAGATTTGATTTTGATACATGTATTGATTTCAATTTCTAGTCTTAATTGTTGTATTGATTGAGTTTGTTAGGATTTGGGTAGGTCCAAGAAGTTTTCAATTAGAACTAGTTAGTGTTTTTTTCTTTAATGGGTTTATATTTCTAGGAAGGTATTGTGAATTAACTCATATTTTATTGAGAAATTTGGTTTTTTTTTTGGGGGGTGGTGGTGGGAGGAATTAAACTACATAGAGACAAATCTAAACTATTATTTTTTTCCTTTTAAGTTTACATTTTAAAATTAGTTTATATTTTTTTTTTTGTATTTTTCATTTCTTTCTTTATGAATCAAGATCATGCAAATTCTGGGCTAACAGAGAATTATTTAGAGGAAGTTTTGAAAGAGAGTTATGTAAAGATTATTGTGAAAAAGGTTTGTAGAATATATTTGTAAAATAGTATATTTGTACTATTTTGGTTGTTCAATGAGATATTGTCAAATAGAGTGAAGATGCATAATTGTGTTTTTATTTTTTTCTTTTCTTTTGGGTTTTGTTTACAAATGACTTATGAATAATGAAGATAATCACTATTTTGTGGGTAGATTTGAGGGGTTTTTGTAGTTTGCATTCCCTTCATATACACTTTACAAGATGTTAACATTCTTAAATATTGTTTCTAATATTTAATATCATTAGGCATTTAAGGTAGATTTGCTTATTAAGAAGGAAAATGTTTTGCAACTATTTAAGTATTGCACTTTTAGTTTTCTTTTCCCAATTATAAGTACTATAGGTTTCAATTTTAACTAGTCAAATGTGGTTTCAATTAGGAATCTCGATCTACATTTTTTTTTTCTCGTATATTGTTGCCATCATTGTCATAATGCATGTATGTTAGCACAAGTTTATCTATTGATCTACATCTATTGCTTGGAATATTGTCTTGTTTTTCTTGAACAATATGATAATTAAGACATTTGTTATCTTATGTAGTATGTCAAAGAGGAGCTTCTTTGATATTTGATTGCTAATATATTTATATTCCTAATGTTCATTCTTCAATGAATATACTTAGGGTTGTGATTGGAACTTGATGGTGACTTTACTCACTCTTACTTTTTGAGCTTCTTCTTCCCAGAGGTAAAATGCATTTTGGTATTTTCACTTATGATATTTTATTCATCTACTTCCACATGAATCATCTTATCTATTGATTAAAGAGAATGGTCTCTTGTTTGTTGAGTACCATCTAAACCAAGGATCTTCATGGAGGTACTAGCAGCAATATTTTTTCACTCATTTTTTTGCATTGTTTTTTTTTTTTAACTTTTCCTTTATTTAATGGGGAAAAAAAATCTAAACTTACCCAAAAAAAAAAAATTCATTCATTTTAGTGAGTGGAAAAAAGTTGTATGGAACTATTTTTAAGTCTTATTAGAAAAATAAAGTCAATGCTTCTCTCTTTGCAAGTTATTTTTGTTTAAGGTATTCTAACCTCCTCTTACCAAAAAAAAAAGAAAAAGAAAAAGAAAGAAAGGTCATCCTATCTCTTAAATTAATTTATGGCTTATGATTTTTTAAAAGTGATTTCATTCTTTGTCCTTTATTACATGGTTCCCCAATTGACATGTTAAAATGCTTTTGTAGGTATATGCTATAAGATTTATTCCATACATTGGAAAGGCACTCAACTTTTTGTTGGCATGTAATATTCAGCAATCTCTAGAATAGGGGAAATTAAAGATTTAGATGAGCAAATATAGTAACATTGTACATAAGAGATATATTTTCCTTTTTCATATATGTTTGTATAATATAGAAGATATGTATCTTCTTTATATATGAAAACAGTGAGAAGAAATAAAGATATGCTTTTGTGAACATGGTATCAGAGCATAGAAACACTCTAAGACCTGTAAAGTGAAGGAATAGCAAAGAAATATCAATGGGAGATTAAACACCCTCGATTGGATCTTGTCGAACAGACCTCTCAGCCCTTGATGATTTAACATCAAGAATATCACAGATGCTACATCAAACACCTATACCAACAAATACTGATCCAGTTCTCACTTCGATGGGTGTCAAGTTAGATGGAAAAAATTATGGAATCTGGTCGCAAGTTATGGAGATGTATATTGCGGCCAAAGATAAATTGGGCTATATCAATGGAGATTCACCAAAGCCTATGGAAACGGATCCAATGTTTAGAAGATGGAGAATAGAGAATGCGGTTGTTAAAGGGTGGCTAATCAGCTCTATGGATCCGAACTTAATTGGAAACTATATTAGATTTCCAACTGCTAAAGCTGTTTGGGATGCAGTTGCCATAACATACTTCGATGGCACCGATACCTCATAGGTGTATGATCTTAAGCGAAAAGTGTCGATGATGAGACGGAATGGAGGGTCACTTGAGGCATACTACAATACACTTCAAGGTTTGTGGAGAGAAATTGATTTCAGGCGTCTAAATTCGATGGAATATGATGTTGACATAGAGAAATATAACTCTATGTTGTAGGAAGGCAGAGTTTACATGTTCTTAGATGGACTTAATGGTTGTTTGGACAACATTCAAGTCGATACACTTTGTCTACAGCCCCTTCCTATCGTAGAACAGGCATATGCATATGTTTGAAGGGAAGATCAAAGACAAAGTGTGATGTTGACAAAAGAAGAAACGATGTCTAGCGTAGCGATGATATCCAAAGGAGGACAGAAATTACAGCAACGACCTACACTTTAGATCTTCCAGCATGGAAAAAGAGGTTCTGTTACAAGAACAAAAAATCAAACTGAAGAGAATGGTTGTACCCATTGTGGAAATATCAAACATACAAAGGAAACCTGTTTCAAGATACATGGATATCCAAATTGGTGGCATGGATTGAAAGAAAAAAGGAAACGGGAAGTAGGTCATGCTGCAATTGCTACTATAGATATGACAAATACGGAACCCCATCTTTCTCTTATTCTACAAGGAGAGTCCTCTACAACAATAGCCAACTGTTCCTTGGTGAAGAATGAACTAGGTAACTAAGGGTGGATCATTGATTCCGGAGCATCGGATCATATGACCTTTAATCCTCGAGATGTTGTTGAAAATGCTGCATTGGACAGAGCTTACATCACAAATGCAAATGGTGGAAAATATCCTGTGACTAGTGTTGGAAAAGTTTCTTTTTCGCCCATACTACAACTTCCTAACACCCTTTTTGTTCCATCTCTCTCAAACAAGTTAATTTCAGTGGGGTAAGTTATTGAGGATTTGAATTGTTGTGTCTTAATGTACCCAAAATTTTGTTTGTTTCAGGATATTCTCACCAAGGAGATCATTGGTCGTAGTACTAAACGAGAGGGGATATATTACTTAGAAGAGTTCAATGGTGGTAGAGCAAACAAGGTCAGCAAAGAGGATAATAAAGAAAGGGAAATCTGGTTGTGGTATCACAGATTAGGACATCCATCGTTTTCTTATATGAAGTACTTGTTTCCGAGTTTGTTTTTAGATGTTTCTGATAGTATGCTTAAGTGTAAGTCTTGCATTTTGGCTAAAAGCCATAGAGTCTCCTATTTAATAAGCAATAAAAGATGCAACAAACCTTTTTATGTTGGTTCATTCAGATGTTTGGGGTCTTGCACCTATTTCAATTTCTTCAGGAATAAAATGGTTTGTGATTTTTATTGATGATTGCACTCGTATGACCTAGCTGTATTTGATGAAAAATAAGAGCAAAGTTGTTGAAATATTCTGAACATTTCACACTATAATTAGGACTCAATTCTCTACTAAGTTACAAGTACTCCGTATTGATAATGGAGGGGAATTTGTTAACAAAGAATTGAGAGAATATTTCAAGGCTCATGGTCTACACCATGAGACAACATGCGCTTAAACCCCACAACAAAATGGCATCGTAGAAAGGAGGAATAGACATATCCTGGAAACAGCCAGAGCTCTCCTGATATCCACAAATGCACCTCGGAGGCATTAGACAGATGTGGTAACCACTGCTGTGTATTTGCTAAATCGTATGCCTTCCAAGGTATTAAACTATGAAACTCCATTACAAGTTTTAGCTCAATATGAACCATTGCCCTTAATTTTAATGCTTCTTGCAAAAGTATTTGGATGTGTCGTATATGTCTACCTTCATAAAACTGAACGAACTAAAATTGATCCATATGCTATCCGGTGTATATTCTTGGGTTATGCCACTCATAAGAAAGGATACCGGTGTTTTGATCCACTTGCTAAGCGCCTCTATGTAACAATGGATGTTACCTTCCTAGAAACAGAAATGTTCTTCCAGAACTCTGACTCCCATTCATCTCTTCAAAGGGAGCTAGTTGGTGAAGAGCAAGACAATCCTAATACTTGTTGGGAAATGTGGTCAAATCTTTCAGTTTTCCATAATGAAGGCCACAGTCCTCACTATGAAAATATTAGAGAAGAAGGATTTACTGAATCTGAGAAGGAAGGAAGTGAAAGACGGGAACAATCCTCTCTGGAGAAATCTCCTCCAGAACAGCAGCTTTCACTGGAGTAGTATCTACCTCCAAGTTTAGTACTAACTGATCAGACTCCTGAGAATATAGTAGAGGTATAATCTCCTGATCCATCTCCTTGTTATAAAGTACCTTTCAGGAACAATCGTGGCAAGCCACCAAATCGCTACACATCAGATCATGGAGAAAGCAAGGCAAGATACCCAATTGCTAATCACATCAGTACTAAGAGGATGTCACAACCACTAAAAAATCTGGTACATCAACTATCATCTGAGAACATTCCAAGTTCAATAGAAGAAGCCTTGAGTGACCCCAGATGGGTTAAAGCTATCATCGAGGAAATGGAAGCACTCCAAAAGAATGATACTTGGAAGCTTGTGCCGATACCAAAGGAGAAGAAAGTGGTAGAATTTAAATGGGTATTCTCCATTAAACATAAAGCTGATGGGACATTAGATAGGTACAAGGCGAGACTAGTTGCAAAAGGATATACTCAATTGTATGGCATCGACTACCAAGAAACATTCTCACTAGTAGCAAAGTTAAATACGGTCAGAGTACTATTGTCACTTGCTGCAAATTTAGATTAGCCACTACATCAATTCGATGTAAAGAATGCATTCCTCCATGGGAATTTAAAAGAACAGGTGTACATAGATATCCCATCAGGTTTCGCTGCATCACAAACCGGAATGGTATGTAAGTTGGAGAAGGCGTTATATGGATTAAAGCAATCTCCAAGAGCATAGTTTGGACGATTCAGTATGGCTATGAAGAACTATGGTCATAAGTAATGCAATTCTAACCACACTCTGTTTCTAAAGCATCGGAAAGGGATGGTAACAGCATTGATTATCTACGTGGATGACGTGATTATTACAGGGGATGATGAGGAGGAGATTGCAAGGCTTCAAAATGATCTAGCATCTGAACTTGAGATGAAAAATCTTGGTGGTCTCAAATACTTTCTTAGAATTGAAGTAACAAGATCAAAACAAGGAATTTTTCTTTCACAAAGAAAGTATATTCTTGATCTTCTAGCAGAAACAGGAATGCTTGATTGTAAACTTATAGACACTCCAATTGTTAAGAATCATAAACTTGGGGAATATCAACATCAAGTTCCCACAAACAAAGAAAGTTTTCAGAGATTAGTGGGTAAATTGATCTACTTATCCCACACAAGGCCTGATATTGCATATGCAATAAGTTTGTTAAGTCAGTTCATGCATAATCCAAGCGAAGAGCATATGGAAGCTCTGAAGCGAATACTTCGATACTTGAAGGGTTCGCTGGGAAGAGGACTTCTATTTAGAAAGCATAATCATCTCCGTATAGATGGCTACTGATGAAGGATGAAACACTTTTAATTCCTAGATGATTTCAAGTTCTTTTTGTTGTAATTCGAGTGGAAATCATTTAGAATTAGTACTTAATAGCATAATGTATCGCTTTCAGGTGATGTGGAACCTATCACGAAGAAATCAATTGGATTCATCAAGAAAAGAAAAGGAAAAGCCAAGCTTTTTGCCCATACACCCCTCCATACGGGGTGTATGGAATTTATACGGGGCCGTATCAACCCAGACCAGCCTCCCCCAAAATGCATAGAAGGCGCTACGCCCCTTCCATACGGAGCGTATGGATCAGCGGCGACTTTAATTTTCCTGATATTTGCCCCTTTTCTCTTACTTTGTACATGTCTATATATATATATTTAAGTGGAGAGAGAAGGGGGCAGACTTAGGGTTTACATTTAACACGCACCTCACTTTTCTCTCTTGGAACAACAACATAAGAAGGTCATTATCTCAACTAAAGCATTCAAGATTCAAACTTTCGGGTGGTAATCATGAACTCTAGTTGCTCTCCTATCAATTGTAATTACATTCTCTCTCTCATGGAGGAGTAATCTAGAGATCTAGATCTCTTTTGAAACCATTCTCGTCATGTGATGAAGGATTGATCTTAATGAAGATATATTGATGTTCTTTTGTTTCATTACTTGTTCTTGATGTGTATCTTAGATTTATATTTCCAGAGTATGAATCTATGTTTGATTTCATTCAAGTTGATTGAGAAATTGCTTGTTTGATCAGATCTAAGGGTAATGAATGAGATTTGATCGTGATTCTAGAGATAGGATAGCAAAAATCTTCTGTTTACCAACCGAACGGTGAGAGAGTCAAGTGCTTCATGCAATCTTAGGTTGCTATTGGTTGAGAAGAGATTCTAACGAATAAACCTAGGATTAGATAAGCTAATAGATTTGAGAGAACTATTAGTTTGACTAATGAAACTCCACAGCTTAAGAACTAGATTGTTTGATCTTTTGTTTCTAATTATTCGCATGGCATGAATGGGATTAGAGAGAGGTCTAGGTTGCTTAGTTGTTGATTCGAACTTGTGTTTTGTTAAGTTTCTTTTCTTTAGCTCAGTACATTTTATAATTTGTCTCTTTTGGTTAAGTTCATTAAATCATTTACTCGCCTTGATCGGTTGGATAATATGAACGAAGTAAATATTAGTAATCGGTGAACTTTAATCTTCCTTGGAACGACCTTGATTTCAAACACTATATTACGCTATGATAGGTGCGCTTGCCTATTGCATCATAGTTGGAAGCAAGGAATAGTTTATAAATTATTAAGCTACGATCCGCAACGATCAAGTTTTTGGCGCTGTTGCCAGGGAAGTATTAAGGATTTCACCTTTATTAAGAACACTTCTTACTTATTAATTCAGCCATTTTCTTTTTATTTTTATTTCGTTGATATTTATCTGGTTGATTGAATAGTGAATCTATTGACTTTCTACATCTCTTGACAGTGCATGACTCGAGGCCATTCTAAGGAACTTGTTGACTTCAATCCAGAACCTGAAAGAGTTATTCAAAGATAAAATAAGAGAGGAAAGTTTAAGGCAGAAACTTCATCAACAAGTCTAAGGGAAGGCTCACCAAAAGGAGAGATGGAGAATGTACCAGAAGATGATCCAGTTGAAAACCCTCCGCCCCCTCATCAGATAGTTCAAAACAGGGGAAGAGTGAATGGTCTTCTAAGAACCAATTTGGATTATTCTCGACCAAATCTTCAAGGTATAACTTCCAGTATTGTCAGACCATGAGTTCAGGCCACCAATTTTAAGATAAAGCCAAGTATGATCAAGATGGTTTAAGACAATGCCCAATTTGAAGGATTATAAGATGAAGACCCCACAACACATGTTCGACTCTTCTTAGAGTTGTGCGACACTTTCAAGTTTAATGGGGTTAGCGAAGATGCAAAAAGGCTTAGACTTTTCCCATTTTCCTTAAGGGGGAAAGTTAGGCAATGGTTGGGGAACTTACCCAATGAGTCCATCACTACCTGAGATGATTTATTAACGCGATTCATGGACAGATACTTCCCTCCCTCAAAGACTGCCAAACTCAGAGTGGAGATACAAGGATTCTATCAGAAGGACTCATAAACTCTCTTTAAGGCATGGGAGAGATCAAGGAATCATTGAGAAAATGTCCGCATCATGGGATTCCTGAATGGTGGCAAGTTTAGTTATTTTACAATGGGTTGAATTATTAGACAAAGCAAACGATTAATGCAACTGCTGGTGGGACTCTCAAACATCAAACCCCAGAGGAAAGCTTACGTCTTTTTGAAGACATAGCCAAAGACGATTATGAGAGCTCACGTGGTCGAATTAGAGAAAGAAGGACTCCTGGTGTTATGGAGATGGACGTAGCCTCTACTATACTTGCTAAGGTTGATGCGTTAGTAAGACAAGTCAATCAAATGTCTTCCTCGTCTCAACAAGCAGCAACTGTAGAGCCTTACTTTGATGAGGGAACCGACACTGCCTATGTTGATTATGTGGGAAGTTCATCTCGTCCTCAAAACAACCCATATAGCAACACTTATAATTCGGGTTGGAGGAATCACCCAAACTTTTCATGGAGCAACAACAACAACATACAAAGGAACAACCCTAATCCTCCTCTAGGCTTTCAAAGACCACCTGGCCAATCATCTAAGTCGTCAGTTGAGGAGATGTTGACTAAGCTGGTAAAAGATTCTGAAGAAAGAGATAAGTCCATCCACTAGATTTTGAAAAATCAAGAGACCACTCTTAAGAATCATGATGCATCTATTCGTAACTTGGAGACACAAGTCAGGCAAGTGGCCAAAATTCTATCAGAAAGGCCTCAGGGCTCACTCCCAAGAAATACAGAACCAAACCTTAGAGAACATGTTAAGGTAATAACTTTGAGGAGTGGTAAGGAGCTGCATTCCAAGGTTCAGGAAGAAGAGAATGAGGTAATTGAGTCGACCAAGGAGCCAGCTACCATCAAGAATAAGGGTAAACAACTAGATGAGCAAGATTCCACATCAATGCCCGTCCTAGAATACAAGTCCACTATTCCCTATCCAGCCAGATTAAAGAAAGATAAGACTGATGAACAGTGTGGGAGATTCCTAGAAGTGTTTAAACAGTTGCATATCAACCTTCCCCTAGTTGAGGTACTGACTCAAATGCCAAAATATGCAAAATTTTTAAAGGAATTGTTGTCAAACAAGAGAAAATTGGAATAGCTTTCTACTGTAACTTTGGGAGGAGAGTGCTTAGCTGTGATCCAAAATAAACTACCTAGGAAGCTCAAAGATCCTGGGAGTTTTACAATTCCTTGTCTTATTGGGAATTTATCAGAGGAAAAAGCATTGGCAGATTTAGGAGCAAGCATCAACCTTATGCCTTACCAATTATTTAAAAAGCTGGCGTTTGGGGAACCCAAGCCAACAAGAATGAGCTTGCAATTGGCTGACCGATCGGTAAAATTCCCAAAGGGGGTAGTGGAAGATGTGCTAGTAAAATTCCAGGACTTCATTTTTCCAACAGACTTCGTCATCCTTGATATAGAAGCTGATGTGGAGATTCCTCTCATTTTGGGAAGACCATTTTTTGCTACGGCAAGGGCTGTGATAGACGTAGGAGATGGGAAGTTGGTCCTGCGAGTGGGGAATGAAGAGGTCATAGTAAAGATGCCAGATGTTCTAAAATAAAGTATGCATCATGATGATACATGTTTTGCTGTAGATTACCTTGATGTTACGCTGTCTGATGCTATGGGAGAGTTGTTGGCTGATGATGAAGTGGAGTTTTGCTTAATGAGTGGGGGAGAAGAAGAATTCGAAAGTGAGTATTGAGATCAGTTGTAAAGCAGCTTAATGACCATGCCAAATTAAAAAAGGATAGAAGCTTTGAGGATATAAGTCGTTTCAACTTCCATAAGTCTAAGCCGTCTACAGAGGAGCCCCTTGAATTGGAGCTCAAACAACTACCAAGTTATCTTCAATATGCATTCTTGGAAGAGGGTTCTAAACTTCCAATCATCATATCTTCGAATCTCAGCAAGGATCAGAAGGAGAAGCTCTTACTTGTTCTTAGTGAACATAAGAAAGCTATTGCCTGGAAGATGGTTGATATAAAGGGCATTAGTCCCTCATTTTGTACCCATAAAATCCTGTTGGAAGATGATGTTAAGCCTGTGATCCAACCCCAGCGTAGACTGTACCCAAACATGAGGGACGTGGTAAAAAAGGAAGTAGTAAAACTACTCAATGCGGGGATGATCTACCCAATCTTTGACAGCCCATGGGTAAGTCCTGTACAAGTCGTTCCAAAGAAGGGTGGTATGACCGTTGTGTCAAATGAAAAAAAAAGAGCTTATTCCTATGAGAACGGTCACTGGGTGGAGAGTATGCATTGATTATCGCAAACTCAATGAGGCCACTAGAAAATATCACTTCCCTCTTCCATTCATTGATCAAATGCTGGAGAAGCTGGCTGGGCACGCTTACTATTGTTTCCTGGATGGAATGTCCGGGTATTTTCAAATCCCCATTGCACCGGAAGACCAGGAGAAGACAACCTTCACTTATCCATTTGGGACCTTTACTTATCAACGAATGCCTTTTGGACTGTGCAATGCACCAGCCACCTTTCAGAGATGCATGTTGGCCATCTTTGAAGACATGATTGAAGATAGTATGGAGGTATACATGGATGAATTTTCAGTTTATGGGGACTCCTTTGATGAATGCCTTGATCATTTGAAGCTAGTCTTGCAAAGATGTGAGGACACTAATCTAGTGTTGAACTGGGAGAAGTGTCATTTTATGACATAAGAAGGGATTGTGCTAGGCCATAAAATATCCAAGAAGGGAATTGAAGTGGATGAGGCAAAGGTGGAAGCAATATCCAAACTTTCTCCACCATCTTCAGTAAAGGCAATAAGAAGCTTCCTGGGCCATACCGGTTTTTATCGTCGATTTATCAAAGATTTTTCAAGGATTGCAAGGCCGATGACGAAGCTCTTGGAAAAGGATGCCCCTTTTGAATTCACTCACGGATGGCTTGATGCCTTCAACCTTCTTAAGGAGAAACTTACTCATGCTCCTTTTATGGTCACACCGAATTGGAGTCTTCCCTTCGAGTTGATGTGTGATGCAAGTGATCTAGTTGTTGGGGCTGTGCTGGGACAACGCAAGGATAAATATTTCCAACCCATCCATTATGCAAGCAAGACATTGAATTCCACACAAGAGAACTATACAACAACTGAAAAGGAATTACTGGCAGTTGTCTTTGCTTTTGATAAATTCTGCCCCTATCTCATTTTATCTAAGGTCGTAGTATATACGGACCATTCAGCTTTGAAGTATTTGTTGACAAAGCAAGACGCCAAACCGCGTCTCATAAGATGGATCCTACTCCTCTAAGAATTCGACCTTGAGATTAAAGACAAGAAGGGTTCCAAAAACTTAGCAGCTGATCATCTGTCAAGGTTAGAAAATCTACACTTACAAAAGTTTAATGATTCAGACATCAATGACGAGTTTCCAGAGGAGAGATTGTTTATGGTGTGCTCTTTGGAAGAATCTAGCACACCATGGTTCGCTGACATCGCCAATTATTTAATGGCTAGGGTTCTCCCCAAAGACTTGAATTATCATCAAAAGAAGAAGTTCTTTACCGATTTGAAACACTACTTTTGGGAAGATCCATACTTGTTTCGGGTTTGTGCCGATCAATTAATCAGGAGGTGTGTCTCTCGGGAAGAAGGATGGAAGATTCTTTTCCACTGTCATTCTAGACCGACCGGAGGTCATCACAGTGCCAATTGGACTACCCATAAGGTTTTGGAGTCAGGTTTTTATTGGCCTTCATTGTTTAAAGATGCTCAAAGCTATGTAGCGCAATGTGATAGCTGTCAAAGGGCTGGAAATATGTCAAGAAGAGATGAAATGCCCCAACAATACATCCTTGAGTGTGAAGTGTTTGACATATGGGGTATTGACTTCATGGGACCTTTTCCCCCTCTTTCGGCAACAAGTACATATTGGTTACTGTGGATTATGTGAGCAAATGGGTGGAAGCGCAAGCTTTGACAACAAATGACTCCAGGGTGGTGGTAAAGTTCCTTAAAAAGCTTTCCTGTAGGTTTGGGTCCCCACGAGCCCTTATTAGTGACAGAGGCACTTACTTCTGTAATACTCAAATTGAGAGGGTGTTGAAAAGATATGGGGTTACTCATAGACTAGCCACCTCATTTCACCCCCAAACTAGTGGACAAGTGGAGGTGTCGAACAGAGAATTAAAGTGCATCCTAGAGAAAACTGTAGCACACCATAGGCGGGACTGGGCTGAAAGATTGGGTGAGGCCTTGTGGGCCTATAGAACCGCCTATAAAACACTGCTGGGATCTACTCCCTATTGGCTTGTGTATGGTAAGGCATGCCACCTCCCCGTCGGAATCGAGCACAAAGCCTATTGGGCTATTAAATAAGTCAATTTGGATATTGAGAAGGCCGAAATACAAAGACAAATGCAACTCAATGAGTTGGATGAGTGGAGATTCATGGCCTATGAGAATTCCTTCACCTATAAAGAAAGAACAAAGAGGTATCATGATTCTAGAATACAACACCCAAAACGTTTCAAGGAGGGTGACTTTGTTCTACTCTTTAACTCAAGATTGAATTTGTTTCCAGGCAAGCTGAAGTCCAGATGGTTGGGCCCTTTTAGGGTAAAGAAAGTCTTCCCCTATGGTGTGGTTGAGATTGAACACCCAGACCAGCCCCCCCCCCCCCCCCCCCTAAAATGCACAGAAGGCGCTACGCCCCTTCCATACGGGGCGTATGGATCAGCGGCGACTTTAATTTTCCTGATATTTGCCCCTTTTCTCTTACTTTGTACATGTCTATATATATATTTAAGTGGAGAGAGAAGGGGGCAGACTTAAGGTTTTCATTTAACACACACCTCACTTTTCTCTCTTGGAACAACAACACAAGAAGGTCATTATCTCAACCAAAGCATTCAAGATTCAAACTTCCAGGTGGTAATCATGAACTCTAGTTACTCTCCTATCAATTGTAATTACATTCTCTCTCTCATGGAGGAGTAATCTAGAGATCTTGATCTCTTTTGAAACCATTCTCGTCATGTGATGAAGGATTGATCTTAATGAAGAATATTGATGTTCTTTTGTTTCATTACTTGTTCTTGATGAGTATCTTAGATTTATATTTTCGGAGTATGAATCTATGTTTGATTTCATTAAAGTTGATTGAGAAATTGCTTGTATGATTAGATCTAAGGGTAATGAATGAGATTTGATCATGATTTTAGAGATAGGATAGCGAAAATCTTCTGTTTACCAACCGAACGGTGAGAGAGTCAAGTGCTTCATGCAATCCTAGGTTGCTATTGGTTAAGAAGAGATTCTAACGGATAAACTTAGGATTAGATAAGCTAATAGATTTGAGAGAACTATTAGTTTGACTAATGAAACTCCACAGCTTAAGAACTGGATTGTTCGATCTTTTGTTTCTAATGATTCGCATGGCATGAATGGGATTAGAGAGAGGTCTAGGTTGCTTAGTTGTTGATTCGAACTCGTGTTTTGTTATGTTTCTTTTCTTTAGCTCAGTACATTTTATAATTTGTCTCTTTTGGTTAAGTTCATTAAATCATTTACTCGCCTTGATCGGTTGGATAATAGGAACGGAGTAAATATTAGTAATTGGTGAACTTTAATCTTCCTTGGAACGACCCTGATTTCGAACACTATATTACGCTACAATAAGTGCGCTTACCTATTACATCGTAGTTGGAAGCAAGGAATAGGTTTATAAATTATTAAGCTACGATCCGCAACAATCAACTACATAGATGCGGATTGGGCTGGAAGTATTACAGATGGGAAGTCTACATTTGGATACCTAACCTTTGTTGGTGGAAACTTAGTGGCATGGAGAAGCAAAAAACAGAAGGTTGTGGCATTGTCAAGTGCAGAAGCTGAATTCCGTGGCATGGCTAAAGGGTTATGTGAATTACTTTGGTTAAGAGAGCTGCTGAAAAAATTGGATACACATTTGAGTATCCAATGAGACTTTTCTGTGATAATAAGGCCGCTATTGAAATTGCACAAGATCGAGTTCAACATGATAGAACAAACCATGTCGAGATTGATAAACACTTCATCAAAGGAAAACTGGAAGAGAAGATAGTTCAATTTCCTTTTGTGAAGTTAGAAGAGCAATTAGCTGATATTCTTACAAAATGTGTCTTGAGTAGAATATTTCATAGTTCACTTAGCAAGTTGGGCGTAGAAGATATCTTTGCACCAACTTGAGGGGGAGTGTTGGCATGTAATATTCAACAATCTCTATAATAGGGGAAATTAAAGATTTAGATGAGCAAATATAGTAACATTGTACATAAGAGATATATTTTCCTTTTTCATGTATGTTTGTATAATATAGAAGATATGTATCTTCTCTATATATGAAAACAGTGAGAAGAAATAAAGATATGCTTTTGTGAACACTTTTTTCTACTCTCTTAGATGTATGCCTATTACTGTTTTAAGTATGTCATTGTACACTCAGTAGCACATCTTTTCATTGTATTTCAAGTTATTGTTACTCATTTATACTGGTATATTTATGTTTTTCCAAATGTATGATTTAGGTATATGTTAAACCATTCTAGAGTGATTGTAGAAAAGAGGCTCACTTTGTTTAAATCCAATTGGGCAATTTTTGTTGGTTTTGATAATGCTTCCTCCACTTTCAATCTATTTACTATATATTCAATTTTTGATAATCTGAGTTATACCATAATTGCTTATTACTCTATTTAGATTCTTTAGCAAAGTGTGATCTCCATGTCCCCCTAAAATGGGTGTAGCAATCAATACTTCAAGATTACTAAAAATCTCTTTTTTGCTTACAAGAATCTTCCCTCATAATATGCTTCAATCTCTCTCAAGAAATCCTTATTTCTTAGCTATTTTCTTTTTCAAACCTCTTCTGAGCTATGGAGTCATGGCTATACTCTTTTCACTAGTCTACTAAATTCTTTTCATTCTATCCTTGTGCATGTTCCTACATAGTCTTACTACTTGTATTGTAGTCATTTCATCCTTAGTGTCTCTTTAAATGTGCATTATTTGATTATAACAATTTAAAGAATCTCTTTTTTTTTATATAGTTTTTTATTATTTTTCAAAATTTCCCCTATTTTATGGTTGGTAAACACTATAATAATGATTTATAAAAAGCAAGTAAAGCTTTGCCAACCATTGGATGTCGGAAAAGTTTTAGTTTCGCTTTATACAGAGTATTTAGAATTACTAATCATCGTAATGGGTGCGAGATGTTAGGGATACATGGATGTGAAGATAATTGTTAACCAATATTATCCTTCTTATCTATTGATAATTTAATGAATTCTAAACATATAAAATTTACATATGATTTTGCTTTACATAACTTTTTGGTAGTTTCCACCTACCAAAGCCTTTTCCTTCTAATATTAGTAGATTTTTAATGTATTGATTTATATTTTCCCTTGCTCTTTTTTAATCATCCTTTTCCTTTAATAATATTAAACCAAATGGTAATATATGTTTTGTCCTTCCTCCATTCTGGCTCTTAAGTTGGATATTAAATTATTGGTCACTTTGTGAATTTAAGAGAATTAAATTGATATTTCATAAGTTATCATAGGTATGCTTACAACATAAGGATTGCTTTTCCAAAGACAATATATCTTTTTCTATTGCATATTGTACATGATATTTAGCATTTTATAGGCTATTCTAAGCATAGAACTTTTGAAAGAGTTAATGGCTTGTTATATTTCCTTAATAGAGAAAATTTTCAATACCTTTAGTAAGAAAAACTCCTAAATTCACTTAAGTTATGTTTGGTTACATATGCTAATAGCTTGTTTACTTTAAGAAATGAAAAAGATAGTTGATGAAAAAACTATTTCTTTGGAATTAGTAATCCTTGTTGGATCTACTCATTTTTGGTTCCTTTATCCATCCATTGATCCTCCAAAGCTTGCATTTTTCATATAACTTGTCGCTGTAATATATCCGACATCATGTATTAAAACCTCTTTAATTTTATCTTGCATAACTTGCTCTTCGTAACACTTCATTAGGTGAGTCTCCTCCTTCCTCTGTATTAAATGTGATTAACATTCATAATCCAACAGTAGCCGAAAAATTCCCTCCCCAAGGGTATCCATTCTCCCCAAAATGATAGAAATCATGGTGTTTAATGCTCTAATTTGGTTTAAAATAGCCAAGAAGCATTGTCTTGTAAGTTAATCAATTGATTTGTAGTATGTTCTTCTTTTTCTTTGATAGGAAGAAATTTGTCTTAGTTAAGTGTATATCTTATATTTATTTAACCTACAAGAAAATTTTGTTAGAGTTTAAATAGCTAGGATAGATGGATTATAAAGTTGGAAAGATCTTGGTCATTCTTTAGTTTGTCATCTAAAAAGTTACCTAGTTTGTTATACCTTAAAAAAAGAAAAAGAAAAAGATGATGAGTTTGAAATTGGAAATTAGCATACATAATTAAAGATTAGATTTTTCACTAGCTTCTTGATGACGATGGGTATTTTTGTTTTTTAATAACATATTAGCTTTCTTAAATTAGACAT
Organism: Laguncularia racemosa; assembly: GCA_037954665.1. Taxonomy (NCBI): domain Eukaryota; kingdom Viridiplantae; phylum Streptophyta; class Magnoliopsida; order Myrtales; family Combretaceae; genus Laguncularia; species Laguncularia racemosa. Next base: position 577,504 of record JBBMOL010000201.1, on the reverse strand, counting down.
TATTTGTGCATTATTATTTGCTTAGGTTTAACTAAAATTTATTCCTTTTTTTTTTCCTTTTTTGATCCCATAACTTGTTTACTAAAACAAACTGATAACAACCAATGGAAAGCAACGGAGAAGGATGAAAAATAAGCTTAGGAAATTTATCTCACAATAATTTATTCAAAACAATGTGCCTTTCTTTTTCTTTTTCTTTTTTCTTTTTTATGTTTTCGGTGGGGGTAGGTGTAACGACCTTAGAGGGGGGCTAATAGAATTGCCTGATAGTTGCCATATCACATGTGCACCTATAATATGAAAATCGCCTTGCAAGACTAATTAAATAATCATTCCCTGCCATAATTGATAGTACATATGATTAATTATTATGAAAATAACTATGGAAACTGATTATTACAGTTCTCCAGAATTACAGAGAATCAGTATCCCTTACCAAATAGTAAAACTTGGTGATCTTAACATTTAAGAACACTGGTTTGAAAAAATTTCAAAAAATGGCAAAGTTTAAAAATATATAGCTTTAAAAATGTTTATTCACCCATCCTAGACTTTTAGCTATCTTCTAATTCTTCATCTATTCTTAGAGCTTGAGCTTGGAACACTCATCACTTTGATCATAATCCATTTCCTAGCTTTAGAATACTTTGCAAGATAAACTGTTGAGAGGTGAGCAAACCATGGCTTAGTGAGTTTGACCATCACTACTACTGTTTAAGTAAGTTACCAAGCATTAATTAGCACATCATGAAATCTATCTACATACAAAATGAATGCATGCGTGATGAATGCAAACATCATATTCATGGGAGTTTGGAACCATGAAAGGCATAGGTTTGCATCATCTATACTTTAATTGATCTCCATACTTACCTGCATAGAGCACCTTACCTTACCTAGGATGCTGTCTAAGGGCATGGTCCCTAAACAAACTCAACACTTACTCGTCACTGAGAACAAAAATGTCATAAGGGCTAGTCGTGGTGAATTCCATGCTAAGCCATTCACCATTAATCAAACAATAGTGCCTCCACGGCCAAATTAGGTGATTCCTCTTCAAGGCATTAACTTGTAATAAAAATGTTAACAATGCCTCATAGGCCTTATGATTAGGATAAGATAGGATGGATTTGGAAAAAAATTATGTGAAGTTTGAAAAATTTCAAAAAAAGTTATATAAACAATTATAGAGAATAAATGGAATAACAAATATTATTTTATTCTAGATTTGTGATAATAATAGGTTTTAAAAAATTTAAACAATTAGAAAGAATGACTTTCGTAAGAAAGATAAGATGATGAACGTAATAAATTGAATTTTATGAAATATGTTACCGAATAAATTTAGGAAGCGACGTACTTGAAAATATCCGAATATAAAAATATAAACGGATAAATGAAAATAATTGTAAAATTTAACTTTGGTTCGAGTAAATTAAATTAAAAGAATAAATCATCCGAAATATAATTTTTAAACAATATTAGGTTAAGTAATGAAATTAATGTAAATTATAAGTCTAGGAATTTCAAATTAAAATTTAGAGTAAATATTTATTTTTTGAATAATCAAATTAACCTAGACGTAAAATTTTGTAATAAATTGTTGAAGATATAATTTTTAAAGGTATTTCCGTATGCGTGCGAAATGTTAAAATAGGGGTATTTTTAAATAAAATATAATTATAATATAATATATAAAAATACATATAAATATATATAACTATTAAAAAAAAAGCCAGCAGCCACAGCAGGGATGTGACTGGTCGTCATATCGCCGTCACGACCATCCCGTCCATTACGCCGACTGGATCAGCACATAGCAGCATCCACAGTAGGTCCCCAGCTTTGTCTCGATTTCTCTCTTCCTTCACTCTCTTCTTTTTTCTTTCCTTTCCTTTCTTCTTCCTCTCTTCAGCTTCTCTTCCTTTCCCCCTGACCGGCCCTAGCTCCCTTTCTTTCTTTTTCTTCCTTTTCCTTTCTTTCCTTTTCTTCTTCCTTCTTTTTCTTTTTCTCTCTTTCTTCCTCTCTCTTCTTCCTTTCTTCTTCTGCTAAGATCGATGCCTTCGATCATTCCCTCTCTCGTTGGTGAGACTTTGCTACTCAAACTTCCTCACATTGCCAATCAGTGAATCACCTCGATTTGAGAAGGAACCCCAACAACAGCGGCGGTGACCCTGGTGGACCGCACCGATAACCATGACGACGACGACCCTCAACAGCAGCAACAACGACGCAACATCAAGGAACGGCGCTGGCAACCACTACGGCCTTCAATAGTAGTAATGACAGCCTCCAGCAGCAACGGTGACGACAATGGAATAGCAACTGCGATGACGACGGTAACCTCAGCTGCAATAGTGATGGTGACAACCACGGCCATAGCAATAGCAATAGCCCTCGATAGTAGCAGTAACGACAATGGTGGCAGTGACGACGGCTACCACAATAGCAGCAATGGTGTCTACGATTGTGGCTTGACATCGTGTTGCCTCGTCTCCTTTCTCAAAGACAACAAGCAATGATGATGACGGCAACTTCAGCGGTAACGGCGATCACAATGACCGATAGTAACGCCAGCGGCAGCAGTGATCGAAACATCTGACGGCAACTCCGGCAGCAACAGTAATGGCAATGGCAGCGACGGCAACAACGGTGGTAGTGGTTTCCAAGTAAAATCCATCTTGTCTCCTTCTTTGATAATGGAGGCGACGGCGGCAGCAATGTGTGAAGGAGGAAAAGAAAATGAGGAAGGAAGAGAAGGAGTCGAGGTGCATGGTGTGTGCGGAGGGGAAAACAGCCATAGTAATGCAGACGGTCCAATAGCGGTGGCAAGCGGTTGTAGTGGGAAAGGATAGAAAAGAAAGAGAAAGGGAAGAAAAAGAAGAGAGAAAAGAGGAAGAAGGAAGGCTAGCATAGAAGGGAAGAGAAAAGGAGGAAAAAGAAAGAGGAAAGAGGAGCCGAGTGTGTATGAGGCGAGTATGTAGTGTGCGTATGTACGTATGTGTATTGAAAGTGTGTGTGGTGAAGGGGGGCAAAATGTGCGTGAGGAGGTGTGTATGTGCATGTGAAGGAAGTGGGGGTGTGCGCGAATGGAGGCGTATACGTGTGTGCATGTGAGTATGTGTGGCTGTGTGCGTGGATGAGAAAGATGCATGTGTATGTGTGGATGATGGGGTAGGATGTATGAGAGTGTATGTGTGTGGAGGAAGGTGTGTATGTGTATGTGCAATAATGAGGATGTATATACGAATGTGTATGTATGAGGATACGTATGGTGTGTATGTAGGGATGTGTGTGATGTATGTGGGAAAGTGAGTAGTGTATGTGAAGATGTGTGTGTGCTGGTAATAATGTAAGGTGTGTGTATGTGTAGAGGAGGAGCCGAGTGTATAATGCTTGGGTGTTTGCGCGTAGGTGCATGAAGTGATGTAGGGTGGTATGTGTATGTAGGTGTGTGGTATGTGTGTATATAAGGGTGTGATGTATGCAAAATGTATGTGTATGGGGTGTGTATGTCGTGTATGTGAGAAGGGTGTATGCATATGGATGGTGTGGGATGTGCGGAGTGTGTGCATATGCATGAAAAGTATGGGGTGCGTGGTACTAGTGTGTACATGGATGGTATGTGAAGTATGTAACATGTGTGTATATGTATGGAAGATGTGTAGTGTGTGGGTATGTATATATGTATAAGGAAGGAGTGGTATGTGTAGGCATGTATGTATGTATGTGAAATAGTGTATGGTGTATGGGCATGTGTGGAAGTTGAGGATGATGTATGATGTGCCTAATCACACTTTAAAACACATCTAAAAGACTTAAGAAAAGATATCTCAAGTCTAGGCAAAATCGGATCCCAAAATGGCACTTTTCAAATGAACCCTAATGTTGAAATGATAAAATTCAATTCTACTAATGATATAATCTGAATACCACAATGGAAATGGTTTCTAATAACACTCTAATATCATATAATCCACGCAAATGAAGCCTCAATTTGACAAAGAAAACCGTAAAGTAAGATTCCTTTTCGAAATGGTGAAATTCACATTTTCAAGGAAACTTTTCAATGATGATCCAAATCAAATGATAAGTACTTCAAATAATCACAAGAATTCGTGTACAATAAGATGTAAATCTGACCAAGAACTATCTCTAATCAACCCTAGATACAACACACTAGAGAAGAAAAGAAATCACAACAAAATGAAATTGATATAACTCACAATTTCAAGATGTTGCACTCGCCACAATTTCAAGTCTTGGAATTGAAATTGATAAGAGTTGGAACCAAGGTATGAGCCCTAATTCACACGTGAAAAGAGGTGTATGTTCTGCAAAAATAAGCTCCCTAAACCCTCTCTTAAGCAAGTATTTATACTTGCTACTTCTAGGGTTAAAAAAGTGCTCAAAATTACAAGTTTGCCACTTTTAAGGTGGCTAACCCTAAATGAAAGTTACATGGAAATAAAAGTGTCCCAAAACCAAAATTTAACCAAAATAGTTCATAAAAGAGTAAATATATAAAGAAATGGTCCTTCAAGATGCCGGTCTTCAAGAAGCTTTTGAATCAGTTTTAGTTGACAACCCTGATTCACTCAGTAATAAGGGTGTTTTTGCATCCTGTAAGACTGACAAATGAACCTACTGAAATGCATCAAAATTATAGTGCAAAGATGTAGAAAGTGAGTTAGACTTCTCAAGGTTAGGTTTCTCTAGCAAAACCTCATAACTAGTTTCTAGCAAAACCCTCATAACTAGATTCTGGAGACCCTTAGCTCGGGCCCTGGTGATAGGTCTTGGAAAAGTCTGATTCCTATCATCTCCTCGGGCTTCTGGAAGATTTGCCCTCAAATCTGATGGATTTTCGTGCAAGTCATCTGCTAAATATGGTGAAAGATCTGAAATATTAAAAGTGGCTGATACTCCATAATCTCCTGGCAAATCGATGCGATAAGCATTGTTGTTGATGCGCTTTAAGACCCTGAATGGTCCGTCTGATCTAGGAGATAGCTTCTGTGACTTTTTGTGTGGAAACCTGTCCCTGCTAAGATTAATCCAGACTAAATCACCTGGATTATAGAGATGGTTTTTCCTGTGCCTGTTTCCCTGGATCCTCTGTTGTTCCTGGGTCTTCTGAAGGTGTTCAGTGGTCCGATCATGTATGTGTTGAATCTGTTGTGCTCGGTCAACTCCACTAAGAATTTCTTCCTTTGTCGCTGGTCCAGCTATAAAATCCAATGGAATAGAAGGGTTATAGCCATAAACAACTTCAAAGGGAGACTTACTAGTTGAACTATGAGTAGACCTATTGTAAGCGAACTCAACAATAGGAAGACACAAGTCCCAATCAGTAAGGTTCTTGCCAACTGTTGCTCTGAGAAGATTCCCAAGCGTGCGGTTGACAACCTCTGTTTGTCCGTCAGTTGGGGATGGCAAGAGGTACTGTACATCAGTTTAGTACCCAGTCTTTTCCATAGTGTTTTCCAGAAGAAACTAAGGAACTTAGTATCTCTGTCTGACACTATGCTGTGTGGAAGTCCATGTAACTTGACAATTTCCTGCACAAAAATGTTAGCAATAAAAAGAGCATCGTCTGTTTTGTGGCATGGCACAAAACGTGACATTTTGCTGAATCGATCAACAACCACCATAATAGAGTCTTTCCCTCTTTGTGTTCTGGGTAATCCCAACACAAAATCCATGCTGATATCAGTTCAAGGCCTAGATGGTATAGGTAAAGGCATATATTCACCATGTGCGCCTTTCCTCCCCTTGGCTCTCTTACAAACACCACACCTTTCTAATACCCTATGGACATCCCTTATCATGCCTTTCCAGTAGAAATTCTCCCTCAATATGGCTAGAGTTCTCTTCTCACCAAAATGCCCTGACAAACCTCCTGCATGTGCTTCCCTCACCAACAATTCCCTCACAGATCCAGATGGAATACAAAGTTTTCCTGATTTATAAAGAAAGCCATCTATCACACAATAACCATCATACATCCCACCTCCAAGACACCTCTCCATGACAATTTTGAATTCCTCATCACATACATATTGTTCCTTCAACAGTTCGAAACCCAGTAATTTTGACTGAAGAGAAGTGATTAGTACATACCGTCGTGATAAAGCGTCAACAACAATATTCTGATTGCCCTTTTTGTACTTAATCACATAAGCAAAACCCTCAAGAAATTCCACCCACTTAGCCTGACGCTTAGACAAATTATGTTGACCCCTGAAATGTTTCAAAGATTCATGATCTGTATAAATAATAAACTCCTTTGGGAGGAGATAATGCTGCCACGCCATGCGAGCCCTAACTAAGGAATAAAATTCCTTATCATATATAGAATAGTTCAAAGTTGCTCCACTCAACTTTTCACTAAAATATGCAATAGGCCTCTTTTCCTGCATTAATACAGCACCAATTCCAATCCCTGAAGCGTCACATTCCAATTCAAAAATTTTGTCAAAATCAGGTAAGATCAGTAATGGGGCACAAGTGAGTTTTTCCTTAATCTCTTCAAAACTCCTCTGGGCCTTTTCACTCCAGATGAAAGGAACACTCTTCTTAGTCAGTTCTGTGAGAGGGCAAGAAAAAATTTTTAATTGAAGGTATAGACCCAGTACGCGCCTTCAAGGATTTTGCTTGAAAGTGCTACTGCAAACCTATAAAAGTAATATAGTAAATTTATACAGTATCATAATATGTGATTACATAAGAAAAAATTTGTACCAACAATTTGTAATATAAATATGAATCATCAGTTCATATGTTCGTATTTCCATCTTTTAATTTCCTCTGCAAATTTTACTCAATCTCATTACTTGCAAATTTTTGTTTCCATAATTTCTGTTTTACACAAGTTTTATTCTGTTGAAATACGTGTGTGGAAATATCTTTATCAAGGTCTTGGTATGTTTACTTAAGAAAAAAATTATTTTTGTTGCAGTTATACTATTTCAGATAAATGAAAAAAAAATGTAATTATATATACTACACAATTTTTATTGAAAAAGTAGTCATTGTTAATGAACTATTAATTAGTAATTAATTAATTTTTAATATATATTTAATTAATATTAGTAAATAAATTATGTTTATATGTTATCATAATTTATTTTTATAAACGTAATCATTAAATTAAGTTGTTGTTAATTAACTGTTAATTAGCAGTGATTAATCGTTCATATGTCAGTAAATAATTGTTAGAAAAATAATTTGTGAAAAATTTTGTGTTGATTATAAATGTAAAATATATGAATGGTTCTCTACAATTATTTATTAATTATCTATTAATTAAATGTGATTAGTCGTTAATATATCATTAATTAATTGTTATAAAATTAATTAGTGAAAAATTTTGTATTTGTTGCAAATGTAAAATATTTGTATGGTTTTGTAAAATCAATTATAAAAGTAAGTAGTTATTAATTATCCATTAATTAAAGGTAATTAGTCGTTAATATGCTGCAAATGTAAAATATTTCTAACAATTAATTTTACAACAATTAATTAACGACATATTAATGAATAATCATCTTTAATTAATGGATAATTATTAACTACTTAATTTTATAACTAATTCTATAAAATGATACAAATATTTTACGTTTGCAGCAAATACAAAATAATTGTTATAAATTAATTAGTGAAAAAGTTTGTCTTTGTTGCAAATATAAAATATTTGTATGGTTTTGTAAAATTAGTTATAAAATTAAGTAGTTATTAATTATCCATTACTTAAAGGTGATTAGTCATTAATATATCATTAATTAATTGTTATAAAATTAATTAGTGAAAATTTTTGTATTTGTTGCAAATGTAAAATATTTGTATAGTTTTGTAGAATTAGTTATAAAATTAAGTAGTTATTAATTATCCATTACTTAACGGTGATTAGTCATTAATATATCGTTAATTAATTGTTATAAAATTAATTAGTGAAAAATTTTGTATTTGTTGCAAATGTAAAATATTTGTATGTTTTGTAGAATTAGTTATAAAACTAAGCAGTTATTAATTATCCGTTAATTAAAGGTGATTAGTCATTAATTAGTTGTTATAAAATTAATTAATGAAAAGTTTTGTATTTGTTACAAATGTAAAATATTTGTATGGTTTTGTAGAATGAGTTATAAAATTAAGTAGTCATTCATTATCCCTTAATTAAAAATGATTAGTTGTTAATATGTCCTCAATTAATTGTCGTAAAATTAATTACTAATAATGTTGGTATTGATTGTACATGTAATATCTTTGTTTGCTACTGTAAAAGTAGGTGCAAACATTAGTTGCTATTAATTAACTATTAATTAAATAGTAAATAGTCGTTAATTAGTCATAAATTAATACATTGATGGTAACATATGGTAATTTTTTTAATAAATATTCTATTTTGCATAATAGATAGAGCTTGAACCTTTCAATCCTTCAATCTTGATGTATAGGAGAGTCATCAATCACAGGTCGTCTGGGATGGAGAGGTAAACGACCTTTCACTTATCAATTAGTTTATGTTGCATTAGAAATAGTAAAACATTTCACATGTTATTGGCATATAATCAAGCAACCCTCATTGTTTGACGGCGTGAGTTGTTACTTCATTGTGACGAGCGTATCATCCCCTTCAATGCTCGAATGGAGCTATACTTGCATTTTGCTAGATTCGAAGGTGCGCGTTGCCTGTTGTACATACCTTTAAATTGGCACATGATTATAGCATTAGTGATGGCATCCAGAGACGTACACATTCCACATACCAATAGGGGAGTTTACAATTATGCTGTAGGATGTGGAGATCCAGTTAGGACTCCCCGTAGATGGTTAGGCAATTACAGGGAGTAGTTGCTTAGATTGGGAAATGATATGTGAAGAACTCCTAGGGTCAAGGCCAGGGCCAACTAGTGCAGGGTGGGGGGGGGGGGGGGGGGGGGGACGCGAATTAGTATGGCATAGCTCCATGATATGTTATAAATGATCCCACCGAACGCCAATGCTGAGTAAATCCATTGAGCTACTCGTGCGTATATATTGTAGCTATTGGGGGGATTTATCTTTGCCAATAAATCCATTGCCCTTGTCCTTGCGATGTAGTTACCGTTACTAGAGCATTTCGACTTTGTTAGGACGTATAGTTAGGGGTTTACATTTCTAGTGCGGTCGTATCGCCAACTTTATATCGCATCATTATTGCCGGCACATGAGAATGAAGAGGTTGCCATTTTACTATAGGTGTGGGCTTGAGATAGATTTCCCCACATCGCACCCGTTAGTCGATACAAACTATTTATAGAAGCTAGATGTCTACTGGCAGCACGTTGGAACATACATAAATATATGCAATATCACCCCACCTATGTTGTCGACTCATATTGGGATACGTTAGACAGGCAAAACATGTCACAGATACTTCAGTAATCGAATTTTTTTCCTTACAATTAATCATATTGATTATTTGAAGTCAATATAATTTTCTCTTTTTAGGTATAATGGGAGTCATACGATGGGAATTTAATTAATCTCCTGCCTGATTTTTGCAATGCTGGAATGCACATTTGGACTGCTAGGGTGCCACTGATTTGTTTCCACATTATTGAGTCGCATTTTCTAGATCAAGTGGCTAAGTAGTTTGGTGGGTTTCAATATATCCTACAGCCGGTGAACATGCAATTGAAGCTCCATGTAATCAACTTGCCAGGCCGAATTAATGTTGATTGGACGGTCTAGCATGTAGTGTATTTAAACATATGGGAACAACAAGTCGATCGAGTCATTTATATGGATGACCCTTGTGGTATGCATGATAGTTACCTACAATGGTATGGATCAATCAGCAGGCGATATATTAGATGCATGAGGGCTGTTCTTAGATTTTTGGTAAGTATGATTTACATCAACACTCTGTAATGTATAAATAATTGCATGATTGTGTCAACCTTAATATATGTTTTGTTCATACTTATAGGGTGACACCTTACGACAAATATACTTATTGATGGATATAAACACGATAGTGAGAATAGCTACTTAGGGTCTTCAGTTCATGCTTCATCATCGGGAGGGTAACATTCTACCTATAACCACAACAACAGAACATTAAGGAAGAGGTAGAACCAGTTCTGACACAGCGACGAATGGGGGACGACGACGACCTCGAAACCGAGGTAAGCTATAGGAAAATCTAAGATAGGATTAATAGATGCTTCTTGATTCTGATGCGATGTATATTAGCTTAGGGCCGATTTTCAGCCAATACTAGACACCATATTGACATTTTATAAGTGGTCCTGTCCCAACACCACCGGCTCCCCAAAAGGTTTGGAAAACAACCTCTGTGCTAGGGTGAATAATCAAGTTAGCCTATAGAGTAGAGTTTTGTGCCTTATTGATCGTTCAACGATACTCCCCAGCAGCATCTAACACAGGAGTCTGAAGCTCCGCCAACTCCACGTCCAAGGCTAAGCAATGCCTTTGCTTGACTAGCTAGATAATTTACTAGGGGAAGGAGATAAGAGGGGATAGGGATAGGAGCCACCAATTTTTATTCATTTCATATTTATATATTCAATTGAAATGATTAAGTTGATGTATTTTCACATGTAATGTGGACATGTACCAATTTACAACTTCAAATTTTTCAAAACAAATTAACAAATATCTAAATAAATTAACATATAATATAATTTGTCAATAAACTACAACATTGCAAATATATATACAAAATATCAAGAATCCGCCTTCTACCGTGCCAAAACAAACTACATGAAGTGGTCAAGGATTCACTTAACCTATAAAAGGGACAAAGTTAATGTTAGCATTACAAATGCAATGTTGAACGTGATAAAATATGTATTGGTATTCATTAGTTACCATTATTGTGTCGATGTGGGCACGTTCCTCTATTATGTCCCCTCGCTTTGCAAAGTCCACATGTGATTTGATATGGGTGCTCCTTAATGTCCATCTTCATGTGGTATCTTTTCTGCCTCAACTTTTCCTTCTGTCTTGTGAGGTCTCTCCTTAGGCAGAGTGACAGGAAGTGTACTGGCTCCTATAGGCATGAAGTGCATCCTATATGTTTGCTCTTGATGTCTCCATTTATACCAATCATGTATAGAGTGCGTTATATCAAACCTAAGCGAGGCGACCACTACATATCCATGGGAGCATGGAATTTTGTATATTTGCCACTTCTAGTAACTGCATGTGCTATAGGCAAAGTTAACAACATGCGTTTAGTCCCCTCCCCTTAACTTGCTGGCAATGCGGCGACTATTGGTGTGAACTTTGAAAATTTTGTCGTGCTTATTATAGTCGATGACCTTGTGGTTGCTAGCTCGTGAACTCCATGGATCGATTTTTTGGGTTACATATTTGGTGAAAATTCTAACATTCGCCATATTCTTCAATGCCTTCATATGAATCTAGATGAAGTACCCCACACAATTGTAGAACTTTGTTTTCACCAAAGCAGTCACAAGTAACCCTTGACCCCCCTTAACACGAAATTATAGCTTTCAACAATATTGGAGGTCATATGCCTAAATTGATAGCAACCGTCATGAGCTAGCATCCACATATCCAATGGCACATCCTTAAACCAGTCCAACACATCCGACTTAATCATCCCCACCTACTGATGTGCCTAATTCCACTTAGAAGCACAATTAAAAGACTTAAGAAAAAAAATCTCAAGTCAACAACAAACCGGATCCACAAGGGGCAAAATTGCGTGAATCTTAGTAAGATGTAATGAATTCCAAATGCTCAAAGTTACAATTGTAATACCACAATGATAATCTCTTCTAATAACACCCTAATCACATATAATCCCATGAAAATAATCCAAAAAATTCAAAAGAAAACCTCAATTCCAAGGATTCCTTTCCACTAGTGAAAATCACGTTTTCAAGGGAATTTTCAAGGATGATTCGAATTCAATTGCAAGGGACCTTAATCAAACACAAGAATTCAAAAACAATTAAAATCAAATCTGTCCAAGAACTATCTCAATTCAACCCTAGATACGACACATTAGAGAAGAAAAGAAATCACAACAAAATGACATTGATACAACTCACAATTTTAAGGTGTTGCATTCGCTACAATTTCAACTCTTGGGATTGAAATTGATAAGAGTCTAATGACAATTAGGAACCCTAATTGTCACGTGAATATGAAGTGTATAATCTGCAAAATATGGCCTCCTCAAACTCTCTCTTAAGGTTAAAAAGTGCTCAAAATTACAAGTTTGCCACTTTTAAGGTAGCTATCCCTAAATGAAAATTACAAGGAAATAAAAGTGTCTCAAAACCAAAATAGTTCATAAAAGAAGAAATATATAAAAGAAATGGTCTTAAGATGCCGGTCTTCTATAGGATCCATCGGCTCAACTCATCGCTGGTTCAGGTTGGTCCATGGATAACCCACAAGCTGAGTTTGAGGGAGTTTGTCCATTGCCCTATAAAATATGATAAGTGTGCCTGTTGGAAAACACAATACAATAATAATAGAAAAGAGGTTAATATATAAATAATTCTGGGGTCGATCTGCTCAAAATGGGCCCTCATCGCCAAAATTCAAATTCCTTTAGTTTTTGCCATAATGATAGGTCTTGTCGGATTTTGATTCCTATCATCTCCTCGGACCTCAAAAAGATTTGTCCTCAAATCTGGTAGATCAAATGCAATAGAGACTTTGTTTCCTCTTAGTAAGCCACTTGAAGAAATATCACTGCAGAATCCTAAAATCTGAAATACCACGGGTGGTGATTGTTTTCTCTCCTCTATTTCTAGGATGTATCTCATCTGCAACACAAATAATGCTCCATTTTCCAATAAAGTCACCCCTATATCAACTTGTTCCACTGAAACCGTTTCCTCCTTTTCTAACTCATCTGTATGTTGCTGATCCTCATGGTCTTCTAATTGTTAGCCCAACTTCTCATTACCCTCTAAAACCTCTGAAGGTGAACATAACTGTCTCTGAACAATCTGGCTCTCTGGTGGTCTGCTCGTCTGACTATGATCATCAAGATCCTCTGAATACTCCAATGGTGTACTCAATAGCTCGTGAATCTCTAGTGTCTCTGAAGGAGAACATAGCTGACCCTAAGCAGTTTAGTTCCCTGGTAGTCTGCTCTTAATAACCTAGAATGAATAAGATTGCCTCTATCTTTCCACTTTCAAGGCTAACTGTATAGCCTCATCAAGTGTACTATATCTCTGAAGCTCAACTACACAAGCTATCTCATACTTTAACCCAGATACAAAACGTGCTAGGGTTTGTTCAGGAGGTTCAACTGATCCACATCTGATCACTAGTGTCTCAAACTCCCGTACATAGTCATCCACTATTTTACCCCCCTGTCTTAGTGTTTGGAGATGCATAAATAACTCATGCTTGTAGTGTTTCAGTACAAACCTATTCCTCAAAACTTGTTTCATGTCTCTCCAAGTGTGTATTTCGGTCTCTCCATCCATTCGCCTACTGATCACCATATTTCTCCACCACAAAGCGGCATACTCTGTGAACTCTACGGTTGCAAGGCGTACCCTGGAGTCTTCATCAATCTCATAACACTTAAAAAGACCCTCAACTTGGTCTTCCCAGTCTAGGTAGTCATTGGCGGAACCCCTACCATCAAATGAAGGCATCTGTAGCTTCGCACACTCTAGTCCTCGTGGTGGTCTAAATTCCCTGTCCGGGTATGGATTAAGCCCAAAATTATCATCTCTATCTTCCCTAAGAGCATGATAATCTCCCTCTACTCTAGGTGGTGCCTGAAGGTTTACCACAGGTGGTGGTGGCAATGTCATCCTATCAATCCTTGTTGCTAATGTAGCAACAATTGTGGTAAGGTCCCGAAGTTGTTCATCTAGAGTTCTTCCATTTGTATTTCGACGACTTGGTCTGCTACCCACTTGGCTATTGGCTTCATTGCCAATGTCCCCATTCACACTATCATATGACATGTTTGTGGATGAGATTTATCTGAAGTATAAATGTAATCTCAAATAATTTGTAGCACACTCCCTTCACTTCACCACGTCACAATAGCAAGTTTGGATAACAACACACACAGTTGTACACCTACGGTGCAACAAGTCACCAATGCCACAAATACTTCTTATCACTTCAAGTATATTAGAATAAGTGAAGCACAAATAAATACTTCTAAGTAGTTAAGATATTGAATTCAACTAAGTAAGTGTTTAAGTAATAATACTCAATAACTTTCACACTTAAATGCTTATATTTGAATTTCAAACTTCACTACTTAACTTCCTTAATTAGCCACGGTTCACACTCACACTTTATCTTAATGTGCAGCACCTTACTCCACACAATATTTACACCACCACACACACCTCAATCACGGTGCACTCACTTCACCAATAACTCCTACGACAACAACAACAAATTGCACTCCATTTCCACGGCAATGATAACAAATGGCTACAACAACAAATACACTCCCACTTTCCATGGAAAATAATGATAAAAAAGGACTAATATGTGACTTTCCACAAATGAATTCCGAATTCCACAATAGGTAGCAACTTTCAATTTGAAATTCAAACTACTTCACTAATTGCAAGCCTTCTTCAATTGGTAAACAATGAATTCAAATTCAAATAGCAATCATTAACTCCCACAACTTAATTGCATGTGTTTGAATTCAAATAATTCCTTACTAATCAAAACTCAATGCAATCTGCAAATTGTACTCCACCAATTTAGAATTACACAATGGAAATCAAAACAACAAACTACACATCCTCCTCCACGCCACAACAAGCCACGGCAAGGATTTGGTAAGTTTTGCAAGTTCCAAAAGTTGTTGAATTAAACAACACTTTATACTTCTACCCTTCCACGAAAATTAGTGATCATAAAATGATGCAACAACCTTCCCAATCCAACTCCAACAAACAGCAAAATAAACTCCAAGACAAGGTAATTTCACAAGCTCAAAACCACAACAATCAACACAATTGCGGTTTTCACTAAATCAACCCTAATGGATGATTAACTCCACGAAATCAAATGAAACCAATTCCCTTCTCTAAACATGTGCTCTGATACCAAAAAAGATGATGTACCTAATTCCACTTAGAAGCACAATTAAAAGACTTAAGAAAAAAATAATCTCAAGTCAACAACAAACCGGATCCACAAGGGGCAAAATTGCATGAATCTTAGTAAGATGTAATGAATTCCAAATGCTCAAAGTTACAATTGTAATACCACAATGATAATCTCTTCTAATAACACCCTAATCACATATAATCCCACGAAAATAATCCAAAAAATTCAAAAGAAAACCTCAATTCCAAGGATTCCTTTCCACTAGTGAAAATCACGTTTTCAAGGGAATTTTCAAGGATGATTCGAATTCAATTGCAAGGGACCTTAATCAAACACAAGAATTCGACAACAATTAGAAGAAAATTTGTCCAAGAACTATCTCAATTCAACCTAGATATGACACACTAGAGAAGAGAAATCACAACAAAATGAAATTGATACAACTCACAATTTCAAGGTGTTGCACTCGCCACAATTTCAACTCTTGGGATTAAAATTGATAAGAGTCTAATGACAATTAGGAACCCTAATTCTCACGTGAATATGAAGTGTATAATCTGCAAAATATGGCCTCCTCAAACCCTCTCTTAAGCAAGTATTTATACTTGCTACTCCTAGGGTTAAAAAGTGCTCAAAATTACAAGTTTGCCACTTTTAAGGTGGCTATCCCTAAATGAAAATTACAAGGAAATAAAAGTGTCCCAAAACCAAAATACAACTAAAATAGTCCATAAAAGAAATGGTCTTCAAGATGCCGGTCTTCTATAGGATCCATCGGCTCAGCTCATCGCTGGTTCAGGTCGGTCCATGGATAACCCACAAGCTGAGTCTGAGGGAGTTTGTCCATTGCCCTATAAAATATGATAAGTATGCCTATTGGAAAACACAATACAATAATAATAGAAAAGATGTTAATATATAAATAATTCCGAGGTCGATCTGCTCAAAATGGGCTCTCATCGCCAAAATTCGAATTCCTTTAGTTTTGCCCTAATGATAGGTCTTGTCGGATTTTGATTCCTATCACCTTACCGAGAGGCCTCCTAAGTTGTCAAAACTTCTAATGAACAATTGTTATATGCCACGATCTTCATATGATTAAGCCATTTCAATAAAATTTTCAACATCTTCATTGTCTTATTGCTATCAACGCATAACATGTATTATCCCTATGGAACATAGGATGCTAGTGAATTATCTCAACCCCCACTTTAGTTGGATTAACTCCAATGCTATGACATATTCTGTATAAGAATTCATTGTAGTTAACGTTTTTCTTCATTTTCAACTTCTTTACCTAATCCCAATCATACTTTGGTCCCCAGTTACTAGCCATAATATTTCTAAATGCATAGATCATTAATTTCACATAATCAGTCATTCTTTCCCTATCCACAATATATATAAATTATAAGCTTTTTAAAAAAATGAAAATTTCCAATAGCAATATTCTAAAAATTTCCGTAACATTTCAAATTTAAAATTTTTCCCCATTATTGCCAAACGAATTTCTTTTTAAAATTTGTTAGATATTATTTTTTAATAACATTTTCGCTGCTAAAAGTTTCAATCATTTTCGTATCGTTTTACAATACTGTAAAAATTATTTCACATTCCATATATTACAAATTTTCATCATGATATTTCTTTTTATATTTTCAAAAACAACATTCTTAATATTTGCACACAAAAAAAAATCCGTGTTATTTCTAATTTCTAATTTTTCTCTCATTATTTCCAAATAAAATTGTTCTAAATATTTTTTCGAAATTACTTTTTAATAATATTTTTTCTGTTAAATATTTCATAATTTTTGTATTATTTTATAATGCAGTAAGAATTATTCTACATTCTACATATTTCACATTCCTTATAACAACAAATCCCCATTCTAATACAAAAATTAACATCACATGTTACATATTACAATATCTATATAAATCATATTTAACAAATTACAATCAATAATAACAAGTAATATTTTCTATAAAATATACAATTATAGTAATATTTTTCTAAAATCTTACATCAAACATAGATTAAAAAAACTTCAACACAGATAAAAAAAATTCAACTTTTCTAAAAAAAAATACCATAATCGATTAACTGTTGAGAAACTGCTTAGATTTGGGTAAATTACTTCAAATCATTTCTTTCTTATACAAAATCACTTCGTCTTCTTCCTCTTCTTTCTACGTGCGATCGAGAGAAAAAAATAGATCTGATATGATTTTTTGTGTATTTTTATGAAAAATTTTACTTTTACTGTATTTATATTTTTATTTCATGTAATGTTATCACGTGACTTTTGGGTTTGATCTACGATCGATGTAAAAGGAATATAAAATTGAATGATGGGATTGAAAGGAGGGTTGGAGCAATTTGTACTGGAGGTACGAACGAGGTTTGCACCTTCAAGAAAAAAATAAACATGTATTGAAGGCACGAACTTTGTCCGCACCTTTAAGGGAAAAAAAACATATACTGAAGGTACGAACCTCGTCTGTGTATTCAAGCATTTTGCTTGATGGCACAGACCTTGTCCATGCCTTCAAGCATTTTGCTTGAAGGTGCCGACTGGGTTTATGCTTTGAATTAAATTTTTTTTCTTGCCCTTAAAGTTGCAAATACGGTACGTATTTTCGAAACCTATTTTAAGAATAATTATTACGGATATAATATTTATGGAATTTTTTTCAAAAATTATAATATTTAAGTATGTAACCTAATCATTTTCATACATTATCTCTTTGACTCGTAGTTCCCTTGTGTTGCGGTGTCATCACTCAAGTATTGACACCGTCAATTAAAGAAGTTCTAGTAACAAGTACCTCAAGCACGAGTTACCCCTAGTTTATTTATTTATTTTTTATATGGATTATAAGGCAAACAAGAAGGGAACTAAAACAAATGAAAAATTTATTTATTCAATTGATTAACGAGAGTATTATTGGAACATCAAATATCATTTTGAATGAATTAAAAAAAAATAAAAAAAGAAAGAAAAAACCCAAGTGGACTGGTCTCCAGTTCCCACTTGTTAGGGCCAAAGGTGGAAAGAGCGGGCAGCCGACCTTGACGGATTCACCGTATTAATAATCTCTCGCTTGATGGAGGAAGAATTCTTGACTACCTTCTACATTGGAAAGTCTACACAAGACAGCTCCACGAGGTCTGAGGAAGTGTTTTGTTCCCATCTCCATCCCTCTTTAATGCTGACAATGATGTATATTAATGGTCTTATCCCATCTATTGGCAACTATGTCGTCTACCACTTTTCAGTGTTTTATATTTTAAAAATTTTGAACCACGACGTCTAATTCGAACGCGATGCTAACTACTAAATGAATAATAAAAGAGGGGTGATAAATGAAAATTTGGCTAGGAAGAATAATAAATCAGCTATGTACTCTGTTGATCACGTATATTATACAATTACATCCCTCCAAAATTTCATTTGTTTTTTCCAAAACTCTCCATAAGGTGCGTTGATTGTTGTCCAACCGCAGCTAAAACTTTTGAAGATATATGGTTTAGTTCATCTCATGTTCGAAGACACATAAAAACCTCTCTATTGGTTTTAGGGAGGTAAAAACTATATGTAATAGTGGAAGGATATGTTTGCATAATTAATAGTTTGGAGCTCCCATTATGCAATTTTCTCTCTATGTAATTAGTCTTGTAGACTTTCATATACCTACGTTGAAAATTACATCTTAATTAAAGGTGTACAAATAAGTTAAATGAGTCAATTCGACTTAATTCACTTTGATCCATGAGTTAATGGGTTAACCTATGATGACCCATTTAACAAATGGAGCAAAATTTATTAACCTTAACACAACTCATATGAGCTTGTTGGTTAAACGCATCGGCTTACTAGGTCAGTCCATTTAACTTATTGTATATTTTGGTGGATTAAAATGGGTCAATATAACATATTTAACCTATTTATGTATTTTGGTGGGTTATGAGTCATGGCTAACTCATAACTCACTAATGATAAATTTTATTTTTTTTCATTTTAAATTATACAAAATACAAAGTCTATAACAGTCACTTATCGTTTCTATGATAGTATAATGAATTAACTTGATATTTTATATCATAATATGAATATTATAAAATGATTGAAGGATTAAAGGAGAGAACTGGTGAGAAGATGGAAGGACTAAGATAAAAAAAGTAAGAAAGAAGAGCAAAGAAGACGATGATGAATGATGATATGCGACTTGAGTTTTATAGTTTATCTAATTAAGTTTAAAAGTGTAAATTAGAGATTTAGTATTATGTTATGAGTGAATTTTGAGATTAGGGTAAATTATGCTATTTTTTTTTCTTGAGTTAGTGGGTTAGCATGTGAGTTAAACGAGTTGATGCACTTTCACTCGCGGGTTAAATGGACCTAACCTGTTTGGCTTGCTTTTTTAACAAATTGAAAATTTCAATTTTAATCCGTTTTCTAAGTGAGTTAGATAAGTCAACTTTTAGGACATAACTCATTTACACAGCTCTAAGCTTAACATTATATCAATTTGCCAAAGCTCTTTATAACTTAGTAACATGGACATTAGTTTCCAAAATGGGATGTACTAGATTCTAATCACCCCTCTCCCATTGTTGTAGTTATTGGAAAAAAAAAATCATATCAATTCGGTTTGGTAACACTTGACTACAAATCGTCTTAATGTATATTGTGAGAATTGTTTCAAGTAATTATTATAGCTGTTTGTGTTTGAGTTCATTATTTAGTACAACTCTATATTTCTTAGCAGCAATAAATTTATGATAATTCTTTGTGAGTGGTGAGTAATTATGAGGTTCATGATCCTTCGGCCATAGTCCCTTTTATCTAGTCTAAAACATAAAATTGGAAAAAAGAAGAAGTAAATTACAAATATAACTTTCTTATATTTCTTCTCTCTTAGCAATTATCCTTTTTCTATAAATTGTAATAAAACTCACGCTGATGTCTCATAGTCGTCATATTAATAGTTCTTCCGACTAATGCTTTATAGTCGTCATAATAATAATGGATTAAAATAACATTTCAAACAAGAAAATAATATATTTAATTTGTAATATTTACTTACTTTTTAATTGAAATCCTTAACTTTTTTATATATTTCCAACTTTTGCAAAATAGGAAATTCGTCAACTGCATTGATTTTTTTTTATCTATCATTGATTATATATTAGATTTTGATTAGTCCATGATAATTAATTTAATATAATGATAACATTATCAAATATATTTATTATACAATTGCACATTTAAATTTAGGGTATAGTTCCTAATTTTAACAAAAGAATATTAGAAGTACGTAATTAAAAGACATTTCTTTCAAGTCATTAACTTTACATAAACGTACATTTTCTCCATGCTTATTCATGATTAAATCGAACTTTATGAGAAAAAGAGCTCCACGACTCAGAATGACTCGACAGGCAATGAGCTTTTGTAAGTATCTCTTCTTTGGGACCGGCACTATGCAAGCCCATGAACTGCTGCAATTTGCTTCAAGTACGAACAGGGTTTTTGTATAGCTAGCTAGCGTAGAAACAATTCTCCAGAATCCAAGTGGGTGGAAAAAAGTACAGACCCATCAATATTGGTTGCCTATTCGATAGGAATGCGATACATAAATATCTGTATTATTTGATATTGGTAAGGAAGTTGTAGGAAAAGGCCACAAAGGGCCAAAATGATATTTTTGGGTTTATATATATATAGCACTCTGACTGTCCTGCATGCATCATATCCCACATCGCAAATATATCTTCCTCCAACGATCTAATTAAATAGAACGATGCAAGCTTCCATGCTTCATGCAGCCCTTCTAGCCAGCCCCGGTATGGGCCACTTCATCCCAGTCCTTGAGCTCGGCAAGCACCTTGCCACTCACCACGGCTTCACTGTCACGGTGTTCGTCGTGGCAACCGACTCCTCCATATCCCAATCTCCTCTTTTCAAGCGACCTCTCACTCCAAACCCCCTAAATATAGTCCTCCTTCCCCCCGTCGACCTCGTCTCAACTCATGTCGACCAATCTGCTCATATTGTCACCCAATTGGTAATGATCATGCGCGCAGCGTTGCCTTCACTGCGCGAGGCAATCGCAAGGCTGAAAATCCGTCCCATCGCTCTAATAGTTGACTTATTTGGGACAGAAGCAATGGCAATTGCTAAAGAATTTGATTTGCTGACATATGTATTTATTACATCCACTGCATAGTTTTTAGCTGCTACCTTACACTATACCAGTCTAAACAAGAAAGAGCAACATGACCATGCAATTTTAGGTAAACCTTTGACAATTCCGGGCTGCGAACCGGTCCAATTTATTGATACATTAGAAGGCTTTATGGAACGTGTCGATATTGACTTATATAAGGAGTTTTCTAAAATTGGGCTTGAGATTCCGAAGGCCAACGGGATACTAGTAAATACATGGCGGGATCTGGAACCCACAACACTTCGTGCACTTACAGATGAGAAACGTTTCGGTCAAGTCGCTAATGTTCATATTTATCCAATTGGCCCATTGGTTAGACCAACTGATTTGAACTCGAACCTCGAGATAACAAATTGGCTGGACATGCAACCGAGTGAATCAGTGCTTTATGTTTCATTTGGCAGTGGTGGGACATTATCGGCCAAGCAATTGATCGAGCTAGCTTGGGGCATAGAGCTAAGTGGTAAAAAATTTCTTTGGGTGGTGCGACCACCCGTAGAAGATAATGCCTCTGCTGCCTTTTTCAGCTCATCCAAGGGTAAAGATGGAACTCCAGGTTACTTACCAGATGGGTTCTTTAGCCGAACTAGCGGCATGGGCCTTGTGGTGCCTATGTGGGCTCCTCAAACTGAAATCTTAGCCCATAAGGCCGTGGGGGGTTTCTTATCTCATTGTGGATGGAATTCGACTTTGGAAAGCATAGTGAATGGGGTTCCTATTGTTGCATGGCCTTTGTATGCGGAACAAAAGATGAATGCAACAATGCTGACTGAGAGCGTTAAGATGGCATGGCGGCCTGAAACGCGGCCGTCAATGAATGGAGTAATTGGGAGGGAGGAGATTGGGAAAGTTATAAGAGAATTAATGGAGCAAAGTGGAGATGGATTGAGAAGTAGAGTAAGGGAATTGCTATCTAGTGCAAAGGAAGTTATGAAGAACGGTGGTTCCTCATATAATTCACTGGCTTGTTTGGCAAATGAATGCGAGATGAAATTGCATCGCCTGAATGCTAAGGCTCTTGGTGCTTAATTAAAGAGGCATCGTAATATTTTCTCTTTTTTTCTGTTTGGGTTTTCTCAACATGGTGCTCTTAGTAAAATTCTAGTAAAATATGAACTATACGTCTATGCCTTTGTTGCCTTAGCCGAGAAAATTAAGTTGCTATTGTAAAAAATAGTTAGGATAAAATATGAGAAAAGGAAAAATTATAAGTGAGAGATCAACATTTAATATTAAGTTTAAATAAAGGATTTAATTTTTATGTGGTTAAAATAAAAAATCAATATTATATTAAATTGCTAAAATAAATAATCAAAATTCAATGCGATTAATATAAAAGATCAATATTATGCTAAATAGCTTAATGAGAGGATTTTATCATTATCTTGCAAACGTGCCAAACGTCACTTAATTTTAATAGTCTTATAATAGCATTATAATGAGATTTTATGTTTAAATTACTTAGTATATGTGTTAATATTTTATTTAACCATTTAAATGTTTTATCCTTTAATAGAATTTAATTTCAAATATTGATCTCATTGCTTGTAATTTTTTTTATTTATGATAAAATTATGAGATGTTGTTAAGGTGATGAGCAAGGTTTCGGCAAAAAATATTTGCCTTTGCTGTTTATATGAAATTAAAGATATTTAAGATTAGAGATATCATGTAGACATCACTTACATTACATGAAAATTGCAATGGTACCTGGAATTCTAAAATAAGAGGATTTACGTTATTAAAAAGAAAATTCCATTTTTTTTTTTATGTCAGGTTATGATTGAATTTAAAAATTTTCTTTACTGATTGAACATTTATACTGTTAACAAAGATGAAAAATAAAGCAATTAATATTGTAAGTGCTCATTTGTTTTGGAAAGCTTTTGTGTTTTTCATGAGTGTATACTTCTTCCAGTTATGATAAAATTTAATGGTCTTCTCATTATATAATTGCTAAGCTCAGTAAGTTTAGACTAACAACCCGAGAACCTAAAAAGGGCGATTCGAATAATGATTACACCGTAACTTTTTTAATGTCAACACTTTCGAGGGGTCCTTATTGGAGGAAATCGTCATATTGCTACATTTTTTGGGCCGCTTATGTTGACCGTTTGATTAGGTCTATTAAATCCCAGCCGTCAAATTAAAAATCAGAGGAAAACTTGGCATCGGTTATTTCCGGTGGAGAGAACAAAAGCATGGGCAAAATAAAATGGAGTGAATTGACCTAAGAAACCCTAATTAATCAAAAGCACATCTAGTAGAAAAGAAACCTATACTCCTTCTACTAGGTAGAAAACCTTAGTTATTGAAATCAGAAAAAAAATTTTTTTACTATATCAAGAACAATCTCCATGACTTAAGAACTGTAATGTTGATGTTTGAGGTCCCTTTACTCTTTTGTTTGTCACTTGTGTATTCAAAACACTTGAGATTGCTTTTTCCTCCTCCTTGCCACTCTCTCTGTAGTTATCCCATCATGTGCCATTTCTGAATTACTTTTCTCTGAATTCACATGTAGTGCGGTGCCCACGTGATACACATGTGGCCACTCCTACCAGGACCCCCCATTTACATTTTGGTAACTCCATTAGGGATAGAGCTAAGTGCCAAAAGGGAAATGGCACTTGCTAGAAAGAGAGGTCCATCTAACAATGTTTATCAAGAATAAGATCTTAACATTGAATTGATAGAGCAAAACCTACCTCAAGTACCGTAGAATACTAGTTAAGGTAATTCACAGCTTGAGGCTCTCATAGATCCTACACAAATGATGTAGACTATATAGGAGAACACAAAGGCTCTGAATCAACTCATGACCATGCTTGCTTCGCTCTTCACAATGTCGGTTGCCACGTTGCTGTGCAACAAGGTGTGGCTCTACTTAAAACCAACATTGCTACGTAGCAAGGTATTTCCTATACAACTCCATCTCATGCAGTTTCTCTTGTTAACCCTCCCATTGATGAGGAGAACATTCCCTAGGAGCAAACCACTCAACTAGATATTCCACCTCCTAATTGATGTGCCTAAAATCCGAAGCACAAAGTACACTTTCCAATCGATAAATCAACTAGATAACTCCACAAATATGGTATAATAAATTGATGAACAATCTCCCAAAAATGGCATGTAAAATAAGGAACTCATAATTCCACAAATGGCATGTACTAAATTAGACAAACCAATTCAATAAATAACACAAGTGATTCCAATTTTCAATTACAAATGGCGTGAACCATACAATGAACAAGGAGCCCTAATTGCGTGAAATAAAATAAAATGAAACAATCCAATCACAAACTAGATATTAATCACTACATATAATTGGATGCAACTTAGAAATAACCTTCATATAACTCACAAGGATTCTTAAGCCAACTCGCCACAATTCCATAATTGAAATTGATAAGAGTAGAAGCTTGTAAGTGATGTCTCTCACGGCCACAAAATGTATATTTTGATGTCAAATGTAATGTCCCTCTAAAACTCTAGTTAGCAAGTATTTATACTTGCTCTTATTAGGTTAAAAACACTAAAAAAATTACAACTATGCTACTATAGGGTGGCTAGTCCTAAAACACAAATTATAAACAAATAAAAGTGTCCAAAAAACTTACAACATAAATTGTTCCAAATAAATAACAAACAAATAAAAATAGTCCTCAACATGACGAGTCTTCAAATCAATTCGTCGGTCTAACTCATCTTTGGTTTAGGTCGGTCTATGGATAACCTACAAGCTGAGTCTTAGTGAGTTTGTCCACCGCCTTGTAAAGCATGATAAGTGTGTCTGTTGGAATATACAATACATGAATAATAGAAAATAGGTTAGTAAGCAAATAATTCTGGAGTCGATTTGCTCAAAAAAGACCCTCATCGCTAAGATTTGAAATCTTTTGGTTCTTGTCCTAATGATAGGTCTTATCGGATTTTGATTCCTATCACTAATGCTCTCGGTAGATTTAGCTGTCAGCCTACTTCCACATCTGCTTCCATGGTATCTGCCCCAAGGACTTCCTTTGTCATGAAGGAAGACTTGGACACATACCTAAAAGAAATACAAGAAAAGTTGATTATGGGAGTACCAGAGTTAAAACTCCCTTACCATCAGCACATTGCTAAAAAGCCATATCCTAAGGACTGTTAGTTCTAATTTCATCTTGTTCAATGGCAAGAAAGGGAGCACCAAAGAGCATTTACTTAAGTTTATCGTGACCTTGGAAGTATACAGGTTGGATGATGACTTGAAACTTAAAAAATTTTCCAAATCACTGACCAAAAAGGCATACACTTGGTATGTTAATCTCTTTACAAGGTTAGTTGATTCATTGGGGTCTATGTATAAGTTATTCCTGGAAAAGTTCTTCTACACCTAGGAACAGGTCATGATCACGGACATAGGAAGTGATAACTGTCAGAAGACCCTTAATTCTAGTGCTTATTAGTTATAATTTTATATGGATTTCATGTAATTTGTGAAGAAAAGGGTACATATATGATTAAATTTTAATTTCAGCTATCAATGGGGGCAAAAGAAAGGTTTAAGGATGATATGAGCAAAGGTGAGGTGACATTTGGCAAAAAATGAAGAAAATTGATTTTCAGTTTAGCACAACCCATGCAAACACCAGTGCTGGATGAAAAAAATGACTAGTAGCTAATTCTTTTCAGCCCTGCCCTGAGCATAGCCATCTTAAAGGCCGTGTTGAACTAGGTAGTGAAAAATAACATGTTTCGAAGTTAACACGACCTCAAGCACGGCTGTGCTGAGGCCCATGTTGAACCCTGTTTTTGTAGAACTATAAATAGACGCCTTGTTTTATTTTTAAAAAGATTTTTTCCCTTCTGGCTTCATTTTGAAAACCCTAGGGGAGCTTTATTATGAACTTCAAGAGGAGAATTGTCCAAGCATAATTGGAGATCACAAAACAAACAAAGGGATTATTCTTTTTAGCATGAATCAATTCTGTTTCTCTAGATTCTTTGTTTTTATTAAAAACTCAATGGAGGAGAAATTCTTTATAACTTTCATCTTGTGAAACCCTAACTCATGTGCTGAACCATTGATTGATTAATGAATTATTTATGTCTTTGCATCTATTCATGTGTTTCCATTGTTCTTGTGATTGATTTATGCGCGCAAATTGATTGAATGTCTGATTTTTATTAAATTGAAAGAGGTTTCGTCTAGTAAATTAGATCTTCATGAATAGAGATATTACACGTTTTACCTAGAGGTAGGAAAACATTGATTTTTTGCAATTTATTGGAATTTGTGAACTTAATGAGATCTTGCATAACAGTAGTGAGGGAAAGGTCTCCATTATCTGATGTATGATTAAGAATTGATTAACTCGAGGGAGTAATTGATTTTACTTGAGAATTCTTGCAGTGCAAAGTGTAAATTGATTCGTTAATCGATATCTTATTTTGAGAATTTAAGGGTTAGGGTGGAATAAGATGGGGGCATATTTTGTGATTGAATATATTTTTAAGACAATATCATTCAATTCTAGGGTTACTAGGATTTGTTAGTTGTTAATTTAATTCATAATTTTCACATCATAAATTAGACTAGATAGTAAAGAAATGTAATACTAGTACTTGTTTTCTAGATCTCAGAGGACAACACCTATTAAATCTATACTATAATTGATAGGTACACTGTCTAACTTGATAATAGATTTTATTGGTTATAAATTTAAAACTTTAATGATCGGTTAGGTTCGAACACATAAGGAAGAACACGGTAGTACCCCAAAGAAGACTTGATGGATTATATAGAATGCTTTAGGGAGTGTACACTTGGCATCTAAGATGTATGTGATAAGAGGGAGTTAGTGAAGATTTGTATCCAAGAGATGTTCACTGAGTACGTAGCCTACTTAGAAAATCACAATCTAAGTTCCTTTTCTGCATTAGTCGAGACTGCAACGAAAACTAACAACTACGTTGCAAGACAACAAGGAGAAAATGGAAGATTTGGGAAACAAGCAACATCTGCTAGCTAGACCCAAGTTGAGACCCTTAGAGACAATAAGAAGCTCGATGATCTACATCAATTCCCCCTTTCCCATGCCCAATGGGAAAAGTACATGCTTTGTTTGACCAATGGTTACGAGATGAGGATAACAAGCTCCCAAGAGTGGGTCATTTACTAACATAAAATGAGAAGAATGATCCTAAGTTTTTGCAGGCATCACAGATTCGTAGGTCACCCTACGAAAGAGTGTTGGATTTTGAGGAGATTTTCAATAATAGGGTTCGTAATGGGGAACTTATCATAGAAAAGAACGATTTCCATAATAATCCACTTCCTACTCACAATAATCAACGAGGTATTATAAATACCATCAGCCACAATCCTACCACTGAAGAAGGACATGTGTCAGATGCCGAGGTGCATAATGTGCAAGAGGCTATGATCGAGATTAATAAAGATGCATGTATGCTAAAAGTAGTCACCCAAATGAAGATGGCTAACTTTAGAAATCTTTTTAATTTACTAGGGTTTAATGAGAATGCACATCTTGCAGCAGCAACTGTCCTTACCTAAATCATAGAGAGACACTATGGAGAGTGTAGTTTAGCACAACCTATACGAAGAATGGCAAAAGCACATGAGAATGCAATTCTCTTTACTAATGTGAACATGTGTGCCAAGAACACCAATCATAACCGTCCTCTTTATGTGGAAAGCATACTAAAGGGTATCCCATTAAGTGGACATTTATAGACAATGGCTCTTCTATAAATATAATGTCGTTATCTAGATTAAAGGCTGTAGGGATAGACAACCAGCACTTAGTGAGACAACCTATTGCCATGAATAGTTTCACTAACGCATCTACAAACACAGTAGGGTATGTTAATGTGAGCTTTAAAGTGGGCCCTATATAGAGCTCCACAAGGTTTCATGTGATCGACATGACCGTATCTTACCATCTACTGGTTGGAAGAAAGTGGCTACATGATCACATTCTCATACCATTAAGATGGCATTAGTGCATTAAGGGCCATTGGAAGGGAAAGGACATATTCATTCTCGCTACGAATAATTTATTCAAGCATAATGAGGCATATTTTACCAAAGCTGCATTCTTTGATGAATATGTCGAAGAGGGAGAAACTACTATCGCAACATCCTCTAGTACACCACTACCCAGTTAAGAGGAGACTTAAGAGAAGCCTATGAGAAAGAAGAGAGTGTGAGGCTCTCGTGAGGGCCAAAAGAAAAAGAAAAAAAGAAATAAGGGAATAAAAATTTTCATTAGCAAAGATGGGAGAAGGATGTACTCGTTATGATAGTATACAAGATCTGAGGAAGATAGATTGTCTGGGCTTAAGAAGGATATTCTATGAGAGACTTCATTTGATAGTGATAAGTGATTTATTAAGCACTAAAGTCAAGGTTAAAACTTGACATTTATTTTGTAAATAAAGAGAAAATTTTGCCACAAATGATGGAAGTTTCATCTTTTTTTTTTTTTTAATCTTTGCAGTATAGTCTTATATACTTATGCTTTAAGCCCAAGTAATGCCTTGGCATCTTGGCTTCCATGCCTTAAGTCTAAACAAAGCTCTAGCATCTTGGCTTCTGTTCCTTAAGCCTAGGTAAAGCCTTAGTATCATGACTCCCATGCCTTAAGCCTAGGCAGTATCCTGGCATCACGGCTCTCACACCCTAAGCCTAAGTGAGACTCTAGCACTCGGCTCTCACACTAATGCTTCCAATTATGAGTGAAACTCACTCATCCCCTTAAAGCTAGCCATGAAGCTACTTCTCAGGTTGAGCTACATAAGATTATGATTCATTGAAACAAAGTATATAAGGGGTAGTGCAAATGTCGATGTTGATTGGTAAGAGCTTTAACTCTTAGGTACACAATGGAATGTTAGGCAAATATAGTGCAAACTGGTAAGAACTTTAACTCCCAAGTGCACAATGGAATGTTAGGCAAATATAGTGCAAACTGGTAAGAGCTTTAACTCCCAAGTGCACAATGGACTGTTAAGCATGAACGGTATAGACTAGTATGAGCTTTAACTCTTAGGTGACAGAAAGTCTAGCATGTACAGTGCAAACTGATAAGAGCATTGTCTCCCATGTGCATCATAAGCCACTGTAGCTAAGTAAGAAAATCAATCTACTTATGCTAAATCATAAAATTTCGATCATGGAGTATTTTTAATCTCCTAGTAACTCATACTAAATAGTCAAGTAGTGGGAAATACCCCATTGACTAGTAAAAGAGAGATCATAACTTCAGGTAATGAATGCCACTATTGCTACTTAAGCGCGATTGAATATTTTCTCAAAATAAATCTCTTATGCATCATTTTTGGCAAGAGAAAACTTTACTCTAATGTGCGATATGAGTTTAGAGGCTTCTTAGATCTTAAGAGTTTAAGTGGTCTCATATCTATGACATACCTCCAAATGGATCTTTGCATCGCTGTTACTAAGTGAAGGCATAACCTTCTAAGCGCACAATGTGTTGGGGGGGGTTGAATTGATTAATTATTGAAAATTACAATTTTTTGCAACTTTGTAAAAACACTCTTGAATGGAAATTCTAATGGCATGAGCAACAAATAGACAATAAGCATGCAATTAAATAAAAAGAGAGAGAGAAAAAAAATCAAGCTCAGTGATATATAGAGGTTTCGCCTTGCATATATGTCCTCTTTTCCAACTCCATGTTAGGGACTTGGTTGTCTCTACTGGTTGAGTTTCACTATACCAAAAATCAAATTGAGAGTACAAACACACCACCACTTTGGCAAAGTCTCACTTCTGAGTCTCCCTAGCTTTCACACTAAGTTAATCACTTAACTACAGTGATAAACAACTCTTAATCACTCATAAGAACAATCAAATAAATAAGATGAGAAATAAAGTATCTTCTACAATTAAGTTTAATAACAATTAAATGAGAACTCTTTTGTGTGTCTTTTGAAGGATAGTAAGATGAAGATTTTCTGCTCATGTTCTTGATTTTTTTCCTTTTTTTTTTTTTAACTTCTGGAGCTTCTTTCTCTTTTATAGAAGAAGAACAATGGTCAGCTAGCAAAAAAAAAAAAATGTAATAATAATTTGAATTTTGATTAATCCTTTTGATAGAAATGATCAAGATTTCCTCTTTGATATTTGATTTTAAAATTTGGATAATCTTTGATAGAATTCTATCCTATAATGTGTATCTTCTTATTGTAGAGATCTTTTCTTGGATTTAAATATTTGAAAAACTAGATAAGCTTGAAAGATAACTTTGTTGAGATTTTTCTGGATAAACTTCAAGAGATTTCATAATATCCCTCATGTTGTGGAACTATATCTTCTCATAATAACCATATCTTTATTGTAGATATATCCTTATCTTTGTAACAACATAACCTTATCGTCCTTAAACATATATCCAAGAATAAATTATGAAGAATTTCTAGAAAATGTCTTTGTAACATGCCAACGAACCAGTAGTCAAAATTAAAGTGGAAAACAAATAGATTTTGAATAAAACTTTTGATAAAAACTTGAAATGATGAAATCCCCAAGATGATAAATCCTACTTTAGTGAAACACATCAAGTATATTACACAAATATACTTGATAAGTGGAGCTAGGCCTTGAAAAGATTATAAATATACGGAATTTAATCATTTTCTTTGAATCTGGAAAAATCCGTGTTTAGACATAAAGGTTCTGAGCATGCTTCTGTCAAGCATATACTTCTTCCTGCTGAAGGTTCTAAAATAGCTTCTGACTAAAACCACATACTACTTATGTTGTTCTAAAGGTTCTGTTAAAACTTTTGAAACAAAATCTTGTAATGTCTTTGTATAGCGAAAGATCTAAAATAGCTTCTGTCTAGAAACTTCGTACTTCTCTATTTGTTTTAAAGGTTCTAAAAGAACTACCCTATGTTACTTTATTTTTATTGAAAACTCTTTTTTTAAACTTCTGAAATAGCTTCTGTCTATTTCAAAAGTTCATTAAATAACTTTGATATAATCTGAAACTCTTGTACTCAAGAATAAACATATTAAATATTTTAATAATTTTTTGTTATCATCAAAACTAAACTATAGAACTTAACACAATGACTTACACATATTAAAATAATGCAAGCAGTAAAGAGGCCCTTTAGTGGTGCTATTAGATGAGATGGCACAACAAAATCGTGAGAGGAAAAGTTTTACCAAAAATCTAGACTTGCTATCCCATCTCGATGAGACATGTTAGCAATTAGGGGAGGAAAGATATTCTAGGTGCAGCACACAAAGAAGCAATGAATAAAAAAAAGCATCAATCTCACTCATTAACTAATACCTCGATATTCAAGTAACTTCTTTGGATCATTTAGATCTTCAGTGTTATCACCATCGTGTCAACCTAAAAGGCCTTCAAGATGCTTGACTAATATAACAACAAGTCAAGGGATGCAATCCCCAATTGGCACATAGATGTCCCAATCTTTCGATCATTTAGATCTTCAGTGTTATCGCCGTTGTGTCAACTTAAAAGGCCTCCAGGACGCTTGACTAATATAAAAACAAGTCAAGGGATGCAATCCCTAATCGGCACATAGATGTCTTAGTCTTCTTCAAAAGAGCCATGCAATCTATGTGGCAAACAGAGGCAACTCTCTTCTTTTGCTCCTAAAGCACAATACTGAATCACCTTTGATAGTCACCCTTTAGTCTGCTTAAGGCTCACTATGGTCAAGACTTGATCCACTTGTGGCTAATTATGCTTGAGACCTACTAAGGCCTACTACACACCAAGCTTACTATGCATAAGTCCTTCTACGTGTAACATACGCCATGATTGAGGCTCGCTACACTCGAGACTTACTAAGGTCTACTGCATGCAATGCTCACTTTATTGGAGGCCTACTATACTCAACCTTATGACATTCTTGCTCCAATAGAATTGACAAACCAACTTCTATCACCTACAACGATAAAAAGAAATACATGAGTTATCAATATAAGATTTATTCATGTAAGTACACAAAATGAGAATATTTAGTCTTGTTTATGGTTTGGACTTAGAACTTGGGGATATCTCCCCTCAAATCTACAAAGGAACATGAGAATCACACTTCCATCAGGCTCACATGTGGGAACTACAGTTAAGCGGATGTAGTAATGGCATAAAAGATCCTAAGTCAAAGCCACACTTCCATCTCGCTCTTGTACAGGAACCGCAGTTGAGTGGAAGTAATAATGGCACAAAGATCCTAGTCTTCTTCAGTAGAGCAATATCATCTGACCATATGGTGGATAAGAATGCTCTTGTTGAGAACTTTCTACCAAGAAAAGGAACGAAGTTTCTACTTTCTACCAAGAAAAGGAACTTGGTAGAAATGAAGTTCTTATCACACTCATGATCAAAGTAAGAAGAGGAAGGAAGTTCCTATTTGCTCTCCTTGTAAAATTGCTTATTACAATTGGAGCAAACTAGAAACAAAGTTCCTATTTGCTCTCCTGGTAAAGTTGTTGATTACAGTTAAAGTAAACTTAGAGGAATGAAGTTCCTATTTACTCTCCAAGAAAACTTATGATCAAGTGATGTGCTTAAAAGGGGATTAAGCACAATAAAAACAATCCAAATGTAAACCTCAAAAGACAAGATCAAATTCAGTTCACAAGAGAGACAATTTACATGAACCTTAATTAATGGAAGATGAATCAAATGATAAAATCAAGGAGATGAAATCCACAAAGATGATAAATATTAATTGAATCAATTAACCAACTTAAGTTCCAAGAGAATTCCAATTAACATTACACAAATTAAAAGCCGTGACCCTCCTCACAACAAAGAAAATTCCACGCCATAAGTGTAATGACAATTTGATGGTAGTAATAAGTGCTAAAAACCAATCAATTAGGCAAAAATAATTTGATTACAAATGCAATCAAATCTGACCAAGAAGACTTCAATCTAACCCTAGATATGACTCACTAGAGATGAAAAGAAACAAAATAATAAGAAATTGATATAACTCACAATTTCCCTTTATTGCACTTGCTACAATTCCAATTCTTAAGATTGAAATTGATAAGAGAAATTAAACTAAGGAATAACCCTAATTCTCTCATGTAAAGTGTATGTTTAATTCTAAAAAATGGCCTCTTCAAACCCTACTTTAAGCAAGTATTTATACTTGCTCCCTTTAGGGTTAGAAAATGCACAAAGTTACAACTATGCCACTTTTAGGGTGGCCGGTCCTAAATGAAAACTACAATCAAAATGAAAGTGTCCCAAAAGAAAATACAACATAAGATAGTCCATAGAACAATTACAAAATACAAAATATTATAAATCTTCATGAGCCAATGCTTCGAAATGGAAACAATCGTAGCGAGCCTTTGAATGCAAATTTGATGATGTCCCATGGCCATCAACTAATGTAGGACATGTTAGCATCCCATGGAGAATTATTGTTGTACTTGTAAGATTATTTCTCAAATACTTATTAGATAAAAAGAAATAAAGTAAAATATGAGCGATTTTGATCATCATCCAAATCTAGTTTTGAAAGCATATATAGTGCTGGAAAATTTCCCATCATCTCCTTGGGCTTCTGAAAGATTTACCTTCAAATCTAGAGGATCATTTTTGGAACTGAACCCTGATATCTCTGTTGGCCTGCTCTCCCAACTATCAAATGTAGTGGAAGTAGTTCTGATTTGTTCCTGAAACTAATGTACCTTAGATGGAGTCACAGGTGACAGTACTATGCGAGACTCGCCCATACTGAACATGTAGGTGTTTCTAAACCCATCATGTAACACCTACTAATCAAACAACCCAGGTTTACGCAATAGCAAATGGAATGCATGCATAGAAATTACATCACATAGGATCTCATCGTGATATTTCTGCCCAACACTTATAAGCACCTTCGACCTAAGCGTAACATACATACTGCCCCGATTATCCAACCAATGCAAGTTATAAGGGCTAAGATGTAGGTTAGTAGACAAATGTAATTTGTCTACTAGTGCAGCAGATATAACATTCATGCAATTACTATTATCAATGATGAGTACACAAAGGTTATCTCTGATCCTGTAAGAGGTATGAAATATGTTCTCTCTCTGAATGTCTCTAGCATCAGGAGATATGGTTAGAGCCCAACGTAACACATTAATAGGTAGATATTGTTCACTTGTATGCTTCTCATGTGTTTCTGCAGTCTGGTTATCATAATACTCCTGCAGTGCTATTGGTAAATCTATAGGTTCAGTCTATTCCTCGTCAACCTCAACATCTTCCCTAGTGCCCTCCATAACAGTCATCACCCTCTTATTTGGACACTATGCTGCCATATGCTTAAATCCCATGCATTTAAAGCATTTGATCTGGCGTGCTTTTGCACTAGTAGATCCGGGAACAGTCTGCCTCACATCTGGTGCTATTACCTCTTTACCCTTCTTAGTGGGTATATTTTCTCTAGTAGTGTTTGGGGTAGTTTTGTCCACTGCTCGCATTATCTCACCTACCACCTTTGTCCCCCCTAATCGACTGTCAACTGCATTGGGTCTGGTAATAGTATTGAGCCTACTGCTTAAAGCCCTAAATAAGTTGGACCTCCTTTGCTTCTCCACTTTCAAGGCCAACTGAATAGCCTTATCAAGTGTACTATAGTGCTGCAGCTTAACAACACATGCTATCTCATGTTTTAGACTCGAGACGAAGTGTGCTTTGGTTTGTTTGGAGGTTCGATTGACCCACATCTAATCATGAGGATTTCAAATTCCTGCACATAATCATCCACTATCTTGCCTCCCTGCCTCAAAGTCTACAGTCACATAAACAGTTCCTGTTTGTAGTGCTTAGGAATAAATCTTTTTCTCAACATCCTCTTCATATCCCTCCATATCCGAATCTCAACCTCCCAATCCCTACACTTGCTGATAATAAAAAAATTCCACCATAGTGCAGTGTATCTTGTAAACTCGACAGTAGCTAATCGGATTCTAGTATTATCATCGATCTCATAACATTCAAAGAGACCCTCAACCTTGTGATCCCAGTCCAAATAATCTTTAGTTGTCCACTTGCCATCATAAGAAGGCATTTGTAGCTTCACATACTCCAATCCCCGAGGTAGCCTGAAATCCCTATTCTGATATGGATTAGCCCTAAAGTTGTCATCCCTTTCTTCCTTGTAAGGATGATGATCCCCATCCATCCTTCTATTCAGATTTCCATCTCCCACTACTCTGTCTATCTGGGGGTTCTGCGAAGCTACCCGAGGTGGTGCTTGAAGGTTCACCACTAGTGGTTGTGCTAATGTCATCCTATCAATCCTAGTTGCCAAAGTAGCAACTATGGTAGTAAGATCTTGGAGCTATTCTTCCAAAGTCCTCTTACCTGCAATATTATGACCCTGACCTCCACCAACCTGGCTATTGGCTTCATTGCCAATTCCCCCATTTACACTTTCGTTGGACATGTTGTGATTTAAGAAGAAATACCACAAATTTCAGCACACTCCTTCTACAACACCAGCCCACACGTTTAACAACCACAATAATGCAATAGCTCACATGCCAAAAAGAATTATAGCCACAAGAAAATGATTTAGTACTCCAAGTAAAGTTCAATAAATGAGGTACACACACAACTACTTTCAAGTAGTTAGAATTAAATTCAACTATAAGTGCTTAAGTAACTAGTCAATTACTTTCACACTTTAATGATTAGTTTGAATTTCAAATTCTATTACTCACTTTCCTTTTTCTTGCCTTGGTTTCTCACCACTTTAATACACAATTGGCAGCAATTAAATACATATACAATACTCAATTCACCATCACACAACTCCCCTTCTACTCACGGTCCTAATATGTTCACGCCACTAGCAACAATTATCTTTTCAACATACACCAAAACTCATGCCAAATGTATACACTCTTCACTAAATTTACAAAAACATAGCTCCACATACACACCTCTTCAAGTCACGGTGCAACAACCTCTCCAAATACAACACAATTTCACTTCAAAACACAACACCACAACACGACAACAAATTCAAATGAACACCCTTAATGCACTTTCCACAAATGGTAAGATTCAATTTCAAATTCAAATGAAATGTAATCAATACCACTCAATAACTACTTCAAGCTTAATGGATGTATTTGGATTTGAAATGATTTCCTATTTTTACACTCAAATTCAAATCTGGAAATTGTAACTTACTCTCCCCAATTCCGAATTCACAAAGGTCACACTTCTCTTTTCACCACAAAATAGTGTATTTCCAATTCCACAATCAAACATTTGGACATAAAATTCTTACTCCCCTTCCCTTCATGGAAAATTCAATAACAAAGAAGCTACAATAAGCTATCCACTTTGCCACACACAACACTACAACACATGGCAATAATTTCAAAAAACAACACTCTTCTAGGCTTCAAATTTCACTTCCCTCAAATGATGACAATGATGATTTCCCTTAAACCAATCATAGTCAACCTAAGGAGACAAAAAATATGGTAAGCACTCCACGTCCACAACAATTAACAACAAGGAAATCACTTCAACAACACAATTGAAACAACTCAATTCTTTAATACACAATTTCGGATCAAGGTCATAAGAACCCTAAATTTCCGAATTATAAATTGAAAATCCCTCCTCTTAAACCTCAAGCTTTGATACCAAAAGATGATGTGCCTAAAACCAAGATTAAGCACATAAAAAAAACAACCCAAATATCAACCTCAAAAGATAAGATCAAATTCGGTTCACAAGAGAGACAATTTATGTGAACCTTAATTGATGGATGATGAATTAAATGATAAAATCAAAGAGATGAAATCCATAAAGATGATAAATCTCAATTGAATCAATTAACCAACTTAAGTTCAAGAGAATTCCAATCAACAATACACAAATTAAAAGTCATGACCCTCCTCACAACAAAGAAAATTCTACGCCACAAGTGTAATGACAGTTTGATGGTATTAACAAGTGCTAAAAACCAATCAATTAGGCAATAATAATTTGATTACAAATGCAATCAAATCTAACCAAGAAGACTTCAATCTAATCCTAGATATGACTCAACAAAGATGAAAAGAAACACAACAATAAGAAATTGATATAACTCACAATTTCCCCTTGTTGCACTTGCCACAATTCCAATTCTTAAGATTGAAATTGATAAGAGAAATTGAACTAAGGAAGAACCCTAATTCTCTCACATAAAGTGCATGTCTAATTCTGAAAAATGGCAACCTCAAACCCTCATTTAAGCAAGTATTTATACTTGCTCCCTTTTGGGGTTAGAAAATACACAAAATTACAACTATGCCACTTTTAGGGTGGCTGGTCCTAAATGAAAATTACAATCAAAATGAAAGTGTCACAAAAGAAAATACAACATAAAATAGTCTATAGAACAATTACAAAGTAAAAAATATTATAAATCTTCATAAGCCAATGCTTCAAAATGGAAACAATCATAGCGGGCCTTTGAATGCAAATCTAATGATGTCCTGTGGCCATCAACTAATGTAGGACATGTTGACATCTCATGGAGAATTATTATTGTACCTGTAAGATTATTTATCAAATACTTTTTAGATAAAATGAAATGAAGTAAAATATGAGCGATTTTGATCATCATCCAAATCTAGTTTTGAAAGCATATACGGTGCCGAAAAATTTCCCATCATCAAGTGTTGGGGTGCTTTGCCCCCTAAAAGTAATGAATGTGTGAGTCTGAGTACCCCATTGGCAAATGATTGCTCACCACACTTCTGACCCGTTGATATGTGGTAACCATAGGTGGGTGGAAGAAGTGATGGCATGAAAGACGTTAGCTTTCTCCAAAAGTTGCATACTCTGACTTTAAGATGATATATTCCACTAAAAGGGTGGCTACCTAAGGAACATAAATTAGGTAATAGAGAAAGGAGGTTCGCGTCTTTCATTCTTAAAGTGCAGGATTGAATTTTCATTGATGGTATCTGTCGAGTTGATATGAGGCTTACATATGATAAAGCAAAGTATACCATTAGTGCGAGCTTCCATATAGAGCTCTCAATGCTAAATTTTATCCTAAAAGGTATCTTTGGAGATAATTTCATCCAGCCATATATCTCAAAGATTTGAGATTGACGATAGATGCCCATCTGAGTGCACCGGCACTCATGTAAGAATCAGATTGTACTACTAAGTCTGTATTGAGTTATTCAAGCTTT
Organism: Laguncularia racemosa; assembly: GCA_037954665.1. Taxonomy (NCBI): domain Eukaryota; kingdom Viridiplantae; phylum Streptophyta; class Magnoliopsida; order Myrtales; family Combretaceae; genus Laguncularia; species Laguncularia racemosa. The sequence continues at coordinate 538,925 of JBBMOL010000201.1, read as the reverse complement.
AATAGCTATTCGACTGATCAACTCGCTCATGTCGCTCACAAAGTCACTCATGAAGAAGAAGAAAAAGAATCTCAGTTTGTACCGGCCAATGATAGTATTCAGAACCTCCCAGAACGTTTAGAAGATCACAAAATCGATGACGACGACTTTGAATTCTTCCCCGTAGTTAAGAACTTTGATCACTTGTCGATCGATTCTGACCAGATTGGAATTGTTTTTCCAGTGTTCAATCGAGATCTCTTATTCGGTGAAAATGAGAACGACCGCAATAGGTTTTCGGACTTGAATTTAGATATAAAATCAATTTAGATTCCATTGAAGAACATCTAGTCGATGATCACAATCTTAATCCTCCGTCTTTGTCGTCGTCGGAAGCTAACGAGCTCAATCGAATACCGGAAGGAATGTACTACATATGGACACGAAAATTGTCCATATCGTCATCTCCGAATGACGTGAAGATCAAAAGGAATTCAACGGGCTCGTGTTCGAAGTGGTGGAGTGATAGGAATAAAAATCCGACAAGACCTATCATTAGGGCAAGAACCAAAGGAATTCAAATCTTGGTGTTGATGGCCCATTTTGAGCAGATCGACCGCGGAATTATTTATATATTAACCTCTTTTCTATTATTCTTGTATTGTGTTTTCCAATAGGCACACTTATCATATTCTATAGGGCAATGGATAAACTCCCTCAGACTCAGCTTGTGGGTTATCCATGGACCGACCTGAACCGGCGATGAGCTGAGTCGATGGATCCTATAGAAACCGGCATCATGAAACTATTTATTTTATATATTTCTTCTTTTATTGAACTATTTTGGTTGCATTTTGGTTTTGGGACACTTTTATTTCTTTGTAACTTTCATTTAGGGTTAGCACCTTAAAAGTGGCAAACTTGTAATTTTGAGCACTTTTTAACCCTAGGAGTAGCAAGTATAAATACTTGCTTAAGAGAGGGTTTGAGGAGTTTTCCTAATTCCAAATTCTCTTATCAATTTCAATCCCAAGAAGTTGAAATTGTGGCGAGTGCAACAAGGAGAAATCGTGAGTAATATCGGTTCCTTATTGATGTTATCCATTTCATCACTAGTGTGTCATATCTAGGGTTGATTTGGATGTTCTTAGACTTGTTTTAATTCGCAATTCGTGATCAATATCTTGTTATAGGATTGATTGTGTTGATATATGATATCATTCTCTTCATTGTGACGTGAATTGGATAGTTGAAGGAAGGGATTGGAATTTGCGGTTTGACCCATTTGTTTTCTTGATTTGATTTACGTGGGTTTCAATTATAATTGTTATTATTTGATGAAGATTACTTGTTTGGATTGATAATAGCAATTGGAGCTCTTTGGATTTCATTCCATTGCCTTAGGATTTTTTCATTTACTTAGTCAAGTGAACCGGTTTTTGTGTGTGTGAATTGAGGAGTTTTCCTTGATTCCTTTGATTGTGCTTAAGCTTGGAATTAGGCACATCATGGAGGTTTCGCGATTTGTTGAAACGAAGCAATAGTGATAGAAAAGATTTGTTGCCATCTTTCATTTTTTTGATGCCGTCTTCGACGCCGATGAACAAGAAGAGTGCGAATGGTAAGTTAGGGTTAGATACACATAGCAATAGCCATGAAAATGATAAGAAGGGTAAGGTGGAAAGTAATAGTCGTAATAAGTACGGGGAGAAAAAGGTAAATGCACATGAGGAGTTTTACGTGAGGAACAGTGCATTGAAGGAAGGAGTTAAGAAAAGGACTTATTTGCGATATAAGAAGGATTTGGTTGGGTTCTTTGCTAATGTTAAAGTAATTTATAAAGGAAAGGTGAAGTTAAGGGTGGCAATTGTATCAAGACAAATGAGGAAAAGGAAGATTGTGCCTAAAGATAAGCTATGCATCTTCTATTTAATTGAATGATAGACTTATATAAGAAATGTTAATCAATAGCGTGTGAGGCAATAAAATCATTATTAGACACAATATGAAGCATATAAGGAAGTGAATTTCACAAAGAAGAATGCCAAAGATATTATTACCTTCTAAAAAGAAAAAGAAAACTAAATTATATATAACGTTGGCTCCAAGCTCTTATAATATGAATCATGCAAGATGTGTATGCGGCAACACTACAACTATTCCACTAGCACACATGTGCTAAGCGATTTCATAGCCATTAGAAAGGCTTATCTAATACCCAAACCCCTTTGACTTCATTCATAGGATTTTGGTCAGGAGGCAAAATGTAGGGAGCTAAAAATATTATGTAAATATATTAGGCTAAGCCTATTGATTATTTGACTTGACTCATTAGGCAAGGTAATAAGGCCTAATGAGTCCGGTCCAATTATTAGGATGAATTAGAAAGAATTGGCTTGGTGGTCTTTGATGGGAAAATTTCTAACACCATCAACCTCTTCAGAACCCAATTTGGATGATTAACCAAATTGCCCATATTTTACTTTATGTCTTTATATCTAATAAAATTTGGGAATAATCTTACAGGTACAATTATACTTCTCCATGGGATGCCAAAATGTCCTACAACTTTAGTTGGACACAGAACATTTTTCAGGATAACAATCAAAGACCCGCTGCGATTGTTCTCTATTTTGAGGCATTGGATCATGAAGACTTATGTTATTTTGTATCTTGTAAATGTTTATTGAACTATTCTGGTTGTATTTTGGTTTTGGGACACTTTTATTTCTTTGTAACTTTCATTTAGGGTTAGCCACCTTAAAAGTGGCAAACTTGTAATTTTGAGCACTTTTTAACCCTAGGAGTAGCAAGTATAAATACTTGCTTAAGAGAGGGTTTGAGAGGCTAATCATTTTTCAGAATATACACTACAATTCACGTGTGAATTAGGGTTCATACCTTGGTTCCAAACTCTTATCAATTTCAATCCCAAGAGTTGAAATTATGGCGAGTGCAACATCTTGAAATTGTGAGTTATATCAATTTCATTTTGTTGTGATTTCTTTTCTTCTCTAGTGTGTCATATCTAGGGTTAAATTGACATATTTCTTGGTCAGCAATACATCTTATTGTTCACGAATTCTTGTGCTTATTTGAAGTATTTATCAATTCTATTCAGATCATCATTGAAGATTTCCCTTAGAAAACGTGTTCTTCACTATTTGAAAGGGATTATTTTTGTTATGGTTTTCTTTGAAATTGAAGTTTATTTGCATGGATTACATGAAATTAGGGTGTTGTTAGAAGGTATTATGATTGTGGAATTATAATTACATCTTTGGATATTCGGATTTAGTCATATCTTCTTTAAGGTTCACGTGAAAAGTGTCCCTTTGTGGATCCGATTTTGCCTTGACTTAAGATAGTTTTTCTTAAGTCTTTTGATTGTGCTTCCAAGTGGAATTAGGCACATCATTGTTTTGGTATCAGAGCTCTTGTTGAGAGAAGGGATTGGTTGTATTTAATTTCATGGAAGTGATCATCAATTAGGGTTGAACAAGTGAAAAACCGCAAATTGTGTTGTTGTTGTTGTTGTTTTGAGATTGCGAAATTACCTTGGATTGGAATTTGATTTGCTGATTGTTGGAGTTGGTTTGGGAAGGTTATTATATCATTTTTTGGTCACTAATTTACGTGGAAGAATAGAAGTACAAAGTGAAGTTTACTTTAGCAATTTTTTTGAACTTGCAAAACTTATTCTTGCTGTGAATAGCTTGTGGCGTGAGGAGCTTGTGTTGTTTGTTGTCTTTGATTTCCATTGTGTAATTCTGAATTGGTGGAGTACAATTTTCAGATTACATTAAGTTTGATTAGTAAGGAATTATTTGAATTCAAAACATATGCAATTAAGTCGTGAGAGTCAATGATTGCTATTTGAATTTGAATTCATTGTTACCAATTGAGGAAGGCTTGCAATAAGTGAAGTTGTTTGAATTTCAAATTGAAAGTTGCTGCCTATAGTGGGATTCAGAATTCATTTGTGGAAAGTCACTTATTAGTCCTTTGCTATCATTATTTGCCATGGAAGTTGAAGTCTACTTGCAATCAATATTCATCTTGTTGTTGCCGTGGAAGTAACACATCATTATTGTTGTTGTTGCTTGTGTGTTGCCGTGGAGTGACTTGTGGAAATTAAATTTGTTGCACCGTGTAATTGTGGCATGTTGTGGAGAAGAGTATTACACGTGAGTTGCAATTATATAATTGTAACATTAAGTGGGTTTGTTTGTTTGTCTTTTGTAGTTGCTATTGTGTGGAGTTTAGGGAAGCATAGTAGTGGAAGTGTGTACCCTTGAATCAAATTGTTTTGAGGAAAAACATACGAGAATCTACAAATATGTCTAATGACAGTGTGAATGGGGGATTGGGTGAAGAAGCCAATAGCCAGGTTGGTGGAGGTCATGGTCGTAATGTGGTAGGCAGGAGAACTTTGGAGGAACAACTTCAGGAGCTTACTACTATAGTTGCTACACTGGCAACTAGAGTTGATAGGATGACTTTGCCACAACCACCAGTGGTAAACCAACCAGCACCACCTCTAGTAGCTCCACAAAACCCTCATCGAAACAGAGTAGTGGAAGAAAGGGATGACAATTTTAGGGTAAACCTAAATCAGAATAGGGATTTTAGGCCACCTCGAGGTTTGGAGTATGTGAAACTACAGATGCCATCCTATGATGGTAAGAGATCAGCAGATGAATACTTAGACTGGGAGGATAAGGTCGAAGGTCTCTTCAAATGTTATGAGATCAACAACAGTACCAGTGTTTGATTGGCTGCTGTTGAATTTGTAGGGTATGCTGCACTTTGGTGGAAGAATCTGATCATCAATAGGCGTCAGGATAGAGAGGTTGAGGTTCAAACCTGGAGGGACATGAAGCGGTTGCTAAGGAAAAGGTTCATTCCTGAGCACTACAAACAGGAGCTGTTTATGCGACTGTAAACCTTGAGGCAGGGGAGCAAAACAGTGGATGATTATGTGCAGGAATTTGAGACCCTTATGATTAGGTGTGGGTCTGTTGAGCTTCCAGAACAAACTATAGCACGATTTGTCTCAGGTCTAAAATATGAGATAGCATGTATTGTTGAGCTGCAGCGCTATAACCTTAGGGCAAAGGTTCCTGTGAGTGTCGGGCAAAACTATCATGATGAGATCCTTTGTGATATAGTTCCTATGCATGCATTCCATTTGCTGTTGGGTCGACCTTGGTTGTATGATCGACGGGTGATACATGATGGGTTTGAAAATACCTATATGTTCAGCATGGGCGAGTCACGCATAGTTCTATTACCGATGACTCCATCTGAGGTCTAGGGTTTTCAGAAACAGATAAGGAATCCATCCACTACCATGGTTAGCCGGGAGAGCAGGACAACAGAGATCCTAGGGTTCAGTTCCACAACTGATCCTCTAGATTTGAGGGCAAATCTTTCAGAAGCCTGAGGAGATGATGGGAAAATTTCTAACATCGTCAACCTCTTCAGAACCCAATTTGGATGATTAACCAAATTTCCCATATTTTACTTTATGTCTTTATATCTAATAAAATTTGGGAATAATCTTACAGGTACAATTATACTTCTCCATGGGATGCCAAAATGTCCTACAACTTCAGTTGGACACAGAACATTTTTCAGGATAACAATCAAAGACCCGCTGCGATTGTTCTCTATTTTGAGGCATTGGATCATGAAGACTTATGTTATTTTGTATCTTGTAAATGTTTATTGAGCTATTTTGGTTGTATTTTGGTTTTGGGACACTTTTATTTCTTTGTAACTTTCATTTAGGGTTAGCCACCTTAAAAGTGGCAAACTTGTAATTTTGAGCACTTTTTAACCTTTGGAGTAGCAAGTATAAATACTTGCTTAAGAGAGGGTTTGAGAGGCTAATCATTTTTCAGAATATACACTACAATTCACGTGTGAATTAGGGTTCATACGTTGGTTCCAAACTCTTATCAATTTCAATCCCAAAAGTTGAAATTGTGGCGAGTGCAACATCTTAAAATTGTGAGTTATATCAATTTCATTTTGTTGTGATTTCTTTTCTTCTCTAGTGAGTCATATCTAGGGTTGAATTGAGATATTTCTTGGTTAGAAATACATCTTATTGTTCACAAATTCTTGTGCTTATTTGAAGTATTTATCAATTCTATTCGGATCATCATTGAAGATTTCCCCTAGAAAACGTGTTCTTCACTATTTGAAAGGGATTATTTTTGTTACGGTTTTCTTTTGAAATTGAAGTTTATTTGCATGGATTACATGAAATTAGGGTGTCGTTAGAAGGTATTATGATTGTGGAATTATAATTACATCTTTGGATATTCGGATTTAGTCATATCTTCTTTAAGGTTCACGTGAAAAGTGCCCCTTTGTGGATCCGATTTTGCCTTGACTTGAGATAGTTTTTCTTAAGTCTTTTGATTGTGCTTCCAAGTGGAATTAGGCACATCAGTCTTGGAACAAGGATTGTTGAACCGGTTCATCCACATCTAACCTTTCTCAAGCATGCTAATGTACTTATGAGGAAGACTACTGGTCTTGGGCCTATGGTAAACTTTTTAGGATAACCTTAAATTGAGCAGACTCCATCTCGCTTGTTAATCGCTAAAGTGATGTAACAGATGTCATCAGGCCTAAGAGTTTATAAATACTCAGTCATTCCTCCTCATTATAGAACCTTTTCCTAAATTCCAGATATTAGAGAAAAGGTGTTCCACCAAGAGTTCTCTATTCTCAAATATCAAACAAGAGATCAAGTGAAGAACTATCTCCATTGCCTAAGTGATGCGGAACCCCATGACCTAAATTGTTTATTAGAACTCGTTACTAATCAAATCAGAATTTGATTCTCACCAAAGTAATCAGAAAGGTTTGTTCAATTACCCAAGAACACGTTTGTGAAAAGAACTCAAGTTATAATTGAAAATTACCCCTTGAACCCAAGATCAAAGTATTCAAGAACAATAGAAATAGGAATTAAAAATTGAAATACAAAAGATGAACTCAATTGCATTCAACTCAACACCTTATGCATAAAAACACAAGAAAGCAAACTCTCTTATATTCCAATGTAGAAATTAAATACCACATAGATCCTTCTAAAACAAAACTAAACAGCCCTATTTATAGAGTTTTTTTCATCAAAAGTACGTCGAACCTAGACAATCAAGGTGGTGTCACTAATTAACTCTTGTGACTCCTCGATTTTTACCACCTGGTTGAAAAAAAATGGCTTAAATTTATTGCAAGGAGTTGTTCCAAGGATCAATGAATCTAGACATTACTTGGATGGCTAGAAATGCGATGGGCTGAATTCCAAAGCTAATCTTTTAGCCCAACTAAATAAATGAACTTGGGCTCTTTAAAATCTCCAAGCTTGCATAGCCCATTATCAACCCATTTTTGCACAAATAATTGAAGTTGTACCTTTAGTCTTTTAGTTTGGGCCCTGGTGATTGGTCTGCTAAAATCTCCAAGATGATTCTCCAAGTCACTTTCTTGAACATTAGTGGCAAGTGGAGTAGCATTTGTATCATTGGCAGTGGCTGAGGAGGGGTTTCCTAGGTTTCTAAAGGTGTAGCACTCGAATTCGAGGGTGTTTTCATGTGAAAGGTCTCCTAAGGTGGTGATTGGAAGGGTAACCAAAGGGTATCTACGGTGGTCCTCCAATTTCGTGAGGTGGTGAGGGACTAGGACTAAAGGGTTGGTTTTCCCAAAACTATAGGCTACTAGGGTCCTATTATCACATAAATGGAGGTTCATGGTGGTGTGTGGGTAGAGTTTTCCTAGGGAGAAGGTAGCGGCCAATGAGTAAATGGGTCTCATGTAGAGAGCTTCAAACTAGCTCTTTTTTCAATGTTTTTTTAGTGATTTTTTTTTGTCCCTTTCTGTTATAATCTCTCTTAAAGTATTTTGATGATAACAAAAGATACTAAATGTTTTTAATAAATTTCATTATATTTATAATTTGAACTAAGAGTTAGAAGGAAAGCTACATTGTTTCTAATTACTTAGAAGATTAATCAGAAAATGTTGCTGTTACGAGTTCGTATAAACATAACAGTTTTTTATATATCAACGAATTTAGAAAATAAGTTAGAATGTGTTGCTGTTTTGAGTTCGTATAAATTGAATAGCTTTATATATCAACGTAAGTTAATTAACCTTTAATCTTGAAGACCCAACTCTACTTATTGAATATATTTGAGTAACATATTCAATTCATTTCACTAAAGTAGAACAAATATCCGTAGGGATCTAAGTGTTTAATTCATAATTGATCTTGTATATCTAGTTAGGCTACAAAGAGATCATAATTAAAAGTATTACGTTAGAGATTACATACCTTAGTGACCTTAAGGATGGGAGAAAGAGTTCTTGAACACTCTTCAAAATCCGCAAGTGATTGATTTCATCAATTGATTTTATGCAAATAAGATCCATCTCAATATAAGGATAAATCTAGACTATTTTCAATAATAAATTCAACATAATTTCTATAACATATTATGACGATATCATATTTAAGTTTCAAAATCTTATAGATATCTACAAATCTCTTGGGATAATTCTCAAAGCATTTAAAGCAAGATCATGGCTACAAACTTTCTAGTTAAGGTCTTACTGACAATGAAGTCATTACATTTTCTATATATAAATAGAAGAGAAATCTAAAGACTCAAAGAAAGAAGAAAATACATAACCATACAATGTTCGTTTATCAGAAAAAGAGTATTATGAGAACTCAGAAAAAGAGTATGATGAGAACTCAGAGACTAACTTAAAAGCTACTCGGTCTTTTACGTCTTTAATATTACTTTTGAATCAATTTTTGGAGCATACAAATTCTCATTTCCTCTTCTGTTTTCGATAATTCTTGAAAGCTAGACACGTGTATTAGTGAAGGACTACTTATAACTCTGTAAATCTGTAAATAGCCTTAGAGATAGGTTAGATAGGTAGAGTTGGGTGTTTTTGAAACCAAGGTGTTGATAGAATGATTGTAATCTCCCAAATTCATTTTTAGATTAGTGGAACGATATTGGTATAAAAAATTGGGTCCTTGGTAGTAGAGTTAGTAGAAAAGGTTGATACTTAAGGTGGAACCTCATAAATAGCTTGCCCAATTTTCTTCTCTCTATCTTTTAATTTCTATTCTATAATAACTTGTAATTATTTATAAAGATTTGTTTTCACGTCAGAATTAAATTAAGCAGTTAAAGAGGTTGTTTTTAACTAGCAATTTTTTAAAATAATGTAGCAACCAATCAATTCACCCTCCCCTCTTGATTACTTATTTCAAGACGAACAACTTTTTAGCTTTTGGTGTCTTATTCTATTTATAGGCACCATTAACAAGCTTGGAGGACAGTAGATTGCACCGAATTAGCTTTTAGATCAAAATGTGTAATGCCCCTCGAATTTGATTTGATTCATTTTTTTGTTAAAATTCATGTTAATCTTATCAATTTTTTTAATTAAAGATTGATGGATTTGTGTTAAAAATTAGATTGAAATGTCCATATTTGTCCTCATCTCCATCCCAATGTTCTTAGTTGGAGGCTGAAGTTGATCATGTGTATGGTCTTCATCTAGCTAATCACGTGCTACCACATGGCTTAAAAATGCGTTTCATATTAATAAGATTAGACTTGGGGAGATGCCAACTACTAACAAGATTGGACTTAAACATAATACCGCCTACTAGAAATGATGGGCTTTAAGAAAATGTCACCTATTGACAATGACAAATTAAATATATGGCCATCTACTTGCAAGAATGGACTTGCATAGGAATGCCATCTACTAACTTTAATAGTTTTTTTACATCTTTAAACAAGAATAGACTTGAGTAGGTTTTGCTATTCACCAATAAGAATAGACTTAAATTGATTGCCATCCATTGACAAGAATGGACTTGAAGGTTTGCCACCTACTAATGAGAATGGACTTAATAATGTTGCATTTACTTGCTAGAATGGACTTTGAAAGTTGCCATCTATTGACAAGGATGGACATAATAGGGTTTGCTATCTATTGATGAGAACAAACTTGTTAGGTTGCCACCTATTGATGAGTATGTACTTAAAAGTGTTGCTAAAAAAAACTAGACTTAATAGGATGCCATCTACTAAATGAGACTGGACTTAATAGGGTTTTGCTATCTCTTAAATAAGTTGCCATTTACTGATCAGAATGAACCTAAAGGCTTACCACCTACTAACGAGAATGGGCTTAATAGTGTGTTGCATTTACTGACAAGAATGAATTTTAAAGGTTGCCATCTATTAACAAGGATGGAATTAAATGGGTTCACTATCTACTGATGAGAATAGACTTGTTAGGTTGTCACCTACTGATGAGTATGGACTTAAAAGTGTTGCTAGCTACTAACGAAACTAGATTTAATAGGATGCCTTTTACTAATGAGAATGGACTTAATAGGGTTTTGCTATCTCTTAATGGGAATTGACTTAAATAAGTTGCCATCTACTAATGAGAATGGACTTAAAAGTGTTGCTAACTACTAGTGAGACTAAACTCATTAGGTTTCCACCTATTGATGACTATGGACTTAAAAGTGTTGTTAGCTACTAACAAGACTAGACTTAATAGGATGCCATTTACTAACGAGAATGGACTTAATAGTGTTTTGCCATCTCCTAACATGAATGTACTTAAATAAGTAATGAGGACATGGAAGGAAGCAAGTCTAAGGAATGTAGCAAGAATGAATTACAAGGCCTTGGAGGTGAAATGACAAGGGCAAGATCTAAGAAGGTTAAAGAGGCTCTAAATAAATTTGTGGTAACTTTATTGGAAGCATGCCTAAGTCATAAAGAATTGTAGCCCAAGATGGTGAATTAGTTAATGCAAATTGAAGGAACAGAGACTTGAAGGGTATATTCAATTCCAGCTTAAATTCTCCATCTAATTACTTGAGTCTAAATTGGCAAAATGGAGCATGAAGGTTGCATTTATGTTTGGGCCAATTTACACCTTTATTTTATTTATTTTTTTAAGCAGATTAAGGCCTATTTAGGTAGTCTTAGTTTTTTTTTTTTTTTTTCAGTACGTGTTAAAATGGGCTGAACATGGATGGAATTAGCAATTTGATTTTAGGCCTTATTATAATGGACTTGGGTTGGGCTAGGTCTAAGCAAACTTGTTAGGTGTTACCCATTATAAAAGGTAAACCCTAACCTTTGGAAAGGGGAATTCAAAACATATTATATATATATATTTTAAGTGAGTCTTGCTCTCTCTTGTTTCTTGATAGAATCTTTAAACTTACCGGGGGTGCTTATCCTTGTGGCGTTCCTAGGCTTATCAATCTTTCGATTGTGGAGCCTTGCTATTTCTTTTCTTTCCTTGTTAGGATTCACGTTTAATAATTTCTCTCAAGGACGTCCATTAACCCTCATCCATATCTCAAGATATAGGAATCATATTGATGGGGGGCCAAGGTTCGGGTATTGAAGAAGGCAAATACAATCTAAGTGGAATTGAGGAACTATAAATACTCGAAGGGCCAATCATAAGGGCGCGAGCAAAACAGATCAAGTAAGCTATGCAAGGCTTTGTAAAGATCATTTTTGAAAATGAAGTCAAGTCTGGAATGAATTTGGAGACATTGAGTTGGGCCGAACCCGAATTCATTAATGTCATACAAGCTCAAGAAAATGGAGCCTAAATCAGCCAAGGCAGTAGTAATTTGGGATTTTAGAAAATAATTGAGGTCATTGCTTACATCACAAAATAGTTATTAGTGTAGTTAAGAGCACATTTAATTTTCTTTGGTAGTGGGTTGTTAATGGGAATGTGGATGGTTTTTCTTTTTTTTTTTTTCATTAATTAGCCTTGGAATTCTATAAACAGGGCGTCAAAAGTTGTGTTGAGGAGGATGGACAAATTTTTTAATTGAAGAGTCATTTCTCATATCTGTTCTTTTTGAACAAGCAGCTGAGGTTTTGATTTGGTGGGTTCAAGCTTGGTTTATATTATTGGTTCTTGTCTCTTATAGGCAATGGGTCAATAATTTTTTTTTCTTCTTATTATATATATATTACTGGTTTCTGTCTCCATAGACAACGGGTCAGTAATTTTTTTTTAATCCAAAATTGGAAGTTTGGGCGGTTCAAGATATTGATTGTTGTTGGGTCTCACAACTCAATTCGTTGGATATCGTATCACATATTTTGGTGATTCTTGAGCCTGAATTGTGTTTGAGAACGTGAGTTTTCTTCTCATTCTTGAATTGTCCAATTTCAAGATCCGTAGCATAAGATACGGGGTTATGTTAACTTGATGCAGAGTCTGCATTTCCCAACCTTGGTAGATCCTTCTTGTGTGATTCATGGAGTAAGCATCATATCATGTGATATCAGAGCTCAGTTCTAAGGTTGGATAGCTTCTTTTTTTGTCTTGTCCTCTTTGTTAATTGGGTGCTGATTTTTTTTTTTAAGTTAGTTACATTTCTACGGTCCTTTATTCCCTATAATTTGTGTAGCACCTATTTGTCAATTGTGCTCAATTAGTGCAAATTCCAACATTTTGTTTTCTCAATTTTTGCATCATATCAATTCAGGTGCACACTGCTTGTTGATAAAGTTCCTAAGTGTTTTGTTGAATCTTTTGTGTCTTCAGTCTATCATCACTTAGCTGTTCTTTTGTTTGTCCTCACATTGTTGAGTCTTCGGTAAGTACTCTAGTGTGATCGTGGAGAATCTATTAAGAATTTAAAGAGAGCTTTTGAGTGGTAAAAGGTGAGAACTTTACACAAAGCCTATTAGAGAGCAATAAACATAAGTTATACATCTCTAAGAGTGCAAACATGTGAGAAGTGTGATGAGGTTCTATTGCTTTCTTCATTTTTTTTTGTTTTTTTTACTTGTATTATGATAGGAACAGGTGGTGATGGTACCCCTCCTCCACAAGGAAACCACAAATTGTTAGTGGAGGCTATTACAGCTCAAACACAAAGGCTAATGAGGGAGCTTATAGAGTTGCTATATGAGAGAGTTGAAAGGTTAGAAAATCAGGGACATCATGATGATGATGGAGTTAGAAGGGGGATTGATGGAAGGAGGAGAAGAGATAATGAGGGTGATGCTAGAGAGGACCTAATTGACGGAGTAAAGCTTAATATCCCACCTTTCAAAGGAAAGAGTGATCCAGAGGCTTTCTTGAGTGGGAGATGAAAATTGAGAAGTTATTTTCGTGCCATAATTACATTGAAGAGAAGAAAGTAAAGGTGGCAGCCTTGGAGCTGACGGACTATGCTCTTATTTGGTGGAATCAATTACAAAAGGAGCGACTTAGATATGAAGAACCTTTAGTGGATACTTGGGTTGAAATGAAGAGGTTGATGAGTAGGAGATTTGTCCCTTCTTATTATCATAGGGACCTTCATAACAAGCTCCAAAGACTCACATAAGGTAGTAGGTGTGTTGATGAATATTACAAGGAGATGGAGGTGTCTTTGATTAGAGACAATGTGAATGAAGATAGAGAAGCTACTATGGCACATTTTCTAAATGGGTTGAATAATGACATTAGAGATGTGGTTGAGCTACAAAATTTTGTGGAGTTAGAAGACTTGGTACATCAAGCAACCAAAGTAGAGCAGTGATGTGAAATCTCACGAATTGAGTTGTGAGACCTAGCAACAAAATAATCAATTTCATAGGCTGCCCAAATCCTAATTTTTGAATACAAAAACAAAAAAAAGAAGAAGCAAATTACTGGCCCATTGTCTATGGAGACAAGAACCAGTAATATATATATATATAAAAGAAATTATTTACTTGTTGCCTACAAGAGATAAGAACCAATAATATAAACCGAGCTTGAACCCATAAGGTCAAAACCCCGACTGCTTGTTAAAAAAAGAACAGATATGAGAAATAACTCTTCAATTGAAAAATTCGTCCCTCCCTCAACATAAGTTTTGATACCCTATTTATAGAGTTCTAAGGCTAATTAATGAAAAAAAAACCTTCCACTTACCCATCAATAAACCATTACCAAAGAAAATTGAATGTGCTCTTAACTATACTAATAACTATTTTGTTGATGTAAACAATGACCTCAATTATCCTTTAGAATCCCTAATTACTGTCTTGGCTGATTTGGGCTTCCTTTTCTAGGGCTTGGATGACATTAATGAATTTGAGTTCAGGCCAGCTCAATGTCTCCAAAGTCAATCCAGACTTGACCTCATTTTCAAAAATGATCTTCACAAAGTCTTGCATAGCTTGCTTGATCTGTTTTGCTCGCGCCCTTGTGATTGGTCCTTCGGGTATTTGTAGTTCCTCAATTCCACTTCGATTGCATTTGTCCTCTTTAATACCTAAACCTTGAGATGGTCCTCCATCAGGAGGCCATGGCAATATGACACCAAAGCTGTTCACGATGGGTTCATAAACAAGATTTCTTTCTTGCACAATGGGAGGAAAATTGTACTCAAACTTTATCTCCTAGAGTTGTGTGTGAGGATCAAATAAATTTGAGAGAAAAAAGAGTGCAAGAGAGAAAAGAGATTAGTGACACACAAAAGAGTAAAAAACTTGATAAAAAAAAGAGAGTGGAAAGAAAAAGAGTGAAACACATGTGGGATTGAGTGAAACACTTGAGTGTAAATAGAGTTGTTTAGCAAAAGAAAGTGAGGTGAAGAGGTTGCTGTTTTCCAACAAGCCACTTTATTTACTTTATTGCAAGAAAAATGTTTTAAGTGCTGATAATTTTAATAAAATTACTGCCTTTGCTAGCATTGAGTTTCTTTTGCAAGAATACAAGGACGTGTTTCTAAAGGAGGTTCCAAGTGGATTGCCACCTTTGAGAGGGATTGAGCATCATATTGATATCGTCCTTGGTGCATCTTTACCCAATTAGCCAGCTTATAGGAGCAATCCACAAGAGACTAAAGAAATACAAAAGCAAGTTAAGAAGTTGATGACAGAAGGTTGGGTGCAAGAAAGCTTGAGCCCTTATGCTGTCTCAGTGATTTTGGTACCTAAAAAGGATGAGACTTAGAGGATGTTGAGTGACTATAGAGAAATCAACAACATCACAGTCAAGTATAGACACCTTATTCCTAGGTTAGATGACCTTCTTGATGAACTATATGGTGCCTATTATTTTTTTAAAATTGACTTAAGAAGTGGGTATCATTAGATTAGGATAAGGGGAGGGGATTAGTGGAAAACTGCCTTTAAAACTAAGTATGGTTTGTATGAGTGACTAGTTATGCCTTTCGGGCTAACTAATGCCCCAAGCACTTTTATGAGATTAATGAACCATGTCTTAAGAGATTTTATTGGCAAGTTTGTTGTTGTTTACTTTGATGACATTCTGATCTATAGCACTAGTTTTGACTTGCATATTGAACATTTGAGAGCTGTCATGCATGTGCTTAGAAAAGAAAAATTGTATGCTAATCTTGAGAAATGCACTTTTTGCATCGATCATGTAGTGATGAGGAAAACGTTAAGGCCATTCAAGTGTGGCCTACGCCCAAGAATGTGAGTGAAGTGAGAAGTTTTCATGGCTTAGCTAGTTTCTATAGGAGGTTTATTAAGGACTTTAGCACCTTAGCTGCGCCTCTTAATGAGATAGTTAAAAAGCATGTGATTTTCAAATGGGGAGAGAAACAAGAGCAAGCCTTTGTTGCCCTTAAGCATAGACTAACTAATGCACCCATTCTGGCTTTGCCCAATTTTGCTAAATTTTTTGAACTTGAATGTGATGCATCAAATGTGGGCATTGGGGCTGTTTTGATGTAAGAAGGCCATCCGATTGCTTATTTTAGTGAGAAGTTAAATGGGGCTACCCTAAACTACTCCACTTATTTTAGTGCGTACTTTGCGAACTTGGTAGCATTATTTGTTCCCCAAAGAATTTGTAATTCATAGTGATCATGAGTCCCTATAATACTTGAAAGGACAAGGGAAGTTGAATAAAAGGCATGCCAAATGGGTTGAGTTTTTAGAAAAATTCCCATATGTCATTAAGCATAAAAAAGGGAGGGGGAACATAGTGGCTAATGCTTTATCTAGGAGACATGCATTACTTTCTACACTTGAAACTAAAATTTTTGGACTTGAGACTTTGAGAGAAATGTATTTTCATGATGCTGAATTTTCTGAGATATATGCTGCTTGCGAAAATGTGTCTCAAAATGGTTACTATAGGTACAACGGATACTTATTTAAAGAAAAAAGATTGTGTGTGCCTTTCATAAGAAATTTGCTTGTGAAAGAGGCACATGAGGGGGGATTAATGGGACATTTTGGGGTGCATAAAACTCTGGACGTATTGCACAAACATTTTTATTGGCCCCATAACAAATGTGATGTCCATAAATATTGTGAGCATTGCATTGTTTGTAAAAAGGCAAAATCAAAAGTGATGCCACATGGCTTATATACTTAATGCAAACTCCCATGAATTGAGTTGTGAGACTTAGCAACAAGTAAACAATTTCCCGAACTACCCAAATCCCAATTTTTGAATAGAAAAAACAAAAAAAAGAAATTATTAACCCGTTGTCTATGGAGACAAGAACCGGTAATATATATATATATAAAAGAAATTATTGACCCATTGCCTATAAGAGACAAGAACCAATAATATAAACCAAGCATGAACCCACAAGGTCAAAACCCCAGCTAATTGTTCAAAAAGAACAGATATGAGAAATAACTCTTCAATTGAAAAATTCATCCATCCCCTCAACACCAGTTTTGATATCCTATTTATAGAGTTCTAAGCCTAATTAATGAAAAAAAAAAACCATCCACATACCCATCAATAACCCACTACCAAAGAAAATTTAATGTGCTCATAATTATACTAATAACTATTTTGTTGATGTAAGCAATGACCTCAATTATCTTCTTGAATCCCTAATTACTATCTTAGCTGATTTGAGCTTCATTTTCTTGGGCTTGGATGACATTAATGAATTCGGGTTCAACCTAGCTAAATGTCTCGTAGTTCCTTCTAGACTTGACCTCATTTTCAAAGGCACGGCCGTGTATGGTGTCAAGAATTTCCACAGAAAGATACACGACTAGAAGTACACGGTCGTGTATGTTGTCAAGATTTCCACAGAAAGATACACGACTAGAAGTACACGGTCATGTACATTGTCAAGATTTCCATAGAAAGATACACGACTAGAAGTACACAGTCGTGTATATCTCCATCGCCGATCGTGTACTTCTCTAACGCCGGCTCCAAGGCCGCTGGCCTTCATTCCCACGCTGCCGGCCTTCATGTCTTGTTTTGTTATTTTTACGCAACTTATTGAAGTGATGTCGTTTTGGGGCTTTATTGTTACGAATTGTAAACCCTAATATAAAGCTCCTAGGGTTTAGAACATATAGAATATAGAACATACAACATTAAAGTTTGAAAACACTTTGAGAGAATTCCTCTCTTAGTTCTTTAAAGAACTAATCTAGAACTTATCGGATTTTATTCCGTGGCATTCATCCCGACTTATCAATCGGTCTTTCATCTTGATTGTGGCATCTTCATATTATACCAAGGTTCATGTCTTGCTTATCAACAACGGGTCGCGGTTTCCACTTGAGTGTGTTTGGCATCTTAGGTAGCGAATTCCGAACGTATTGGTATTGGGTTTTGTCACATGTTGGTGTGGTTCGTATCAGTTAGGAATCTGAGCAAACCGATTTCGTATCAGTTTGGTATCAGAGCCTAGGTTTGTTAACACATCAGTTCGGTTTGAGGAAGGTAACATCAAAACCCTAAC
Organism: Laguncularia racemosa; assembly: GCA_037954665.1. NCBI lineage: Eukaryota > Viridiplantae > Streptophyta > Magnoliopsida > Myrtales > Combretaceae > Laguncularia > Laguncularia racemosa. Next base: position 521,158 of record JBBMOL010000201.1, on the reverse strand, counting down.
TCCAATCGTTCATATCAATTGTTCGTATTCAATTTCATAGTGTTAATTGTCTATTGAAAGTGTAGTGCCTTCTATTCAATTTTGTTACAAAAAAAAAAGGAAGAATCACGACAAAAAAAAGGGGAACTTGATCAAGAGCAGCAAACAAAGGCGACAAAAAAAAAAAAAATCTGAAAGAAAAAGAGGAACAATTTCGAGCCCTAGAGTTGTTTTGAATTCTACGGAAGGGAATTGGTGTAGTTTGGGTTAGTCCAAGAGAATTGAGAAGAGGAATTGGTGAGTTGATATCATCATTGCTTGTGAGAATACACGAGTGACTGTGTGATATCATCCTTTGAGCGAAACACGTAAGGGAGTGTATCGTGAGGCTGAATTATATATATTTGTGTTAGTACTAATCTTTTTTTGCAGGAACTATGTCGAGGCAACATTCTCCTAAAGGTGAGAGGGGAAGGTTTGATGCTAGGTTAGTGATTGAGGCATTGAGGGGTGAGATGAAGAGAATTTTTCAGGAGGGCATGGAACAAATTCATGAGACGGTGGAACAAAGACTAGAGCAATTTAAAAACGTCTTCCAAGGGCGTAAGAGGGAGAGTTTTTCTATGAGAGTACAAAGGGGTGGAGATGGAATGTCTGATGATGAATTTGATGAACCTTCTGTCGGGAGTTATAGAGGATATAGTGGTAGGAATAGAGGAACTAGGGATTGGGAAGATAGAGGAGATAGGAAAAGAGAGAATATCTTTCATACTAGATGTTATCTAGGTGATCATATTTGCAGTTTGATCATTGATGGAGGAAGTTGCATTAATATTGTGAGTAATTTTATTGTCGAGAGGCTGGGACTCAAGACTACTAAACACCCTACTCCATATAAATTGCAGTAGCTGAATGATAGTGGCGAGACTAAGGTGAGTAAGCAAGCCTTGATTGCTTTTCGCATTGGTAGGTATGAGGATGAGGTGTTATGCGATGTAGTGCCAATGCAAGTGTGTCATGTGTTGTTGGGGAGGCCATGGCAATTTGATAGGAAGGTTGTTCATGATGGCTTTTCTAACAAGTATACACTTGTTCACCAAGGGAAAAGCTTTAATCTTAAACCTTTAACACCTAAACAGGTGTATGAGGATCAGTTGCAGCTACAACAGTCTTTTGCAAAATATAAGGTGAGTGAAAAACAGAGGGAGAGTGAGAGAGCAAAAGACAGCGAGAAAGAAAAGGAACACAAAAGTCGATATCAAAAGGAAAAAGAGAGGAAGGCTGGAAAGAGTGTGAGAGACCAAGTTGAAGGGGGATCAACTTTGGTGGTGAGTGAAAAGGAGAGTGCGGCCTTGCAAAAGGAGAGTTATGTGGCAAGAGCGAGTGTAGTGAGGAGACCGTTAGTGATGAAGCAACCTATGTTGTTGCTGGTTTTTAAGGAAACTTGTTTGAATACTAACGAACTATTTAACTCTTTGCCTAGTGTAGTTGTGTCTATTGTGCAGGACTTTGAAGATGTCTTCCCTGAGGAGATTCCAAAGGGATTACCTTAACGGGTTGATAAAGGATGTCCATGAAGTTAGAAAGGATTGGAGTAATCATGAAGCTGGAATAGATTGGAACAACCATGGGAATGCCCTTGCTCTTGTACAAGTTATAATGGATACGGGTTGAAGAGGGCGTGTCTTTACAAGGCACGACCGTATAGGAGTCTGGAGGTTATACAGAATCATACACGGTCGTATACATGGTTCAAAGGCACGGCCGTGTATGGTGTCAAGAATTTCCACAGAAAGATACACGACTAGAAGTACACGGTCGTGTATGTTGTCAAGATTTCCACAGAAAGATACACGACTAGAAGTACACGGTCGTGTACATTGTCAAGATTTCCATAGAAAGATACACGACTAGAAGTACACGGTCGTGTATATCTCCATCGTTGATCGTGTACTTCTCCAACGCCGGCTCCAAGGCCGCCGGCCTTCATTCCCACGCTGTCGGCCTTCATGTCTTGTTTTGTTATTTTTACGCAACTTATTAAGGTGATGTCGTTTTGGGGCTTTATTGTTACGAATTGTAAACCCTAATATAAAGCTCCTAGGGTTTAGAACATACAACATTAAAGTTTGAAAACACTTTGAGAGAATTCCTCTCTTGGTTCTTTAAAGAACTAATATAGAACTTATCGGATTTTATTCCGTGGTGTTCATCCCGACTTATCAATCGGTCTTTCATCCCGATTGTGGCGTCTTCATATTATACCAAGGTTCTTGTCTCGCTTATAGACAACGGGTTGCGGTTTCCACTTGAGTGTGTTTGGCATCTTAGGTAGCAAATTCCGAACGTATTGGTATTGGGTTTCGTCACACGTTGGCGTGGTTCATATCAGTTAGGAATCCGAGCAAATCAATTTCGTATCATACTAATTTTTGTACCCATCATGAATAGCTCCCCTATGAAATTGCTAAGGCCTTCCAAGTAAAAGATGACCAGCATGCATAGGTACAACATCACAAAGGACCTTATCTATATATTTCCCGATTGAAAACATTACGTGGACTTGCTTATTCTCCTTCACTTCCTCACACTCATTCAGCCATTGCAGCTTGTACGACTTGGGATGTTTCACAATGGACAAACCTAATTTATCAACAAGTATGTTACTTACTATATTAACACAACTACCTTCGTCTATGATCAAACTACACATCCTGTCTTGTACATGGCACCGAGTGTGAAAAATATTGTCTCGCTGCACATTGTCATTATCATCTTGTTTAACTCGCACATTCTGGGAACGTATAATAACTAATGACCTGCCTTCTACAGCATACTCACAATCACTAGCATCTTCTAACTGTAGCATAATATCACTAGCACAATCAGAGCCATCATTATCAGTTTCAATCTCCCCACCTTCATGCATGATCATCACTCTTTGATTTGGACATTGAGATGCTATATGCCCAATCCCCAAACACTTAAAATATTTAATATCCCGATTTCATAGAGTTTGAGATTATGAGTTACCTCTCTCCTTAGCAACCTATGGGTGCTTCTTCAAGTTCCCGCCATCATAGGCCTTGAACCCAAGTTTCTCTTCCCTTTTCCCCCCTGTCCATTTGCCACGAGAGTGGGAATTCGAGTAATTCTGGTTCCCAGCTCGAGTGACATTCACTTCTTTGAGTTGTCGCTTAACTTTAATGGCCATATGCACCATGTCCTCCAACTCCACATAGTGCTGTAATTCCACGATGTTGGCGATGTCACGATTTAGTCCACATAGGAACCTAGCCATAGTAGCCTCACGGCCCTCCTCCACATTAGCTCAGATTAAGATTATTTCCATCTCCTTATTCTTCAACACTCTTTGACCCTTGTTTGAGGCATTGCAGCTTAAGGTGCTGATCTCGATAATAATGTGATCGGACAAATCGTCTTCTCATGGCAGCCTTTATTTCCTCCCAACTGGCAATTGGTCGTTTACCATTCGTCCATTAGGATAAGATCAATTGATCCCACCAAATAATGGCACAATCTGTAAATTCCACTGCTACAAGCATCACTTTCCTCTCCTCAGAGTAATTGTGGCAAATGAAAACCGGCTTAACCTTTCTCTCCCATTCAAGGTAGATGTCAGGATCATTCCTCCCTTGAAAAGGAGGGATTGTCATTTTGATGCTCTTAATATTTCTATCAACTCCATGTCTGACTCTGTTATTGACACAGTCATTCCTACATCTATCGTGCCTTTCCTCTCTTCTTCTTTAGCAGATTCGTCTCGAGGTGCGACTGGTCGACGTACTTATCTCCATACGGGAGGGAAACCCATAGGAGGTCTTGCTTGCAATTCGTTGATCCACTTATCTTGTCTATCCATTCGGTCACGGATTTCTCCGAACACCACATGCACGCGCTCGAATTATTGCTGCATAGCCCTCAAAAGAAAGGATTGATTGGGTTCATCCCCTTGATTCTCGTGTTCTAACATGATGATGAACCTGAAAGAAATTAAGTTAAGAAGTCCTCACACACTCCCTCATGTGTTTCCACTGAAAAAGTCTATCTGCGCTCGTGTTGCGCACAGAGTAATGGCTTTTACCCTCCATTACACTCACCCACTCACGCCTTTTACCACTCTTGTTTTCACATACCAAGTTCTTTAAGAACACAACAATTGAAAAACTAGAGTATTCATTTGTAAAACTCAAACATCACTTCAAATAATTAGCTCGAAAAGGGGCTAAGAAGATGGTGATTAAGAAAACATAAAGACGGCAAGAAGAAACAACACCGTTGAAGTAATGCTTAATAGAAGAATAAATTCATTATGGAGTATAGTATGTAAGGAATCAAGTCGGGCATTGATGATGATAGATGATAACACGAGAATTTTTTTCTTTTCTTTCTTTTTTTTTTAACTTTTGTTTGCTGTTTTTTTTTTCGAAATGACACTTAATAGCAACAGTAGAACAATATTATTGAAGAAACAAATGAAATTTCAACAAGGAATATAAAGGATAAAGGATAATAACCCGATCGAGAATCAAATTGGCTCTAATACCAAGAATGATGCAAAATCCCATGAATTGAGTTGTGAGACCCAGCAACAAATAATCAATTTCTTGGACAACTCAAATCCCAATTTTTGAATAAAAACAAAAAAAAAATTACTAACCCGTTGTCTATGAAGACAAGAACCGATAATATATATATATATATAAGAAATTATTGACCCGTTGCATATAAGAGACAAACCAATAATATAAACCGAGCTTGAACCCACAAGGAGGCTGGTTATTCAAAAAGAACAGATATAAGAAATAACTCTTCAATTGAAAAATTCGTCCATCCCCTCAACACAAGTTTTGATACCTTATTTATGGAGTTCTAAGCCTAATAAATGAAAAAAAAAACCATCCACATACCCATCAATAACCCACTACTAAAGAAAATTAAATGTGTTCTTAACTATACTAATAACTATTTTGTTGATGTAAGCAATGACCTCAATTATCTTCTAGAATCCTTAATTACTGTCTTGGTTGATTTGGGCTTCATTTTCTTAGGCTTAGATGACATTAATGAATTTGGGTTCAACTCAGCTCAATGTCTCCAAAGTCTTTCCAAACTTGACCTCATTTTCAAAAATGATCTTCACAATACCTTGCATAGCTTACTTGATCTGTTTTGCTCGCGCCTTTGTGATTGGCCCATTGGGTATTTATTGTTCCTCAATTCCACTTCGATTGCATTTGTCCTCTTCAATATCCGAACCTTGAGATGGTCCTCTATCAATACTCCTTTGCCTGTTCCTGATTTTCCTTGGATTGATATATCTATGGACGTTGTTTTGGGGCTACCTAGAATAGGAAATGGCAAGGATTCTGGTTTTGTGGTTATGGACAGGTTTTCAAGAATGGCACATTTTATACCTTGCAAAAAGGTTGATGATGCTTGCCTTATAGCTGACTTATTTTTCAAGGAAGTGGTAAGACTCCATGGGCTTCTTAGGAGCATTGTAATTGATAGGGACACTAAGTTCCTAAGTCACTTTTGGAGAACATTGTGGGATAAGCTTGGTACTAAATTACTTTTCTCTACTACTTGTCACCCACAAATTGATGGGCAAACTGAGGTAGTGAATAGGACTTTAGGCACTTTGCTTAGGACTGTTTTAAAGAAAAATCTTAATTCTTAGGAAGAATGTTTGCCTCATGTAGAATTTGCTTATAATAGGGATGTCCATAGCACAACTAATTATTCACCAATTTGAAATTGTGTATCATTTAATCCTATGACACCACTTGATTTATTGCTTATGCCTAATATTACTGTTTTTAAGCATAAGGATGCATAAGCTAAGGCTGAATATGTGAGAAAGCTGCATGAGCATGTGAAAGCTCAAATTGAGAGTTATGCCAAGCAAGCTAACAAGGGAAGAAAGAAAGTTGTATTTGAGTCTGGAGATTGGGTTTGGGTGCATATGAGGAAAGAGAGGTTCCCTGAACAAAGGAAGTCCAAACTCCAACCTAGAGGGGACGGTCCTTTCCAAGTGTTGGACAGGATCAATTACAATGCCTACAAAATTGATTTGCCTGGTGAGTATAATATAAGTGCCACTTTTAATGTTGCTAATTTGATGTAGGTGATGAGGCCTTGGATTTGAGGACAAATTCTCTTCAAGAAGGAGGGAATGATGAGGACATGGAAGGAAGCAAGTCTAAGGAATATAGCAAGGATGAATTACAAGGCCTTGGAGGTACAATGACAAGGGTAAGATCTAAGAAGGTTAAAGAGGCTCTAAATAAATTTGTGGCAACTTTATTGGAAACATGCCTAAGTCGTGAAGAATTGCAGCCTAAGATGGTGAATTGCTTATGACAAATTGAAGGAATAGAGGCTTGAGGGGTGTATTCAATTCTAGCCCAATTTCTCCATCTAATTACTTGAGTCTAAATTGGCAAAATGGAGGATGAAGGCTACGTTTACGTTTGGGCCAATCTGCACCATTATTTTATTTTATTTTATTTTATTTCAAGCTGATTAAGGCCTATTTAGCTAGTCTTAGTTTTTTTCTTTCAGTACGTGTTAAAATGGGCTGAACATGGACAGAATTAGCAATTTGATTTTAGGCCTTATTATAATGGGCTTGGGTTAGGCCAGGTCTAAGCAAACTTGTAAGGTATTGCCCATTATCAGGGGTGCTCATCCTTGTGGCGTTCCTAGGCTTATCAATCTCGATTGTGGTGCCTTGTTTTTTCTTTTCTGTTCTTGTTGGGATTCGCGTTTAATTATTTCTCTCAAGGACGTCCATTAACCCTTGTACATATTTCAAGATATACGAATCATATTTTGGTGATTCTTGAGCCTAAATTGTGTTTGAGAATGTGAGTTTTCTTCTCATTCTTGAAACATCCAATTCCGAGACCTGTAGCATGAGATACGGGGTTGTATTAACTTCGTGCTTAATTTGCATTTCCCAACCTTGGTAGATCCTTCTTGATTGATTCATGGAGTATGCATCATATCAGTCATCCTATCAATCCTTGTTGCTAATGTAGTAACAATGGTGGTGAGATCCTGGTGCTGTTTCTCCAAAGTTCTCTTACCTACAATATGATGACCCTATCCTCCCGCCAACTTGGCTATTGGTCTCATTGCCAATTCTCTCATTCACACTGTCATTTGACATAGTTGTGGATTTGATTTGTTGAAGTACAAATATAGTCTAAAACAATATAGTACACTCCCTTCACTACAAACACACTTCACCCTCCACACAACAATCAAATCACTACAAAAGAAAACACAAAAACTCTACTTAACTTTACACACCACGACAACATACACACTTATACACCCACAGTGTAATCAAGCAACCAATGCAACACACACTCTCCCACACTTCAATTACGGCAATAACAAGTTGAAACAATAATTAAGCACTTCCCAAATAGCAAGTTAATGAATTCAACTAAGCAAGTGTTCAAGCATTGATACATAATAACTTCCACACTTTAATGCTTGTTTTGAAATTCAAATTTTAACCACAATGATTCCCTTTTTAATCACAGCACAAACACACACCTCCACTTCATGTGCAGCACCCATTCACCACTACACACACTCTACAACACATTGCAACACCCTTCACAACAGAACTCACTCCGCTATACACACACAACACAATCACGATGTAAATTTCAAACAAAACCTCACTTACACTTTACATGCAGCAGTTCCTCACTTCACCAAAACACTCACTTCACCACACTCACGACAACAAATTCAAATACCACTCTTATAGCAACCTTCCCACAAATGGTAAGAAGTAAATTCAAATTCAAATAACATTCAATCAATTATCACACAATAACTTTTTCAACTTAATGAATGTGTTTGAATTTCAAATAACTTCCTAATCTCCACGCAATGCAAATCTAGAAATTGCAAATGTTAATTCTCAAATTTCCAAGGAAAAAAAAAAGGCAATTCACTCTTCCTTGTCTTAATGGATGTAGCTTCAATTCCGAACAAGCACAAAGGAACACTCCTCCTTCCCTCACAGCAAGTTCAAGAAAACAAATGCTACTACAAGCACTCCACGTCCACTTCAACAACAATTAGAATGCAACATAAACCACAATTAACTACAATTTCACTTCAATTATTTTGGATCAAGAAATCGACTTCCAGAACCCAAATTGTTAAATGAAGTTCATGCAATTCCCTTTCTCAAAATTGTGCTTTGATACCAAAAATATGATGTGCCTTGATTCCAAATTCACAAGCACACAACACAAATGAGGAATCAATTACACAAATTGGGACTCAAAATGGCATGATGAACTTGATTCCAGTTAAGCCAAATACCAAACAGAACTATCAACAAATAAGTATATGATTTTCAATGGAAAATCACGCAATTAGATTAGGATGCAATTTTAAAATTGAAATGACCAAATCTGAAAATTACAACCTAAATCACGTGAATGAACAAGTAACCACAAATTGCTCCTAGATATGTCTCACTAAACACAATTTTTTAACAACAAAAGCAAGATTGATATGACTCACAATCTCTTCTTTTTTATTCTAGCCACAATTTCACAAGAAAATGATAAGCGATCTTTGATTTGCAAGGAACACCCTCATGGCATAAAGTGTTTGTTTTTTTCAAAATACAAAAAGGTTCCTAAAAACCCTAATTAGCAAGTATTTACACTTGCTCCTTATTAGGGTAAAAACAATAAAAAAATTACAAAGATGCCACTTAAGTGGCAGATTCCCAAATCACAATTACAAGTGCAAAAATAAAATGGCTCATTCTCACAAGCAACAATTACAAATACAAATGGTCTTCTAGTAGCCGGTTCTTCACTTCAATTGAACAATTTGTGGACCATTAGATGTGACTAAAAAAATGTCCCGCAAGTTGATCCTTAGTGCATGTTATTTGGCTATCTTGTAAAGCCGATAAATGTACCTACTAATAGTGCAAAACAAAACATTATTAGATAAAAAAGTGGCCATATGTGGATGTCCAGGCTCATGCATCTAAGTCAGGTTTCCCCACTACTAGAACCGTAGGGTAGATTCCCTTCACTATGTGTTTGAAAATTTTGTATATGGTTATGCTTTGGATATTGAAAATATGCATGACTATTTGGCTGTTAGTACTCTCTTGGGAGTAGGAGGAAGAATAAGTTGGATATGTAGAGGAGTGGGAATAGAGATATAAGGTAGCAGATCAATAATTTGACATTATTCTAGGTGTTAACTAACTATCAAGATATCATGCCACCATTGACTGTCACAACATGGTAGTGTAGTTTAATATACCAGGGGAGGAGTACTTTGAGTATGAGCTAAAAGTGTAGAGACCTACCAGATTATGTACTTATGAGATGTGGGGAAAAAGTATGTTAGCAACTATATCTGTTGAAGCTAGGGAGATAGAGTTTAACATTAATTTTGTACAAGTATGGTACCTATATCAAAACTAGTTTACAAGATGGCACTAGTGGAATTGGAAGAACAAAGGAAATAGTTACAAGAGCTACAGGAAAACAGTTTCATAAGACCTAGTGTCACTCCTTGGGGTGTATTAGTCTTGTTCATGAAGAAGAAAGATGGAAGCATGAGACTTTGTATAGACTACGAAGAGTTAAACAAGGTCACTATCAAGAACAGTAATCCTCTTCCCAAGATCGATGACTTGTTTGACCAGTTGCAAGGAGCTTAGGTGTTCTCCAAAGTATATTTGAGATCAAATTGGCATCAATTAAGAATTAAAGAAGAATACATTTAAAAAACAACATTTTGGACTAGATATGGGTACTACGAGTTTCAAGTAATAACCTTTAGACTGAGGAATGCACCAGCTGCATTCATGGACTTAATGAATAGTGTATTTGGGGATTTTCTAGATGATTTTGTAATCGTCTTCATAGACGATATCTTAATATACTCCAAAAGTACTAAAGAGCATGAAGAGCACTTGATGCTAGTATTGGGCAGGTTATAACAAGAAAAGTTGTATGCCAAATTCAGCAAATGTGAATTCTAACTAAAATAAGTAGTTTTCTAGATTATGTGGTTAATAGAGATGAGAGCAATAGTGGACTAGCAAAGATTGAAGACAGTTATAGAGGTAACAAGCTTCCTAGGTTTGGTAGGCTACTATAGGAGATTTCTAGAGGGGTTTTCTAAAATAGCAACTCCCCTCACCAGATTGAGAAAGAAGAATATGAGATTTGAGTGGGATGATAGATGTGAAGCCAGCTTTCAAATGCTAAAAGAGAAAATTGTGTCAACACTAGTTTTGACCTTACCTAAGAGTGGGGAAGAATTTACAGTATATAATGATGCGAAAATCTAATGAATTGAGTTGTGAGATCCAACAACAAACAATCAATATCTTGAACCACCTAAATTTTGCAATTTTGGATTAAAAAAAAAAAAGAAATTACTGACCCGTTGTCTATGGAGACAAGAACCGGTAATATATATATATAATAAGAACAAAAGAAAAAGAAATTATTAACCCGTTGCCTATAAGAGACAAGAACCAATAATATAAACCAAGCTTGAACCCACAAGATCAAAACCCTAGCTACTTATTCAAAAAGAACAGATATGAGAAATGACTCTTCAATTAAAAATTTGTCCATCCTCCTCAACACAACTTTTGATGCCCTATTTATAGAATTTCAAGGCTAATTAATGAAAAAAAAACCATCTACATTCCCATTAACAACCTACTACCAAAGAAAATTAAATGTGCTCTTAACTACACTAATAACTATTTTGTGATGTAAGCGACCTCAATTATCTTCTAGAATCCCTAATTACTGCCTTGGTTGATTTGGGCTCCATTTTCTTGGGCTTGTATGACATTAATGAATTTAGGTTCGGCCCAACTCAATGTCTCTAAATTCATTCCAGATTTGACTTCATCCACATTCCCATTAACAACCCACTACCAAAGAAAATTAAAGGTGTTTTCTTATTCTACTTCCCATTTAAACCTAACATCCTTTTTTATTACTTCAGTTAATGGGGTAGCCAATGTACTAAAATTATGCACAAAACGTCTACAAAACTAGCTAACCCAAGAAAACTTCTTACCTCTGTTAGTGATTTAGGAGATGGCTAATCCTTGATGGCTTGCACCTTTTCTTCATCCACTTGTATTCCACTTGCTGTAATAAGAAAACCCAAGAACACCACTCGATCTATACAAAAACTGCACTTTTTCAAATTGGCATATAATTTTTCTTGTCTCAACACATCAACAATAGCCCTAAGATGTTCCATATGCTCATCAAAGCTCTTACTATAAACTAGAATATCATCAAAGTATACAAGGACAAATTTTCTAATGAATGCAAGCAAAACATGATTCATTAGTCTCATGAATGTACTAGGTGCATTAGTTAATCTCAATGGCATCACTAACCACTCATACAAACCATGTTTTGTTTTGAAAGTTGTTTTCCATTCATCACCCTCTTTCATTCTAATTTGATGATAGCTACTCTTTAGATCTATTTTTGAAAATATCAATAATCCATGCAATTCAGAAGCATATAATCCAAACGAGGTATAGGGTGCCGATACTTCACTATGATTTTGTTAATGGCTCGGCAATCTACACACATGCGCCATGTCCTATCTTTCATGGGCACCAACAATACTAGAACGGTGCATGGGCTCATGCTTTCTCGAATATGTCCTTTGGCCATTAACTCTTCCACTTGCCGTTGTAGCTCCTTTGTCTCCACAGGATTTTCCCTATAAGCTAGTTGATTTAGAATCATCGCTCTAGGAATAAAGTCAATCTGATGCTCAATCTCTCGTTTTGGTGGTAGACCATTAGGTACTTCATTGGGAAAGACGTCCTTATAATCCTGCAAAAGAGAAAACACACAACTAGGCAAAGGAGTGTCAAGGTCAGAATTCGCAAACATGGCCTCCTTATATACAAACAGAATCATTGGTCTTCCAACCTTAAGTGCACTCTTGATCACTCGTTCTCTTGCAAAGAAACTCATTCTTTTCTCTTTTCCCTCACCTACAGCCAATCACTCTTGCTTTTCTCTCCTAGAGATTTTACCTTCTCACTTCTCACCACCACTTATATTTCTTTCAATTTCATTTTTCCACTTCTTTTGTTTCTCGGCTTCTACCTCACTTTCCTCACAAATGGCTTTTTTAAACCGCAGTTGATCTTCATACACCTGGCTTGGCGTCATTGGCATCAATGTAACTTTCTTTCCATCCTTCACAAATGAGTACTGATTTTTGTACCCATCATGAATGGCTCTCCTGTCAAATTGCCAAGGCCTTCCAAGTAAAAGATGACTAGCATGCATAGGTACAACATCACAAAGGACCTTATCCATATATTTCCCGATTGAAAACATCATGTGGACCTGCTTGTCAACCTTCACTTCTCCACATTCATTCAGCCATTGCAACTTGTACGGCTTGGGATGTTTTAGAGTGGACAAACCTAATTTATCCACAAGTATGTTACTTGCTACATTAACACAGCTACCTCCATCTATGATCAAACTACACACCCTGTCTTGTACATGGCATCGAGTGTGAAAAATATTGTCCGTTGCACATTATCATTCTCTTCTTGTTTAACTTGCACATTCAGGGAACGCATAATGACCAATGACCTACCTTCTATAGCATATTCACAATCACTAGCATCTTCTAACTGTAGCATAGTATCACTAGCACAATCAGAGCCATCATCATCAGTTTCAATCTCCCCACCTTCACGGTTGATCATCACTCTTTGATTTGGATATTGAGATGCCATATGCCCAATCCTCAATGATGCGAAATCCAACGAATTGAGTTCTAAGACCCAACTACAAACAATCAATATCTTGAACCGCCTAAACTTCCAATTTTGGATTAAAAAAAATTACTGACCCGTTGTCTATGGTGATAAGAACCGATAATATATATATAATAATAAGAAAAAAAAAGAAATTATTGACCTGTTGCCTAAAAGAGATAAGAACCAATAATATAAACCGAGCTTGAACCCACAAGATCGTAACCCCGGCTGCTTGTTGAAAAGGAATAGATATGAGAAATGACACTTCAATTGAAAAATTCGTCCATTCTCCTCAACACAACTTTTGATGCCCTATTTATAGAGTTCCAAGGCTAATTAATGAAAAAAATAAAAAAACCATCCACATTCCCATTAACAACCCACTACCAAAGAAAATCAAATGTGCTCTTAACTACACTAATAACTATTTTGTGATGTAAGTAATGACCTCATTTATCTTCTAGAATCCCTAATTACTGCCTTGGCTAATTTGGGCTCCATTTTCTTAGGCTTGTATGACATTAATGAATTTGGGTTCGGCCCAACTCAATGTCTCCAAATTCATTCCAGATTTGACTTCATTTTCAAAAATGATCTTCACAAAGCCTTGCATAGCTTGCTTGATCTGTTTTGCTCGCACCCTTGTGACTGGCCCTTGGGTATTTGTAGTTCCTCAATTCCACTTAGATTGCATTTGTCCTCTTCAATACACAAACCTTGAGATGGTCCCCCATCATATAGTGGTGCCTTAGCTCAAGGATTGGGATGTGTGTTGATGCAAGGCGGTCAAGTAATAACTTGTGTCTCCTGCCAACTAAAGCCTTATGAGAAGAACTATCTAATTCCTGACTTGGAGTTAGCAGCTGTGGTATCAGCTTTGAAGCTATGGATGCATTACTTGTATGGTGAAATGTGCAAAATCTTTACAGATCAACGGAGCTTGAAGTATATCTTCACTTAGAAGGAGTTGAATATGAGACAAAGAAGATGGTTGGAGCTGATTAAAGATTTGACTTGGAGATACAATATCATCTAGGAAAGGCTAATGTAGTGGCAAATGCCTTTAGTAGAAAGAAATAGAGTAATGTAGCCACTCTCATCACTTCATAGAAAGAACTATTAGAAGACATGTACAAACTAGAACTAGAGATCTTAACACAAGAAGTAAGCGTAAAAATGGCTACCTTAAGAATATAGCCAGCCATAATGGACAGAATTAAAGCTGGTTAAATAGAAGATAAAGATATTTAAGAGATCAAGAGCAAAATGGAATAGGGCAAGGCTCTAGAATTCAATTTGGATGTTGAGGGATATAAAATGAGGCTAAGTGTGCCAAACGATGCAAAATTGAAGAAAGAGATAATGAAGGTGATGGGTGTCGAATCCAACAAAAATAAAACCTACTCCTAGACAATTATATAATTTGCATATAGTGGTGAGTAGGGTCGAATCCACAGGGATTGGTAAAGATATTTCTATTCAAAGAGAACAATAAGAAAAAGGAAAATGGGGGGGGGGGGGGGGGGGGGGGGTGGGTTTGTTTGTGAATCAAATAAAGTAAAACAAGGTAAGAAAATCAGATACTGGTAAAAGCCTAGCCAAAGGAATCAAGATGGTTTAATTCTAGGAATTGATCATCGATGCAAATGTTCTCTATTCTTGTTCTAGATAAATTGGTTATGGTTATTAACAAGCTCTAACAACCTATCTCTCCTTACTTCCTCGATAACCTCAGACAAGCGCTTTGAATTATTTCTCTTATTGATTAAACAACCCTTAGACAAGCGCTTAGGATTTAATCTATCAATAGCATTAAGATCTAGAGAGACCACCAATTCATGCCAGTAGATTATAAGATAACCTATTTAAACATGATCACACACCTCCATAACATGAATTCAATCATCTCTTTTATAACCAAACATGTTATTGCGTCACTAAGACTATAACAATCAAACAATTACGGATTTGACGTGCTAGTTGACAATATATTAACTTGCTAATTGAGTAGAAGAGCTCTATTCATACCAATCAACAAAGATAATAATGACAAAACGATCAGAAGATATATGAATACCCGAAAGCAAAGAATAGAATAAATACAAGTCAATTAGACCTCACAATTCGTGGAGAATTAAACATCTATGACCCTTTGGCTAGAAAAGTAGCTTAGCTACACATGTTCATCAATAAAACGAAAATAAAAGATAGAAACATAATGAACCCGGTTGCTTGCTCTGCCTCCGCGTTTCCTTCTTCAAGATCCAAGATTCCAAGATCAAAAGTTGTCCTAACCTCTAGGGTTGGCTCTATTTATACTATTAGATGGATAGCATGTGATCTTTTGCTAGCAAGATACGAAAATATCTTTCCTTTTTCAAGTAGATTTCGAGAAGTGAAGATACGTCTGCCTGGCACGCCCCACCACACGGCCGTGGGTTAAGCCGTACCATCCTCTGTGCATATTCTTCAAGTCTTCAACCACGTCCAGTGTGTAGCACGGTTACACACACGGCCAGATTTCAAGCCGTGCCTTCATCTGTGTATAATCTTCAAGTCTGCATCCGTGTCCAGTGTGTAGCACGGTTACAACCACGGCTAGATTTCAAGCCGTGTCTTCATCTGGTTGATGTTCCACACTTTCTTCTCCTTGGCACATCTATCTTCCACCACGGCTTCAAGCACGGTTTATCCCACGGGTTCCACCACGGCCGTGCCTTAAGCCGTGTCTCTCTCTGTTCAAAGTCCTCATTTTCGCCTTCTTGTCCAGTGTGTAACACGGTTTGAACCTTGGCCGTGCCTCAAACCGTGCTTCCTCCGGTGGTGTAATTTCTTGTCTTGATCCAAGTTGTAGATGACTACTCTAAAATACTTGAATTAGCATCCTTGACTCCATTTAACCTGATTTATCACGATGATAGAATTAAAGTACCATTTCCTTATGATTTCTATAAAATCAATAATAATTTAACACAATTTATACTATAACGATTGAGTATAAAATGGCTGTATCAAATTCCCCCACACTTAAACTCTTGCTTGTCCTCAAGCAATTGCATCAAATCAATTGAGAAATCTATCATAGATTATACAAACTTTCTTTTCATCATTCCAAGCATCTATTCATTTGTAATTCATGACTTGTAGTTTAATGTCTACTACTTCAACCCAATTGGTTTCCTGTGATCAAATTACTATGGACAAAATTCAATAGCTAATCTAAACAAAACAAACTTTAATCCTCATGTTTAGCAAAAGAATTTTTATTCCAAAAGTAAATACTTAATCCACTAAGGAAAAAACACCCAATTAAACTTCATTGATCATTAGCAAACATATAATCCATGCAACATAAAGTAAAAGCATATAGTATAAGCTCTTTGCTAGATATTCTCCCTTTTATACATCTTTGTTTTATTCAATGAATGTTTACATTCATGTTCTTTTGATTTATTCAAGCATCTATTTTGACGGGTTTTTGCCCGCTTCTTTTCATGAACTTTTGCCTTTTTCGCCCTTATCGTTATAGTGAGTTCATTGAGTCGGCAACATCCCGAGCTCATCACTCAAGTGACCGAGTTTTGAGATACCCCTACGGACTCTTCCTCACTCTAACATTCAAGTTTGAATACTCTTAACTCAATTAGTTGAATCATTGGTGTAATGGCTATGCTTGATTCTTTTTTTTTTTTTCGCTAAGTGTTATGATTGCTTTACAAACAACTTCAAAGAGTATACAGTAGCTAATATAACCTAGAAGTAAACTTGTTTATTTTTCACTTAGGGACTCGACTTACTCTTAGACTTCCAATTCTGAAGCTAAATACAAAGTAAATTTGTTTCTTAAAGATTTCACTACTTAATTTTAACCATGTATTCTAATCACAGCAGTGGGTGAGTAAAACATTTGAACAAGTCAATTTCACATTTTGTAGATGCTTATTACAACATTTAGTACAATCTCTAGATTTCATGATAATTTTGAAAAACTTTGGCTTAAAATTGCTTAAGGACAAACATTCAGAGTATAAGTTAGTTCTCTATTCTCTATATTT
This sequence comes from Laguncularia racemosa, assembly GCA_037954665.1. Lineage (NCBI taxonomy): Eukaryota > Viridiplantae > Streptophyta > Magnoliopsida > Myrtales > Combretaceae > Laguncularia > Laguncularia racemosa. Next base: position 504,256 of record JBBMOL010000201.1, on the reverse strand, counting down.
TATTATCCTCTCCCCCACACTTAGCTTGAACAGTGTCCTCACTGTTCCTAGTTCAGCACAATTGAAGAGGAATTAACAACACAAACGACATTAGAGAATAAGAGAAAGGAAATATTGGTACTTCCCTGGTATTGGAGTGCTCCCTTTAAGCTCTGGAAAGTGTCATCTAATGATATGTATCCTTGCTGCAGCCGATCCAAAGAGTTCAAAACTACACTAAAATCAAATCAAACTAAACTAAAACAAAACAAAACTAAAACAAACCAAAACTAATGCAAAACAATTTTATTTTATTTTTTATTTTTTATTTTTTTACATGGGTTGCCTCCCATAAAGCGCCTTTCTTTAACGTCTTTGGCTAGACGTTCCTGGCTAAATATTCGGATAAGGATTTTGATTCCAGCCTTGGTGCCTGAGGTGATGGGTTAATAATATCCGCAATAAAAATAGGAGATGGGTTAATAACATCCGCAACAAAAACAGGGGAGATATCGTTAGGGTGTTTCATGGCATCATAAATATGAAATTTAATCACTTCACCATCAAACTCCATAGTGAGGGTGCCATCATTTACATCGATTTTCGTTTTAGAAGTCTTAAGGAATGGTCACCCTAATAATATCAGTGATGAAGTATGAGAATCACTATCGTCCATGTCAAGCACATAAAAATCAGTAGGAAAAACCAACCCATTGACTTGAACTAAAACATCCTCTAGAACTCCCTCAGGATAAACATTGGACCTATCAGCAAGTTGAACAATAATACCCGTTTCCTTTAAAGGACCAACATTTAAACGTTGATAAACAGACAAAGGCATGACATTGATAGAAGCTCCTAGATCACACATGGCTTTAGCGATTCCAAGACTACCTATTTTGCAAGGAATGGCGAACATACCTGGGTCCTTACATTTAGGAGGAAGCTTCTTCTAAATAATAGCTGAAACATTTTCACTCACACTAATCTTTTCATTGCCTTTCATTTTCCTTTTGTTAGTGCACAAGTCCTTGAGGAATCTACCATAGCGAGGTATTTGCTTAATTGCATCAAGTAAAGGAATATTTACCTCGACTTTACCGAACGTTTCCAGAATCTCTTTTTCTTCCGCTTCCTTCTTGGATTTCGCTAATCTGGAGGGGAAAGGAGGTGGTATCAATGTGACCTTCGATGGCTCATCTAGAGACTTGCTAATCTGGTCGCCCTGCTGGCTCGGAGTCGAAGTCTCTTTCTTGGTCTCTTCCTCAAGATTAGACGGATTTCCTTTCTTATTTGATCCCTGCAATTTTGTTCCACTTCTCAAGGTAATTGCATTAACGCTTTGCTTCGGGTTTGTAATAGTTTGAGAAGGTAACTTACCTTGAGTTTCTAACCTATTGATAGCTGAAGCAAGTTGGCTTACCTGATGCTCCAAGTTTTGAATGCTTTGCTTTGTTTCCTCCTGAAATTGTTTGGTATTCACGGCTAGAGACTTAACAATATCCTCAAGGGGCATACCTGAAGTGGAAGGAGCTTGGGGTACGTGGTGTGATGGCTTTGGCTAGAATTGTTGGACATGTTGAGGGTTATTGCCATATCGGAAGTTAGGATGATCCCTCCATCCGGGATTGTAAGTGTTTGAATAGGGATCATATTTCCTTTGTGCCTGTCCTGGGAATCCGCCTACAGCATTGGCGTGTTCATGGTTGTCATCTTGCAATGTGGGACACATGTCGGTCGGATGACTAGGAGCAGCACAATTCCACAAGCTTTCACCTGTTGGGTATTTCCAAGAGCTAGCTGCTGCACAAGGGAGGTAAGATTGGAAATTCGATGTTCAAGGTTAGACACATTTACCTCATTTACCTTCCTTGAAGACGTATCGTGCCTATACCGAAATTGTTGTGAATTAGCAGCCATAATGGAGATCAATTCCCTAGCTTGACCAGGGGTTTTGTTTACTATGGCGCCTCCACTTGCAGCATCCATCATCTTTCTTTCCATCGAAAGTAGGCCTTCGTAGAGATATTGGATGAGGAGTTGTTCGGATATCCCATGTTGTGGGCAGCTTGCACATAGTTGCTTGAACCTTTCCCAATACTCATGAAGAGTCTCGGTGTCCCTTTGTTTTATACCACAAATTTCTCTTCTTATACCAGCGGCTCTGGATGCGGGGAAGAATTTGTCCAAGAAGAGCCTTACCATATCTGTCCAAGTGGTGATAGAACCTGGAGGCAAATAAAACAACCAATCTTTAGCTTTAGTACTTAAAGAAAATGGAAAAGCACGTAGCTTGATTTGATCGTCAGTTATTCCTTGCGGCCTCATACTAGAACACACTATATGGAACTCTTTCAAATGCTTATGAGGATCTTCATTCTCAAGACCATGAAATGTAGGTAGCAGATGTATCAACCCAGATTTCAATTCGAATTCCACGGCTAGTTCGGGGTAGTGAATACAAAGTGGTTGTTGATTCACATCCGGTGCAGCCAACTCCCTTAAGGTTCTCTCGAGATTTGCCATGTCATCCTCTTTTTCAAATCAAGGGATGAATCAGACAAGTCCGATACTAAGTTCGGTCCGGGGGATGATCTAGCTTCTTGTCGTAGCCTCTTTAGAGTCTTCTCAATCTCCGGATTATAAGTTAGTTCACCTATCTGAGAAGAACGAGTCATATAAGAATAGAAATAAATTTGACACCAATCCCCGGCAACGGCGCCAAAATTTGATGGCTGTCGAATCCAACAAAAATAAAACCTACTCCTAGACAATTATATAATTTGCATATAGAGGTGAGTAGGGTCGAATCCACAGGGATTGGTAAAGATATTTCTATTCAAAGAGAACAATAAGAAAAAGGAAAATAGGGGGGGGGGGGGGGGGGGGGGGGGGGGGGGGGGGTTTGTTTGTGAATCAAATAAAGTAAAACAAGGTAAGAAAATTAGATACTGGTAAAAGCCTAGCCAAAGGAATCAAGATGGTTTAATTCTAGGAATTGATCATCGATGCAAATGTTCTCTATTCTTGTTCTAGATAAATTGGTTATGGTTATTAACAAGCTCTAACAACCTATCTCTCCTTACTTCCTCGATAACCTCGGACAAGCGCTTTGAATTATTTCTCTTATTGATTAAACAACCCTTAGACAAGCGCTTAGGATTTAATCTATCAATAGCATTAAGATCTAGAGAGACCACCAATTCATGCTAGTAGATTATAAGATAACCTACTTAAACATGATCACACACCTCCATAACATGAATTCGATCATCTCTTTTATAACCAAACATGTTATTGCGTCACTAAGACTAGAACAATCAAATAATTACGGATTTGACGTGCTAGTTGACAATATATTAACTTGCTAATTGAGTAGAAGAGCTCTATTCATACCAATCAACAAAGATAATAATGACAAAACGATCAGAAGATATATGAATACCCGAAAGCAAAGAATAGAATAAATACAAGTCAATTAGACCTCACAATTCGTGGAGAATTAAACATCTATGACCCTTTGGCTAGAAAAGTAGCTTAGCTACACATGTTCATCAATAAAACGAAAATAAAAGATAGAAACATAATGAACCCGGTTGCTTGCTCTGCCTCCGCGTTTCCTTCTTCAAGATCCAAGATTGCAAGATCAAAAGTTGTCCTAACCCTCTAGGGTTGGCTCTATTTATACTATTAGATGGATAGCATGTGATCTTTTGCTAGCAAGATACGAAAATATCTTTTCTTTTTCAAGTAGATTTCGAGAAGTGAAGATACGTCTGCCTGGCATGCCCCACCACACGGCCGTGGGTTAAGCCGTGCCATCCTCTGTGCATATTCTTCAAGTCTTCAACCGCGTCCAGTGTGTAGCACGGTTACATACACGGCCAGATTTCAAGCCGTGCCTTCGTCTGTGCATAATCTTCAAGTCTTCATCCGTGTCCAGTGTGTAGCACGGTTACAACCACGGCTAGATTTCAAGCCGTGTCTTCATCTGGTTGATGTTCCACACTTTCTTCTCCTTGGCACATCTATCTTCCACCACGGCTTCAAACACGGTTTATCCCACGGGTTCCACCACGGCCGTGCCTTAAGCCGTGTCTCTCTCTGTTCAAAGTCCTCATTTTCGCCTTCTTGTCCAGTGTGTAACACGGTTTGAACCTTGGCCGTGCCTCAAACCGTGCTTCCTCTGGTGGTGTAATTTCTTGTCTTGATCCAAGTTGTAGATGACTTCTCTAAAATACTTGAATTAGCATCCTTGACACCATTTAACCTGATTTATCACGATGATAGAATTAAAGTATCATTTCCTTATGATTTCTATAAAATCAATAATAATTTAACACAATTTATACTATAAAGATTGAGTATAAAATGGCTCTATCAGAAGGAGGCACATTACTTAGCCTATACAATACACCCTAGAAGTACCAAAATGTATAAGGACTTGAAGAGTCATTACTAGTGGAGAAACATGAAAAGATAGATAGCTAAGTATGTAGCCAGATGCCTCACATGCCAGCAAATTTCAATAAAACATCAGAGACTAGTTGGAGAGTTACAGCCCTCCCAAATATGAGGGAGAAATAGTGATGTGAAATCCAATGAATTGAGTTGTGAGACCCAACAACAAACAATCAATATCTTGAATTGCCCAACCTTCCAATTTTGGATTAAAAAATAAATTACTGACCCGTTGTTTATGGAGACAAGAACCAGTAATATATATATAATAAGAAGAAAAAAAAGAAGAAATTATTGACCCATTGCCTATAGGAGACAAGAACTAATAATATAAATCGAGCTTGAACCCACAAGATCAAAAACTCTGGTTGCTTGTTAAAAAAGAATAGATATGAGAAATGACTCTTCAATAGAAAAATTCGTCCATCCTCCTCAACATAACTTTTGATGCCCTATTTATAGAGTTCCAAGGCCAATTAATGAAAAAAAAATGATCCCCATTAACAACCCACTACCAAAGAAAATTAAATGTGCTCTTAACTACAATAATAATTATTTTGTGATGTAAGTAATGATCTTAATTATCTTCTAGAATCCCTAATTACTGTCTTGGCTAATTTGGGCTCCATTTTCTTGGGCTTGTATGACATTAATGAATTTGGGTTCGGCCCAACTCAATGTCTCCAAATTCATTCCAGATTTGATTTCATTTTCAAAAATGATCTTCACAAAGCCTTGCATAGCTTGCTTGATCTGTTTTGCTTGTGCCCTTGTGATTGGCCCATAAGGTATTTGTGGTTCCTCAATTCGACTTAGATTGCATTTGTCCTCTTCAATACCCAAACCTTTAGATGGTCCCCCATCATCCTCCCTCTCTTCAAAAGGATTCATCCTCGAATCTAAACCTGTATCAAAGGGAGTAAGATCAGACACATTAAATGTGGCACTAACATTATACTCACTTGGAAAATCCAACTTATATGCGTTGTCATTGATTTTGGCCACCACTTGAAATGTTCCAACTCCTCTTGGATCTAATTTAGTTTGCCTTCAAGTTGGAAACCTTTCTTTCCTCATATGCACCCATACTCAATCTCTAGGTTCAAAAGTTACTCTCTTTCTGCCATTGTTAGCTTGGGTAGCATTCATCTCATTCTACTTCATAATGTGATGTCTTGCTTCTTCATGAATCTTTTTCAACATCTCAACCTTCTTTTTGCCATCTAGACTAGTAATCTCATTTACAGGCAATTTGATGGGTGTCGAATCTAACAAAAATAAAACCTACTCCTGTACAATTATATGATTTGCATATAGTGGTGAGTAGGGTCGAATCCACAGAGATTGGTTAAACTTATTTCTATTCAAGGAGCATAAAAGGGAAAAGAAAAATGGGGGGCTTTTGTTTGTGAATCAAAATAAGGTAAAACAAGGTAAGAAAATCGGATATTAATAAAAGCCTAGCCAAAGGAATCAAGATAGTTTAATTCTAGGAATTGATCATCGATGCAAATGTTTTCTATTCTTAGTTCTAGATAAACTGGTTATGGTTATTAACAAGCTCGAACAACCTATCTCTCCTTACTTCCTCGATAACCTCAGACAAGTGCTTTGAATTATTTCTCTTATTGATTAAACAACCATAGACAAGCGCTTAGGATTTAATCTATCAATAGCATTAAGATCTAGAGAGACCACCAATTCATGCCAGTAGATTATAAGATAACCTATTTAAACATGATCACACACCTCCATAACATGAATTCGATCATCTCTTTTATAACCAAACATGTTATTGCGTCACTAAGACTAGAACAATCAAACAATTACGGATTTGACGTGCTAGTTGACAATATATTAACTTGCTAATTGAGTAGAAGAGCTCTATTCATACCAATCAACAAGATAATAATGACAAAACGATTAGAAGATATATGAATACCCGAAACCGAAGAATGGAATAAATACAAGTCAATTAGACCTCACAATTCGTGGAGAATTAAACATCTATGACCCTTTGGCTAGAAAAGTAGCTTAGCTACACATGTTCAACAATAAAACGAAAATAAAAAGTAAAAACATGATGAACCCGGCTGCCGGCTCTGCCTCCAAGATGATCCAAGGTTCTTCAAGATCCAAAGATTCAAAAGCTCCCCTAACCCTCTAAGGTTGGCTCTATTTATATTATTAGAGGGATAGCATGTGATCTTTTGCGAGCAAGATACGAAAATGTCTTTCCTTTTCCAAGTAGATTTCGAGAAGTGAAGATTCGTTTGCCTGGCACGCCCTACCACACGGCCGTGGGTCAAGCCATGCCATCCTCTATGCATATTCTTCAAGTCTTCATCCGCGCCCAGTGTGTACTACGGTTACACACACGGCCAGATTTCAAGCCGTGCCTTCATCTGTGCATAATCCACAAGTCTTCATCTGTGTCCAGTGTGTACCACGGTTAGACCCACGGCTAGATTTCAAGCCGTGCCTTCATCTGGCTGATGTTCCACACTTTCTTCTCCTCGGCACGTCTAGCTTCCACCACGGCTCCAAGCACGGTTTCTCCCACAGCTTCCACCACGGCCGTGCCCTAAGCCGTGTCTCTCTCTGTTCAAAGTCCACATTTTCGTCTTCTTGTTCAGTGTGTAACACGGTGTGCGCTTTGGCCATGCCTCGAACCGTGCTTCCGATACACGGTCGTGTACTTCAACCGTGTATCTTCCTATTGATTCAAAACGAAGTACACGGTCGTGTGCTTTAATTACACGCCCATGTACTTCCCTCCGGCGGTGTAAATCCTTGTCTTTGAACCAAGTTGTAGATGACTTCTCTAATTTACTTGAATTAGCATCCTTGACTCCATTTAACCTGATTTATCACCATAATAGAATTAAGTACCATTTCCTTATGATTTCTACAAAATCAATAATAATTTAACACAATTTATACTATAAAGATTGAGTATAAAATGGCTCTATCAGATCCCCCCACACTTAAACTCTTGCTTGTCCTCAAGCAATTGCATCAAATCAATTAAGAAATCTGTCATAGATTATACAAACTTTCTTTTCATCATTCCAAGCATCTATTCATTTGTAATTCATTACTTGTAATTTAATGTCTACTACTTCAACCCAATTGGTTTCCTGTGATCAAATTACTATGGACAAAATTCAATGGCTAATATAAACAAAACAAACTTTAATCCTCATGTTTAGCAAAAGAATTTTTATTCCAAAAGTAAATACTTAATCCACTAAGGAAAAACACCCAATTAAACTTCATTGGATATTATCAAACATATAATCTTTGCAGTATAAAGTAAAAGCATATGGTATAAGCTCTTTGCTAGATATTCTCCCTTTTATACATCTTTTTTTTATTCAATGAAGGTTCACATTCATGTTCTTTTGATTTATTTAAGCATCTATTTTGACGGGTTTTTGCCCGCTTCTTTTCATGAACTTTTACCTTTTTTGCCCTTATCGTTATAGTGAGTTCATTGAGTCGGCAACATCCCGAGCTCATCACTCAAGTGACCGGTTTTGAGATACCCCTACGGACTCTTCCTCACTCTAACATTCAAGTTTGAATACTCTTAACTCAATTAGTTGAATCATTGGAGTAATGGCTATGCTTGATTCTTTCTTTCTTTTTTTTTTTTTTTTTTAAGTGTTATGATTGCTTTATAAACAACTTCAAAGAGTATACAGTAGCTAATATAACCTAGAAGTAAACTTTTTTATTTTTCACTTAAGGACTCGACTTACTCTTAGACTTCCAATTCTAAAGCTAAATACAAGGTAAATTTGTTTCTTAAAGATTTCACTACTTAATTTTAACCATGTATTCTAATCACAGCAGTGGGTGAGTAAAACATTTGAACAAGTCAATTTCACATTTTGTAGATGCTTATTACAACATTTAGTACAATCTCTAGATTTCATGATAATTTTGAAAAAATTTTAGCTTAAAATTGCTTAAGGACAAACATTCAGAGTATAAGTTAGTTCTCTATTCTCTATATTTTACTATCCTCGCCCCCACACTTAGCTTGAACAGTGTCCTCACTGTTCCTAATTTAGCACAATTGAAAAGGAATTAACAACTCAAGGAACATTAGAGAATAAGAGAAAGGAAATACTGGTACTTCCCTAGTGTTGGAGTTTTCCCCTTAAGCTCTGGAAAGTGTCATCTGATTATGTGTATCCTTGCTGCAGCTGATCCAAAGAGTTCAAAACTACACTAAAATCAAAACAAACTAAACTAAAACAAAACAAAACTAAAACAAACCAAAACTAATGCAAAACAAAACTTTTTTTTTTTTTACATGGGTTGCCTCTCATGAAGCGCCTTTCTTTAACGTCTTTGGCTAGACGTTCCTGGCTTTAAAAATTCAGATAAGGATTTTGATTCCAGCCTTGGTGCCTGTGGTGATGGGTTAATAACATCCGTAACAAAAACAGGAGAGATATCGTTAGGATGTTTCATGGCATCATAAATGTTAATTTTAATCACTTCACCATCAAATTCCATAGTGGGGTGCCACCATTTACATCGATTTTCGTTTTAGAAGTCTTAAGGAATGGTCGCCCTAATAATATCAGTGATGAAGTATGAGAATCACTATCATCCATGTCAAGCACATAAAAATCAGCAGGAAAAACCAACCCATTGACTTGAACTAAAACACCCTCTAGAACTCCCTCAAGATAAACATTGGACCTATCAGCAAGTTGAACAATAATACCCGTTTCCTTTAAAGGACCAACATTTAAACATTGATAAACAGACAAAGGTATGACATTGATAGAAGCTCCTAGATCACACATGGCTTTAGCAATTCCAAGATTACCTATTTTGCAAGGAATAGTAAACATACCTGGATCCTTGCATTTAGGAGGAAGCTTCTTCTGAATAATAGCTGAAACATTTTCACTCACACTAATCTTTTCATTGCCTTTCAGCTTCCTTTTGTTAGTGCATAAGTCTTTGAGAAATCTAGCATAGCGCGGTATTTTCTTAATTGCATCAAGCAAAGGAATATTTACCTCGACTTTGCGAAAAGTTTCCAGAATCTCTTTTTCTTCCGCTTCATTCTTGGATTTCGCTAATCTGGAGGGGAAAGGAGGTGGTATCAATGTGACCTTCGATGGCTCAACTAAAGACTTGCTAATCTGGTCGCCCTGCTGGCTCGGAGTAGAAGTCTCTTTCTTGGTCTCTTCCTCAAGATTAGACGGATGTCCTTTCTTATTTGATCCCTGCAATTCTATTCCACTTCTCAAGGTAATTGCATTAACGCTTTGCTTCGAGTTTGTAATAGTTTGAGAAGGTAACTTACCTTGAGTTTCTAACCTGTTTACGACTGAAGCAAGTTGGCTTACCTGATTCTCCAAGTTTTGAATGCTTTGCTTTGTTTCCTCCTGAAATTGTTTGGTATTCACAGTTAGAGACTTAACAATATCCTCAAGGGGCATACCTGAAGTGTAAGGAGCTTGGGGTATGTGGTGTGATGGCTTAAGCTGGAATTGTTGGACATGTTGAGGGTTATTGCCATATTGGAAGTTAGGATAATCCCTCCATCCGGGATTGTAAGTATTTGAATAGGGATCATACTTTCTCTACGGTTATCCTGGAAATCCGCCTACAGCATTGGCGTGTTCATGATTGTCATCTTGCAATGTGGGGCACATGTCGGTCGGATGACTAGGAGCAGCGCAAATTCCACAAGCTTTCACCGTTGGGTATTTCCAAGAGCTAGCTACTGCACAAGGGAGGTAAGATTAGAAATTTGATGTTTAAGGTTAGACACATTTACCTCATTTACCTTCCTTGAAGACGTATCATGCCTATACCCAAATTGTTGCGAATTGGCAACCATAATCGAGATGAATTCCCTAGCTTGACCAGGGGTTTTGTTTACTATGGCGCCTCCACTTGCAGCATCCATCATCTTTCTTTCCATCGGAAGTAGGCCCTCGTAGAAGTATTGGATAAGGAGTTGTTCAGATATCCCATGTTGTGGGCAGCTTGCACACAATTGCTTGAACCTCTCCCAATACTCATGAAGAGTCTCGGTGTCCCTTTGTTTTATACCACAAATTTCTCTTCTTATACCAGCGGCTTTGGATGCGGGGAAGAACTTGTCCAAGAAGAGTCTTACCATATCTGTCCAAGTGGTGATAGAACCTGGAGGCAAATAAAACAACCAATCTTTAGCTTTAGTACTTAAAGAAAATGGAAAAGCACGTAACCTGATTTGATCGTCGGTTATTCCTTGCGGCCTCATACTAGAACACACTATATGGAACTCTTTCAAATGCTTATGAGGATCTTCATTCTCAAGACCATGAAATGTAGGTAGCAGATGTATCAACCCAGATTTCAATTCGAATTCCACAGCTAGTTCGGGATAGTGAATATAAAGTGGTTGTTGATTCACATCCGGTGCAGCCAACTCCCTTAAGGTTCTCTCGAGATTTGCCATGTCGTCCTCTTTTTCAGAATCAGACAAGTTCGATACTAAGTTCGGTCTAGTGGATGATCTAGCTTCTTGTCGCAACCTCTTTAGAGTCTTCTCAATCTCCGGATTATAAGTTAGTTCACCTGTCTGAGAAGAACGAGTCATACAAGAATAGAAATAAATTTGACACCAATCCCCGGCAGCGGCGCCAAAATTTGATGGGTATCAAATCTAACAAAAATAAAACCTACTCCTGGACAATTATATGATTTGCATATAGTGGTGAGTAGGGTCGAAACCACAGAGATTGGTTAAACTTATTTCTATTCAAGGGAATAAAAGGGAAAAGAAAAATGGGGGGGGGGGGGGGGGGGTTGTTTGTGAATCAAAATAAAGTAAAACAAGGTAAGAAAATCGGATATTAATAAAAGCTTAGCCAAAGGAATCAAGATAGTTTAATTCTCGGAATTGATCATCGATGCAAATGTTTTCTATTCTTAGTTCTAGATAAACTGGTTATGGTTATTAACAAGCTCTAACAACCTATCTCTCCTTACTTCCTCGATAACCTCAGACAAGCGCTTTGAATTATTTCTCTTATTGATTAAACAACCCTAGACAAGCGCTTAGGATTTAATCTATCAATAGCATTAAGATCTAGAGAGACCACCAATTCATGCCAGTAGATTATAAGATAACCTATTTAAACATGATCACACACCTCCATAACATGAATTCGATCATCTCTTTTATAACCAAACAAGTTATTGCGTCACTAAGACTAGAACAATCAAACAATCACGGATTTGACGTGCTAGTTGACAATATATTAACTTGCTAATTGAGTAGAAGAGCTCTATTCATACCAATCAACAAGATAATAATGACAAAACGATCAGAAGATATATGAATACCCGAAATCGAAGAATAGAATAAATACAAGTCAATTAGACCTCACAATTCGTGGAGAATTAAACATCTATGACCCTTTGGCTAGAAAAGTAGCTTAGCTACACATGTTCAACAATAAAACGAAAATAAAAAGTAAAAACATGACGAACCCGGTTGCCGGCTCTGCCTCTGAGATGATCCAAGGTTCTTCAAGATCCAAAGATTCAAAAGTTCCCCTAACCCTCTAGGGTTGGCTCTATTTATATTATTAGAGGGATAGCATGTGATCTTTTGCGAGCAAGATATGAAAATGTCTTTCCTTTTCCAAGTAGATTTCGAGAAGTGAAGATTCGTTTGCCTGGCACGCCCTACCACACGGCCGTGGGTCAAGCCATGCCATCCTCTGTGCATATTCTTCAAGTCTTCATCCGCGCCCAGTGTGTACCACGGTTACACACACGGCCAGATTTCAAGCCGTGCCTTCATCTGTGCATAATCTACAAGTCTTCATCCGTGTCCAATGTGTACCACGGTTAGACCCACGGCTAGATTTCAAGCCGTGCCTTCATCTGGTTGATGTTCCACACTTTCTTCTCCTTGGCACGTCTAGCTTCCACCACGGGTCCAAGCACGGTTTCTCCCACGGCTTGCACCACGGTCGTGCCCTAAGCCGTGTCTCTCTCTGTTCAAAGTCCACATTTTCGTCTTCTTGTTCAGTGTGTAACACGGTGTGCGCCATGGCCGTGCCTCAAACCGTGCTTCCGATACACGGCCGTGTACTTCAATCGTGTATCTTCCTATTGATTCAAAACCAAGTACACGGCCGTGTGCTTTAATTACACGCCCATGTACTTCCCTCCAGCGGTGTAAATCCTTGTCTTTGAACCAAGTTGTAGATGACGTCTCGAATTTACTTGAATTAGCATCCTTGACTCCATTTAACCTGATTTATCACCATAATAGAATTAAGTACCATTTCCTTATGATTTCTACAAAATCAATAATAATTTAACACAATTTATACTATAAAGATTGAGTATAAAATGGCTCTATCAACAGGCAAAGGAATCAAATCCAGTGCGTTCAAAGGATTGAAACCATATACAATCTCAAAATGAGAAAAACCAGTAGAAGAATGCACAACTCGATTGTATGCAAACTCAATGAATGGAATGCATTCTTCCCAAGATTTCAAATTCTTCTTTATCACAGCACGCAAAAGAGTAGTTAATGTCCTATTCACTACTTGAGTTTGTCCATTGGTTTGTGGGTGACATGTAGTAGAAAATAACAACATTGTTCCCATTTTACCCCACAAAACACGCTAAAAATGACTGAGGAATTTGACATCTCTATCACTTACTATGCTCCTAGGCACTCTATGCAAACACACGACTTCTCTAAAGAACAATTCAGCAACATGCGTAGTATCATTAATCTTGTGACATGGAATAAAATGTGCCATTTTCGAAAAACGATCCACAATCACAAAAATGGAATCTCTACCTCTCTTAGACCTAGGTAAACCAAAAAAATCCATCGAAACATCAGTCCAAGGTTCATTAGGTACTGGTAAAGGCATGTATAGACCATGTAGTTTGACTCTAGACTTAGTTTTCTTACATGTGATGCATCTAGAGCAAACTCTTTCCACATCTCTTTTCATATGAGGCCAAAAGAAATGTTCTTTCAACACATCTAATGTCTTAGCAATACCAAAATGACCCATAAGACCTCCACCAGGCGACTCTAGCACAAGCAACTCTCACATTGAACACCTAGGAATGCATAGCTTGTTCTCCCTAAAAGGAATCCATTGTGTCTATAGAATTTATCAAATGCACCCTTTTCACAAGCATGATACACAACATGAAAATCAGAATCTTGTATACACAATTCCCTTTTGTGTTTAAATCCAAGCAATTTAGCTCCATGAATAGTGATAAGAGCATACTTGCGAGATAGGGCATCTGCTACCACATTTTCCTTACCTTGCTTGTATTGGATCACATATGGAAACATCTCTATAAACTCAACCCATCTTGCATGTCTTTTGTTCAACTTGCCTTAGGCCTTCAAATACTTCAAAGATTCAAGATCTGTGTGAATAACAAATTCTTTCGACGATAAGTAGTGCTGCCACGTCTCCAATGCACGCACTAACGCATAGAGCTCCTTATCATACGTCGGGTACTTTAAAGCAGCTTCATTTAGCTTCTCACCAAAGTAAGCAATAGGACGCTTCTCCCGCGTCAAAACAGCTCCTAAACTAAACCCGCAGGCATCACATTTGATCTCAAAAGTTTTGGAAAAATCAGGCAAAACTAACAATGGAGCAGAACATAACTTTTCTTTTATCACATTAAAGGCATTTTCTTGTTCTATTCCCCATTGAAACCCAACATCCTTTTTTATTACTTCAGTTAATGGGGCAGCCAATGTACTAAAATTATGCACAAAACTTCTATAGAAACTAGTTGACCTAAGAAAACTTCTTACCTCTCTTAGCAATTTAGGAGATGGCCAATCCTTGATAGCTTGCACCTTTTCTTTATCCACTTCTTTTCCACCTGCTGCAACAAGAATACCCAAGAACACCACTTGATCTATACAAAAACTACACTTTTTCAAATTGGCATATAATTTTTCCTGTCTCGGCACATCAACAACAGCCCTAAGATGTTCCATATGCTCATCAAAGCTCTTACTATACACCATAATATCATCAAAGTATACAACAACAAAATTTCCAATGAATGCACGCAAAACATGGTTCATTAGTCTCACGAATGTACTAGGTGCATTAGTTAACCCGAATGGCATCACTAACCACTCATACAAACCATGTTTTGTTTCGAACGCTGTTTTCCATTCATCACCCTCTTTGATTCTAATTTGATGATAGCCACTCTTTAGATCTATTTTTCGAAAATATCACGGATCCATGCAATTCATCAAGCATATCATCTAAACGAGGTATAGGGTGTCGGTACTTCACTGTGATTTTTTAAAGGGCTCGGCAATCTACACACATGTGCCATGTCCTATCTTTCTTGGGCACCAACAATACTGGAATTGGGCACGGGCTCATGCTTTCTCGAATATATCCCTTGGCCATTAAGTCTTCCACTTGCCGTTGTAACTCCCTTGTCTCCACAGGATTCACCCATAAGCTGGTTGATTTGGGATCACCGCTCCAAGAGCAAAGTTAATCTGATGCTCAATCCCTCGTTTTGGTGGTAGACCATTAGGTACTTCATCGGGAAAGACGTCCTCATAATCCTGCAAAAGAGAAAACACACAACTAGGCAAAGAAGTGTCAAGGTCAGAATTCGCAAACATGGCCTCCTTATATACAAGTAGAATCATTGGTCTTCCAACCTTAAGTGCACTCTTGATCTCTTGTTCTTTTGCAAAGAAACTCATTCTTTCCTCTTTTCCCTCACCTACACCGAGCACTCTTGCTTTTCTCTCCTAGAGATTTTACCTTCTCTCTTCTCACCACTCATATTTCTTTCAATTTCATTTTCCCTCTGCTTTTGTTTCTACAAATGGCTTTTTTAAACTGCAGTTGATCCCCATACACCTGGCTTGGCGTCATTGGCATCAATGTAAGTTTCCTTCCGTCCTTCACAACTGAGTATTGATTTTTGTACCCATCATGAATGGCTCTCCTGTCAAATTGCTAAGGCCTTCCGAGTAAAAGATGACCAGCATGCATAGGTACAACATCACAAAGGACCTTATCCATATATTTCCCGATTGAAAACATCACGTGGACCTACTTTTTAACCTTCACTTCTCCATATTCATTCAGCCATTGCAACTTGTACGACTTGAGATGTTTTAGAGTGGACAAACCTAATTTATCAACAAGTATGTTACTTGCTACATTAACACAATTACCTCCATCTATGATCAAACTACACACCCTATCTTGTACATGGCATCGAGTGTGAAAAATATTGTCTTGCTGCACATTGTCATTCTCTTCTTGTTTAACTCGCACGTTTAGGGAACGCATAATGACCAATGACTTGCCTTCTACAGCATATTCACAATCACTAGCATCTTCTAACTGTGGCACAGTATCACTAGCACAATCAGAGCCATCATCATCAGTTTCAATCTCCCCACCTTTGCGCATGATCATCACTCTTTGATTTGGACATTGAGAAGCTAAATGCCCAATCCCCGAACACTTAAAACATTTAATGTCCCGATTTCTTAAAGTTTGAGATGATGAGTTACCTCTCTCCTTAGCGGCCTATGGGCACTTCTTCAAGTTCCGCCATCATAGGCCGTGAACCCAGGTTCCTCTTCCCTTTTCCCCCCTGTCCACTTTCCACGAGAGTGGGAATTCGAGTAGTTATGGTTCCCAACTTGAGTGACTTTTGCTTCTTTGAGTTGTCGCTCAACTTTCATGGCCATATGCACCATATCCTCCAACTCCACATAGTGTTGTAATTCTATAATGTTGGCGATGTCACGATTTAGTCCACACAGGAATCTAGCCATTATAGCCTCATGGTCCTCCTCCACATTAGCTCGTATTAAGACTATTTCCATCTCCTTATAATAGTCTTCAACACTCTTCGACCCTTGTTTGAGGCTTTGCAGCTTAAGGTGCTGATCTCGATAATAATGTGATGGGGTAAATCGTCTTCTCATGGCAGCCTTCATCTCCTCCCAATTGGCAATTGGTCGTTCACCATTTCTCCGTCAAGATAAGATCAATTGATCCCACCAAACAATGCATAATCTATAAATTCCACTGCTGCAAGCTTTACTTTCTTCTCCTCAGAGTAATTGTGGCAATCGAAAACTTGCTTAACCTTTCTCACCCATTCAAGGTGGATGTCAGGATCATTCCTCCCTTGAAAAGGAGGAATTGTCATTTTGATGCTCTCGATATTTCTATCAACTCCATCTCTAACTCTGTTATTGGCGCGGTCATTCCGACATCGATCGTATCTTTCATCCTCTTCTTCTTCAGCAGATTCGTCTCGAGGCGCGACTGGTCGATGTACTTATCTCCGTACAGGAGGGATTCCCATAGGAAGTCTTGTTTGCAATTCGTTGATCCGCTCATCTTATCTATCCGTTCGGTCACGAATTTCTTCGAACACCACATGTACGCGCTCAAACTGTTGCTGCGTAGCTCTCAATAGAAAGGATTGATTGGGTTCATCCCCTTGATTCTCGTGCTCTGGCATGATGACGATCCTGAAAGAAATTCAGTTATGAAGTCCTCACACACTCCCTCACGTGTTTCCACTAAAAAAAGTCTATCTACACTCGTGTTGCACACAGATTAATGGCTTTTACCCTCCATTACACTCACCCACTCTTGCCTTTTACCACTTTTGTTTTCCCAGACAATATTCTTTAAGAACACAACAATTGAAAAAAACTAGAGTAGTCACTTGTAAAACTCAAACATCAGTTCATATAATTAGCTCAAAAAGGGGCTAGGAAGATAGTGATTAAGAAAACACAAAGACGGTAAGAAGAAACAACACCGTTGAAGTAATGCTTAATAGAAGAATAAATTCATTGTGGAGTATAGTATGTAAGGAATCAACTTGGGCATTGATGATGATAGAAGATAAGACAAGAGAATTTTTTTTTCTTTTCTTTTTTTCTTTTTTTTTTTTGCTAATTTTTTTTCTTTTTTTTTTCAACTTTTGTTTGCTATTTTGTTTTTCGAAATGACACTTAATAGGAACAGTGGAACAATATTATTGAAGAAATAAATGAAATTTTAATAAGGAATATGAAGGATAAAGGATAATAACCTGATTGAGAACCAACCTGGCTCTAATACCAAAAATGATGCGAAATCAAACGAATTGAGTTGTGAGACCCAACTACAAACAATCAATATCTTAAACCGCCTAAACTTCCAATTTTGGATTAAAAAAAAATTACTGACCCGTTGTCTATGGAGACAAGAACCAATAATATATATATAATAAGAAGAAAAAAGAAAAGAAATTATTGACCCGTTGCCTATAAGAGATAAGAACCAATAATATAAACCAAGCTTGAACTCACAAGATCAAAAACCCCGGCTGCTTGTTCAAAAAGAACGGATATGAGAAATGACTCTTCAATTGAAAAATTCATTCATCCTCCACAACAAAAATTTTGATGCCCTATTTATAGAGTTCCAAGGCTTTAATGAAAAAAAACCAATCACATTCCCATTAACAACCCACTACCAAAGAAAATTAAATGTACTCTTAACTACACTAATAACTATTTTGTGAAGTAAGCAATGACCTCAATTATCTTCTAGAATCCCTAATTACTGCCTTGGTTAATTTGGGCTCCATTTTCTTGGGCTTGTATAACATTATTGAATTTGGGTTTGGCCCAACTCAATGTCTCCAAATTCATTCTAGATTTGACTTCATTTTCAAAAATGATCTTCACAAAGCCTTGCATAGTTTACTTGTTCTGTTTTGCTCGCACCCTTGGGATTGGCCCTTCGGGTATTTGTAGTTCCTCAATTCCACTTAGATTGCATTTCTCCTCTTCAATACCCGAACCTTGAGATGGTCCCCCATCAAACAGGATGCATTTTGGGAAATAGTGGATAGGTTGACAAAGCTTACTCATTTTATACTTATTAGAGTAGGATACAAGTTGGAAAAACTGGCTCAGATATACAAATAAGAGATAGTTAGACTGCATGGCGTGCTAGTAACCATCACTTCTAATAGAGATATGAGGTTTGTAAGTAGATTCCGAAGTAGCTTACATAAAGCTTTAGGTATCAAACTGCAAGGTACCAAACTACAATTTAGCATAGTGTCCCACCTTTAGATGGATGGTTAATCTAAAATGACTATACAAATACTGGAAGATTTTCTCAGAGCATGTGCACTAGATTTCAAAGGCAACTAGAATGAGCTTATACCTCCAGTAGAGTTTGCCCATTATGAGAGTTATTAGGCAACCATTCAGATAGCTCCATATGAAGCTCTTTATGGAAAAAGGTGTAGATTCCCACTACATTGGGATGAAATGGGAGAAAGACAGATGTTATGGCTAGAATTAGTATAGGAAGCAATGGACAAGGTGAAATTAAATAGGTAAAGAATACAGACAGCTCGGTCTCAATAAAAAAGTTATGTAGACAAAAGTAGATGCCCTTTGGAATTTCAAGTGGGGGACAAGGTCTTGTTAAGAACTTTTCCAACAAAAGGAGTAATCCGATTTGGGTTGAGAAGAAAGTTAAACCTAAGGCATATAGGCTCTTTTGAAATCTTTGAAAGAATAGGTATAGTGGCTTACAAGTTAGTTCTTCTACCAAGTTTGGTTGGAGTATATGACTCATTCCATGTTTCCATGTTGAGGAAGTATGTACCCGACCCAGATTGAATAGTGGCATTGGAACCACTGAATGTGTAGCCAGCTAGAAAGGGAACATGTGCTAAGGCGAAGAACAATAATCCCTCATGTAAAATTACAATAGACCAATCAGATAGAAAGGGAAGTGATGAGGGGATTGGAAGAAGAAATGAGAAAGAAGTATCCAGAACTCTTTTAGAATTAGGTACTTTCGAGGGCAAGAGTTTTTATAGGGGGGGGGTGGGGAAGGTGGGGAGGATGTAATATTTGAATTTTTAAGAATTAGTTAATATATATTGTAACAAAAAGCCAATGACGAGAATGGGATTTTATGAGGAATAAAGGGGGGTTGTCTTTTTGGTCAAGGTATATAAACTTACCAGGACCTCAAGTCCTTCTCTTTTGCCATTCTCACAGTAACAACATTGTGAAAAATAGGAAAAGGAGGAGATGCTTCCTAGAGAAAACATAAAGGTGATTGAGAGGAGGACAACAAGGATCGAATTCGATTTATTCCAGGTAAGACTATTAATGAATTAATGATTATTTCATGTGGAATTGAGGTTATAATCGGTTTTCAACCTTTATGCGGACTATAATCCAAATTTTTGGAATGGACGTAATGAGCATCGCAAATGGATCAAGGATTCGATTGATAGAAATTTCAATGTAAGTATTCTAATTTATGTTAATTGAGGAGAAAATACATGTTTTAGGGTTAAGTTAAGCCTAGGAATAAAGAGAATTAAATTTATGAGAAACTAAAGTTATTAGGGTTCGTGAGAAATTACTGAGAGATACCTGGCCTCCCAATATTATCGTGTTTCAACTGTGTTGAACCCTAAACATACTGAGAGATGCATGACCTATCTGCATAGTTGTGTTTCAATTGTGGTGAATGCAAGACATACCAAGAGATACACGACCTATCTACATCGTCGTATTTCGACCATGTTGAATGCAAGACATACGAAGAGATACCTGACCTGTCTACATGGCCGTGTTTCGAGTGTGTTGAACCTAAAACTCATCGAAAGATACACGACCCTTCAGACGGTCGTATATTAGCCCATGTTAAGCTACACGACCTCTAACATGGTCGTGTTGAATGAAACATAACCTCATTTTATATCTATTTAACTTCTAATTAAGTCAATTTCTATGCAACCTCAATAACTAGTAAGACCTTAGAAACTTTAACAGATTAAGAGAGTTAAGAGTTTATATTAATCTTAGATTAGCACTAAGAAGGACTTGTTGATGTTGTACAAATTCCAGTTTAGCTTAAGTTCTTGAATAAATGTGCTTAAGGATAGGATTTAAGATATGTGTAACTTATGTGTTGATTTGTGCTTGTTTAAGTTAGTATATGTATTGAATTTGATTTAATTAGAAGAATTGGCTTGAGTGTTTAAGTTGTATGTTGTATGTGCTTGGCTCGACCTAAGGACCTGTCATGGTAGATCTTTAAGGAGCACTCCATTGATCCTTGTGTGATGTTGTCTCTAGTGGAGCCATGCTTGGAAAGGATTTGGGTTGAATGTTGACTTAAGTGGTTTAAGTGGACACAAGTGTAGGGCCTATAGTGGTAGTTCTCATCACCAAGTTTAAGTGTTTAAGTGAACATTGGTATAGGACCTATAGTGGTAATTCCGATCACCAAGATTAAGTAGCTTAAGTGTACCATGAGTGTGGGGCCTATAGTGGCAACTCCCATCACTAATTCATGCTCCAACACGTTAAGTGTGTTAAGGGGGTCATGAGTATCTTGTTGTTGCTTTTGGACTTAAATTGTATCATGAAATGGTGCTTGTGTTTAAATACTGCGTAATACATGTGATAACTGTTCATGTTTGTTCATGCACGCGTGCTTGTGTTATATGTGCTAGGCATTAGCTCACCCTTCGGGGAACATTTTTTTTTTTTAGATGCAAGTGTTAAGGGAGATGATGACCTAGAAGATAACCTAGGTTTAGGTAAACCACAAAGAGAGGAAGAAGATGGTTATCTTTACTACTATGGTGATTAAGAATTTGGGAGAATTCTGTTAACTGATTGTGAATGATTTGGAGAATGTTAATTCAGAGTTTTATACACTTTTACTACATTAGATGTTGAATATGGATTTATAAAATTTATTTTGAAGTTGTGGGATGTATTGAATGTCTTTATATAAGAAGGAATTTAGAATAAAAGGGTATCAGAGTTGGTCTAGAGCCTTAACGTGTTCTTATGTGATAAGGATACGTAGTGAGAAATAGCGTGGCCCGAGGTTTTGGGGCATTATAGCTTAGGTGGTATTAGAGCTTTAGGTTTGTGATCTTTAGGGAGTTATGTTTGAAACTATAGAGGATAGGTTAATGATCTTTAGGACTTAAGTTTGATCTCTAGAGCATAGGTGGTTGATCTTAAAGAGCTTAGGTAATGATCCTTAAAACTAAGCGATGATCAATAGACATAAGTTTTAAACAATAGAACATAAGATATGATCTTAGAGGAATTATGCACTTGATCTATAAGATGGTGAAACGTGAAGAGAGTGGGAAAAATATGTGACATTTACTTATTTATTGAATTATTTTCTTATATTATTATTTTACTTGCCTTCTTTTAACTGCTAAGTTATATATATGAGTAGACCCTCAGTATAGTGACATATATGTATATACCTGCACACTATGACACTAACCATAATTGATATTAGCTTTAGTAGATTTGGTTGTCTCTTCTTAAACAGAATACTTCTAAGAAGAATCACCGAATTAGGAGGTGGAAGGGGTGCTAGATGTGACAACCCCAATAAGGAGGAAATCC
Source organism: Laguncularia racemosa (assembly GCA_037954665.1). Classification (NCBI taxonomy): domain Eukaryota; kingdom Viridiplantae; phylum Streptophyta; class Magnoliopsida; order Myrtales; family Combretaceae; genus Laguncularia; species Laguncularia racemosa. Next base: position 482,295 of record JBBMOL010000201.1, on the reverse strand, counting down.
AAAATCCAAAACCACAAGGGGAAAGAGTTCAAATGGTTGAAGAGACGATTCAGCTACTCTATATGGGGAATCACTTGGTGAGACTTCTAGCATAGCAGCAGCAAGCTCCTAATGTCCCATAACACAAGAATGTCAATGAAACCATCAATTTTGATAGGTTGATTAGAGTGGGTAAAGAGTTTAACTCTAGAGTGGATAACCTAATCGATACCGAGGATTAGATATAGGAAATTGAGAAATCCTTTGTTGCCTTTCAGATATCAGAAGACAAGAAGGTAAATTATGCTGCATTCATGTTGAAAGAAACCCAACAAAATGGTAGGCCTTGGTTCCTAGACTTATAGGGAAATGCATGAACTGAACAGTGTTTAAGGAGCTATTTTATCAAAGGTGCTTTTTCAGTAGCTCTAGAGACAAGATAGAGAATGAATACTACAATTGTGAATAATGGGACAAAACAGTTGAAGAATATGAGGCATATATGAACCGCCTCATCCAATTCCTTCCTGAAAATGTGCATAACGATGATAGGTCCTGAGCCAGGAGATTCCTAAGAGGCTTGGACCTAGACTTGCAACTTGCAGTAGGGGCCTTTTAGCTAAATACATATGTTGAAATTGTTGATAAGGCTAAGTACCATGAGCAGAATAAAAAGATCAGTGATGAACAAAGGAGTCGTAGAGTAGCAATAGCTCTAAGAAAGCAATAAGGTGTTGCTTAAATCCACTGTAAGCATGAATTATGTTGATACGAGGTTTAAAGATGAGAAATCCCATAATGTTTATTGTGTGTTGGCATATCTCACCCCATGAGCATGCATTTTCTTTGAGATATTGTGATTGTGTGTCATGCTTGCTTTTTTTCTTTTGGGTTTCACTTAGCTCCAACTAGAGGTAAGGGGTTAGTCTTTCTAACCTCAGGTACTAGAGATGAGGCACAAGGTCAAGGCACTTAAAGTTCAAGGGCATGGGTGTAAGTGTTAGAGGCATACTTTTTAGGGAAATAGAAGGCTTTTTAGGGCATGACATTAAGAAAATACCATGTTACATCATATATAAACATTAGTCTAAATATTTATTTAGCTAGAGCTATGCATTAAGTTAATACAAATACTAAATGTATTCAGACAAGTGGCTATTTTATGAAATAAGAATATGTAAGTTTCATGAGTATAATCATTTATTCAGTTTTACATTAATCTTATCTTCAACTAAAATAAACCATAACAGCTTGCCTCCTAGGCATCAGTGGCTATTTTATGAAATAAGAATGTGTAAGTTTCAAGAGTATAATCATTTATTCAGTTTTACTTTAATCTTATCTTCAACTAAAAGACACCATAATGGCTTGCCTCCTAGGCATCGGGATATGTGGATGTATATGTATGTATGTATGTGACTGTGTGTGATGTATTTAAAATTATACAGCCTACATATATGCATACATACATATAGATATACATATATATCAAGAAATATGATATAAGTAAAATTATGCTATATGATAACTTATAATATGCAATGCCATTATTGTATTATTATTGTATATAAACATGTTGTATAATGTAAATTTAAGTTATTATGATGTTTTTGTTATATTTATTCAAGTGTATTAATTTTGGAATTTGATTACTTTTTGGATAATTAAATTAAAAAATTAAGTTGCTTTTACTTATTAGGCATCATATGACGCAACATGGTAAGTCTATCAGATCAGTATACTGTGTAAGAATGCAGATGTAGTACCCTTAGTGCGTCTTGTAATAGAAATGAAAATTTTACACGCCAACTATATATATATATATATATATATATATATATAACAAAAAAGACTATAACTCAAAAAATCTCCGCACGATCCTTGAAGGGTAGCCATCGTAGGAGTCCAATTTACTACTCTTTCTTTCTTACTTCAATTTTTGCCATGATCCAATTTTACTACTATTAATTTTTAAATGCTGTGGAATTTACCATCGGACAAGGATATCGATGAGAGTATCACGTTCCATCTTAGCATCAAAGATTTGCCGGCTTAATTGCAAGGCGGTCTGAAACATACTCCAATATTATTGCAAACACATCATGAATAGTAGCTCAATTATTATGGCCGGTAGTATTGTTGTTGATATTGTTGTCCCACCATTATCTTCTGCATGTCATCACCACTTGAAAGATATAGGTGTAAGATCACTTGGCCATTGGCTCTAATAATTCACATCTCTGTTGTTCTATAGCTACAAGTCAAGTCTTAAAAGTGGAAGATGAAATACATTTGTAATGACTGTTGGGAATTTGATTTGGTACATGATGGGAAGTTCATAGAATAAGAAAATATTTGTTTGTAAATATTTTATCGTACTAAATTAAATAAATTTTTAGTTTTTATATGGTTTACATAGTATATTAAGTTATCAAATAAAATGGATGATGGGTGTCGAATCCAACAAAAATAAAACCTACTCCTAGACAATTATATGATTTGCATATAGTGGTGAGTAGGGTCGAATTCACAGAGATTGGTTAAACTTATTTCTATTCAAGGAGAATAAAAGGGAAAAGAAAAATGGGGGTTATGTTTGTGAATCAAAATAAAGTAAAACAAGGTAAGAAAATCGGATATTAATAAAAGCCTAGCCAAAGGAATCAAGATAGTTTAATTCTAGGAATTGATCATCGATGCAAATGTTTTCTATTCTTAGTTCTAGATAAACTGGTTATGGTTATTAACAAGCTCTAACAACCTATCTCTCTTTACTTCCTCGATAACCTCAGACAAGCGCTTTGAATTATTTCTCTTATTGATTAAACAACCCTAGACAAGCGTTTAGGATTTAATCTATCAATAGCATTAAAATCTAGAGATACCACCAATTCATGCCAGTAGATTATAAGATAACCTATTTAAACATGATCATACACCTCCATAACATGAATTCGATCATCACTTTTATAACCAAACATGTTATTGCGTCACTAAGACTAGAACAATCAAACAATTACGGATTTGACGTGCTAGTTGACAATATATTAACTTGCTAATTGAGTAGAAGAGCTCTATTCATACCAATCAACAAAGATAATAATGACAAAACAATCAGAAGATATATGAATACCCGAAAACAAAGAATAGAATAAATACAAGTCAATTAGACCTCACAATTCGTGGAGAATTAAACATCTATGACCCTTTGGCTAGAAAAGTAGCTTAGCTACTCATGTTCATAATAAAACGAAAAATAAAAATAAAAACATAATGAACCCGGTTGCTTGCTCTGCCTCCTCGTTTCTTTCTTGTCTCCAAGGTGATTCCAGATTCCAAAGATTCAAAAGTTCCCCTAACCCTCTAGGGTTGGTTCTATTTATATTGTTAGGGAAATGGCATGTGATCTTTTGCTAGCAAGATACGAAAATATCTTTCCTTTTCTAAGTAGATTTCGAGAAGTGAAGATTCGTCTGCCTGGCACGCCCCACCACACGGCCGTGGGTCAAGCCGTGCCATCCTCTGTGCATATTCTTCAAGTCTTCATCCGCGCCCAGTGTGTACCACAGTTACACACACGGCAAGATTTCAAGCCGTGCCTTCATCTGTGCATAATCTACAAGTCTTCATTCGTGTCCAGTGTGTACCACAGTTAAACCCACGGCTAGATTTCAAGTCGTGCCTTCATCTGGTTGATGTTCCACACTTTCTTCTCCTTGGCACGTCTAGCTTCCACCACGGCTCCAAGCACGGTTGCTCCCACGGCTTCCACCACGACCGTGCCCTAAGACATGTCTCTCTCTGTTCAAAGTCCACATTTCCGCCTTCTTGTCCAGTGAGGGGCACGGTTTTCACCTTGGCCGTGCCTCAAACCGTGCTAGTTCCTAGTTAGCTACACGGCCGTGTACTTCAACCGTGTATCTTCCTGTTGATTCAAAACCAAGTACGCGGCCGTGTACTTCAGTTACACACCCATGTACTTCCCTCCGGCGGTGTAAATCCTTGTCTTTGAACAAAGTTGTAGATGGCTTCTCTAATTTACTTGAATTGGCATCCTTGACTCCATTTAACCTGATTTATCACGACGATAAAATTAAAGTACTATTTTCTTATGATTTCTATAAAATCAATAATAATTTAACACAATTTATACTATAAAGATTGGGTATAAAATGGCTCTATCAATGGACTATAAAGTATTGGATAAAATAAAAAAAATTTGTACCATATATCTTATAATACAAAAATTTTTCTTACTTAAGAAAATATATACATTTTCCAAAAATAATATCATGTCATCATCATTCTTTTTACTCTTTTTACTATTGTATCTATATTAAAGTTCTTTCAATAAATTTTCATATTCATACAAAAATAATCTAATTATAAGAGTTCATGTGTATATTAGTAATAACAAAATCTATGGTAAGAAAATGAATGTTCCCTGCATTCTTTCTTCCATGTAAACATTTCCTTTTACGGAAAAATTTTTCTAAAAAAAAAAGAAAAATAAAAGAAAAGAAAAAAGAAAATTCCATAATACGTAATGAGAGAGGACAAAATTGATATTACATAATATAACATGGGTTTCATGTTTCCATCTGTGTCAATGCAGTCTTGCTTGACGTAAAATGGTTTTCTATTTCAATTCTTCGGAACTATCTTCAGCTATGTAACTGAATAAGACTGGAATCATGAATATTACTTACCATGCTTCTGTAGAAAAGTCATGATTCATCTCAAGAGATGCAAGATCAGAAATTTGTTCATCTCATTGATGTTGATTGGAAATGTTATATTTATCGTAGTTCCTCTTGTCCGTTAGTTTTGGAAGCTATTACTATCATACACCACGTGTCTTCATATTATTTCGTCGATAAAGTAAAAAAAAAAAAAGATAGCATTGATGGTTACTTATACCAACTGGAAAATTTTCATATATTACATTGCAATGTGTAACTCTCGCACGTCAACATGGATTCATCAATAGGGCATTCGTATTCCACCAGTATGGAGGTCTCCCTTTCCTACATTCGTCAAGATTATTCAATTAGAAATGGTTGTAAAATTGCGTGAAGCACTTGACAGTTGACCCCAAGTAACTAATGGATTTCTTTTACCGGTAGCACAGAAGCATTCAGGTAGTAGAATTTTAAACCTTGACGTATTCCTGGAATAGGAACAGAACATGGTCTTATTACTTCTGGTCGAATCCATAGCTTAGACAAAGCAAGTCTAAGCTACCTCCTTTTACATGCTTCTTCTCTCCAGGACAGAAGAAGTACCATTTTAAGTCTCTACTCCATTTGAAGTCTCTGTTCTCAAAGCAAGCTTTATCTGAAAAAAGAAAACAAATGACATGAAACACTCGTATCCTTTGGATGTAATAAAATTACGGAACTAATGAGAATTAAGCTAAAGAATAAAAAATCTACATACCAGGGAGATGCCAAGGAGTATACTTGTAGATATCAACCTCAAAAATGGCTTCAGTAGGCAAACGCTTGCCCGTCACTTTTCTTTTAAGATAGAACATAATCAGCACATCATCAGTAGGACTAAATCGAAAACCGAGAGGTAGAGATCTTGCCATTGCATAATTAAACAAATACAGCACAAACTTCCTAAAGCCACAAGTTCCAATAAACTTATAATTAAAATCACTATTGTATGTATCTAAACCCTTTCTAAATGTAGGTATCCCTAACCAAATAAAGTATAAACTTCAAACTATAATGTTGATTGAATGAACTAAAACTAAAAAAAAAACCATCATGTCTAATGCCAAAACAAAATCCTTCCCAATGAGCAAAGTCTTCCCTAAATCATGAAAATTGATAAGCACCACAGAAATGACAAATGCTTTACGTGCAGCATAGAAGACATCTGCTGAAAAAATTAATACCCTATTTTTGACATCGTTGGATGCATAGACTAGTAAAAGAACCTTCTTTGACTAATCTTGTAAAGCAAGACAACACCCCGAGTCAACTGATCCTTGAAACATTTATAGCTACCCAACATTAACCAATTCACAACCATCAATTAAAATTGGACAAGACATGGTAATATATGAAACAAACCCACATAAAAATGATAAGAAATTACAAAACACAATTCAAACATGGATAAAAAAAATGTGATCTCTAACAACCCTAACTTTAATCCTCCCATAACAGAACCCTAAAAGGACAGTGTAAAGAGGATTGACCAAATTAACATCATAACTAGACATAAAACCTAAAATAAATAACAAATAGATAATAAAAATCAAAAGTTTGTATTACAAAACACAAAAGCCTCAAATTTGAGGTAAAAATTGGAAAGAAGTACCTAGATTTCTAAACAGAAAATGAAAAATACAGAGAGATGGAGAACTAAGAGAGTAGAAACAATACTGAGGAAGAGAAGAAATTACAAGAGAGAGAATTGCTACGATGAGACCAATAGCGAGGAATGGTGTCGTCTGAGTGATAAAAGAGAGAGAGAAGAGAAAGAGATAGAGAGAGAGGAGTCATTGGCTCGTGAATGCAAGAGTATTGGGTTTCTTTTTTAAATATAGGGCAGTATGTTTTTTATGGAAAAAATGATTGAAAATTTAAAAGTTTTCACTTTTATCTAAAAGATATTATAGTCAAATCATATTCTTATATATTTTATTTTAATGATAAACATTACTAATATTATATTTTATATTACATTTAATAAACATTACTAAAATATAAACTAATTAGTAGTGCTTGTAAAATTTACAAACATTACTAAATACATAAATTTTTGTAGTGGTACAATTACAATAATTCTTAAATACACAACATATAGGTAAAAGGTAGTGTCTCATAAACAAAAGAATTTGAAAATTACATACATACATACATATATATATATACACACACACACAAAATATTAGGTTCTTTTCTTAAAGTTCTTTTTTATCTATTTCAAAGTGTTAGAAGGATAATTTTTCATAGTGGGATTACTTAAAATAATTAAGTGTTTTTATTTTATAAGTAAGTGTGGATAAATTTCTAAGGAGAGTATGAGGTGAAACTCTAATACTTTTAATAACATTTACCTTTAGAAAATGTCATAAATCAAATTATATATTTTTATCTTCTAACTTTAGTTACAAACGTCACTAATTATAAGCATTTTGTAACATTTGTTAAACATCACTAAAGCATAGAATAATTAGTGCCGTTTGCGAAGTTTGCAAACGTTACTAAATATAAAAATTCTTGTAGTGATATTTTCCAAAAATAACATCATATCATCATAATTCTTTTTACTATTATATCTATATTAAAGTTCTTTCAATGAATTCTCATGTTAATACAAAAATAATCGTAAAAGTTCATGTTGTGTATATTACTAATGCCAAAATCTATAGAAAGAAAATGAATGTTCCCTGTATTCTTTCTTACATGTTAACATTCTCTTTTACATAATATAATATGGGTTTTAAGCTTCCATCTCTGTCAATGCAGTCTTGCTCGACATAAAATGGTTTTCTATTTCATTTCTTCGGAACTATCTTCAGCTTTGCAACTGATTAAGACTGGAATCATGAATATCACTTACCATGCTTCTGTAGAAAAGTCATGATTATGCTCAAGAGATGTAATATTGCAAAATAAGAAATTTGTTCTTCTCATTGACGTTGATTGGAAATGTTATATTTATCGTAGTTCCTCTTGTCCGTTAGTTTAGGAAGCCATTACCATCGTACTCCACGTGTCTTCATATTATTTGATCGATAAAGTAAAAAAAAAAAAAATAGCATTGATGGTTACTTATACCAACTAGAAATTTTTCATATACTACTTTGCAATGTGTAACTCTCGCACGTCAACATGGATTCATCATTAGGGTATTCGTATTCTACCAATATGGAGGTCTCCCTTTCCCACATTCGTCAAGATTATTCAATTAGAAATGGTTGTATGATTGCGTAAAACATTTGACAGTTGACCCCAAGTAATTTATGGAAATCTTTTACTGGTAGCACATAAGCATTCGGATCGTAGAATTTTAAACCTTGACGTATTCCTGGAATAGGAACAGAACATGATCTTATTACTTCTGGCCAAATCCATAGCTTAGACAAAGCAAGTTTTCTATCCTTCATCTATATATGTCAAGTGGGGAATTTTCTTTTTCTTTCATTAGAATTTTGCTAATTCTTCATCTATAAAATTCCATCCTCAATTTCGTATAAATTTTTAAATAAGGAAAGAATTTGCCTTCCGACTAAAGATTTGGTGTAACTAAAATACTAAGAAAGGTTATATATTCTTACATCGTTACCTTCGGGTAACTAAAATACTATGAAAGGTCATATATTCTTACATCGTTACCTTCTGCATACTTTGTATTTGATAAGATCCAATCCTACAAAAGTAACAAAACTATACATTACTAGTTTCGTTCAAGAAGTAAAAAAGATGTAGGATAAAATCTAAATACATCCTTCTATACTATCATTTTGCTCTTCATTTTATATGGTTTTTTATGTTATTATTTTTATTATATTATCCAACAATAAAATAATGAGATAGGATGTAAAGCATTTTTTTTTTTTTAAATCTAAGATTTAAATACTCAACTACAAAAATAATGGGCCAAGCATATTTGAAACAAATATAAAGGGGTTATTTACGATCTATATAAGGATATATCAAATATTAAGGAACTTGCAAAATATAATTTTTATTACTACTCTACAATCTCCAATTTCAAAATGAGTTCCCTACTTCTCATAGCCACCGCTTGAACTACCGCAATCTCACTTCTAAACCATGAATCATAAAAATATTTTACCTTCAAAACTAAATTCCACATTTAGTTGGATCTAAATAGACTCCACCATAGGGTATGTTGGAATCATGAACCAAACCAGAATTGGCCCGATGGTTTCAACCTAGAACCATAGACCACTATCATGAGTTGTAACCTATCATGAAACCAGTGGTTTCACCATTCAATGGCGGGTCAACCTGTTGGAATCGTTAGAACCGGTGGTTTGAACCTGCCGAAGTAAAAGATAAATAAATAAATAATGGATGAAGCATTCACTGACATTCTCTTAAAATAATGGCAAAAGGACATTTACAAAGCAGGGAAATAATGTTTTCACAAATAAATAAAGATAAAGAAAAGGACATTCACATTCTCTTGTTACGTTATGTAAGCGTTTGCACAAGTAAAATTATTATATTGTGAAGTCTGAAGAAAAAGGCAAAAGGACAAGTGACAATGTTTTCACAAAGCAGATAAGGAAACCAAATTATTATATTGTATTGTGTAATTTCTTCATGATATGCAAGCAAATCCAAGGAATTCAAATTGAAAGTAGAAGACGCAACACGTAGATTCAAATTGAAATATTGGAATATAAATGGCAATGAAGGAGAAACAGGGGACAACTTACACAATAATCTCTCCTTCTCTTAGCTCAATAGTTGCCTTCAAATTTCACAATATCTTGCTCCCTACTTGCTTAAATTTTCATTGCCATAGTCATACTAATTTTTTTTTTCTTTTGCTGATCCACTTTAATTTTTCATAGAAATTATTGTTTTATTGTAGTTAAAATATTTTTCCTACTTTAGTTACTTAACATTATTTGTGTTACTACTTTATTTTGATTTACATAAAGTGGCTAGCTTTTTTTTGTCGCATTATTGGTTCTAGATTTAACAAAAAAGTCTAACAGCAAGAAAGAAAGGATAAGGAAAAAGCAGTAGAAAAGCCACAATAAGATGTCAATGAAGTAGATGATGAGTTTGAATGTTATGATTTCAATGAGAACGGTAAATTTAATTTAAATCAACTCACTCCACTGCTTGGTTCTAAGCATGTAGTACCACCACAATTGTAATATGATTTACAAAATTCTTAGAATAAAGAAACGTAACCTTCAAAAGAGAAAATGGAAGAACGGGAAAGTGAACCAACAACTTTCTCCCATTAAATCCTATAAATCTAAAATTTTTACTTAACATTTTCGTAAAGTGACAAGTGAAGATGGCAAAATCTGAGTATTTTGTAATTACTACAATGCTAGTTACACATGCAAAAAAAAGGAGATGGATATGGCATGTTCATTGAACACAAGATGTCCAAACATCTAATGGACTTTTGGTCGGAGAAGTTGTAGCAACAAATCTTAGCTAGGCAATCTAATTTAGATCCAACATCACTATTTCAGTGTGGTGTTGAGAAACAAAAAGAAGGTTTGGTCCAAATAATGGTAGGTATTTTCAATGATTTGCTCTGATACTAAAATATGATGTGCTTTACTAATTAAATTGCATACATATCCAAAAGTAACGTGATCAACAGAATCTAATCAATAATGGTGTGATGACCAAATCACAAATGATCCCTAATTCACGAGAATTTAAAGACTTGATGCTAAATTGAAACGAGGAAATAAGCACTATATAAGTAGCAATGGATGACAATAGAAATGAATTAGAATTCCACTCAAATTGAAGTGATTCAAATCTGAAATGGATGAACCCTAATTTACGTGTAGAACAACAAGTAACCAAATAAATTGCATCTAGATATGACGCACTAAATACAATTTGATAACAACAAGGGGAAGATTGATGTTACTCACAATTACTCAAGTTAATCTCGCCACAATTTCACTTGAGAAATTGATAAGACAAATTTTGCAAGCAATGATCCCCTCACAGCAAAGAAGTGTGTAATTTAAAAAATGTTCAAAAAGCTCCCTCAAAATTCTACTGAGCAAGTATTTATACTTGCTCCAATTTGGGTGAAAACAACAAAAACAAATTACAAATACGCCACTCAAATGACTAGTTTGCAAACATAAAATTACAAGTACAAATAATGGCTGGTTCTTCACTTCAATAGAACATATTGTGGACCGGTTCTTCTTTGATTTATGTAAGTCCATGAATAACTCACACACAGCACTTTAGCGAGTTTATCCACCGTCCTATAAAAACCAACAAATGTACCTACTAGAATGAACAACAAATATGTAATAAAAAAGAAGATACTAAACAAATATTCTTGGGGTCAGATTGTTCAAAGAACCCTCATCGCCTAATTTTGTAATCTTTTAGCTCTTGCTCTGGTGATAGGTCCTATAGGATTTTGATTCCTATCATTCAATTTAGTACAGGAACTAATCTAGTTTGAATGAGGTATGAACAAGGAACTCTAAATCCTAATGCACATGCATTTTCTTTGTCAACTATGTGTAGAGATAGTATTGAACAATACCATTTAGGAAAACGAGAACTAAAAGTTAAGTTTAACATGTTAGATACAAGAGTGTCAATATGTGCTATGATATATGGATAGATGAGTGGCAACAAAATTCATATATGGGATTAACTACAAATTATGTAGATGAATGATGGGTACTATATAAAAGTTTTTTTTCACTTTGCAAATTTAAAAAGCACAATACTGCTCAAAATATTTTTACGATAATTAGTTTGATTTTATATGAGTATTGTTTGACAAAAAAATATTTTCTAATTGGTTTTGATAACACTACAGCTAACACTGCATCAATTTTGGAATTACAAAGTCTTTACTAACCATGCCTAGGTGGCACCATTTTCATATTAGGTATGCATGCCACATATTAAATTTATGTGTTAAAGATGGTACGACAACTTTAGAATCTAAATTGTCTCCTATTGGGTTCTTGATTTTATGTTAGATAACCCTTCTATAAATAAGGCTAGGTGAAATTTTTATATGGGTAATCTCTTAAGATTCAAAAAATTAAAACAAAATGTACGACATAGATGGAATTCAATATATCAACTTTTGTATAATACGATTCCCTATAAAGATGCACTATGTAGTTTTACAATGATACATTTATTAGATATTCCTTTGCATCCTAATGATTCAGATGCTTGCCAAAGGTGATTAGACATACTTAAAGTTTTTTATATTAGTACAAAAAATTTTTCCAAGTGTACTGCCCAAGTGTTCATCTTTTTTACTTTAGAAGTAGTAAACATAATAGCGACATTACGGGGAGCTAGATATGACAAGCTTCTGTAGGCTTGTGTTCATGAAATGGTTTCTAAATGGTTGTAATATTATAAGGGGATTCCTACTGTTTATCTTGTTGTTTTTGTATTGGACTCTCGTTGCAAAATTGAGGGTCGAGCTGATATTTTAAAGGCTTATTATGATAACGTTGACAATTTCTTCAACCTTTAAGAGCATTCTCAATAAGTGTACGTCAAATTGTTAGAGAGGTCATAAAGGTAAAGAAAAAAACACGCCAGAAATTACTAAGGAATTTGACATCTCTATCACTTAATATGCTCTTAAGCACTCCATGCAAATGAACGACTTCTTTAAAGAACAATTCAGCAACATGCGTAGCATCATTAGTCTTGTGACATGATATAAAATGTGCCATTTTCGAAAAATGATCCACAATCATGAAAATGGAATCTCTACCTCTCCCAGACATAGGTAAACCCAAAACAAAATCTATCGAAACATCAGACCAAGGTTCATTAGGTACAGGTAAAGGCACGCAAAGACCATGTGGTTTAACTCTAGACTTGGCTTTCTTACATGTGATGCATCTAGAGCAAATTATTTCCACATCTCTTTTCATATGAGGCCAAAAGAAATGTTCTTTCAGCACATCTAATGTCTTAGCAATACCAAAATGTCCCATAAGACCGCCACCATGCCACTTAAGCACAAACAACTCTCGCATTAAACACTTAGGAATACACAGCTTGTTCTCCCTAAAAAGGAATCCATCGTGCCTATAGAATCTATCAAATGCACCCTTTTCACAAGCATGATAGACAACATGAAAATCAGAATCCTGTATGTACAATTCTCTTATGTGTTCAAATCCAAGCAATTTAGCTCCAAGAATAGCGATAAGAGCATACCTGCGAGATAGGGTGTCTGCTACCACATTTTCCTTACCTTGCTTATATTAGATCACATATGGAAACATCTCTATAAAATCGATCCATCTTGCATGTCTTTTGTTCAACTTGCCTTAAGCCTTCAAATGGTTCAAAGATTCATGATCTATATGAATAACGGATTCTTTTGACCACAAGTAGTGCTGCTACGTCTCCAATGCATGCACCAATGCATAAAGCTCTTTGTCATACATCGAGTACTTCAATGCAGCTCCATTTAGCTTCTCACTAAAGTAAGCAATAGGACGCTTCTCCTGCATCCAAACGGCTTCTATACTAATCCCGGAGGCATCACATTCGATCTCAAACGTTTTGGAAAAATCAGGCAGAACTAACAATGGAGTAGAACATAACTTTTCTTTTATCACATTAAAAGCATTTTCTTGTTCTACTTCCCATTTAAACCCAACATCCTTTTTTTATTACTTCAGTCAATGGGGCAGCCAATGTACTAAAATTACACATAAAACATCTATAAAAACTAGCTAACCTAAGAAAACTTCTTACCTCAGTCAGCGATTTAGGAGATGGCCAATCCTTAATGGCTTGCACCTTATCTTCATCCACTTGTATTCCACCTGCTGTAACAGCAAAACCCAAGAACACCACTCGGTCTATACAAAAACTACACTTTTTCAAATTGGCATATAATTTTTCCTGTCTCAGCACATCAATAACAGCCCTAAGATGTTCCATATGCTCATCAAAGCTCTTACTATACACCAAATTATCATAAAAGTATACAACAACAAATTTTCCAATGAATGCATGCAAAACATGGTTCATTAGTCTCATGAATGTACTAGGTGCATTAGTTAACCCGAATGGCATCACTAGTCACTCATGCAACCCATGTGTTGTTTTGAAAGTTGTTTTCCATTCATCACCCTCTTTAATTCTAATTTGATGATAGCCACTCTTTAGATCCATTTTCGAAAATATCACAGATCCATGCAATTCAACAAGCATATCATCCAAACAAGGTATAGGGTGTCGGTACTTCACTGTGATTTTGTTAATGGCTCAGCAATCAACACACATGCGCCATGTCCCATCTTTCTTGGGCACCAACAATGCTGGAACTGCGCACGGGCGCATGCTTTCTTGTATATGTCCTTTAGCCATTAGCTCTTCCACTTACCGTTGTAGCTCCCTTGTCTCCACAGGATCCACCCTATAAGCTGGTTGATTTGGAATCACTACTCTAGGAACAAAGTCAATCTAATGCTCAATCCCTCGCTTTGGTGGTAGACCATTAGGTACTTCATTGGGAAAGACGTCCTCTTAATCCTGCAAAAAAGAAAACACACAACTAGGCAAAGAAGTGTCAAGGTCAGAATTCACAAACATGGCCTCCTCATATACAAATAGAATCATTGGTCCTCCAACCTAAAGTGCACTCTTGATCTCCCGTTCTCTTGCAAAGAAACTCATTCTTTTCTCTTTTCCTTCACCTACAGCTGAGCACTCTTGCTTTTCTCTCCTAGAGATTTTACTGTCTCTCTTCTCACCACTCATATTTCTTTCAATTTCATTTTCCCACTTCTTTTGTTTCTTAGCTTATACCTCACTTTCCTCACAAATGGCTTTTTTATACCGTAGTTGATCTTCATATACCTAGCTTGGCATCATTGGCATCAATGTAACTTTCCTTCCATCCTTCACAAATCAGTACTGATTTTTGTACCCATCATGAATGGCTCTCCTGTCAAATTGCCAAGGCCTTCCGAGTAAAAGATGACCAGCATGCATGGGTACAACATCACAAAGGACCTTATCCATATATTTCCTAATTAAAAACATCGTGTGGACCTGCTTATTCACCTTCACTTCTCCATATTCATTCAACCATTGCAACTTGTACGGCTTGGGATGTTTCACAGTGGACAAATCTAATTTATCAACAAGTATGTTACTTCTACATTAACACAGCTACCTCCGTCTATGATAAAACTACACACCATGTCATGTACATGGCACTAAGTGTGAAAAATATTGTCTCGTTGCACATTGTCATTGTCTTCTTGTTTAACTTGCACATTCAAGGAACACATAATGACCAATGACCTACCTTCTATAGCATATTCACAATCACTAGCATCTTCTAATTGTGGCATAGTATCACTAGCATAATGAAAGCCATCATCATCAGTTTCGATCTCCCCACCTTCGTGCTTGATCATCACTCTTTGATTTAGACATTAAGATGTTATATGCCCAATCCCTAAACATGTAAAACATTTAATATCCTAATTTCGTAGAGTTTGAGATGATGAGTTACCTCTCTCCTTAGCCACCTGTGGGTGCTTCTTCAAGTTCCCGCCATCATAGGGCTTGAACCCAAGTTTCTCTTCCCTTTCCCCCCCTATCCACTTTCCACGGGAGTGGGAATTCGATTAGTTGTGGTTCCCAGCTCGAGTGACTTTCGCTTCTTTGAGTTGTCGCTCAACTTTCATGGCTATATGCACCATGTCCTCCAACTACACATAGTGCTATAGTTCCACAACGTTGGTGATGTCACAATTCAGTCCACACAGGAATCTTGCCATAGTAGCCTCACGGTCCTCCTCCACATTAGCTCGGATTAAGACTATTTCCATCTCCTTTTAATAGTCTTTAAGACTCTTCGACCCTTGTTTGAGGCTTTGTAGCTTAAGGTGCTGATCTCACTAATAATGTGATGGGACAAATCGTCTTCTCATGGCAGCCTTCATCTCCTCCCTTGAAAAGGAAGGATTGTCATTTTGATATTCTCGATATTTTTATCTACTCCATCTCTGACTCTGTTATTGACATGGTCATTCCTGCATTGATCATGCCTTTCCTCTTCTTCTTCTTTAGCAGATTCGTCTCGAGGTGCGACTAGTCGACGTACTTGTCTCCGTATGGGAGGGATTCTCATAGGAGGACTTGTTTGCAATTCATTGATATGCTCATCTTGTCTATCCATTCGGTTACAGATTTCTCCGAACACCACATGCACGCGCTCGAACTGTTGTTGCATAGCCCTCAAAAGAAAGGATTGATTGGGTTCATCCCCTCGATTCTCGTGTTCTGACATGATGATGATCTTGGAAGAAATTCAATTAAGCAGTCCTCACACACTCCCTTACGTCTTTTCTGATGAGAACCATGATGGGAGCCAAGCCAGAAGATGGAATGTGGATCCTCTTGAAGTGCCACCTGGACCTATCACAAGAACTCGAGCAAAACGATTCAATGAAGCACTTAACGGGTTGAGAAAGGATGTCCATGCAGTCAGAAAGGATTGGGGCAATCATGAAGTTAGAAAGGATTGGAACAACCATGGGAATGCCCTTGCTCTTGTACAAGTCATAATGGATACGGGTTGAAGAGGGCGTGTCTTTACAAGGCACGGCCGTATAGGAGTCTGGAGGTTACACAGAATCATACACGGTCGTATACATAGTTCAAAGGCACGACCGTGTATGTTGTCAAAGATTTCCACAGAAAGATACACGTCTAGAAGTACACGGCCGTGTATGTCTCCAACGCCAGCTCAAGGCCACCGACCTTCATTCCAATGCCGCCGGCCTTCATGTCTACACCGCCGGCCTTCATGTCTTGTTTTTGTTATTTTTACGCAACTTATTGAAGTGATGTCGTTTTGGGCTTTATTGTTACGAATTGTAAACCCTAGTATAAAGCTCCTAGGGTTTAGAACAGATAGAATATAGAATATACAACATTGAAAGTTTGAAAAACACTTTTGAGAGAATTCCTCTCTTGGTTCTTTAAAGAACTAATCTAGAACTTATCGGATTTTTCTTCCGTGGCATTTATCCCAACTTATCAATTGATCTTTCATCCCGATTGTGGCGTCTTCATATTATACCAAGGTTCTTGTCTTGCTTAGAGACAACGGGTCGCAGTTTCCACTTGAGGGTGTTTGGCATCTTAGGTGACGAATTCCGAATGTATTGGTATTGGGTTTCATCACACGTTGGCGTAGTTCGTATCAGTTAGGAATCCGATCAAACCGATCTCGTATCAGTTTGGTATCAAAGCTTAGGTTTGTTAAACATCAGTTCGGTTTGAGGAAGGTAACGTCAAAACCCTAACTCCAATCATTCATATCAATTGTTAGTATTCAATTTCATAGTATTTATTGTCTATTGAAAGTGTAGTACCTACTATTCAATTTTGTTACAAAAAAAAAAAAGGAAGAATCACGACAAAAAAAAAGAAAAAGAAAAGGAGCGTGATCAAGAGCAACAACAAAGACAAAAAAAAAAATTCGGAAAGAAAAAGAGGAAATTTATGAACACTAGAGTTGTTTTGAATTCTACGGAAGGGAATTGGTGTAGTTTGGGTTAGTTCCAAGAGAATTGAGAAGAGGAATTGGCGAGTTAATATCATCATTGTTTGTGAGAATACACGAGTGACTGTGTGATATCATCATTTGAGCGAAACACGTAAGGGAGTGTATCGTGAGGCTTAATTATATATATATTTGTGTTAATACTAATCTTTTTCTACAGGAACTATGTCGAGGCAACATTCTCCTGAAGGTGAGAGGGGAAGGTTTGATGCTAGGTTAGTGATTGAGGCATTGAGGGGTGAGATGGAGAGAATGTTTCAGGAGGGAATGGAACAAATTCATGAGACGGTAGAGCAAAGACTAGAGCAATCTAAAAACGTCTTCCAAGGGCGTAAGAGGGAGAGTTGTTTTAGGAGAGTACCAAGGGTTGGAGATGAAATGTCGGGTGATAACTTTGATGAGCCTTCTGTCGGGAGTTATAGAGGTTATAGTGGTAGGAATAGAGGAACTAGGGATTGGGAAGATAGAGGAGATAGGAATAGAGAGGATAATCAATTGAGTAGTATAAAGATGAAGATTCCTCCTTTCCAAGGGAAGAATGATCCCGAGGCGTACTTAGAGTGGGAGAAGAAGGTAGAGATGGTGTTTGATTGTCATGACTATAGTGGGAGAAAGAAAGTGAAACTTGCTGCCATTGAATTTTCGGATTATGCCATAGTGTAGTGGGATCAACTAATGTTGAATTGAAGAAGGAATGGTGAACCACCTATTGAGTCGTGGGAAGAGATGAAAAGGGTGATGAAGAAGCGGTTTGTGCCTACGTATTACTATCGTGAATTGCACAACAAATTGCAAACTCTTAGGCAAGGAAGCAGAAGTGTGGATGAGTATTTCAAGGAGATGGAAGTTATGATGATCAGGGCGAATGTAAAGGAGGATAGAGAGGCTACCATGGCTAGGTTTCTTACCGGATTGAATAAAGAAATTCAAAATGTTGTTGAATTGCAGCATTATGTAGAATTAGAGGATATGGTTCATATGACTATAAAGGTTAAGAACCAACACAGGCGGAAATGTAGTAGTAATGCACGGTTTCAACAGGGTACTGGTTCATCGACCTGGAAGACTAACCAATGGAAGAAGGAAGAAAAGCCTTTACCTACCAAACCAAAAGGAGAGCTGAGTTAAGCGGGTTCTACTCCTAGTAACCAAGGAAACCCTGATTCTTCTACTTCTAGAAATCGTGACATTAGATGTTTTAAATGCCAAGGTAGAGGCCACATTGCTAGTTAATGTCCGAATAGGCGTGTTATGATTTTGCGTGATGATGGTGAGTATGAAACTGAGGGGGATAGTGAGGAAGAT
The DNA here is from genome assembly GCA_037954665.1 of Laguncularia racemosa. NCBI lineage: Eukaryota > Viridiplantae > Streptophyta > Magnoliopsida > Myrtales > Combretaceae > Laguncularia > Laguncularia racemosa. Next base: position 463,704 of record JBBMOL010000201.1, on the reverse strand, counting down.
GATATGCCTCCATTAGAGGACGCTAGTGATGATGAGGAGCCTGCAATAGGGTGGTTAGTGGCAGTAGTGAAGAGAGCTTTGAATGTGCAGGTGAAGGAAGAAGAGGAGGTGCAAAGAGAGAATATCTTTCATACTAGATGTTATCTAGGTGATCATATTTGCAGTGTGATCATTGATGGAGGAAGTTGCACTAATGTGGTGAGTAATTTTATTGTCGAGAGGTTGGGACTCAAAACTATTAGACACCCTAGTCCATATAAATTGCAGTGGTTGAATGATAGTGGCGAGACTAAGGTGAGTAAGCAAGCCTTGATTGCTTTTCGCATTGGTCGGCATGAGGATGAGGTGTTATGCGATGTAGTGCCAATGCAAGCGTGTCATGTGTTGTTGGGGAGGCTATGGCAGTTTGATAGGAAGGTTGTTCATGATGGCTTTTCTAACAAGTATACGCTTGTTCACTACGGAAAAAGCTTTAATCTTAAACCTTTAACACCTAAGCAGGTGTATGAGGATCAGTTGCAGCTACAACAGTCTTTTGTAATACATAAGGTGAGTGAAAAGCAGAGGGAAAGTGAGAGAGCAAAAGACAATGAGAAAGAAAAGGAATACAAAAGTCAATATCAAAAGGAAAAAGAGAGGAAGGCTGGAAAGAGTGTGAGAGACCAAGTTGAAGGGGGGTCAACTTTGGTGGTGAGTGAAAAGGAGAGTGCAGCCTTGCAAAAGGAGAGTTGTGTGGTAAGAGCGAGTGTAGTGAAGAGAGCGTTAGTGATGAAGCAACCTATGTTGTTGCTGGTTTTTAAGGAAACATGTCTTAATACTAACGAACTATCTAACTCTTTACCTAGTGTGGTTGTGTCTATTGTGTAGGACTTTGAAGATGTCTTCCCTGAGGAGATTCCAAAGGTATTACCACCTATTCTAAACAAGCCATCCTATAGGAGCAATTCGGAGGAGACAAAGGAACTCTAAAGGCAGGTCGATGAATTAATGGAGAAGGGGTACGTGAAGGAAAGCATAAGTCCATGCGCAGTGCCTGTGATTTTGGTGCTTAAGAAGGATGGGTCATGGAGAATGTGTGTTGACTGCCACGCCATCAACAACATCACGGTAAAGTATCGTCATCCCATTCCTCGCTTAGATGACATGTTAGATGAGTTACATGGGTTTAGTGTCTTTTCCAAAATTGATCTGAAAAGTGGATATCACCAAATTAGAATGAAAGAAGGTGATGAATGGAAAACCGCATTCAAAACGAAATATAGATTGTCTGAGTGGTTAGTAATGCCTTTCAGTTTAACTAACGCACCTAGTACTTTTATGAGACTTATGAACCATGTTTTGAGGACTTTTATTGGCAAATTTGTGGTTGTCTATTTTGATGATATTCTCATTTACAGCAAGATTTTGGAAGATTATATATCTCACTTAAGGGATGTTTTAGAAGTACTTCGAAGGGAGCAATTATATGCTAACCTCAAGAAGTGCACTTTTTGCACGGACAAACTTATGTTTCTTGTTTTTGTTGTTAGTGCACAGGGAATACAGGTTGATGAAGAAAAGATTCGTGCGATCCAAGAATGGCCTAGTCCAACTAATTTAAGTAATGTGCGGAGTTTCCATGGACTAGCGAGCTTTTACAGGAGATCTGAGAAGGATTTCAACACCATTGCAGCACCACTTACTGAGTATCGATCTAAACTACTTCCTAGAGGCGATGGACCATTTCAAATCCTTGAGCGCATCAATGATAATGCATACAAGATAGATTTACCTAGTGAGTATCAAGTAAGTGCAACATTTAATGTTACTGATTTGAGTCCTTTTGATGCAGGCGATGATTTGAGGACAAATCCTTTTCAAGAGGAGGGGAATGATGAGAACCATGATGGGAGCCAAGCCAGAAGATGGAATGTGGATCCTCTTGAAGTGCCACCTGGACCTATCACAAGAACTCGAGCAAAATGATTCAAGGAAGCACTTAACTAGTTGATAAAGGATGTCCATGAAGTTGGAAAGGATTGGGGCAATCATGAAGTTAGAAAGGATTGGAACAACCATGGGAATGCCCTTGCTCTTGTACAAGTTATAATGGATACGGGTTAAAGAGGGCATATCTTTACAAGGCACGGCCGTGTAGGAGTCTGGAGGTTACACAGAATCATACACGGTCGTATACACAGTTCAAAGGCACGGCCGTGTATGTTGTCAAAGATTTCCATAGAAAGATACACGTCTAGAAGTACACGGCCGTGTTTGTCTCTAACGCCGGCTTAAGGCCGCCGGCCTTCATTCCAACGCCGTCGGCCTTCATGTCTACACCGCTGGCCTTCATGTCTTGTTTTTGTTATTTTTACGCAACTTATTGAAGTGATGTCGTTTTGGGCTTTATTGTTACAAATTGTAAACCCTAGTATAAAGCTCCTAGGGTTTAGAACAGATAGAATATAGAATATACAACATTGAAAGTTTGAAAAAAACTTTTGAGGGAATTCCTCTCTTGGTTCTTTAAAGAACTTATCGGATTTTTCTTCCATGGCGTTCATCCCGACTTATCAATCGATCTTTCATCCTGATTGTGGCATCTTCATATTATACCAAGGTTCTTGTCTCGTTTATAGACAACGGTTCACGGTTTCCACTTGAGGGTGTTTGGCATCTTAGGTAATGAATTCCAAACGTATTGGTATTGGGTTTCATCACACGTTGGCGTGGTTCGTATCAGTTAGGAATCCGATTAAACCGATCTCGTATCATTTTCACTCAAAAAGTCTATCTACACTCGTGTTGCACATAGATTAATGGCTTTTACTCTCCATTACGCTCACCCACTCTTGTTTTCCTAGACTAAGTTCTTTAAGAACACAACAATTGAAAAACCAGAGTATTCACTTGTAAAACTCATACATCAGTTCATATAATTAGCTCAAAAAGGGGCCAAGAAGATAGTGATTAAGAAAACATAAAGACGGCAAGAAGAAACAACACCGTTGAAGTAATGCTTAATAGAAGAATAAACTCATCGTAGAGTATAGTATGTAAGGAATCAACTCGAGCATTGATGATGATAGAAGATAACTCAAGAGAATTTTTCTTTCTTTTTTTTTTAACTTTTGTTTGCTGATTTTTTTTTTCGAAATTGCAAATAATAGAAACAGTAGAACAATATTATTGAAGAAATAAATGAAATTTCAATAAGGAATATGAAGGATAATGGATAATAACCTAATTGAGAATCAAATTGGCTCTGATACCAAAAATGATGTGAAATCCCACGAATTGAGTTGTGAGACCCAGTAAGAAATAATCTATTTCCCGGACCGCCCAAATCCCAATTTTTTAATAAAAAAAAAATTACTAACCTGTTGTCTATGGAGACAAGAACCAATAATATATATATATATATATATATAAGAAATTATTGACTGTTGCCTGTAAGAGACAATGATGCGAAATCCAACGAATTGAGTTGTGAGACCCAACAACAAATAATCAATATCTTGAACCGCCCAAATTTCCAATTTTGGATTAAAAAAAAAAGAAATTACTGACCCGTTGTTTATGAAGACAAGAACTAGTAATATATATATAATAATAAGAAAAAAAAAGAAATTATTGACCCGTTGCCTATAAGAGACAAGAACCAATAATATAAACCGAGCTTGAACCCACAAGATCAAAACCTTGGCTACTTATTCAAAAAGAACAGATATGAGAAATGACTCTTCAATTGAAAAATTCGTCCATCCTCCTCAAGACAACTTTTGATGCCCTATTTATAGAGTTCCAAGGCTAATTAATGAAAAAAAAACCATCCACACTCCTATTAACAACCCACTACCAAAGAAAACTAAATGTGCTCTTAACTACACTAATAACTATTTTGTGATGTAAGCAATGACCTCAATTATCTTCTTGGGCTTGTATGACATTAATGAATTTGGGTTCGGCCCAACTCAATGTCTCCAAATTCATTCCAGATTTGACTTCATTTTCAAAAATGATCTTCACAAAGCCTTACATAGCTTGCTTGATCTGTTTTGCTCGTGCCCTTGTGATTGGCTCTTTGGGTATTTGTAGTTCCTCAATTCCACTTAGATTGCATTTGTCCTCTTCAATACCTAAACCTTGAGATGGTCCCCCATCAAACAAGAACCAATAATATAAACCGAGCTTGAATCCACAAGGTCAAAACCTTGGTTGCTTGTTCAAAAAGAACAGTTATGAGAAAAAACTCTTCAATTGAAAAATTCATCCATCCCTTCAACACAAGTTTTGATACCTTATTTATAGAGTTCTAAGGCTAATTAATGAAAAAAAAAAAAAACCATCCATATGCCCATCAATAACCCATTACCAAAGAAAATTAAATGTGCTCTTAACTATACTAATAACTATTTTGTTGATGTAAGCAATGACCTCAATAATCTTCTAGAATCCCTAATTACTGTCTTGGCTCATTTGGACTTCATTTTCTTGAGCTTGGATGACATTAATGAATTTGGGTTCAGCCTAGCTCAATGTCTCCAAAGCCTTTCCAAACTTGACCTCATTTTCAAAATTGTTCTTTATACAGCCTTACATAGCTTGCTTGTTTTGTTTTGCTCACGCCCTTGTGATTGGCCCGTCGAGTATTTGTAGTTCCTCAATTCCACTTCGATTGCATTTGTCCTCTTCAATACCTAAACCTTGGGATGGTTCTCCATCATAAGTGTTTGCAGTTTCAACTTCCATGATTGCTATTGAACAAGCATTTAGCTTCCTAGGTCTATAGTTGGAAGATTGGAGGCATAATCTTTCATCAATCAAAGTCAAAGTACTCGCATGTTTGAATGATTGACAAAGAGTACAATTTCGGGTACAACAATGATAAGATCACATTATACTTATATTTTCTCTTGGACTTATATTAAATTTATTTCAATATTATAAGAAAATATAAAGAAATGATACTTAATGGTGTTTATTGTGAAAATACAGGTTTTGAGGACCCAAAAGTAAATTACAATTTAATTGGAGGAGTTTTTCACAAAATTGAAGAAGCGAGCGGAGGATTACAATAAATGCTGCCGGCCTTGGGCCGGCCTACATTCAAGGCCGCCGGCTTTGAGCCAGCCTTGAGCCGGCCTATATTAAACCGGCCTTAAAAAGCATTAAAGCCGCCGGCCTTAAAGCTGGCCTTGAACCGGCCTTCAATACTCTCCGGATATCCATTGCGAAAATCTCTCCAAAATCGTATCTTATTTAATTTGCTGACTCAAATCCTCATCAGATCAACCTTATCCCCCTCCTCTTTGGATCTATGAATAGGCCCCTTGTGTGAACCTTGGGAGCATCCCCTTTTGTTTAGAATCTCCTTTTGTTTTAGAATTCTTTTGTTTTGATTCTTTGTTTAGCATCATTTGTCTTTCTTTGAAATTATTAGAATTCCCTTAGAAACTTTAGGATTTTATATTTTCTTTAATTCCTTTACATTTCATGTTATTCCAATTTTTAGTTTGAAGAAAGAAAGTTATTTTGTTGAAGTTTGCTTTCAATTGAAGAATTCGAGAAATCATTTTGGAAGATTGAAGTTCTTGAAGATTATAGCTATTGTTTCATTTACTTTATTTTCTTTTATGCCATTTATTAGTTTATTCTTGTTGTTCAATATGAATTCCATTACATCTATTTATTTCAGTTGTTTTTATATTCATACTATAATGTTCTAAATCATCCTTGTGGGAAACATGATGAAGCCATAATTCAAACTAAAATGATCATTGTATTCATGTTATAGGAAATGTAGATATGCGGAATTTTCATATAAGAAGTCTTGCTATGAATTGTATTTTGTAATTGAAATCAAATCATAGAAATGTAAATGACTCGAAAGAGAAATTTAGGTTTTATCAGGAATTCCTAAGTAAGATTTAATAATTCATGTGGAAGCAGCGTTAGTGAATTTTATTAGAAATTGACCTAAGTGTTTCATGCAATATTTTTATTAATTTTTTCATTAAGGGATTAGGAGAAATTATTTTAAAGATATTAGGCAATCATATAATTGGGAAATTTATGATTGTGAATTAGAATCCTCATTTGATTTGAATTAGCGGGAGCTATTAAATTAAATTGAGGTAACATTGCTTTAAAACTTGATAAAGGATTAAGGTTTTGTTAATTTCTTGTGAAAATCCATATAGCTATGAGTTATTATAACATGGAGACAATATGATTAGTGGAATTAGGGTGGATTCTATTTCCCACCATCAATTCATCATTTTTCAAACACAATTCTCTTTTTGAGCATTTAGTATAATTCATTCAATTGTCATCAAACATCATTGCCTAAATAATAGTAGAAATTGATATAGGTTTATTACTTTATCAATCTTCGTGGTTCGACACTCTTCTCTCACTATATTACTTGATCCGATCCGGTACACTTGCCGGTATTTATTCACGCTCATTTTATATCTCTTTTTGCGTGGATCAAACAACTATGTAGCACATCTAGTGAATCAGATGAGTATTTTAGCAATTTCAACCTCCGATCTTGGCTACTTTAAATGAGATATGTGTAAGGTTTAGCTTAGTGCTTTATTTTGAAATTTACTTAGTATTTTAGCTTTATAAAAAATTTGTATAAGGAGTAATACCCCCTTATTTATTTTAGATATTTAGAAATAGGACCCACTTATAAAGGGAGTAGTATTGCCTTATTTATTTCAATTATTTAGAAATAAGATCTGCTTAGTAAAGCCAAGGTTTTATATCCCTTCTAATATTTATGCCATTTCATTTATTATTAATAAAATTTGGAATATTAATAACATTCCAAGACCCTATATATCATTAAATCCAATGATTTAAACATCTTATGTATAACGTTTAGCCTAAAGATTCGAAGAACTTGTGTAACATTAAACCAAGATGTCCTAAAATCTCATTACCAAACGCATCCATCATAACATAATAGCAACTCACAACAAGCACATTACATGATAGCTAACGTATAAATTGAAAATCTAATCCTATATGCACATACAACAGAAAAGTAGTAACATGTACCTGCACTTTGCTTAAATACTTGATATCAATTCAAGTGAAATCCTAAATCATGTAACGTGCCATATATCAATATCTCATATATTAAAGATCATAATTCCTAGGTTTATTGGTTGATTCTTCACTTATTTACTTTTATAGGTTTCAATTTACATACATTTCTGATCTCTATGCAAATATAAGGGTAAGGGAAGGTTAACCAAGTCATATGGTTGGCCAAGCAATTGACTAGGTGAAGATTGTTAATCGAGTGATCTATTGGGTAAAGAAGTAGGTAGTTGGCCTATTGACATGGTCAGTCCCTACTTGCTTTTGATAGAGTGGTCAACTAAGGTAGGTACTAGATTAAAGGTACAACATCTTAAACTACCCATTTTCATAGGTTTTCTATCAAGCTTAAACCCTAAAACCCTTATTCATATTAGGCTTGTCTTTCAATTATGCTTTCATCTAAATTCCAAAATGTTAGTTTGACTTGAGTCTCATCCTTCAATCTAAATCAAATGGGTGTTGGAATCTGTTGTATATCTCTAGAAGAAACCTAAAGATCTTAAGCCCTTATTGTTTGTTATGGTTACTCCCCATTTCATATAATTGTTGAAATCTCACATCCTTTCAACAAAAAGGAAAGAACCTGATTTAGTGTCATCAGTTTTCCTAATTGATGAGTACAATAATGTGGATTTAACTAAGGATAGCATGTAAGATTAACTTTGATCACAAGTTGTTGCTCACCATCATGGGGAAAAGGAAAAGTTGGGTAGGGAAGGGAGAAGGCTAGGGTTTTAGCATGTAAGGAGATAAAAAGAAAGAAGCTAGATTTTGTCTCTAATTTATAGGAGGAAAGCATGGGTATAATTAGTTTATTGCCCTTTTGTGTAACTTATTCTTTGTGGCCTTTTAGTTATAAAGACATGTGGCTATTCTAATGTACTATATCCTTAAGTTTAGAGCATGACGTAAGTTAGCTACTTCTTTAGCCAAAATGAAGGTCATACCTAATTTAAGCATCAAAAAGGTATTTCTTAGTTAAGTAATCTAAATGAATAACCAAATGTGGAAAGTATCCCTACTAAAATCATGTAAATAAGGTTAGACAAATCATGGAAATATTTAAATAAAATATGAATTTAATATATAAAAATAAAACTTGTTTCAAATTGCCTGTGCGTGTAAACAGTATTAAGACATTGCACTCCTATTTACTAAGCTCTTAGCTCACTCTCCTATAGATTTTGTAATGTAGGACGTGACAACATAATCTATCACCTTGGTTGTCGTACTAAGGATAGTACAGTTGCTGGAGGAACTCTAGCATAAGAGGTAAGGCAAATAGATAGCATGAGTACTTTTGTAGAGCTTGATAATTTCAAAAAATTGAAAGTTTGTAAATATTTAATCTAATCCAAAGAGATCTTTGGTTGTTATTTTGTTATGGGACTCGAATAAGGCTCACTATAACCCATTTAGGAGAATTTTTTAGAGAATATTTGCTAGAGAGAGTCAAGACCAAGTTAAGCAGACAATTATTTTAGTTAAAGAAGGGCATGAAAACTATTGATTGATATAGGAATGAATTTAGTCGGTTGCTACAGTTTGTCCTAGACGCTTATAGGGATTTAGATGTTTTGAAAAGACACTTCATGTATGGATTGGATGCAAACACTTAGGAACAAATCATGGAATTTGAAATACAAATACTTAGAAGTGGTGAATAAGGCTCGAGCTCTGGAATAAGCAAAGCTAAAGGGGGAAGAAATAACAGCTCAAGCCTGATCAAGTGCAAGAATGCAAGTCCTAGCAAAGTGACCACTATTTCAACCGAGTCTAGGTGATAAGGGAAAAAGGCCTATGTTGAATGTAAGACCACTAAGTAACAAACTGTTGGTTATCTCACCACAAGCAAAGCCTATAACGATGGTTTGTTGGAAATGTAGAAAAAGACATTACCGTCGACAGTCCCTACACTTGAAGGGAAAATGATGGAGGACCATCTCAAGGTTCGGGTATTGAAAAGGACAAATGCAATCGAAGTGGAATTGAGGAACTACAAATACTCGAAGGGCCAATCACAAGGGTGCGAGCAAAACAGATCAAGCAAGCTATACAGGGCTTTGTGAAGATCATTTTTGAAAATGAGGTCAAGTCTGGAAGGACTTTAGAGACATTGAGCTGGGCTGAACCCAAATTCATTAATGTCATCCAAGCCCAAGAGAATGAAGCCCAAATAAGCTAAGATAGTAATTAGGGATTCTAGAAGATAATTGAGGTCATTGCTTATATCAACAAAATAGTTATTAGTATAGTTAAGAGCACATTTAATTTTCTTTAACAGTGGGTTATTGATGGGTATGTGGATGGTCTTTTTTTTTTTTCATTAATTAGCCTTAGAACTCTATAAATAGGGTATCAAAACTTGTGTTGAGGTCATGGACGAATTTTTCAATTGAAGAGTTATTTCTCATATCTGTTCTTTTTGAACAAGTAGCTGAGGTTTTGACCTTGTGGGTTCAAGCCCGATTTATATTATTGGTTCTTATCTCTTATAGGCAATGGTCAACAATTTCTTCTTTTTTTTTTTAATTAAAAAATTTGGATTTGGGCGGTCTAGGAAATAGATTATTTGTTACTGGGTCTCACAACTCAATTCGTGGGATTTCACATCATTTTTGGTATCAGAGCCAATTTGATTCTCAATCAGGTTATTATCCTTTATCCTTCATATTCCTTGTTGAAATTTCATTTATTTCTTCAATAATATTATTCTACTGTTTCTATTATTTGTCATTTCGAAAAAAAAAATCAGCAAATAAAAGTTAAAAAAAAAGAAAGAAAAATTCTCTTGAGTTATCTTCTATCATCATCAATGCTTGAGTTGATTCCTTACATACTATACTCTACGATGAGTTTATTCTTCTATTAAGCATTACTTCAACGGTGTTGTTTCTTCTTACCGTCTTTGTGTTTTCTTAATCACTATCTTCTTGGCCCCTTTTTGAGCTAATTATATGAACTAATGTTTGAGTTTTACAAGTGAATACTCTGGTTTTTCAATTGTTGTGTTCTTAAAGAACTTGGTCTGGGAAAATAAGAGTGGTAAAAGGCGAGAGTAGGTGAGCGTAATGGAGGGTAAAAGCCATTAATCTGTGTGCAACTCAAGTGTAGATAGACTTTTTGAGTGGAAACACGTAAGGGAGTGTGTGAGGACTTCTTAACTGAATTTCTTTCAGGATCATCATCTTGTCAGAACACGTGAATCAAGGGATGAACCCAATCAATCCTTTCTTTTGAGGGCTATGCAGCAATAGTTCGAGCGCATGCATCTGCTGTTAGGAGAAATCTATGACCGAATGGATAGACAAGATGAGCGGATCAATAAATTGCAAACAAGACATCCAATGGGACTCCCTCCCATACAGAGACAAGTATGTCAACTAGTCGCACCTCGAGACGAATGTGCTGGAGAAGAAGAGGAGGATTACCATAATTACTCTAAGGAGAAGAAAGTGAAGCTTGTAGCAGTGGAATTTACAAATTATGCCAACGTTTGGTGGGATCAATTGATCTTATCCAACGGAGGAATGGTGAACGACCAATTGCCAAATGGGAGGAGATGAAGGCTGCCATGAGAAGTCGATTTGTCCCATCACATTATTATCGAGATTAGCACCTTAAGCTGCAAAGCCTTAAACAGGGGTCAATTAACAAGAGTCTTAATCCGAGCTAATGTGGAGGAGGACCGTAAGGCTACTATGGTTAGATTCCTGTGTGGACTGAATCGTGACATCGCCAACGTCGTGGAATTACAGCACTATGTAGAGTTGGAGGATATGGTGCATATGGCCGTGAAAGTTGAGCAACAACTCAAAGAAGTGAAAGTCACTCAAGTTGGGAACCACAACTACTTAAATTCCCACTCCTGTGGAAATTGGCAGGGGAGGAAAGGGAAGAGAAACCTGGGATCAAAGCCTACAACGGCAGGAATCTGAAGAAGCACCCACAGACCGCTAAGGAGGGAGTTAACTCATCATCTCAAACTCTGAGAAATCAGGATATTAAATTTTTTAAGTGTTTGGGGATTGGGCATATAGCATCTCAATGTTCAAATCAAAGAATGATGATCATGCGCGAAGGTAGGGAGATTGAAACTGATGATGATGGCTCTAATTGTGTTAGTGATACTATGCCATAGTTAGAAGATGCCAGTGATTGTGAATATACTGTAGAAGGTAGGTCATTGGTCATTATGCATTCCTTGAATGTGCGAGTTAAATAAGAAGAGAATGACAATGTGCGGCGAGATAATATTTTTCACACTCGGCGCCATGTATAAGATAGGGTGTGTAGTTTGATCATAGACGGAGGTAGCTGTGTTAATGTAGCAAGTAACACACTTGTTGATAAATTAGGTTTGTCCATAGTGAAACAACCCAAGCCATACAAGTTGCAATGGCTGAATGAACGTGGGGAAGTGAAGGTGAATAAGCAAGTCCACGTAATGTTTTTAATCGGGAAATATATAGATAAGGTCCTTTGTGATGTTGTACCTATGCATGCTGGTTATCTTTTACTCGGAAAGCCTTGGCAATTTGATAGGAGAGCCATTCATGATGGGTACAAAAATCAGTACTCATTTGTGAAGGATGGAAGGAAAGTTACATTGATGCCAATGATGCCAAGCCAGGTGTATGAGGATCAACTACTATTTAAAAAAGCCATTTGTGAGGAAAGTAAGGTAGAAGCTGAGAAACAAAAGAAGAGGGAAAATGAAATTGAAAGAAATATGAGTGGTGAGAAGAGAGACAATAAAATCGCTGGGAGAGAAAAGAAAGAGTGCTCATTTGTAGGTGAGGGAAAAGAGAAAAGAATGAGTTTCTTTGCAAGAGAAAGAGAGATCAAGAGTGCACATAAGGTTGGAAGACCAATGATGTTGTTTGTATATAAGGAGGCCATGTTTATGAATTTTAACCTTGACACTTCTTTACCTAGTTGTGTGTTTTCTATTTTGCAGGATTATGGAACATCTTAAGGTTGTTATTGATGTGCTGAGACAGGAAAAATTATATGCCAATTTTAAAAAGTGCAGTTTTTGTATAAACTACGTGGTGTTCTTGGGTTTTGTTGTTATAGCAAGTGGAATATAAGTGGACGAATAAAAGGTGTAAGCCATCAAGGATTGGTCATCTCCTAAATCATTGACTGAGGTAAGAAGTTTTCTTGGGTTAGCAAGTTTTTATAGACGTTTTGTGCGTAATTTTAGTACATTAGCTGCCGCATTGACTGAAGTAATAAAAAAGGATGTTGGGTTTAAATGGGAAGTAGAACAAGAAAATGCCTTTAATGTGATAAAAGAAAAGTTATGTTCTGCTCCATTGTTCTACCTGATTTTTCCAAAACTTTCAAGATCGAATGTGATGTCTCCAGGATTGGTATAGGAGCCGTTTTAGTACAGGAGAAGTGTCCTATTGCTTACTTTAGTGAGAAGCTAAATGGAGCTGCTTTGAAGTACTCAACGTATGACAAGGAGCATTATGCATTGGTGCATGCATTGGAGACGTAGCAGGACTACTTGTGGTCGAAAGCATTCATTATTCACACGGATCATGAATCTTTGAAGCATTTGAAGGCCTAAGGCAAGTGGAACAAAAGACATGCAAGATGGGTCAAGTTTATAGAGATGTTTCCATATGTGATCCAATATAAGCAAGGTAAGGAAAATGTGGTAGCAATGCCTTATCCCGCAGGTATGCTCTTATCTCTATTCTTGGAGCTAAATTACTTGGATTTGAGCACATAAGAGAATTATACATATAAGATTCTGATTTTCATGCTGTGAAAAGGGTGCATTTGATAGATTCTATAGGCACGATGGATTCTTTTTAGGGAGAGCAAGCTATGCATTCCTAAGTGTTTAATGCGAGAGTTGCTTATGCTTGAGTCGCATGTTGGTGGTCTTATGGGTCATTTTGGTATTGCTAAGACATTAGATGTGCTAAAAGAACATTTCTTTTGGCATCATATGAAAAGAGATGTGGAAAGAGTTTGCTCTAGATGCATCACATTTTAGAAAGCTAAGTCTAGAGTCAAACCGCAAGGTCCTTACATGCCTTTACCTGTACCCAATGAACCTTAGACTTATGTTTTGATTGATTTTGTTTTAGAATTACCTAGGTCTAGAGAGGTAGAGATTCCATTTTCGTGATTGTGGATCACTTTTCGAAAATGGCATATTTTATTCCATGTCACAAGACTAATGATGCTACGCATGTTATTGGATTGTTCTTTCGAGAAGTTGTTCGTTTCATGGAGTGCCTAGGAGCATAGTAAGTGATAGAGATGTCAAATTCCTTAGTCAATTCTAGCGTGTTTTGTGGGGGAAAATGGGAACAAATTTGTGATTTTTTTACTACATGTCACTCACAAACCGATGGACAAATTGAAGTCATGAATAAGACATTGACTACTCTTTTGTGTGCTGTGATAAAGAAGAATTTGAAATACTGGGAAGAATGCATTCCATTCATTGAGATTACATATAATCGAGTTGTGCATTCTTCTACTGGTTTCTCACCTTTTGAGATTGTATATGGTTTCAATCTTTTGACCCCATTGGATTTGATTCCTTTACCTGTGAATGTGATTACTAGTCTAGATGGTAAAAAGAAGGCATGAGATGGTGAAAAAGATTCATGAACAAGCAAGTCATCACATCATGAAGTGGAATGAGAAGAATGCTACCCTAGCTAACAAAGGTAGAAAGAAAGTAACTTTTGAACCTAGAGATTAGGTATGGGTGCATATGAGGAAAGAAAGGTTTCTAACTTGAAGGCGAACTAAATTAGATCCAAGAGGAGATGGACCATTTCGAGTGGTGGCCAATATCAATGACAATGCATATATGTTGGATTTTGCCAAGTGAGTATAATGTTAGTGCTACATTTAATGTATCTGATCTTACTCCCTTTGATACAGGTTCATATTCAAGGACGAATCCTTTTGAAGAAAGGGAGGATGATGGAGGACCATCTCAAGGTTCAGGTATTGAAGGGGACAAATGCAATCGAAGTGGAATGGAGGAACTACAAATACCCGAAGGGCCAATCACAGGGGCGCGAGCAAAATAGATCAAGCAAGCTATGCAAGGCTTTGTGAAGATCATTTTTGAAAATGAGGTCATGTCTGGAAGGGCTTTGGAGACATTAAGCTAGGCTAAACCCAAATTCATTAATGTCATCTAAGCCCAAGAAAATGAAGCCCAAATCAGCCAAGACTGTAATTAGGGATTCTAGAAGATAATTGAGGTCATTGCTTACATCAACAAAATAGTTATTGGTATAGTTAAGAGCACATTTAATTTTCTTTAGTAGTAGGTTATTGATGGGTATGTGGATGGTTTTTTTTTTTTTAATTAATTAGCCTTAGAACTCTATAAATATGGTATCAAAACTTGTGTTGAGGAGATGAACAAATTTTTCAATTGAAGAGTTATTTTTCATATCTATTTTTGTTGAACAAGCAGTTGGGGTTTTGACCTTGTGGGTTCAAGCTCGGTATATTATTGGTTTTTGTCTCTTATACGCAACGGGTCAATATTTTCTTTTATATACATATATATATTGTCATTATTGTCTCCATAGACAACAGGTCAGTAATTTGTTTGTTTTTTTTTAATTCAAAAATTGGGATTTGGGCGGTCCTGGAAATAGATTATTTGTTGCTAGGTCTCACAACTCAATTCGTGGGATTTCGCATCAGAAAATGTTACCATTGCAGGTATAGGGACCCAAACTGTCCGTAGAAGAATTCTGTAACATGTTTTGTGTGCGGACAGACAACAAGGGCATTTTGCTAACAATTTTCCTAAGAGACTTTAAGGACCCGGGCAAAGATTATAGCACCTAGAACCACCATTGGAAGGCCAGTTAGTCGACCATTTTGGCAGGGAACTCAAGGAGCCAATACCTAAACTAAGAATGCTCGAGTGTTTGTTATCGAAGGCACTGATGCAAGAGATTAAGTGAAAGAGGAACCTAGACGATACTAAGATATCGAATTAACAGCTGCAAAATACGTGGATGGAGGAGATGTTGTGATAAGTACGTCAAGTTTGAATTCATCTATAAATAATATTTTATATATATAACTTGAATAAGAAGTTAACTAGAAAAGTTAAGAATTATAAAAAACTTACTATTGAAAGATCTAAGTAGATAAAAGTTAGAAATTAATTGAGTACTACATAATTAATAGAATCCTTTTTAGTCGCTACTCAACCGACATTGGTTCTCTTCAACACAAGAGCTATACATCCTTTCATAAGTTTGATTATAGCTCAACGAATGAAACTGGAAGTTCAACCCTCTAAATATTTTGAGAATACCCTTATGAGAGAGAAGGCCATCACTAAGGAGATAGTGAAAGAATGCCTAATTGAGATACAAGGAAGAAACATGCCTATAGATTTGATCGTTTTATCCATGAGAGGCCATAAAAGCTATTTTATGGATGGATTAGTTATCAAAGTATTTTGCTAACATGGACTACATGAATAAAGAATTTTTGTTTACTAAGCGGGGAGCGGAGACTGTAGTATAGGGAGGACAATCAAGGAGAAATCTAGAAGCTTGTGCTAACATCTTACAAGGAGAAGAAGAATAACTTGAAAACTGGGGCATTTGCTTAATAAGCACAGTAAAGGTAGAAATGGAGTCACCAAGATTGGAGGAGATACCTATAGTCAATGAATTTCTTGAGGTACTTCTCGAAGAATGATCAAGACTACCACCTTCGAGAGAAATGGATTTTACCATCGAAGTAAAGCTTAGTATCGACCCAATCTCAATGGCACCTTATTGACTGCCCTCGATTGAGTTGAAGGAACTGAAGAAATAATTGCAAGAATTGATAGAAAAGGGGTTCATTTTCCTAAGCGCATCGCCTTGGGGAGCTTTAGTGCTATTTATCAAGAAGAAGGACAAATCTATGTGGCTATACCTTGACTATCGAGAATTGAATAAAGTGACTATTAAGAATAGAAATCCATTACCATGAATTGATAATTTGTTTGATCGACTGTGAGGAGTAAGTGTCTTTTCTCAAATAGATCTACCATCTGGGTATCGTCAGTTGAGGATCAAGTTAGAAGACATACCTAAAACTCCTTTCCGAATGTGATATGGTCATTATAAATTTTTGGTAATGCCATTCGGATTAACAAATGCTCCAGCTTTGTTCATGGACCTCATGAACAGGATCTTCAAGTCGTTCTTAGATAAATTTGTAGTGGTTTTCATTGACAATATCCGAATTTATTCCAAAACCCAACTAAAGCATGAAGAACACTTGAGAATTTCCCTAGGACTATTGAAGGAATATTGATTATACACGAAATTGCCAAAGTGTGAATTTTGGATGAATCAAGTGGCATTCTTAGGACACATTATATCTAGTGAAGGCAAGTCGATAGATCCAGTAAAAGTCAAGGCCATAGTTGATTGGAAACAACCTACAATAGTCATGGAAGAACTTTTCTTAGGTTAGCTGGATATTACAGAAGGTTCATGAAGAATTTTTCACAGATTTTTAAGCCGTTGACCAGACTAACATAGAAAGACGTAAAGTTCGAGTAGGATGATAATTACAAGAGAAGCTTTCAAGAGTTGAAGAGTTGAAGCAATAGTTGATTTCAACTTCTATTTTGACTTTACCTAACTTGGAAGAATCTTTTTACATGTATAGCGATGCCTCACGGAATAGGTTAAGATGTGTTGCCGAATAAGAAAGTTGTAGCTTACACTTTGAGGCAGTTGAAATCACATGAGAGGAATTATCTTATTCACAATTTGGAACTTATGGCAATCGTATTTGGCTTGAAGATATGGAGACATTACCTATATGCGCAAAGGTGTGAAATATACACGAATCACATGAGTTTGAAATATCTATTTTCTCAAAAGGAGCTTAATATGTGACAAAGGAAATGGCTTGAGCTCATCAAAGATTAATTTCTTAGTATTAACTATCACCCAAGGAAAGCTAATGTTTTAGCCAACACTTTGAGTTGAAAGAATCATGGCCTAGTAACATTGTTAATTGAACAACAACAATTGATAGAAGAATTCGAGAAGTTGAGGATTGAATTCTTATGGCACAAGGAGGAAGCATAGATAGCAACTTTGGAAGTATGGCCTACACTCCTAGGTAGAATAGAGGAGATGCAAATTAGCGACTTGAAGATAATGAACATTCGCAATAAAGTGGAATAAGGAGTCGATGTCGACTTTGAAGTGGATCAAGATAAAGTCTTGAAGTTTCGAGGTCGATGGTGGATAAAAAGTTGAGAGATGGCATTATGGATGAAGCTTATAATTCTGGATACATAATACACCCAGGGGGAACCAAGATGTATCAAGAGCTCAAGAAGGGTTATTAGTGGGAAGGCATGAAAAGAGATGTAGTGCAATTTGTCTCTTAATGTTCTTTTTGCCAACAAGTCAAAGCCAAACATTAAAAATATGAGGGATTACTATAGCCATTACGGATTCTAGAATGGAAGTGGGAATGAATCACTATGGATTTTGTTATAGCTTTGCTAAGACAAGGGCCGAATATGAAGCTATATGGATAATTTTGGATTGTTTGACCAAATCTGCCCATTTCTTACCCATTAATATGACCGACTCCTTGGATAAGTTAGCTAGGATCTATCTCCAAGAAATCATAAGACTCCATAGAGTGCCACATAGTGTAGTATCCGATAGAGATCGATTTCATGTCGAAGATCTGGAGAAGTCTATAATAAGCCATAGGGAAAAAGTTGCAATTTAGTATGACATATCATCCTCAAACTGATGGACAATCATAACAAACTATCTAAACACTAGAAAATATGCTAAGAGCTTGTGCATTGGATTTTAAGGACAGTTGGGATTGACATTTGCCATTGGTTAAATTTGCTTACAACAATGACTATCATTCATCAATCAAGATAGCTCCTTATGAGGCCCTCTACGAAAGTAAATGTAGATCTCCATTGTACTGGGATGAGATTGAAAGAAGTACAATTGGGCTAGATGTACTACGGGAAATGATAGAGAAGGTTGCCACTATCTGACAAAACACGAAAGAAACTCAAGATCACTACAAGAGATGGGCCGATTTGAAGAGAAGAGATATTGAGTTTTTATTAGGGGAAACATGTTGATCTGGAAGTCATGCCAATCAAAGGGACAAAAAGAATTGGAACAAAAGGAAAATTAAGTCCCATATACGTAAGACCATATGAATTTCTAAAAAAAGTTAAAGAAGTGGCCTACCGATTATCTTTGCCTCCTCAATTGTTGAGAATCCACAATGTATTTCATGTGTTGTTGCTTTGGAAGCACATCCTAGATCCCAATAGAGCAATATGCAAATTCAGCCGAATTTGATGTATCAAGAACATCCTATCCAAGTTCCTAACACCGAAACTCGAGAATTGCGCAATAAGAGTATTAGATACATCAAAGTACAATGGAGCCGACATTCGAAATGGGAAGCTACCTAGGAAAGGGAAGATGAGATGAAGGAGAAATACCCCTAACTGTTTGGAGATTCAAGTATGTTCTAAAGTTTTGAGGACAAAACTTTTTACGGGAGGAGAATGTAAAACTCGCAAAATTAGAGCAAAAATAATACTAGAATAGTTAAAAGATTTCATTGAAAGTCTTAACTATACCCTATGTAAATTTAAATTAAAAGAAATAATCAAGCAAAAGGCAAACAGTGAAAAGTTTTAAAATAAATGACAAAATAAATTAAAATATAGGCTTAGGATAATCAAATGAAAATTCTGAGTAAATATTTCGTGTTAAAACACTAAAGTTATTAAATTTATGTAAATTACTATGTACGATAAGGGTACCCAAAAAATAAAAAAGTTACCTATATATATATCTTAGCCAACTCAACTTTAAAAGCATCTACAAGTGAGAGAGAGAGAAAGTGACGAAGATAGGCGAGGGAAATAGAGAGGAGAAAAGGAAAACACGACAAAAATTTGATGTAACTTCCATAGATGACCTCCAAATCACAACTAGGACTACCAATGTGATCCTTAAGGTGAGACTTACGAAACTAGACTAGTTTTGCGTAAGAAAAATTTTACTTTTAGAATTTAAATACAATTTTGATATGTATATAAAAATAGGATTTAACTTAGAAAATAGCTACAATATCTAGAGATATACTAGATAGAATCATATTAGTTGTGAATAGTATGTAATAGTGTAGTTTTCTTGTGTTTTTAGGAGAAGAAAATTATCTTGCATATTTACTCAAAGATTACTACAAGTAATGAAAATGAGACTTAGGTGAATAGGAACTCTATGATATATTGTATTTGGTTTCGTGGTGTGTTGTATTGATTATTTTTATATGTAAATCTTGGTCCTTGAGGACTTGAGGGATTGTGATTTTGTGCGCTCAGTGAAAGTGTGTGTATGTTTGTTACGCGTGTGTGTTAGTTTGGCAGTGCTAGAACATATTGTGTGCATGTGTGAATGGATAAGCAGTGTAGGTGGAAATCATGTGTGTATGCAGGTGCAAATTTGATGTGTGTGTAGGTAGGGATGTAAGTGGGACGGGTTTAGGCAGGGTTCAGTAATCCTGTTACCCGTCCCGTTATATTATGGAGATTCCCAAACTCGGCCCAAACCCTATAGGGTTTTTTCATGAAATACCCACTACCCATTCTAAACCCGTTAATTTTTTTTTTTTAAAAAAAATCTATTATTAGTTTAAAATCATTACTTATTCATTATGATTATTTGTATAAATATAGCTTATGTTCTTGGAAATAAATTATATTTGCACTTTCAACTTATTTAAACATATGTATTTTAATATTACTCGGAAATCTATATGTTGGTAAATAAAGTTGCTAACGTAAAAACATTTTTAACTATCATAAAATAAAATTACTGAATCAATCATATAACTTAATAAATAACATAAAAAAAATGTAGTTAACAAGTCTTAATAGAAAGAGAAAAATTCTAAAGCATATAACAAATGCATTAATCTTATTTTTTTGGAATTCTTACTTGACAATTGACTCTCATAATCTTCAAATCCCATCTTCCTCATCATATATCTTTAAACCTATCGAAAGGGGGAAAAAAACCCGTAAAACACATTAGAGATCAAGCAAAATCTTAATAAAGGCCTTTTAATGATGTTAGCTTAGAGAATTCTTAAAACCCAAATGCTCTCTAAGTAAACTTCTTGAAGGCATTTATTTATATGCATTGATTTGCAATGTACACTAAATCCCCAAGCTAACAACTAAATTGCTTAAAGATTTCTTAGTAGCCTTAACTTTTATAAAGCAGCACAATATACATAGTAACTTAGCGTAGATTGCAATAAGTGACTACTTGACTAAATAGTATTCCACTCATGCAATGGGTGTATAGGCTAGCCCCCTCCTATTACAATGGTGCGGGATTAGAGGTTGTTGCCCCATGGCTAAGTAGAAGGAAGTTTGATGCAGAGCTTTTTTATTTTTAAGTTATAGCAGCACTGAGCAATAAAGATATACCGATAGTGGGCATCTAACCGGCAACCATCAGATACCAACAATCATCTTCTAAGATTACCGACCTTTACTTTAAATATCGGGTTTTTGTAAATTTAACCTAACATAAAAAAGCTCTTTTATCATTAGAAACAACCAGATTTCCAATCTCTCAACTATTATTCCAAACCCAATCAAATTGTTAGAATAAAGAACAGAAAAAAAAAAATCTTTAAACTGAACTAGGAGAGTGAGAGTGAGATCTAAGCTTACCAACACCGAGAGATGAGAGACACCAAACAATGATAGAGACAAAGGAGGCAACAGAGGCAATAGAGATGACTGAGACGACGGAGAAAATAGAGGTAACGGAGGTGACCGGGATGATAGACGGATGGAGACAACTATTGAGACGACGGAGGCGACAGAGATAACCAAGACGATGAAGACAACGACTAAGATGATGGAGACAACAAAGGCAATGTAGATGACGGAGACAACGATTGAGACGATGGAGGTAACGACTAAGATGACAATTGAGGTGACCGAGGTGATGACCACGATATGACAGACGAGCCGGCCAACAATAGACTATGAGTGACCGATGGCAGCTTGCACAGTCGAGATTGAGACGATGCGTGACCAACGGGCGATGGTAGCTTACATAGGAGGGGTAGGACAATGAGATCAAGTGTGATAAAGACGATGAGTGATAGAAGGTTTCATTGTTTGTAGCTTCTTTTGTTTTTTTTTTTTCAACTGTTGTGCTTTATGTAGATGTCCTTGCAGTTTGACTATTGGAGTGTTTAAGTTTGACGACTGATGAAGTATATATATATATACTTAAGAGAAGCTTTTCGAGGCCCACCTGATTCCATGCATAGTATCATGTGCCATAAAGATGGCATATTTCATAAGTTTATATATAATACACTATATAAAAAAAAGAAATATATATAATAATAATTTACTAAAAGAGAGTATATATCAGGAAGTTACTATTATGGGAAATAGAAATTTTGGATTGAAAAAGAAGGAATTGTGGTAAAGTAACTTCAGATAAAATCTGAAATCATGTAATTATCTTTCCGGTTGGTGAATGTTATTTTGTGATTGAAATTGATTGAGTGTATTTAGAATTTTTTATTTGGATGTAATTGATTCTAATGTGATCACCTAAAAATAATAATTTAATTATTACAACTTAAATTAAAACTTGACATGCATATCACGAGACATTGTATGAAATTGAAGGTCATCACTACTACAAGACGCATCGAAAGTAATTAGGTAGGATTATTGTTCCACTAGGGGCAAACTAAGTGATTAGGGGATTGTCATGCTCTTGACGATTCTGAGTTTGGTCTGTCTTTGAAGGTGTTTATTATTCGGTGTGCTAATTACTCTTGAGTTTATGGGATTAAAATTAAGAGACAATTTCTAATAAAGAGATAAGATTAAATTAATTAGGTTGTGAAACTTAGGAACTAATGGTAGTGATGTGGATTCCAACCCAAGGTCAAGGGGGCGTAAACCCTAGACTTTACACTGGTTAGTAAAAAACTGCATGCGATGTTGCATTTTATATGGTTGCTCATGCATGACATATAAATGAAACTTGTTTGAAATGGCTTATTCATGTAAATAGTATTAAGTGATTGCACTCCTATTCATTAGGTTATTAGCTCACCCTCCTATACATTTTGTAATGCAGGATGCAACTACATAAACTATTACCTTGGGAGTCATACTAAAGTAGGTATAGTTGTTGAGGGAACTTTGGGGTAAGAGGCAAGATGGAGAGATAGCATTAGTACTTTTGTAGAACTTGATAATTTTTTAAAATTTGAAAGTTTGTAACTGTTTAATCTAATCCAAAGGGATCTTTGGTTGTAATTTTATTAAGAGACCCGAATAAGGACCACTATTGAACTATATGTGTATAAATTTCATTGAGTATGGAGTAATTTTATTGAGATGAAGAAACACCAAAAGCATTCAATTAGTATATTATTATGATTTAACATATTGCTTTATCTTTGTTTGAGATGCTTCACGATTGCTTAATATAGGCCAAGCAATCGTGGTGGGTTGTCATCGAATTGGGTACCTTGTGGAGCATTTGAATATTTTGTAATACTTTACCTTTTCAAAGCACAAACACCCCATTTTTGCCCTTACATAGATTTTTTTAATAAATAAATAAAATGATAAAAAATAATAATAATAAAAGAAGGTCTGGTTTATGAATTAGTAAATAATAATAAAAATAATAATAATAATAATAATGACGATGATGATGATGATGATGATAAAGTTTTCAACAAAATTAAGGAAATATGAGCCTCTAAATTAAGCATGGTAACCTCAAATCAATAAAAATTAATTAGGACCAATGATGGGGGACTATCTCAAGGTTTGGGTATGGAAGAGTACTGATGGGTGTCGAGTCTAACAAAAATAAAACCTACTCCTAGACAATTATATGATTTGCATATAGTGGTGAGTAGGGTCGAATCCATAGGGATTGGTAAAGATATTTCTATTCAAAGAGAACAATAAGGAAAAGGAAAATGGGGGGGGGGGGGGGGTTGTTTGTGAATCAAATAAAGTAAAACAAGGTAAGAAAATTGGATATTGGTAAAAGCCTAGCCAAAGGAATCAAGATGGTTTAATTCTAGGAATTGATCATCGATGCAAATGTTCTCTATTCTTGTTCCTAGATAAAATGGTTATGGTTATTGACAAGCTCTAACAACCTATATCTCCTTACTTCCTCGATAACCTCAAACAAGCGCTTTGAATTATTTCTCTTATTGATTAAACAACCCTTAGACAAGCGCTTAGGATTTAATCTATCAATAGCATTAAGATCTAGAGAGACCACCAATTCATGCCAGTAGATTATAAGATAACCTATTTAAACATGATCACACACCTCCATAACATGAATTCGATCATCTCTTTTATAACCAAACATGTTATTGCGTCACTAAGACTAGAACAATCAAACAATTACGGATTTGATGTGCTAGTTGACAATATATTAACTTGCTAATTGAGTAGAAGAGCTCTATTCATACCAATCAACAAAGATAATAATGACAAAACGATTAGAAGTATATGAATACCCGAAAGCAAAGAATAGAATAAATACAAGTCAATTAGACCTCACAATTCGTAGAGAATTAAACATCTATGACCCTTTGGCTCGAAAAGTAGCTTAGTTACACATGTTCATCAATAAAACGAAAATAAAAAGTAAAAACATAATGAACCCGGTTGCTTGCTCTGCCTCCAAGATGATCCAAGGTTCTTCAAGATCCAAACATTCAAAAGTTTTCCTAACCCTCTAGGGTTGGCTTTATTTATATTATTAGATGGATAGCATGTGATCTTTTACTAGCAAGATACGAAAATATCTTTCCTTTTCCAAGTAGACTTCGAGAAGTGAAGATTCGTCTGCCTGGCACGCCCCACCACACGGCCATAGGTCAAGCCGTGCCATCCTCTGTGCATATTCTTCAAGTCTTCAACCGCGCCCAGTGTGAACCACGGTTACACACACAGCCAGATTTCAAGTCGTGCCTTCATCTGTGCATAATCTTCAAGTCTTCATTCGTGTCCAGCGTGTACCACGGTTACACCCACGGCTAGATTTCAAGCCGCGCCTTCATCTGGTTAATGTTCCACACTTTCTTCTCCTTGGCACACCTAGCTTCCACCACGGCTCCAAGCACGGTTTATCCCACGGCATCCACCACAGCCGTGTCTCTCTCTGTTGTAAGTCCTCATTTTCGCCTTCTTGTCCAGTGTGTAACACGGTTTGAACCTTGGCCGTGCCTCAAACCGTGCTTCCTCCGGTGGTGTAATTCCTTGTCTTGATCCAAGTTGTAGATGACTTCTCTAAAATACTTGAATTAGCATCCTTGACTCCATTTAACCTGATTTATCACGATGATAGAATTAAAGTACCATTTCCTTATGATTTCTATAAAATCAATAATAATTTAACACAATTTATACTATAAAGATTGAGTATAAAATGGCTCTATCAAGGTCATATGCAATCTAAGTGGAATTGAAGAACTACAAATACCCGAAGGGCCAATCACATGGGCGCAAGCAAAACAAATCAAGCAAGCTATGCAAGGCTTTGTGAAGATCATTTTTGAAAATGAAGTCAAGTCTGGAATGAATTTGGAGACATTGAGCTGGGCCGAACCCAAATTCATTAATGTTATACAAGCCCAAGAAAATGGAGCCCAAATCAGCCAAGGCAGTAATTAGGGATTCTAGAAGATAATTGAGGTCATTGCTTACATCACAAAATAGTTATTAGTGTAGTTAAGAGCACATTTAATTTTTTTGGTAGTAGGTTGTTAATGAGAATGTAGACGGTTTTCTTCATTAATTAGCCTTGGAACTCTATAAATAGGGCATCAAAAGTTGTGTTGAGGGGTATGGACGAATGTTTCACTTAAATAGTCATTTCTCATATCTGTTCTTTTTTTAACAAGTAGCCAGGGTTTTGATCTTGTGGGTTCAAGCTCAGTTTATATTATTGGTTCTTGTCTCTTATAGGCAACGGGTTAATAATTTCTTTTTTTTTCTTCTTATTATATATATATTACTGATTCTTGTCTTCATAGACAACGGGTCAGTAATGTTTTTAATCCAAAATTGGAATTTTGGGTGGTTCAAGATATTGATTGTTTGTTGTTGGGTCTCACAACTCAATTCGTTGGATTACACATCATTTTTTATAACAGAGCTAAGTTGGTTCTCGATCAGGTTATTATGTTTTATGCTTCATATATCTTGTTGAAATTTCATTTATTTCCTCAATAATATTGTTCTACTATTTCTATTAAGTGTTCTTTCGAAAAAAAAAACAAAAAAAAAGAAAAGAAAAGAAAAGAAAAGAAAAAAACTCTCTTGTGTTATCTTCTATCATCATCAATGCCCTAGTTACTTCCTGATAGAGCCATTTTATACTCAATCTTTATAGTATGAATTGTGTTAATTTATTATTGATTTTATAGAAATCATAAGGAAATGGTACTTAATTTTATTATGGTGATAAATCAGGTTAAATGGAGTCAAGAGTGCTAATTCAAGTAAATTAGAGAAGTCATCTACAATTTAGATTAAAGGCAAGGATTTACACCGCTGGAGGAAAGTACATGGGCGTGTAGTTGAAGTACATGGCCATGAACTTAGTTTTGAAGCCACAGGAAAATACACAGTTGAAGTACACGACCGTGTATCCGTCTTGAAGAATCCACGGGAAAATACTCGGTCGAAGTACACGACCGTGTATCTGTCTTGAAGAATCCACAGGAAGATACACGGTTGAAGTACACGACCGTGTATCTGTCTTGAAGAATCACCAGAGGAAGGCACGGCTTGACATCTGGCTGTGGTGGAAGACGTGGCACACACTGGACACGGATGAAGAATTGTAGATTATCTACAGAGGACGACACGGTTTAAAATCTTGTCGTGTTGTAGGGCGTGTCAGGCGGATGATTATTCACCTCTCGAGATTTACATCAAAAAGGAAAGATATTTTCGTATCTTTCTAGCAAAAGATCATCTGCCATTCCTTTATCAATATAAATAGAACTAACCCTAAAAGAGTTTGATCATCTTAGATCATCTTGGAGACAAGAAGGAAGGAAGGAGGCAGAGCAAGGAAACCGGGAACTGAGGCTTATCATGTTTTTACTTTTAATTATCGTTTTGATGATGAACATGTGTAGCTAAGCAGATTTTCTAGCCAAAGGGTCATTGAAGTTTAATTCTCCACGAATTGTGAGATCTAATTGATTTGTCTTTAATCTATTCTTTGTTTTTGGATATTCACATATTTTCTGAACGTTTTGTCAATATTATCTTTGTTGATTGGTATGAATTAGAGCTCTTCTACTCAATTAGCAAGTTAATATATTGTCAACTAGCACGTCAAATCCGTAATTGTTTGATAATTCTAGTCTCGGTGACACAATAACATGTTTGATTATAAAATAGATGATTGAATTTATGTTATGGAGATGTATGATCTTGTTTAAATAGGTTATCTTATAATCTATTGGCATGAATTGGTGGTCTCTCTTGTTTTTAATGCTATTGATAGATTAAATCCTAAGAGCTTGTTTAGGGTTGTCTAATCGATAAGAGAAATAATCAAAGAGCTTGTTTTGATTATCAAGGAAGTAAGGAGAGATAGGTTATTAGAGCTTGTTAATAACCATAACCAGTGTATCTAGAAATAAGAATAGAAAACATTTGCATCGATGATCAATTCCTCGAATTAAACTATCTTGATTCCTTTGGCTAGGCTTTTATCAATATTCGATTTTATTATCTTGTTTCAACATTATTTTGATTCACAAACAAAACCCCCCATTTTTCTTTTCCTCTTTATTCTCTTTGAATAGAAATATATTTAACCAATCCCTGTGAATACGGCCCAACTCACTACTATACGCAAATCATATAATTGTCCAGGAGTAGGTTTTTATTTTTGTTGGATTCGACACCCATCAAATTTTGGCGCCGTTGCGGGGGATTGGTGTCAAATTTATTTCTATTCTTGTATGACTCGTTCTTCTCATACAGGTGCACTCACTTATAATCCAGAGATTGAGAAGACTCTTAAGTGGTTGCGAAGAGAAGTTAGATCACCCATTAGACTGAACTTGGCATCGGATTTGTCTGATTCATCCATTGATTCTGAAAAAGAAGACGATATGGCAAATCCCGAGAGAACATTAAGAGAATTGGCTGCACCGGATGTGAATCAACAACCCCTTTGTATTCACTATCCCAAATTAGCTGTTGAATTCGAGTTGAAATCTGGGTTGATACATCTGCTACCCACCTTTCATGGTCTTGAGAATGAAGATCCTCATAAACATTTGAAATAGTTTCATATAGTGTGTTCTAGTATGAGGCCGCAAGGAATAACCGGTGATCAAATCAAGTTACGTGCTTTTCCAATTTCTTTAAGTACTAGAGCTAAAGATTGGTTGTTTTATTTGCCTCCAGGTTCTATAACCACTTGGACAGATATGGTAAGACTCTTCTTGGACAAATTTTTCCTTGCGTCTAGAGCCGCTGGTATAAGAAGAGAGATTTGTGGCATCAAACAAAGGGATACCGAGACTCTTCATGAGTATTGGGAGAGGTTCAAGCAACTTTGTGCAAGCTGTCCACAACATGATATCTGAATAACTTCTCATCCAATACTTCTATGAGGGCCTTGCTTCCGATGGAGAGGAAGATGATGGATGCTACTAGTGGAGGTACCATAGTGAATAAAACCCCTGGTCAAGCTAGGGAATTGATCTCCATTATGGCTGCTAATTCACAACAATTTGGGTTTAGGCATGATACGTCTTCAAGGAAGTTAAATGAGGTAAGTGTTTCTAACCTTGAACATCAAATTTCTAACCTAACCTCCCTTGTACAGCAGATAGCTCTTGGAAATACACAGCAGGTGAAGACTTGTGGAATTTGTGCTGCTCCTAATCATTCAACCGACATGTGTCCCTCATTGCAAGATGACAATCATGAACACACCAATGCTGTAGAAGGATTCCCAGGATAGCCACAAAGGAAATATGATCCCTACTCGAATACTTATAATCCTAGATGGAGGGATCATCCTAACTTCAGATATGGCAATAAACCACAAAACTTCCAACAATTCTAACCTAATCCATCAAACCAAGTACCACAAGCTCCTTCCACTTCAGGTATGTCTCTTGAGGAAATTGTTAAATCTCTTACTGTTAATACAAAACAATTTCAAGATGAGACAAAGCAGAGCATTCACAACTTGGAAAATCAGGTAAGCCAACTTGCTTCTTCTATAAACAGGTTAGAAACTCAAGGTAAGTTACCCTCTCAAACTATCACAAATCCAAAGCAAAGTGCTAATGCAATTACCTTGAGAAGTGGAACGAAATTGCAGGGATCAAATGAGAAAGGATACCGAACTAATCTTGAGAAAGAGACTACAACTTCGGACCAGCAGAACAACCAGACCAAAGGATCCCTCATTGAACCACCAAAGGTAATGACAACAGCACCTCCTTTCCCTTCTAGATTAGCGAAAACCAAGAATGAAGCTAAAGAAAAAGAGATTCTTGAAACTTTTCGAAAAGTTGAGGTAAATATTCCTTTGCTGGATGCAATTAAGCAAGTACCTCGTTATGCTAAATTTCTCAAAGAATTGTGCACTAACAAAAGAAAGCTGAAAGGTAATGAAAAGATTAGTGTGGGTGAGAATGTTTCAGCTATTCTTCAGAAGAAGCTTCCTCCTAAATGTAAGGATCCAGGTATGTGTACCATTCCTTGCAAAATAGGTAATCTTGGAATCGCTAAAGCTATGTGTGATTTAGGAGCTTCAATCAATGTTATGCCTTTGTCTGTTTATCAATGCTTGAATGTTGGTCACTTGAAGGAAATAGGTGTTATTGTTCAACTTGCTGATAGGTCCAATGTTTATCCTGAGGGAGTTCTAGAAGATGTTTTAGTACAAGTTAATGAGTTGGTTTTCCCTGTAGATTTTTATGTGCTTGACATGGAGAATGATGATTCTCCTAATTCATCAATGATATTATTAGGGAGACCATTTCTTAAGACATCCAGAATGAAAATTGATGTACATGACGGTAACCTCACTATGGAATTTGATGGTGAAGTGATTAAATTTAACATTTATGATGCCATGAAATATCCTAGTGATATCTCCCCTGTTTTTGTTGTGGATGTTATTGACCTATTGACACAGACTGCATTTGACTTGATAGACGATGATGAATTGAAAATTGTACTTAATAGGAGTCTTACTATTAATGCATTGAAAACTCTTAAGGAGAAGCTTGTAATATCCTATGATTTGCAGGACATGATTTGGGAGTTGGAATCATTAAAACCTATCAAGTATGATGTTTCCTACATTAACTTATCCCCTTCTAACACAATACTTCTTCCCTCTATTGTGCAGGCACCAAAGCTGGAATTAAAACCCTTACCCGAATATCTAAAGTACATCTTCTTAGGAGAAAATGAGACTCTTGCTGTGATAGTCTCTAACAAACTAAGTACTTTAGAAGAAGAAAAGTTGATTCGGGTGTTAAGAGAGTATAAAGAAGCCATTAGATGGTCCATAGCCAATATCAAAGGACTAAGCCCCTCCACATGCATGCACAAGATTTTAATGGAAGATAATTGCAAACCTTCAAGGGAAGTTCAACGTCATTTGAACCCACCTATGATGGAGGTAGTTAAGAAAGAGATCTTGAAACTTCTTGATGCAGGTATGATCTATCCAATTTCCGATAGCAAATGGGTAAGT
This sequence comes from Laguncularia racemosa, assembly GCA_037954665.1. NCBI lineage: Eukaryota > Viridiplantae > Streptophyta > Magnoliopsida > Myrtales > Combretaceae > Laguncularia > Laguncularia racemosa. The sequence goes on along the minus strand of JBBMOL010000201.1, from coordinate 433,732 downwards.
CCAATTCAAGTTGTTCCAAAGAAAACAGGCTTGACTATGATTGAAAACTCTGATGGTGAGTTAATTCCTACTCGGGTTCAGAATGGATGGAGGGTTTGTGTTGATTACAGGAAGTTAAATGAGTCAACTAGAAAAGATCACTTCGCTCTTCCTTTTCTTGATCAGATGCTTGAATGTTTAGCTGGTCATTCTCACTATTGTTGTCTTGATGGTTATTCAGGTTTTCATCAATTCCAGTGGCACCGGAAGATCAAGAGAAGACTACTTTCACTTGTCCATTTGGTACTTTCGCGTATCGAAGGATGCCTTTTGGGCTCTACAATGCCCCAGCCACATTCCAAAGGTGTATGGTTAGTATATTTTCAGATTATGTGGAGAATATCATAGAGGTTTTCATGGATGACTTCACCGTCTATGGTAATTCTTTTGATTCATGTTTGACTAACCTTACAAAAGTGCTTCAAAGATGTATAGATAAGAATCTAGTGTTGAATTATGAAAAATGTCACTTTATGGTTGAACAGAGTCTCATTTTAGGTCATATTGTATCCTCTAAGGGGCTTGAAGTCGATAAAGCTAAGGTAGAATTGATTAAATCTTTACCTTACCCTGTAAGTGTACGGGAAATTCGCTCTTTTCTTGGGAGTGCAGGACTCTATCGACGCTTCATCAAGGATTTTTCCAAAATTACTTAACCCCTATGTCGATTGCTACAAAAAGAAGTGAAATTTGAGTTCGATAAGGCCTGCAAACACGCTTTTGACACATTGAGGGATAAGTTAACTTCTGCTCCAATCATCCAACCACCTGACTGGAACATTCCCTTTGAAATTATGTGTGATGCGAGCAATTATGCAGTTGGAGCCGTTCTTGGCCAAAGAGTTGGAAGAGCTTCTCATGTCATTTATTACGTTTCTAGAACATTGGATAATGCTCAATGCAACTATTCCACAACGAAAAAAGAACTCTTGGCTGTTGTTTTTGCATTAGAAAAATTCAGATCATATTTATTTGGTACTAAGGTAATTGTTTACTCTGATCATGCAGCTCTCAAATACCTGCTCGTGAAGAAGGAGGCGAAACCAAGACTTATTCGATGGATACTCTTATTACAAGAGTTTAATCTGGAAATACGCGATAGGAAAGGCTCTGAAAACTTAATTGCCGACCACCTCATTAGAATACTATCAGTGAAGGGTCAACACCAATATAAGATGATTTTCCAGATGAGTATCTCTTTTCTATTCAAAAGACAATTCTGTGGTATGCTGATATTGTCAACTATTTGGTTACTAAGACACTACCAAGTGATTTGTCTAGGGCTCAATAAAATAAAATTAAAAGGGATGCTAAGTACTATGTATGGGATGACCCATATTTATGGAAACATTGTGCTAATCAGATCATTAGAAGGTGTATTTCTCAAGACGATATTCCTTCTGTCTTGTAATTTTATCACTCATATGCATGTGGTGGACACTTTGGCCCTAAGAGGACAGCTCAAAAGGTATTAGGGTGTGGTTTGTTTTAGCCTACATTGTTTCGTGATCTTTTATGTTTTGTAAGTCTTGTGAACGATGTCAAAAAATTGGCAACTTAGGACGTAGAGACCAAATGCCACTTACCCCTATTCTTGCTTGTGAAATATTTGATATATGGGGTATTGACTTTATGGGTCCTTTTCCTCCTTCTTTCGGTAATGTTTACATCCTTCTTGCTGTGGATTATGTTTCAAAATGGGTGGAAGCCAAAGCGACCCGAACTAATGATGCCAAAGTTGTTGTGGATTTTGTTAAATCTCATATTTTTGCTAGGTTCGGGATACCAAAGGCTCTTATCAGTGATCGCGGCACACACTTTTGTAGTGGAGTAGTGGAAACTCTACTAAAAAAATACAGGGTCACTCATCGCACTTCCACCGCATACCACCCTCAAACCAATGGATTGGCAGAAGTTTCAAATCGAGAAATCAAGTCTATTCTGGAAAAAACCGTCAATCCAACCAGGAAGGATTGGAGTACAAGACTTGAAGATGCATTATGGGCCTACCGGACAGCTTATAAGACCCCTATAGGTATGTCTCCTTACCGTTTGATATTTGGCAAATCGTGTCACCTCCCTGTAAAGCTGGAACATAGGGCGTACTGGGCTATAAAACAATGTAACATGCGAATGGATGAGGTTGGTGAGCACAGAAAACTTCAATTACAAGAACTTGAGGAAATTCGAAGAGAAGCTTATGAGAGTACTAAAATCTACAAGGAAAAAATAAAGAATTTTCATGATCAAATGATTTCCCGAAAGAATTTTTCTGTAGGTCAAAAAGTACTACTTTATCATTCTCGATTGAAGTTGTTTTCTGGAAAACAACAATCATGGTGGATTGGTCCTTTTGTTATCACTAACATATTTTCACATGGTGCAGTTGAGATCGCAAGTCTTGAAACTGGTAAGAATTTCAAAGTCAATGGTCATCGCTTGAAACCTTTTTATGAAGGATTTCAAGTATGTAATATTAAAGAAACCAGTTTAACTTACCCCGAGTATTGTGATTAATTACAGGAACGTCTAGCCAAAGACGTTAAAGAAAGGCGCTTCATGGGAGGCAACCCATATCAATTTATTTTGTTTTAGTTTTCTTTTGATTAGCTGTAGCAAGGGTATATATCATCAGATGACATTCTCTAGTGCTTAAGAGGAGAACTCCAATACCGGGGAAGTACTAGTATTCCCCTTCTCTTATCCACTAATGTTCCTTATGTTGTTAATTCCTCTTTAATTGTGCTGAATTAGGAACAATGAGGACACTGTTCTAGCTAAGTATGGAGGAGAGGATAATAAAATATAAAGAATAGAGAACTGACTTATACTTCGAATGTTTGTCCTCAAGCAACAAAAATTTTCAAAATTATCATGAAATCTAGAGATTGTACTAAATGTTGTAATAAGCATCTACAAAAATGTGAAATTGACTTGTTCAAATGCTTTACTCACCTATTGCTGTGATTAGAATACTTGGTTAAAATTAAGTAGTGAAATCTTTAAGAAACAAATTTACCTTGTATTTAGCTTTAAAATTGGAAGTCTCAAGAGTAAGTCGAGTCCCTAAGTGAAAAATAAACAAGTTTACTTCTAGGTTATATTAGCTATTGTATACTCTTTGAAGTTGTTTGTTATAACACTTAGTGAAAAAAAAAAATCAAGCATAGCCATTACTCCAATAATTCAAGTAATTGAGTTAAGAGTATTCAAACTTGAATGTTAGAGTGAGGAAGAGTCCGTAGGGGTATCTCAAAACCCGGTCACTTGAGTGACGAGCTCAGGATGTGCCACTCAATGAACTCACTATAACGATAATGGCGAAAAAGGCGAAAGTTCATGAACAGAAGCGGGCAAAAACCCGTCAAAATAGATGCTTGATTAAATCAAAAGAACAATGAATGTAAACATTCATTGAATGAAACAAGATTATAATAAAAAGGGAGAAAATCTATGAAAAGAGTTGATATTATATGCTTTTACTTTATGTTGCAAGGATTCTATACTTGCTAATATCCAATGAAGTTTAATTGGGTGTTTTTCCTTAGTGGATTAAGTATTTACTTTTGGAATAAAAATTCTTTTGCTAAACATGAGGATTAAAGTTTGTTTTGTTTAGACTAGCTATTAAATTTTGTCTATGATAATTTGATCACATGAAACCAGTTTAGTTGAAGTAGTAGACATTAAAATTACAAGTCATGAATTACAAATGAATAGATGCTTGGAATGATGAAAAGAAAGTTCGTATAATCTATGACGGATTTCTCAAATGATTTGATTTAATTACTTGAGGACAAGCAAGAATTTAAGTGTGGGGGAATTTGATAGAGCCATTTTATACTCAATCTTTATAGTATGAATTATGTTAATTTATTATTGATTTTATAGAAATCATAAGGAAATGGTACTTAATTTTATTATGGTGATAAATCAGGTTAAATGGAGTCAAGAGTGCTAATTCAAGTAAATTAGAGAAGTCATCTACAATTTGGATTAAAGGCAAGGATTTACACCGCTGGAGGAAAGTACATGGGCTTGTTGTTGAAGTACACGGCCGTGTACTTAGTTTTAAAGCCACAGGAAAATACACAATTAAAGTACACGACCGTGTATCTGTCTTGAAGAATCCACGGGAAAATACACGGTTGAAGTACACGACCGTGTATCTGTCTTGAAGAATCACCAGAGGAAGGCACGGCTAGACATCTGGCCGTGGTGGAAGACGTGGCACACACTGGACACGGATGAAGAATTGTAGATTATCTATAGAGGAAGACACGGTTTGAAATCTTGCCGTGTTGTAGGGCGTGCCTGGCGGACGATTATTCACCTCTCGAGATTTACATCAAAAAGGAAAGATATTTTCGTATCTTGCTAGCAAAAGATCATCTGTCATTCCTTTAACAATATAAATAGAACTAACCCTAGAAGAGTTTGACCATCTTGGATCATCTTGGAGACAAGAAGGAAGGAAGGAGGCAGAGCAAGGAAACCGGGAACTGAGGCTTATCATGTTTTTACTTTTAATTTTCATTTTGATGATGAACATGTATAGCTAAGCAGATTTTCTAGCCAAAAGGTCATTGAAGTTTAATTCTCCACAAATTGTGAGATCTAATTGATTTGTCTTTAATCTATTCTTTGTTTTTGGATATTCATATATTTTCTAAACGTTTTGTCAATATTATCTTTGTTGATTGGTATGAATTAGAGCTCTTCTACTCAATTAGCAAGTTAATATATTGTCAACTTAGCACGTCAAATCCGTAATTGTTTGATAGTTCTAGTCTCGGTGACACACTAACATGTTTGATTATAAAATAGATGATCGAATTCATGTTATGAAGATGTATGACCTTGTTTAAATAGGTTATCTTATAATCTACTGGCATGAATTGGTGGTCTCTCTTGTTTTTAATGCTATTGATAGATTAAATCCTAAGAGCTTGTTTAGGGTTGTCTAATCGATAAGAGAAATAATCAAAGAGCTTGTTTTGATTATCGAGGAAGTAAGGAGAGATAGGTTATTAGAGCTTGTTAATAACCATAACCAGTTTATCTAGAAATAAGAATAGAAAACATTTGCATCGATGATCAATTCCTCGAATTAAACTTTCTTGATTCCTTTGGCTAGGCTTTTATCAATATTCGATTTTATTATCTTGTTTCAACATTATTTTGATTCACAAACAAAACCCCCCATTTTTCTTTTCCTCTGTATTCTCTTTGTATAGAAATATATTTAACCAATCCTGTGGATACGGCCCTACTCACTACTATACGCAAATGATATAATTGTCTAGGAGTAGGTTTTTATTTTTGTTGGATTCGACACCCATCACTTCCTTACATACTATACTCCATGATGAATTTATTCTTCTATTAAGCATTAGTTCAATAGTGTTCTTTCTTCTTGCCGTCTTTGTGTTTTCTTAATCACTATCTTCTTGGCCCCTTTTTGAGCAAATTATTGGAATTGATGTTTTAGTTTTAACGTAGGCACCTTCTAAGTGACAACATATGAGATAATAATAATAAAAAATTATTCTTTTTCGATTTCAATTTACCATATAAAAAATATTTTATCCTTTTAAAATTTCAATTCATAATATAAAAACTTAAAAATATTTTATTCAATTTTTTAGTTCAATTTTAATTAAAGTAAAAATGCAGAAGCTTTATTATCTTTTATTTGTAAGAATAGAAAATCCATTTGTAGTAAAAAAATAATTAAAAGTTTTCCATGTTGTTTCAATTTTTTTTTCTATGTTTTGGACATGTGATAGCAAAAGGAATTGATAAGAAGCTTTTAATTCAGTTTCTTGAAGAAGATAATAAGTGGTAACCATTTAGGTTTTAATAGGATAGCCCCCAAGGCTAGATTCTCTAGTTAATATTTTTCCAAATTTTTTTTTTTTAGAAAAATTCATAACTAGTAGCTAGTTAAGGTTAATCCATCTCATTAACCTTAATTTATCATATATTCTAACTTGGATTGATGGTGACTCCAATTTTCTTAAGATAATTAAAAATATAGTTTTTCCTTAATTTTACTGTCGAGTAACTTGTATTAAGTGGGTTAGACTTAATATGGCTTAAGTAAGGAAAATCCAAAATTAAGTTCAACAAAATTGGTGACTCTACTGGGGACCCTAATTCTTTAGTGGGCTAACCATTTTTATCTTCTACACAAATTAAGAGCTTCTTATAAATTCCTTCAAGATGTATTATTATGCATATTTCTTATCCAGATGAAATAGCACTAGGCCCATCAAACCTAGTAATGATCTTTTGGGCAAGATGTTGCCATGCATATATGTGTGTTAAATACGGTCAACCCAGGTCGTCTAGGATGTTAAGATGGGGAGCCATTGTGTAACTTTCAGGTGTAGTGGGTTAACCACTGCTTGGGGCCAATTAGGTTTCCCCACTCTTGCTTCAATGTGGCCCAAAGCCCATTACCTTAGAAATGAGGGAGGCTACAGAGCTTGAAGACCTTTAGAACCTACCCAATTTGCATTCATGTCATCTATGCATAATTGAAAAATAGTGCAACTTTAATAAAATGCAGCATATTGATTTTCTAGATGATGTAAAGCTCTGTCATTGTATATGTATTCTTTGTAAAATTCTTATTTTATGTATTACGAAGGAATAGCCAACTCTAGGTTAAGTAATGACCATATTCACATCAGCCAGATTTATGTCAACCAACCTTTACCATCTATGTCTACACTTTCTAACTGGTTTTAACAGTTTAGCCTAAAGCAACAGGAAACCATCAAGGCCAAAGGTCTTAAGGGCCTTAACTTACTTTTGGGATCCAGAGTTAGCAGCATTTAGCTTTAGCCCACACACCCTATCTCCAACCATTGAAGAGTGTTCACAACTGCTACAAGCTCCTCCCAGTTCTGAAGGAACCACAATTCTAGATCTATAAGCTAGCCCGACAAGCACTTTCTACAAGCTGTTGGGAGTTAGAAAGTTAGAAGTAACTCGGGCCCTTACCCCATGTAATGGAAAGTCCATAAGAATCTCAACCCTTAGAAACTCGTTTGGAACGCCTATAAACTACCAAATTAGTCGAGAGATTTTCATGGGAGACCAGCGAACTCAAGAGTAAAATCGAGTCAATGCCTACATCATGGCAATTTTTGCTAGTATCATATTTCCAATTGGAGTTTTGCATGTCCATTTCAGGGTTGCAGAATTAGTAACTTAGTTTAGCTTACTTGTTGAATAGATCGATCCTTAGATTTCTGAAAGAAATAGGGAAGGGAAACTTCAAAGGTTGTCCAGCATTACTAATAGTATGGTCCACTAGTCATACTAAAAGATATGGATTGGATCTCATCAGGAGATCTTTAGTTTCATAAGTTGACCAGGTAGGCTACTTTGTAACTAAGATATAGTTGCTAGAAGGAGTTCAAATTCACCAATGGATGGAGATTATGTAGAAGGTTTACCTTAAGGACATGTTGTGGACTACCAGGTGGAATCATTGCACACAGGCTATTCTAGGAATTACTGGATGCACTACTATTTCCCAATTTGCGTAGTCAGACAGTTGCGAGCAATCTAAGATAATGCTCACAGGCCCCCATTGGATTCAATTACACTTGATTATCAGGATTCGAACATTACCTTAGCCTTCAAAGTGAACAAGCTGCGTGCCATCAAAGCCATTTGGGATACAAGAATCTTGAGCCCCATCGTAGATGTAGGAAATTTAGATGGATAGGTGGAGGATTTCAGAGCCACTAAGGAATTCATTATGGACTTCATGCACAAGACAAGGCAAGTTGAGTACTAGGCTCCAAGTATACTAGAACCTATGCTAGAAAACCCAACCTAAGAATTGAAGGCTTACATAGACATAGTTAGAGCTTGAGTAGAAATCCAACATTAAGGCACGGAAAGGAGGGTGGCAATTTGGAAGGAGAAATTTGAAGCTTCACAACATTATGTGAAGGTTTTAGAGAACCGATTAGGGATGTTAGAGAAGAGAGTCCGAGACTTGCTAATGGAGCAAGCCAGTACCTGACTCAAGAAGATCCGAAGACTATTTTAAATAGGTTTTTGGGGCACTGATGCGAAATCCCACGAATTGAGTTGTGAGACCCTGCAACAAATAATCAATTTCCTAGACTGCCCAAATCCCAATTTTTAAATAAAAAACAATTACTGACTCATTGTCTATGGAGACAAGAACCGGTAATATATATATATATTATATATATATATATATATATATATATATAAGAAATTATTGACCCATTGCCTATAAGAGACAAGAACCAATAATATAAACTGAGCTTGAACCCATAAGGTCAAAACCCCGACTGCTTGTTCAAAAAGAACAGAGATGAGAAATAACTCTTCAATTGAAAAATTCGTCCATCCCCTCAACATAAGTTTTGATACCCTATTTATAGTGTCCTAAGGCTAATTAATGAAAAAAAAACCCATCCACATACCCATCAATAACCCATTACCAAAGAAAATTAAATGTGCTTTTAACTATACTAATAACTATTTTGTTGATGTAAGTAATGACCTCAATTATCTTCTAGAATCCTTAATTACTGTCTTGGCTGATTTGGGCTTCATTTTCTTGGGCATGGATGACATTAATGAATTTGGGTTCAGCCCAGCTCAATGTCTCCAAAGTCCTTCCAAACATGACCTCATTTTCAAAAATGATCTTCACAAAGCCTTGCATAGCTTGCTTGATCTATTTTGCTCGCGCCCTTGTGATTGGCCCTTCTAGTATTTGTAGTTCCTAATTCCACTTCAATTGCATTTATCCTCTTTAATACCCGAACCTTGAGATGGTCCTCCATTAGGCACACTTTTGAAATGGCTATGGTCAATTACCAACGAGGGCATGAAAAAGACTATCCTAACTAGCTAAGTCTTGGGTAACTAAATTCCCAAGAGATCTAAGTTCAGACTAAATCACTTGATAGGGGCACATAATTCCTGAAGACATCACGAGACTTGGTGAATATGGTCAAATTTGGTAAAATGGAAAGGTACCTCATTTATTCAAATGGTTTAGGATAACAAGAGGCAGACCACATCTTAGACACTAACCCTTAAACACTTGAGAGTTGAGTGTTATTAATGTGAGGTTTTAGACTCATTCCTTAAAGGAGGTCTATCTTGAATTTGATATGTTAATCAAAATAATGTTATGTATTCATTTTCGCTATCTTAAACACAATAGTCCTTTTGATGGAGGACCATCTCAAGGTTCGGGTATTGAAGAGGATAAATACAATCGAAGTGGAATTGAGGAACTACAAATACCTTAAGGGCCAATTACAAGGGCACGAGCAAAACAGATCAAGCAAGCTATGCAAGGCTTTATGAAGATCATTTTTTAAAATGAGGTCAAGTTTAGAATGACTTTGGAGACATTGACCTAGGTTGAACCCAAATTCATTAATGTCATCTAAGCCCAAGAAAATGAACCCCAAATCAGCCAAGAGAATAATTAGGGATTCTAGAAGATAATTGAGGCCATTGCTTACATCAACAAAATAGTTATTAGTATAGTTAAGAGCACATTTAATTTTCTTTGGTAGTAGGTTATTGATGGGTATGTAGATGGTTTTTTTTTTTTCCATTGATTAGCCTTAGAACTCTATAAATAGGGTATCAAAACTTGTGTTGAAGGGATGGATGAATTTTTCAATTGAAGAGTTATTTCACATATTTGTTCTTTCTGAACAAGCAGCCGGGGTTTTGACCTTGTAGGTTCAAGATTGGTTTATATTATTGGTTCTTGTCTCTTATAGGCAACGAATCAATAATTTCTTATATATATATATATTACCGGTTCTTGTCTCCATAGACAACGGGTTAGTAATTCATTTTTTTATTTATTCAAAAATTGGGATTTGGGCGGTTCATGAAATAGATTATTTGATGTTGGGTCTCACAACTCAATTAATGGGATTTCACATCATTTTTTGTATTAGAGCCAATTTGATTCTCAATCAGGTTATTATCCTTTTTCCTTCATGTTCCTTGTTGAAATTTCATTTATTTCTTCAATAATATTGTTCTACTGTTTCTATTAAGTGTCATTTCAAAAAAAAAAATCAATAAACAAAAGTTAAAAAAAAAAGAAAAAAAAATCAGCAAACAAAAGTTAAAAAGAAAAAAGAAAAGAAAGAAAAATTCTCTTGTGTTATCTTCTATCATTATCAATGCCCAAGTTGATTCCTTACATACTATACTCCACAATGAATTTATTCTTCTATTAAGCATTACTTCAAGGGTGTTGTTTCTTCTTGCCATCTGTGTTTTCGTAATCACTATCTTCTTGGCCTCTTTTTGAGCTAATTATATGAACTGATGTTTGAGTTTTACAAGTGAATACTTTAGTTTTTCAATTGTTGTGTTCTTAAGGAACTTGGTCTAGGAAAACAAGAGTGGTAAAAGATGAGAGTAGGTGAGCGTAATGGAGGGTAAAAGCCATTAATCTGTGTGCAACACGAGTGTAGTTAGACTTTTTGAGTGGAAACACGTGATGGAGTGTGTGAAGACTTCTTAACTGAATTTCTTTCAGGATCATCATCATCTCAGAACACGAGAATCAAGGGGATGAACCCAATCAATCCATTCTTTTAAGGGCTATGCAGCAACAGTTTGAGTGCGTGCATTTGGTGTTCGGAGAAATCCGTGATCGAATGGATAGACAAGATGAGCAGATCAATGAATTGCAAACAAGACCTCCTATCGGAATCCCTCCGGTACGGAGACAAGTACGTTAACTAGTCGCACCTCGAGACGATTCTACTGAAGAAGAAGAGGAGGAAAGGCACAATCGATGCAAGAATGACTGTGTCAATAACAAGTTAGAGAAGGAGTTGATAGAAATATCGGGAGTATCAGAATGACAATCCCTCCTTTTCAAGGGAGGAATGATCCCGAAATTTACCTTGAATGGGAGAGAAAGGTTGAACTGGTTTTCGATTGCCACAATTACTTTGAGGAGAAGAAAGTGAAGCTTGCAACAGTGGAATTTACAGATTATGACATTTTTTGGTGAGATCAATTGATCTTATCCCGACGGAGGAATGGTGAATGACCAATTACCAATTGGGAGGAGATGAAAGCTGCCATGAGAGGACGGTTTGTCCCATCACATTATTATCAAGATTATCACCTTAAGCTGCAAAGCCTCAAAAAGGGTCGAAAAGTGTTGAAGACTATTATAAGGAGATGGAAATAGTCTTAATTCAAGCTAATGTGGAGGAGGACGTAAGGCTACTATGGCTAGATTCCTATGTGGACTAAATCGTGACATCGCCAACGTTGTGGAATTACAGCACTATGTGGAGTTGGAGGACATGGTGCATATGGCCATGAAAGTTGAGCAACAACTCAAAGAAGGGAAAGTCACTCGAGCTAGGAACCACAACTACTCAAATTCCCACTCCTGTAGAAAATGGACAGGGGGGAAAAGGGAAGAGAAACCTAGGTTCAAGGCCAATGATGGCCGGAACTTGAAGAAGCACCTACAGGTCGCTAAGGAGAGAGGTAACTCATCATCTCAAACTCTAAGAAATCGGGATATTAAATGTTTTAAGTGTTTGGGGATTGGGCATGTGGCATCTAATGTCCAAATCAAAGAGTGATGATCATGCGCAAAGGTGGGGAGATTGAAACTGATGATGATGGCTCTGATTGTGCTAGTGATACTATGCCATAGTTAGAAGACGCTAGTGATTGTGAATATGCTGTAGAAGGTAGGTCATTAGTCATTATGCAATTCCCTGAATGTGTGAGTTAAACAAGAAGAGAATGATAATGTGCAACGAGACAATACTTTTCACACTCAGTGCCATGTATAAGATAAGGTGTGTAGTTTGATCATAGACGGAGGTAGCTGTGTTAATGTAGCAAGTAAAATACTTGTTGATAAATTAGGTTTGTCCACTGTGAAACATCCCAAGCCATACAAATTGCAATGGCTGAATGAATGTGGGGAAGTGAAGGTGAATAAGCAGGTCCACGTAATGTTTTCAATCGAGAAATATATGGATATGGTCCGTTGTGATGTTGTACCTATGCATGCTGGTCATCTTTTACATGGAAGGCCTTGGTAATTTGATAGGAGAGCCCTTCATGATGGGTACAAAAATCAGTATTCATTTATGAAAGATGGAAGGAAAGTTACATTGATGCCAATGACGCTAAGCTAAGTGTATGAGGATCAACTACAGTTTTAAAAAGCCATTTGTGCAGAAAGTGAGGTAGAAGTCAAGAAACAAAAGAAGAGGGAAAATGAAAGTGAAAGAAATATGAGTGGTGAGAAGAGAGACAGTCAAATCTCTAGGGGAGAAATGCAAAAGTGCTCGGCTATAGGTGAGGGACAAGAGAAAAGAATGAGTTTCTTTGGAAGAGAACGAGAGATCAAGAGTGCACTTAAGGATGGAAGACCAATGATTTGTTTGTATATAAGGAGGCCATGTTTGTGTATTCTAACATTAACACTTCTTTGCCTAGTTGTGTGTTTTCTATTTTTCAGGATTATGAGGACGTCTTTCCCGATGAAGTACCTAATGGTTTACCACCAAAGCAAGGGATTGGGCATCAAATTGACTTTGTTCCTGGAGCGGTGATTCCAAATTGACCAGCTTATAGGGCGGATCTGTGGAGACGAGGAGCTACAATGGCAAGTGGAAGAGTTAATGGCTAAAGGACATATTCGAGAAAGCATGAGCTCGTACGCAGTTCCAGTATTGTTAGTGCCTAAAAAAGATGGGACATGGTGCTTGTGTGTTGATTGTCGAGTCATTAACAAAATCACAGTGAAGTACCGACACCCTATACCTCGTTTGGATGATATGCTTGATGAATTGCATGGATTTGTGATATTTTCGAAAATAGATCTAAAGAATAGATATCATCAAAATAGAATGAAAGAGGGTGATGAATGGAAAATAGCTTTTAAAACAAAACATGGATTGTATGAGTGGTTAGTGATGCCATTCGGGTTAACTAATGCACCTAGTACAGTCATGAGAGTAATGAACCATGTTTTGCGTGCATTCATTGGAAAATTTGTCGTTGTATACTTTGATGATATTCTGGTGTATAGTAAGAGCTTTGATGAGCATATGGAACATCTTAGGGCTGTTATTGATCTGCTGAGACAAGAAAAATTATATGCCAATTTGAAAAAGTGCAGTTTTTATATAGATCGAGTGGTGTTCTTGGGTTTTGTTGTTACAGCAAGTGGATGAAGAAAAGGTGCAAGCCATCAATGATTGGCCATCTCCTAAATTGCTAACTGAGGTTAGAAGTTTTCTTGGGTTAGCTAGTTTTTATAGACGTTTTGTGCGTAATTTTAGTACATTGGCTGCCCCATTGACTGAAGTAATAAAAAAGGATGTTGGGTTTAAATGGGAAGTAGAACAAGAAAATTCCTTTAGTGTGATAAAAGAAAAGTTATGTTCTACTCCATTATTAGTTTTACCTAATTTTTCCAAAACTTTTGAGATCGAATATGATGCCTCCAGGATTGGTATAGGAGCCGTTTTGATGTAGGAGAAGCGTCATATTGCTTACTTTAGTGAGAAGCTAAATGGAGCTGCTTTGAAGTACTTGACGTTTGATAAGGAGCTTTATGCATTGGTGCGTGCATTGGAGACGTGGCAGCACTACTTGTGGTCGAAAGAATTCATTATTCACACGGATCATGAATCTTTGAAGCATTTGAAGGCCCAAGGCAAGTTGAACAAAAGACATGCAAGATGAGTCGAGTTTATAAAGATGTTTCCATATTTGATCTAATACGAGCAAGGTAAGGAAAATGTGGTAGCAGATGCCCTATCTTGCAAGTATGCTCTTATCGCTATTCTTGGAGCTTAATTGCTTGGATTTGAACTATAAGAGAATTGTACATACAAGATTCTAATTTTCATGTTGTGTATCATGCTTGTGAAAAGGGTGCATTTGATCGATTTCTATAAGCATGGTGGATTCCATTTTAGGGAGAACAAGTCGTGCATTCCTAAGTGTTCAATGCGAGAGTTGCTTTTGCTTGAGTTGCATGTTGGAGGTCTTATGGGTCATTTTGGTATTGCTGATGTGTTGAAAGAACATTTCTTTTAACCTCATATGAAAAAAGATGTGGAAAGAGTTTGCTCTAAATGCATCACATGTAAGAAAGCTAAGTCTAGAGTCAAATCATACGGTCCTTACATGCCTTTACCTGTACCCAATGAACCTTGGACTGATGTTTGGATTGATTTTGCTTTGGGTTTACCTAAGTCTAGGAGAGGTAGAGATTCCATTTTCGTGATTGTGGATCGCTTTTCAAAAATGGCACATTTTATTCCATGTCACAAGACTAATGATGCTACAGATGTTGCTGAATTGTTCTTTAGAGAACTTGTTTGTTTGCATGGAGTTCTTAGGAGCATAGTATGTGATAGAGATGTCAAATCATTAGTCATTTATGGCATGTTTTGTGGGGGAAAATGGGAACAAAATTATTATTTTTCTACTACATGTCACCCACAAACCGATGGACAAACTGAAGTCGTGAATATGACATTGACTACTCTTTTGCATGCTATGATAAAGAAGAATTTGAAATCCTGGGAAGAATGCATTCCATTCATTGAGTCTGTGTATAATCGAGTTGTGCATTCTTCTTCTAGTTTCTCACCTTTTGAGATTGTATATGATTTCAATCCTTTGACCCCGTTAGATTTGATTCCTTTACCTGTGAATGAGATTACTAGTCTAGATGGTAAAAAGAAGGCTTAGATGGTGAAAAAGATTCATGAACAAGCAAGACATCACATCATGAAGCGGAATGAGAAGAATGCTACCCAGGCTAACAAAGGCAGAAAGAAAGTAACTTTTGAACCTGGAGATTGGGTATGGGTGCATATGAGGAAAGAAAGGTTTCTAACTCGAAGGCAGACTAAATTAGATCTAAGAGGAGATGGACCATTTCAAGTGGTATCCAAAATCAATGACAATGCATATAAGTTGGATTTGCCAGTTGAGTATAATGTTAGTGCCACATTTAATGTGTCTGATCTTACTCCCTTTGATACAGGTTTAGATTCGAGGACGAATCCTTTTGAAGAGAGGGAGGATGATGGAGGACCATCTCAAGGTTCGGGTATTAAAGAGGACAAATGCAATCGAAGTGGAGTTGAGGAACTACAAATACCCGAAGGGCCAATCACAAGAGCGCGAGCAAAACAGATCAAGTAAGCTATGCAAGGCTTTGTGAAGATCATTTTTGAAAATGAGGTCAAGTTTGGAAGGACTTTGGACACATTGAGCTGGGCTGAACCTGAATTCATTAATGTCATCTAAGCCCAAGAAAATGAAGCCTAAATAAGCTAAGATAGTAATTAGGGATTCTAAAAGATAATTGAGGTCATTGCTTACATCAATAAAATAGTTATTAGTATAGTTAAGAGCACAATTACTTTTCTTTGGTTGTGGGTTATTGATGGGTATGTGGATGGTTTTTTTTCTTTCATTAATTAGCCTTAGAACTCTATAAATAGGGTATCAAAACTTGTGTTGAGGGGATGAACGAATTTTTCAATTGAAGAGTTATTTTTCATATCTGTTCTTGTTGAACAAGCAGTCAGGGTTTTGACCTCATAGGTTCAAGCTCGGTTTATATTATTGGTTCTTGTCTTTTATTGGCAACGGGTCAATAATTTCTTTTATATATATATAACTAGTTCTTGTCTCAATAGACAATAGGTCAGTAATTTATTTATTTTTAATTCAAAAATTGGGATTTGGGCGGTCCAAAAAATAGATTATTTGTTGCTAGGTCTCACAACGCAATTCGTAGAATTTGATATGTTAATCAAAATAACGTTACGCATTCATTTTCGCTATCTCTTTGCTAACACCATTTGAGCTTATATAAGAAGAGTTTCAAAATTTAACCCTACTAAGGACTACCCCACAATGGGATGATTAGAAAGATAGGGGCATCAATAAAAAAAAAAAAGTGGGGGAATTAACTAAATAGTGCTTGCCCTAGCTGCAACAATTTAAGGGTAATTTTTGTCATAGATAATTTATTTCTTTTGAGATAAAGAAAAGTCCACATTTTGAAAAACCACACATGACTCATAAGAGATAATCACCATTGGACCTAAAAGAAAAAAGAAATGATGATGAAAAAGAGAAAAGAGAGAAAAAAAAAAGAAAAAAGGGGGAAAAGAAAAGAAAAGAAAAAGAGATAAGCAAAAAAAAAAAAAGTAAGCACAATAATACTTGAAAACACTAGGGCCAAATACAAGAACTCAAACATTACAGTTCAAAGATATATCACCCTTCTCTAAAGTGTTCTCTAGATCATTGAAAATAATTTATCCTAAGCAAAAATTACTAGGCCTAGGGTAAGTACTATTGTAGTTTTTCTCAAGGTTTCTTGATTTGTAAACTCAAGTTGAAATGATGATTCTTTCAAAATAAACCTTTACGTTAATATTTTGTTGAACTAATAACTAAAAACCTATATTGCATTATAAGTTCCAAAAAAGGCCTAACAGATTGATTAAAGCGTATTACTTACAAGAAGACCATAATGTTTCGAATAAAAGTCAAGAGTGACATCTAAACCAAGAGATTATGAGGAAGTCCTCTTAGATTAAAACAATTAAGAATGAGATATCTATTTCCAGATAGAATAAAGGAATTTAAAGTCACTCTTCATTGGCATTGTTTGGCCCAAATTTTAAATATTGATACCCCTAAGAAGAAGATATGAGTTTTAATTACAGGAAACCCCTCAAGAGAAGATTGACCAAGTTAAGATACCACTTTTTCCAAGATTAAACCAAATCCTCCAAGTAAAATGAGGCAAAAGTGTAAGTGATTATTGAGTAATAACGGAGACCTACCCTTTATTTGTATTTTTGGGAACCTTGTTAAACTCTTTACTTGCTAGTAATGTTTAAAAAATAATAAATAAATAGATAATTATTTGAGAAGAAAGAGAAAAATTTTGAAAGTTTGATAGAAAATACTTTAATACCTTATCACCTTATCCTTAAATTTTGAAGAGCATTTGTCTTGAAGATTTTTAGAAATGTTTTAGTTATCATTTGATCAAAAGTTTTAACCTATCTTAAACTCTTGACCATTATTGGAAAAATAAGATTCTCATTTAGGAATTCACTATTAGTTAGTTAGCCCACAATGGAGTACTTTCCTAAACTTTGTCTCTTAGGGTTGCAAGTCCAAAGAGACACTTCCCATTATCAGTTAGTTAGCCTATAGGGGTACTTTCCTAAACTTTCTCTTTCAGGGTTACAAGTTTATAAAATAATTCAAAAAAAAAAAACGCTTCCCACTATTGGTTAGTTAGCTCACAATGAGGCACTTTCCTAAATATCCTCTCTTAGGGTTGCAAGTCTAAAGAGACGCTTTCCATTATCAGTCAGTCAGCTCATAAGAGCACTTTTCCATATAATCTTTTTTTTTTAGGTTGCTAGTCTAGTGAGATGCTTCCTATTGTTGATTAGTTAGCTCATAAGAGCATTTTTCTATATAATTCTTTTTTAAGGTTGTGAGTCTGGTGAGTCGCTTTCTATCATTGATTAGTCAGCTCATAAAAGCACTTTTCTAGATAATTTCCTTTTTTTTTTAACGTTGCTAATCTAGTAGGATGTTTCCTATCATTGATTAGTTAGCTTGTAAGAGCACTTTTCTAGACAATCTTTTCCTTAGGGTTGCTAGTCTTATAAGACGCTTCCTATTATCAATTAGTTAGCTTATAAGAGCACTTTTTTAGATATTCTCTTCTTAAAGGCTGCTTCTTGTCTAAGACCACTCTCCAAGGAATATTAGTCGTCATAAAGCAACTATCTTCTTTTGCAACATAGGATTGCTAGCTCGTGGAGCGTTTTCCTCGTTCAATCCTTTGGTCGGATAACTCTATAATGGATCCAGGTTTGGATAGCCAGCTGAATATAGCGTTATTTGTCTTTTCAACGATGTAAAAATGGTAAGTTTTCCTAAAATTTGCTACAAAGAGGGGCAGCTGTAGACCCCCCATTTTTGTGCCCCCCCCAATATAGATTTTTTTAATAAATGAATAAAAATGATAAAAAATAATAGTAATAAAGAAAGCTTGGTTTATGAATTATTAAAAATAATAATAATAATAATTACAAATAACAAAATAATAATAATAATAAAATTTTCAACAAAATTAAGAAAATATAAGCCTCTAAATTAAGCTTGGGAACCTCAAATCAATAAAAATTAATTAGGACCAATAGCTTAAATATAAATTGATTGTAATAATAGAGTGAGAAATGGTCTGGGTGTGCACCTAGGTGTGTGTGATGAGGACGCTGGTTACGGGTTTGAGTCCTTTATGCAGCAAAATGGGATTTTTTTTTCTTTAAGACAAACTGCCACGTGGCAGCAACTTATTGGCCGGGGAAATCATGTGCATTGCACATGATCTTCTTCTTCCCTAAGCAGATCCGAACAGCAAAGGAAAAAAAACTGTAGAAATCGCAAGAAAAAAATGTTCCTATTTTTTTTTTTTTAACAAACTCATGGATTTATGAGTATCTTAAGGATTTATAGAAAGATTTAAATAAAAACAAATCTAAATCGGTTAAATCGGAGGTTATTCATTCTCATCCAAATCGAATTTCAATCAGAATGGAGGCTTATCGAGATTGATTTAACGAGTCTATATATAGAACTTGACCTCATAAACTTAGTTGTAAAACATTAAACTCCACACCTACTTTCTCTCTCTAAACCTCCATGGTCAAATCGCTTGATGTAGCTTCTATTGACATCTTACATGCAAACACCGACCATGCACTGGACAGGAGAGAGCTTGTGGCTGTGTTTGGTGCCATTGCTTTTCCCAGACCCGTAAATCTGTGAGCTCCAACGGTAGTTTCAAGCTAACCCGTAACCACCATAACTGAAACAAAGCTGACCCGTGTGATTAGATGTGGAGCTAACCCGCGACCAAACCTATGATTGAACCACCAATGCGACTCGACTTTACCTGCATTGACTCGCGCACTAAACCCAAACCTACCCGTATCCAGGTAAATGTCATTATTATTATTACTATTAATTTAGTTTAGGTGAATTAGTTTATTTAATTTTGTTAAAATCTAATTGATAAAAAAATAAAAACAAATCCAATTAATAAAAATATGGTAGATAAATAATAATAATAATAATATGAATGTAATAACTTTATTTTAATTAATTTAATTTAGAAAAATTAGTAAATCAAATAATTAGGGGGAACCATTGTATGGGCCTTAGGTGTTGCGATGTAATCGTCACCTAAGGATAATTAGGTTCCAAAATTTTTTTTAATAGTTAGTAATACCTAGTTTATAACTATAAAAATAAAAAAATAAAAAAATGATTTATTATCTTGGATATGATTTTATTTTGAAAAATAATAATAAAAAGTGTTTTCTTACCTAGAAAAATGATTTTCACGAAATAAAAAACTTCAATTGGTATTTTCAAAAACTAGGTCTTTAGTCTTTCAAAAATTGAAAAATAGAGGTTTTGGTTTAGAATTTTTACTAAAACAAAATTAATGATAATAAATGTAAACCCGACCTATTTTCATAATTAAAATTAATCAATCCACTAAAGTTTTATAAAAATATAATTATGTCAGTTTGATCCTAATTAGCGGGTGCGTAGGCTCCTACTGAGCAACCACATATAAGAGAATAAAAAAAATTATTCTTTTCCGATTTCAATTTACCATATAAAAAAATATAAAAATTATTTTATCCTTTTAAAATTTTGATCCACAATATAAAAACATAAAAATATTTTATTCTTTTTTTAGTTTAATTTTAATTAAAGTAAAAATGCAAAAGCTTTATTATCTTTTATTTGTAAGAATATAAAATCCAATTTTAATAAAAAATAATTAAGAGTTTTCCATGTTCTTTTAACTTTTTTTTTTTTTATGTTTTGCACATGTGATAATGAAAGGAATTGATAAGGAGCTTTTAATTCAGTTTCTTGATGAAAATAATAAGCGATAACCATTTAGGTTTTAATAGGATAGCTTTCGAGGCCAGATTCTCTAGTTAATATTTTTTCAAAATTGTTTTCTTTTTTAAGAAAAATTCACAAACCAGTAGTTAGTTAAGGTTAGCTCACCTCATTAACCATAACTTATCTTATATTCCAACTTTGGTTGGTGGCGACTCTAATTTTCTTAAGATAATTAAAAATATAGTTTTTCCTTAATTTTACAGTCAAATAACTTGTATTAAGTGGGTTGGACTTAATATGGGTTAATTAAGGAAAAATCCAAAATTAGGCTCGACAAGCACATATAATTTTTGTGACACAATTTTGATGAGTTTATTCATGACATTTAATAAATGATTTGTAAAAGTTTTTGTGATGTTGATTTTGGCTTTGGCGACTTTTATTAAAAATTAGCAAGTATCAATTTTCTTGTGCATTTGAATATTTGAACATGTCAAAATATTTTCTCTTTCTTCAGATATTTGTCTTGGTTGTTTCAACTACAAATTAAGTAATTATTATTATTAATTATCAATCTGAATTTTAAATATTATTATATTAATATTGAAAGGAAAATATGTAGAGAGTTTGAGTAGGTTAGTGGGGGAATATTATTAATTTTCTTATAATTGTGCTTTGGCATGAAAACGGCATGAAAACATCCTATAGTTATGGCTTGGAAGCAATCACAACAAAATTTACATTTGTTTCAATAACCATATTTTAGATGTATATCTCTGTTATTTTAAAGGTCCATTTATCATAGAAGCATATGCTCCTTTAGTTCATTTAGTTGCAAATAGTAAAATAATATAACTAATGAAGGGCAAAACTTAATAAAAATGTCGTATATGTTTTATCATATTGAGACCATTATTAAGACTGCTTTACCTATTAAATTTCTATTTATATATACTTGGACCATTCATACGTCATATAGATCTTGACCTATTCATTATTTGTCATTTAGCTTATTTCAAGCCGAAGCCTCAAATATTTAAGCACACCCCCACCACCATCCCATAACTCTATTCATTATCCCATTATTCTTTTCCCAAACTATTCCATATACTATCAATTAATTAATACCAGACCTAGCTACCGTTTGTTCATGGAGGCCAAAAAGCTTCATGCAGCACTGCTCTCTAGCCCTGGCATGGGCCACCTCATTCCCGTAATCGAGCTTGGCAAGCGCCTTGTGCTTCACCACGGGTTCGACGTCACCGTCTTTGTTCTTTCCCACAAAACATCCCCTGCCGAATCCGAAATAATCGAAAATGCAATGAGCCCTAGGCTTTTCGACGTTGTTGAACTCGAGCCATGCGATATCACGGCAATCATTGATCCAAAGGCCACCGTGATCACTAGGCTGGCTGTCATGATGCGCGAGGCCAAACCAGCCTTCCGATCCGCACTCAATGCATTGACGGTCCGGCCGGATGTTCTCATCGTAGACCTCTTTGGCACCGAACATTTAATCGTTGCCGACGAGCTCAACATACCCAAGTATGTTTTTGTTGCTACTAATGCATGGTTCCTTAGTTTGACAGTATATGTTCCTGTGCTAGACAAGCAGGTAAAGGGAGAGTACGTTGATCGAAAAGAACCGCTCACAATCCCGGGTTGCAAACCGGTTCGGCCAGAGGATGTTATAGACCCGATGCTGGATCGAGCCAATCAACAATATTTAGAGTACTTAAGAATTTGCAAGGAAATTCCCATGGGAAATGGAATTTTGATTAACACCTGGGAGGACTTGCATGCTCCTACATTAGCTGCACTTAGAGATGATAGCTTGTTAGGTCCTTTCACAAAAGTGCCTACTTATCCAATTGGTCCTCTAGTAAGGCCTGTTGGACCGATTAGTCCAAAAGCCAAAGAAATATTTGATTGGTTAGACAAGCAACCTCGAGAATCAGTAGTTTTAGTATTGTTTGGAAGCGGTGGTTCTTTGTCGACTGACCAAATGATTGAGGTGGCTTGGGGCTTGGAAATGAGCAAGCAGCGGTTCATTTGGGTGGTTCGTCCACCAGCTGAAAAAAGCGGAGATGGGTCTTATTTCGATTCAGGTAACAGTACGAATAACTTTACCAGATTCTTACCATGTGACTTTCTCACTTGCGTTCAACATATTGGAATGGTTGTACCCATGTGGGGCCCACAAGTTGATATTTTGAGTCATCTAGCAATTGGAGGGTTTTTGTCTCATTGTGGTTGGAATTCAACTTTAGAGAGCATTATCAATGGTGTGCCGATAATAGCATGGCCCTTGTATGCCGAACAAAGACTTAATGCGACGCTACTCACCGAGGAGATTGGTGTGGCAGTACGATCAAAGATGTTGCCATCTAAGAACACAATCAGCAGAGAGGAAATAGCAACATTAGTGAAGAAGATCATGGTGGGAGAAGAAGGGGTTGGAATTAGAAACAGGGTCAAAGAGTTAAAGGATAGTGCATATAAGGCTTTATCAAAGGCTGGTTCTTCTTATGAATCGCTTAAGAGGATGAAGAAAGATTGTGAGACAAGGATTCGTCAAATTACAAAGGAATAAGTTTGGGGCCTATTTATATATTGTCTTTTCTTTTTTTTTTCTTCTTATATATATTTATTTTGTATCAATTTCAATCTATATCTTTTTAAAATATAGCGTTTAGAAATATTATTACGTATTTAATTTTATTAGAATGATATATATGTATTTATATTTATATCTTTTTGGTATCTTATTTTTTATAAACATACAAATCGAATAGATAAAAAAGATATTATGAAGATGAAAAAAAAAAAAGAAGCTAAACAAACCCTTAAATGAAATTGTCATTCGAAATTTGCTCATTAATCATTGACTACACATTATGGCTTTCCTAAAACCCCAAGCAAAAGATTTTGGATGGTGTTCATGTGACTAAATAGTTCTTGAAGAATGAACGCAGGTTACAATTGAATGACCGGTCAGAGGTACCTAAGCAGATTGAATAGAGTGGAAAATTAGTCGACCAAATTGTTAAGGTGCCAAACTTCATAAATCTCAGTGTAGCCTGTCTGTTCTACTTTGTCCATATATATATTATTTCCACTTATTCATTTTAAAAGTTGTTAGTCTCTCTTACAATTTCAGACTTATAAATAGATCAAGAGTTTAACTTGTGAAATGGCTCAAACAGGTTTATGAGAATCCTTTAGTCTTATATAAATCCTATGAGAGACTATTCTATTTGAAACTTCGTGAGGAATAGTACTTTTGCAAATACTCCCTTTGGTTTTTCAGCTCTATTTGTAAGTGGGTTTTATGAATGAACTTTTGTTATCTCTATTAGTGTGATCGTAATACATTTATGTACTCTCTTTTTAATTGTAGTGAATTGTATTTTTCCTGTGTCCATGATCTATTACCCTTAATATTTTTGTCTACACCTTAAATTATATGTTCATTACTTCTCTTCTTTTTCTCCAATATAATTACTTTGTTGACTCAGTGTAAGTGTTCCATTACATACCCCAAGGTCCTCGACAATTGCTAACATAATTCATGTTGTTGATTTTCTACATGTTTCATTGGAAGGCTTAAATTTTTTTGTAGATTATGTCAAAGACCTGTAGCGTTATCGGTAGATGCATTCAACCCAGTAGAGGTTTGGTATCAAGGAGTATGGTGGTAATTCGTACAAGTACCACTCATGCATGCTAGCTTTTTAGTTGGCTGCGATAAGGTTTTTGGCGCAGTGATAAATCAGTAGACGCTTGGTCTATCTAAAATGAAACGTACATGGAAAATTATATATAAGGCTATCTTCTTATATGTCGCATATCCCATGAAGAGTACTGTTCAAATAGGAGCACCTCGAAGTCTTGGAGGCATGGGGTGACTTGTGCAGAACGTGGGTAAAGCTGGGAGCAAACGACAAGTTTAATTGAGATTTGGACAGCTAAAGTGTTTAGGAATGAAGATTGGTCGTAAGAGAGCAAAGATATGCTGACAATAATTACTTGCTAGCACTAGCAAGCTCAAAATACTTGATCCCTATCCCAGTGAAAAGGAAAATTTTAAAGCAAAAATTGAAAAACCCATATTCGTGAATTTTTTGCGGTCTAAATCACTCACTTTCAATCATTCATAAAAACCATCCTAGCTATTTCCCTTTAAAAAATGGCAATTTTGGTACTCGATCCATGCCCAAAGTCCTTGATCTAAATCAATCCAAGATAAAGATTCTCAGGAAAAATTCATGCTCAATAAATTATCCAAATCAATTAAATTTCAACAAATATCTCCTTGCTATTGCCCTTAAAATAATGGTAATTTTGGTCCATTTTCTTGGATACCTAAATCTATCATCTATACCTCATTTTAAATAAAGATTTTTCAGCAAAAATAGAAAACCTATCATATGAAGAGGAACATATATTGCCCATAGTGCTGGTCGAGCCGAGTACATTGTAGCCAATATGCTTTTCCATATATATGTGTATATGTGTGTGCATATATAAAATATTTGTGTGTGTTTGTCTATCTTTCAATTTGAGATATATAATAGGTGTGGAGTCCTCAATAGCCCTTTAATCTGAGGTGAGTTTTTGATACTCTATCTAAGAGTTTGGTTGTATAGTAGTGCTTTAATCTAACTTTCCTCTATCTAATGGGATCTATTAAAAATATATACATAAAAAAAATTAATAAAATAGTGCTGAAAGAAAAATAAAACCATAGCAAATGAAAAAGGAAACATGCATAATGAAATTTTAATTGCATATGACTTTTCTAGATGATCAGATTTTTACATGTTTTATATCATTAAAAAATTAATGAATTTTGTTATAGTTTGCAAAAAAAAAAAAAACTGTATGCACATCGAATAAGAATTTTTCAAATAAAATTTTTAATTAAATGATGTGGGCATCGTAGCTGACATGGGTTGATAGGGCATGTCTTTTACAAAACACGACCGTGTAATGTGTTTGGAAGCTCTCAGAAACATACACGGTTTGATACACGGCCAGAAGGCACAACCGTGTGTTGTGCTAGCATGATTCTTAGAAACATACACGGCCACATACACGACAAGGAGGCACGGCCGTGTGTTGTGTCAGGAAAATCCCCAGAAACTTACATGGCCTGACACACGGTTAGAAGGCACGGCCGTGTGTTGTATTCAGGAGCGTCCACAGAAGCCTACATGGCCTTATACACAGCCATGTATAATCCAGACGACAGACGTGTATATGCAAATTTATTCCCACGTGTACATATTTATTTCCTTGTTAGTTGTTTCCCTATGGACTATAAATAGCCTTTAGGCCATTCTAGGGTTAGCTTTTGATTCTTTTGTGAAATATACACTTTTAGATAATAGTTTTCTCTATTTTCTCGATTGTGCGCAATTAAGGTTTTCAAGGAATAACTCAAAATTATTCTTTGCTTGTTCGTGAGACCAATCCTAGAATGGGCCTCTTGTTGTTTATGCTTTCCACGCTGCGTTAGTTGGTATCAGAGCAAGGCAATTTCCTACGGAGATGTCAACTCATCAAGGCGACAATGGCGGTCGTGTTCTTGACAGTGTTCAAGATGCGAGATCACAAGGAGCCCATCAATGGGTTCCGAGGGTGGAGTTTGACGCTATGCATCAGAAGGTCGGGCATATGGAATGGCGCCTTGATGAACTGATCAAGCGTTTCGATGCCATAGCGGTAGACCCCAATAGGGTTGGGGGTGTTGGTAGGAATCCGCCGCGGACAGCTAATGTCTACGGTGGATAGATGGTCCGACCTGTTGTCGAGAACAGGTGGGGACGGGTAGAGGATGAAGACTCTAGCGATGAATACGAGGGCCCGTATGGAGGTAGACCACAGCGAGGGTACGATGGTAACAGTGGTGGCTATCGCCCGTTTCAGTATGTGAACAACCAGAGGGACGGTGATTACCGGAGAAACCATGGTGGGTATGACCAAGGAGATGGGGGAGATTACCGCCTGAAGGTCAACATCCTGTGGTTTGATGACAGCCTTAATATCGAAGGTTTCCTGGATTGGATTGCCGAAGTGGATCGGTTTTTCAATTACATGGAAATTCCTAAAGACCGTCGGGTTAGATTGGTGGCATGTAAGCTGAAGAGTGGAGCCTCGGCATGGTGGGAGAGGCTGCAAAGCAGGAGACAGAGAGAGGGTAGGCATCTGGTGAGGACGTGGTATCGCATGAAACAGTTGTTGCAACATGACTTCCTCCCTCCAAACTATGAGCAGATATTGTTCCAACAATATCAGCGGTGTCGTCAAGGGCAGCGGTCCGTGCACAAATACACCGCCGAGTTCATGAGATTGGCCAAACGGAACGACTTGAGGGAGAGTGAAGGCCAGCAAGTAGCACGATACGTAGAAGGACTGAAGCTCTAAATCAAGGATAAAATAGGGGTCACAATGGTGAGAAACCTGGTCGAAGCGAAAAACTTGGCCCTTTGAGCTGAATTGATGTTGTAGGAGTAGAGTAATAGGTACGGAGGTGGAAGAAAGGGGTATGTTAGTGATGTTGTAGGCAGTAGTAGTAAGTTGGGATTTGAGAAGAGCAAAGGTACTGCACACAAGCCTAGTGAGGAAAGCGCCAAGAAAGAAGAAAAGATTGAGGGAAAGAAATCGATCGAACCTAGGGGAACCTAGAGACAAAGTAACCCATATGCCAAGCCGATCTTGGGTAAGTGTTTCCGTTGTAATCAACCTGATCATAAATCAAATGAATGCCCTACTAGGAGAAGTGTTAACATTCTTGATAGAGGGGATGAAGATGAGGTATGCTGTGAACCTGATGGAGAGAATGATTACTATGAGGAGGAGGAAGAAGTGACAGAACTGACCTATGTGATTAGGCGGATGATGCTAACCCCGAAGCAGGAGGAGATCACACAACGACACTAGTTGTTTGCACGAGGTGTACTATTGGTGGGAAGGTGTTCGAACTGGTAGTAGATAGTGGAAGCTATGAAAATATCATCGGAAGTGAAGTTGTGAAGCAGTTGCAGCTACCTGTTGAAAAACACCCAAATCCATACACCATAGGATGGATCAAAGCTGCAGAGAGGATCGGGTGAAGGAAAGGTGTAGGGTACCATTCTTAATAGGGAAGTACCGTGATGAGGTCTTTTATGACATTGTGGATATGGATGCCTGTCATGTCTTATTTGGCAGGCCATGGTAATTTGATGTGAACGCACAACACGCGGGAAAGGAGAATGTGTACAGGTTGGAGAAAGGGGGTGTGAGGTATACATTGTTGCCGCTGAAGAAGGAGGGACGCTCGAAGGAGAAGAGAGCAGAAAGTCGTTCTTTCTTAACTGTCACCCAGTCGGAGAAGGACTTAGTTGAAGACTTAAAGGAATCACGGGTGGTTTATGCTCTAATAGTAAAAGATGTGTCGGCTGGAGAAAATGAAGTTAGTGTGGAAATACCCGAAGCAGTGAAGAGTTTACTGGAAGAGTATAAGGAGGTGGTTCCTGATGACTTACCTGAGGGTCTACCGCCTTTGAGGGATATCCAGCATCAGATAGACTTGGTGCCTGGAGCAAGTCTACCAAACTTATCTCACTATAGGATGAGCCCCGAGGAGACCGAAATTCTTCAAGATAAGGTCCAAGAGCTATTAGATAAGGGGTTTATCCGGGACAGCCTGAGCCCGTATGCGGTCCCAGCGTTATTGACTCCCAAGAAAGATGGGAGCTGAAGGATGTGTGTTGATAGCAGGGCTATCAATAAGATCACAATAGGATATAAATTTCCCATACCACGCCTAGAGGATATGTTGGATAGGTTGAGCGGAGCCACTATCTTCTCCAAGATAGATCTGAGGAGTGGATACCATCAAATTCAAATCCGCCCTGGAGATGAATGGAAGACGACGTTCAAAACCAAAGAGGGGTTGTATGAATGGTTGGTGATGTCGTTTAGCCTCAGTAACGCACCAAGCACCTTCATGCGTGTGATGAACCAGGTACTGAAACCCTTTAACGGTCGCTTCATTGTAGTGTATTTTGATGATATCTTAGTGTTCAGTAAATCTGAGGAAAAACACCTTGAACATTTGAGGTGTGTTATGTCTGTGTTGAAAGAGAATAAATTGTATGCCAATTTAAATAAATGCACATTTTTTTCAAGGCGACTATTGTTCCTTAGGTTCATAGTTAGCAGTGAGGGGGTGATGGTGGACGATGAGAAAGTGAAGGTGATCAGAGAGTGGCCTACCCTAAAGGTCGTCACTGAGCTGAGAAGTTTTCTGGGCTTGGCTAGTTTTTACAGGAGGTTTATTAAACACTTCAGTACAGTTGCTGCTCCGTTAACTAAATGTTTGAAGAAAAGGGAAATTTCGGTGGAGTGAAGAGGCTGAAGCGAGTTTTGTAGACCTGAAAAGACGATTATGTAGCGCCCTTGTATTAACGCTACCTGATTTTAACAGGTTGTTTGAGGTAGATTGTGACGCCAGTGGAGTTGGGGTTAGTGCGGTGTTGTCACATGAGAAAAGGCCAATAGCATTCTACAGTGAGAAATTGTGTGAAGCCAGGAGGAGTTGGTCTACATATGATAAGGAGTTCTATGCCGTGGTAAGAGCGCTAAAAGTGTAGGAACATTATTTGGTTGGAAAGGAGTTCATCTTGTACTCGGATTGTGGGGCTTTAAAACACTTGAGCAGCTAGATTCGGATAAGTAGGGACATGCATGCAAGGTGGATTGAGTTCTTACAAAGTTTTCCTTTCAGATTGATGCACAAGTCGGGTGTGCAAAACAAAGTAGCAGACACCCTGAGTAGAAGAGCCGATGTACTACTCACTCTTAGTGCGGAAATTGTCGGGTTTGAAAGGCTAAAGGAGTTGTACGAGGGGATGGAGATTTTAAAGAGACATGGAGTAAATGTGCCTACAGGGAGCCTTGTGACGACTACCATGTTCATAATGGATACTTGATGAAAGGGAATCAGCTGTACATTCCTGAATCGTCTTACGAGAGAAACTTATTCGAGACTTGCATGGTGGTGGATTGGCAGGACATCTGGGCAAAGACAAGACCTTAGCTGCAGTTGCCGAGAGGTACTTCTGGCCTTGGTTATGGAGGGATGTTTATAGAATTGTGGAAAGATGTTATATCTGCCAAGTGTCGAAAGGGCAGTTCCAGAACACCGGCCTATATACTCCTCTCCCCATGCCAGCAAACATTTGGGAAGACCTATCGATGGACTTTGTACTTGGTTTGCCTCATACCAAACGAGGTGCTGACTCTGTTTTTGTTGTAGTTGACAGGTTTTCTAAGATGACGCACTTTATTCCCTGCAGGAAAACCACTGATGCAAAGGCCATCGCACGAGTATTCTTTAAGGAAGTGGTGCGTCTACATGGTGTTCCAAAGTCCATCACCTCCAACAGAGATAGCAAGTTCCTCAGCCACTTTTGGAGGACTCTTTGGTACATGTTTGACTCATCCCTGAATTACAGTAGTACAGCTCACCTTCAAACCGATGGTCAGACAGAAGTAACCAACTGGACTCTCGGGAACCTCATTAGAAGCATTTGCCGTGAGAATCTAGGGTAGTGGGATCAAGCGTTGGCTCAAGCTGAGTTCGCCTACAATAGTTCTGTCCATAGAACTATTGGAAGATCACCGTTCTCGGTAATGTACACCAAAACGCCACAACATGCGCTGGATCTGATCAAGTTACCCAAGGGTGTGGTGGGTGACGTCGCTGCTAAGCATATGGCTGAATAATGCCAAGCCACCACAGCGGAAGTCAGACGGAAAATTAAAGAAGCTAATACCAAGTATAAGGGGGTTGCTGATAAGCATAGGCGAAAGAAACTATTTGAAGTGGGCGATCAGGTGATGGTTTATCTTCGGAAAGAACGTTTCCCTGCGGGTAGATATGGGAAACTACAACCAAAGAAATATGGCCCATATGAAGTAGTGCGCAAGATCAATGACAACGCGTATATTATCAAGCTCCCAAACGATATGAACATTTCGTGCACTTTCAATGTAGTAGATTTATCTCTCTTCCACCCTGATGACACACCATTATATCCTGAAGAGAACTCGGGGTCGAGTTCTTCATTGGCGGGAGAGAATGATGTAGACATCGTAGCTGACACGGGTTGATTGGGCGTGCCTTTTACAAGATACGACCGTGTAATGTGTTTGGAAGCTCCTAGAAACATACACGGTCTGATACACGGCCAGAAGGCGCGGCCGTGTGTTGTGCCAACATGATTCTCAGAAACATATACGGCCACATACACGACAAAGGGGCACGGCTGTGTGTTGTGTCAGGAAAATCCCTAGAAACTTACACGGCCTGACATAGGAGCGTCCACAGAAGCCTACATAGCCTTATACACGGCCGTGTATAATCCAGACGACGGACGTGTATATGTAAATTTATTTCCACGTGTACATATTTATTTCCTTGTTAGTTATTTCCCTAAGGACTATAAATAGCCTTTAGGCCATTATAGGGTTAGCTTTTGATTCTTTTGTGAAAAATAAACTTTTGGAGAATAGTTTTCTCTATTTTCTTGATTATGCGCAATTGAGGTTTTCAAGGAATAATTCAGAATTATTGTTTGCTTGTTCGTGAGATCAATCCTAAAATTGGCCTCGTGTTGTTTACGCTTTCCGCGCTGCGTCATTAAAGCTATCCTTATTTCATAAATACTTTGTATTCAAATTCTTTTTTATTCGTCAATTTTGACATACATATAGGCATCATTTTTAAATTACAGTATGGATTGTTATGATATATGATTTCCAAAAATCAAATATCATATAAAACAATTATGTAAGAGACATTTATATATTTCATATATATATATATATATAAAAGTCCAAGAACTTTAATTGTGATCATCCTAAACTTTTTATAGTACCTGTAATAACAAAATGACTTATTTTTCTTTTTTTTTTTCGAAATTTAAAAAACGAATTGAAGTTTATGCATCAAAACGAATTGAAGTAAAATTTTGTGGCTTGTCGTCCCATCATCCCTCATTTTAATATTAAATATATTGTCAAACGTTTCTTGTCCTTTTCTCAAGATAGTCGGCTTTTGAGTGCGTAGCGAAGATAAGGATGAAAGGAAGATGGAATTCAGTGCTATGGAGGCCCCTTTTTCGCTTTTTTATGGTTTAGCTAAAATTAAAAAAAAAAGAAAGAAAAGTAAAAAAATAAAAAAGAAAAATGAATGAGTTAAAAAAAAAGAAGGAAATCTTTCCATGCAAAGGAATATATCTTTATGAATTTTTTTTAAAATATTTATTTAATATATCTTATACCTAGTTGGTTAAAGGAAATGGTTGACTGAAGTAAGGGAGAAGTAGGTAGAGACTATGGGTTGGATTGTTGTGTGGCCATGTGTAGTGTGGGGCTATATGGAAACCAAGATGTGAGGTCATATACTGCACAAAGTGAAAAATGGTGTTGATTGCTGTGAAAGAATAGAGACATCTAAGATGTAGAGAGGAAAGGTTGAAGAAGAGTGAAGTTAGTGAGAGAGTTGATTGGTGGTCTTGTCCTAATCATGGAGTCGTTAAGATCAATATGGATGGGTCATTTTGTCCACTTGTGGGTTTGGGTGCTGTCGGTGGTGTGGGAAGAGATAGTTTAGGTCATGTTGTGAGGGGCTTTTCTAAATGTGTGAATGGCTTCACTACTGAATTATGTGAATGCCTTACTATCAAAGAGGCCATTTTATGGGTTGCGGTTTCAGTTATTATAAAATCTAATTCTTGTTTGGTCATCAAGGCTTTAATAAGTAGAGAATGCTATGTGAGTTGGGCTTGCAAGCTTATTATTGAAGAGATTAAACTAGCAATTGAGTCTTTTTCAATATGTAATTTTTGTGTGTGTTTGTAGAAATGCAAACAAAATTGCAGATTGTGTAGCTAGGGAAACTAGGAAATGAATGTGTCCTTCTGATTAGTGGTTAAACCCTCCATCCACTCTCCTCATGCTACTTTGAGAAGATTTAGAATTTGTTATTGAATCCTTAGGATTAAGATATATTTCATATGATTATGGTAAAATAATGAATGAACTTTTTTCCCTGAAAAAAAACATCCCATACCTAGTTGACGTACTCTAATAGAGTAGCAAATAAATTTAATTAAAACAACATATTAAAATTTTACTTATAAGAAGCTATCTTCTTATATGTCGCATATCCCATAAAGAGTACTATTCAAATAGGTTCACCTCGTGGCCTCGAAAGCATGGGGGACTTGTGCGGAACGTGGGTAAAGCCGGAAGCAAAAGAAAAGTTTAATTGAGATTTGGACAGCTGAAGTGTTTAGGAATGAAGATCGGTCGCAAGAGATCAAAGCTATACTGATAATAATTGCTTGGTGACACCAGCAAGCTCAAAATCCTTGACCCGTATTCATTGAAAAGGAGAATTTTTAAGCAAAATTGATGAATTTTTTGTGGTCCAAATCACTCACTTTCAATCATTCATACAAACCATCCCAGCTTTTTCCCTTAAAAAAAATAGTAATTTTGGTAATTGATCCATGCCCAAAGTCCTTGATGTATAGCAATCCAAAATAACGATTCTCCGAAAAAAATTCATGCTCGATAAATTATCTAAATCAGCTAACTTTATGCAGATATCTCTAAGCTATTCCCCTTAAAATAATGATAATTTCTATCCATTTTTTTCGGATACCTAAATCTACCCATATATACCTCATTTTAAATGAAGATTTTTACGCAAAAATAGGAAAACCTATCATATGAAAAGGAACATCTATTGCCCATAGTGCCAAATTGGTCGAGCCGCGTACATTGTAGCCATTATGCTTTTCCATATATGTGTGTATCTGTGTGTGTGTGTTTGTCTATATTTCAATTTGAAGATATATAATAGGTGTGGAGTCCTCAATAGCCCTTTAACCTGAGGTGAGTTTTTGATACTTTATCTAAGAGTTTGTTTGTTTAGTAGTTCTTTAATCTAACTTTCCTCTATCTGATGGGATCTATTAAAAAATTAAAAAAAATAATAATAAAATAGTGATGGAAAGAATAATAAAACCACTGCAAAAGGTGAAAGGCAAACATACGTAACGAAAATTTAATTGCACGTGACTTTTCTAGATGATCAGATTTTTACATGCTTTATATCATTAAAAAATTAATGAATTTTGTTATAGTTTGCAAAAATTAGGTATTGCACATCAAATAAGAAAATTTCAAATAAAATTTTTAATCAAAACTATCCTTGTTTATAGATACTTTGTATTCAAATTTTTTTATTCAACAATTTGACATACTTATGGGCATCATTTTTAAATTACAATATGGATTATATGATATATGGTTTCCAAAAATCAAATATCATATACAATAATTATGTATGAGACATTTATATATTTCTTTTATATATCTTTTTTTTTCTTCTTAATTTCTCCTTGGCAAATACATACTTACATTATACACACACATAAATAAATAAGTCCAAGCACTTTAATTGTTCATCATCCTAAACTTTTTATAGTACCTGTAATAACAAAATCACTTATTTTTTCTTTTTTTTAAAAAAAATTAAAGCTTCGAAATAAAAAAAAAAAGGGTCAAAGTTTATGCATCAAAACGAATTGAAGTAAAATTTTGGGCTTATCGCCCCATCATCCCTCATTTTAAATATTAAACATATTGTCAAACGTGGCTTTTGAGTGGATAACAAAGATAAGGATGAAAGGAAGATGGAATTTAGGGCTATGGACGCCGCATTTTCGCCTTATTTATGGTTTAGCTAAAATAAATAGCATTTGGGAAAAAACGGTAAAAAAAAATAGAAAAAGCAAGAAAAGAAAAAAAGGAGTAAAAATAAAAAAAAAGGTAATAAAATGAGTAAAAAGAAAAATAAAAAAAGAAAATTTTCTATGCAAAAGAATTTATTTTTATGAATTACTTAAAATTGATTCTAATGTTTATGATTTTTTTATAAAATATTTACTTAATATATCCTATACCTAATTAATTAAAGGAAATGATTAAGAAAAGTATGGGAGAAGTAGGCAGGGTTGGAGTGTTGTGTGGCATGTGTGGCATAGGCTATATGGAAAGCGAGATGCGAAGCTATGTACTATGGAAATCAATTAGATCTAGCTGGGGTGGTTAAGAAGGTGTTGATTGCTAAGAAAGATTGGAGAGATCTGAGACTTAGAGAGGAAAGGTTGAAGAAGAGTGAAGTTAGCGAGAGAGTTGATTGGTGGTCTCGTCCTAATTAGGGGGTCATCAAGATCAATATTACTGGGTCATTTTCTTTGCTTGTGGGCTTATGTTTTATCAGTGGGGTAGGAAGAGATAGTTCAGGTCATGTTGTGGGAGACTTTTCTAAATGTGCGAATGACTCCACTACTGAATTCTATGAATGCCTTGCTATCAAAGAGGCCATTTTATGGGCTATTTCAAAACACTGGGTTTCAATTATTATAAAGTCTGAAGCTCGTTTGGTCATCAAGTCTTTAATAAGTCGAGAATGCTATGTGAGTTGGGCTTGCAAGCTTATTATAGAAGAGATTAAACTAGCAATTGAGTCCTTTCAATATGTAATTTTGTGTTTATCTTTGGAAATGCAAACAAAATTGCAAATTGTGTAGTTAGGGAAACTAGGAAGCGGTTGTGTCATTTGAATTGGTGGTTAAACCACCCCATTTTCTCTCTCTCTCTCTTCTCTCTCTCTCTCTCCCCCCCCCCCCCCCCCCCCCATTTGCTCTTCTTAAGCGATTCCAAAGAGATTTAGAATTTGTTGTTGATTAAGTTATGAAGAAAGGGTTTACAATTTTACAAACAAAAAATGCTCTTGGAAAAACCCTAGGGTTTCTTGCCTCTTTCCAAATCGCCGCGCCGCCGCATCTATGGTAGGCGGCCCTCCCGCCTCCCCAGACGGCTGCCAAATGCGGGTCCGTATATGCCAAGGCCCTTCGGGCGCCCCCGCTCCTATACCTTCGCAACACTACCCTCAGATTTCAACAGACTTCCATGCCCACCATCTACAAAGAGAACCTACCTTCCCTTTCACCGGCTGAAAGTGGCAACTGCAAAAAAACCCCCCCGCTAGCCTTAATCGGTAAATTCTCAAAGGGACAACCGAAGATGGAAACTCTAAAAAAGGAATTTGAAGAATAGGCTTCAAAGGGGTTTCTCATTTGGGGAATTGATTTTGAATATCTCATCAA
The DNA here is from genome assembly GCA_037954665.1 of Laguncularia racemosa. Lineage (NCBI taxonomy): Eukaryota > Viridiplantae > Streptophyta > Magnoliopsida > Myrtales > Combretaceae > Laguncularia > Laguncularia racemosa. The sequence goes on along the minus strand of JBBMOL010000201.1, from coordinate 398,429 downwards.
TTTCGATCTCGATGAAGACTACAGGTGTTGGATTAGAGCCTATGGACCATGGATTATCTATGAGAGTCCTAAAATGGACCCCTCCTTTGTCCAGATAAGGAATCATCCCCCGTTCCAGTTTGGGTTTCATTAGAAAAACTTCCGATCCCTCTTTGAAGAATGTTACTTGCGTCGGCTGGGCCCTTGATGTTGGAAGCCCTCAAACTGGCGAAGTACAAAGAAGAAAACTTGATCTTCTGTAGCCCGAAATTTTTATCGAAGTTGATCTCTTAACAGATCTACCAACGCGTCTTCGATTGGGAGAAGGAGATGAGATACACTTTCAAAAAGTACGGTATGAAGACCTCCCCCCTATTGTCGCCTATGCAACACAGTTGGTCATGGGGCAGCAAATTGTCGTAATCGAGGACTGAAATCTGCTTTTACTGCACCTAAGAGTCCCAAGGTAGCTGAGTTTAAACCCCCATCTCAGGCTCTGGACAAACCCCCATCCTCATCTGGTTTTCAAACTTCAGACAAAGCTCGCACACCTATGGATCCCCTGGAAAATCAAGCTAATAACTTGTCAGTGTCTGGATCAACTCTCGGGGGGAATGCTAGTAGCTACCAACCAGTTCACGGACAGATCCAAGGAAAAAGTGTTGGGAACCAGCTGAGAAAGTGGATAAGACAATTTCAGAGAACAACACATTAAAGCCTCTGTTACAAAGGACTCTTCCTAGAACGATGTTACCAAAGGAAGACCAGATGAAGAAACAGTAGTACACTCTAAGCAAAGATTTCGGCATTAACAGTCCTACCAAAGCGAATATGAAAACCAGCTGACCCAACATCATCTAAGGTAACACATCTTGCAAACCAATCCTATTTCTCCATCCGAAATATCACTACTACTATTGCATCTCATATGTGGAATTACCCAACATATCTGCTGATCCACGGTGACAACATCCTCTTACTTCAATGTGCTTGCTGAGATAATGAATAATTAAAATGGGGAAACGGATTATGATGGGAAATTTTAGGGGAATCAACTGATGAATCTGAAGACGCATTGTCAACTCGAAAGCCCCCTCACTTGACACAATCAGATGATGAAGCTCCCAAATAAAAAAACACAGACGACACTTTAGCCCAACAAAAAAGGTTACCTTCTGTCAAAACAAACCCTCGGCGCTCCACGAGGATATCCGGTGACCCTAAACACCCTTCTTTTTAAATGATTAGTATGTTTTTTTGGAAATGTGCATGGGATTGCTAGCAAAGCATCTCAGCGTCGTCTTAAGTTTCTAATAAAAATCTCATAGAATATCACTAGTTGCCCTTCTTAAAACCGATGGCAAAACACTGCTGTCCCCCCAGGCGTTGAGGATAAATTCAATCTTGTTACAACACTATCTTCTGCTAACAACAAAATTTGGATTCTTATTTCCAATGAATTACTCTGTGTTATCTTCAATGATCATGAGCAGGTATTATCCTTGGAGGTAACCCATCATCACCTTCCCACCACAATCTTGATCTCTGTAGTTTATGCTTCCTCCACAACACAGGGCCGTTTGGGTTTTGGTCGACAATGCAAACACTCTCCCAAATCTTCTCAGCGTATGCCCTGGCTAATAGGAGAGATTTCAATGTCATCCGTTCAATGGATGAATACAAAGGAAACTCCACTCCAATCAGGGGGCGATTTCTGATTTTCAATAATTGCTAACTGAATGCAAGCTCATTGAGCTTCCAACGTGGGAAATGAGTTCACATGGCAAGGAGTTAGATCCAATGGAACAGTATTCAAGAAACTTGACCGCTTACTTTTCTCAACAGATGGATCTCCACGATAAAGGTAAACTCCATTCAACACTTAAATAGATCTTCTTCATATCACTGCCCTATCTTATTCCAATATCAGAAAGAGGCATCATCCAAGCCAAGTTTTTTTCGGGTTTCCCGAAGATGTGGCTCAGACGACAGGAAATATTTGATGTCATAAAGGAAAATTGGTCTCGCCAACAAACTCTTATGGCATGCTAGCTTTTCTCACTTAAACTTAGGAGACTCAAGTCTAAGCTTAAAGGGTTGGAAAAAAATAACATTTTGGGGATGTTTTCCAAAACCCGAAGAAAGCTGAAGCCCAGGTCTCTAGTCTAGAACTGCTGTACGAAGAGACTGGAGCAGTAGAAGACAGACTCAACCTAGAGAAGTCCAAATCCAATTATTTTCATGTCTCAGGGGGCACACAGACTATATGCAACAGAAATCCCCAAAATAAAATGGTTCAGGGAAGGAGATGAAAATTTAACTCTATTTCACTCTTTTGTTGCAGGCCGTCGGGCCAAAATGACGATCCATAAAGTCAAAAATGGAAGAGGGGATTGGATATCATCCCCACTGAGCTAGAAAGCAGAAGCTGTTCATTTCTTTACTCACCTTTTGCGGCAACAACCAGTTGATGATGATGCTGGAGCTGAGAATAGGCTGCTTGCTAACATCCCAAACTCAATTACCTTCGAAGACAATAGAGCATTGTTGCATCCTATCATGGGCCCTGAGCTAAAACAAGCTGTTTTTCGTTTTAAACGCGGACAGTTCACCTGGCGTTGATGGATACGGGGGTTTTTTTCTATCGCTCTTGTTGGGATATAATAGAACAAGACCTCTTAGTGCTTTCTTGAGACTTTTATGGCTGGTACTCCCCAAATTTCCCAGAGTGGTAGCAAGCACTCTGATTATCCTTCTACCTTAAAAGCACTCTACAACATCATTCGCGGACTATAGACCAATAAGCCTTTGCAATTTCTTGAACAAAAATTTTCACAAAGGTACTAACTGAAAGGTTGAAGCTAGTTCTACCATCCATAATCTCACCGGAGCAGTCGGCCTTCCTGAGCGGTCGCGACATCATGAAAAACATACTCCTTGCCAAAGATCTCGCCCAATTCTTGGAACACCCCTCAAGAGGCGGAAAACTAATAATCAAGATGGATATGAGAAAGCCTTTGATCGGGTATCATGGTCCTTCCTCCAATCTAATGATCAAATTCGGCTTCACACACCCCTTTGTATCATTTTCCTTGATAATCTCAGAGCTGCCTGGTTTTCAATCATATTAAACGGAGGTCCAGTTGGTTTCTTCTAAGCATCTAGGGAATCAAACAAGGGATCCGCTATCTCCATATCTCTTCTTGCTAGTTTCGGAAGCCTTATCTTGTGGACTCAAAAACCTTCAAGAGACAGGGCAAATACTTCCATTTCATAATCCTCATCAAATCCAGTCAAAGTAACACACCTAAGTTTTGTAGATGATATTTTGGGTTTTCATTCGTGGTGATAAAAGTCCTTGCAGCATCTCAATAGATTCCTCTCTGATTATGAGCTAGGTTCTAGACAAAAAATCAACAAGGAAAAGAGCTTCTTCACCCCCCCCAGCAACCGTCCCCCAATTATATTCCAACAAGTCTCGACTTCTCTTGGAATTCCGGTAGCTCTTTTCCATTCCAATATTTAGGATGCTAACTCTACAGGGGTAGAGTACGAGAATTTTATTTCTCACACCTAATCGAAAGTTATGAACGGAAACTAGGCCATTGGTCCACAAGTTCTTATCCCCTGGAGGTAGAATAATTCCATTCGTATGTGTTGCAAGCAATTCCAATTCACACGCCCAGCAATTCAACCCCTTAAATCGGTGTAAAAAGAAGCTTGACACAAATGTCAACAATTCCTATGGGGATCCTCAGACTATGGTAAAAACAAACATTGGAGAGCTTGCATAGAATCACTTTTCCATCAGATGAAAATGGACTTGGAACCGTGATTTTTCCCTCTTTGATTAAAGTCCCTCATTGAAGCTATGGGGGAAAATTTTAAAACAAGGCAGAGTCTTTGGGCAAATTTCATTAGCTCATTGTCTGAAACATCAGGAAACGTACCTCATGGCGGCGTATTCAGGCTATAAAAAAATGTAGCAGAACAGAACAATGCGTACAAGGTAACCAACGCATATGGATGCCATCTGTCACCGATGCTTTCAGCTACAAATAGCATATGAATGGTTAGGCGAGGTAACAATCCATTTAATTTTTGAGAAACTAAAACATCTTTTTTTGCCTCTTCGGATTCCATATTCATGTGGCGTTTATTTAATAAACTATATGCCTTTCCGGAAGTTCTTTGCGGTTTTGGATTCATCCAGAACCCCTCTCGATGCCCTTTGTGTTTGAGTGAAATGGAATCCATACAACACCTTTCCTCAAATGCAAAGTAGCAAACCGATCTTTAGATTCTTATGGCTACCTGGTTAGACACCATATTTCTCCCCGGGTTTCTGGCTTGTGGAATATGATACAAAATTTGGTTTCAAGTGCATCCAAAGGCACAGTGTTTAGCTTAATATGTCAGTTAACATCGACCTTTATCTGCTGGGAACTATGGAGAGCTAGGAACATAATGGATTTGAAGGACGCACAACATTCAATTGGAACTCTTTATCACCGGATTAAGGATCAGCTAATCTTAACTCTAGATCCTACTTCCCAAAGTGAATACCATGCAAGAAGCTGAGCTATCAAACACCAATTTGCAACCATCTTAGAGGTGAGGGTGAAAACAAGAAAAATTATCAAAATGGTTGAGACCCACATCAGGTTATGTCATTAACTCCCCTGGTTCAATACTTCGGATGGAGCGGCTTGGGCTTACATTTTCGACGGAATGATGGCTCGTTTTTTACATTCAAACATGAAATGTATAATGGATACATCGAAGGCAATATCTATAGAAATGGAGGGAATTCTTTTTGGCCTACACTCATGTCTACCAACAATATCTCCCCAATACAGATTCAAACCAGTAACAAATCACTAGTGTCTTACTTTCAAGAAGGTGTAGATGTCCGTGGCAACTATCCCTCAAAATAACGGAGGCAAAAAACCTGATGCAATTACTATTAGCGTCCGTTGTCCATGTATATAGCGAAGCAAAATGCTTTAGCGGCAGTATTTCTTATTATGTAACTAACTTGATAGTACCACTATCGTGCGATGGCAAGATCTCCCTGGGAAACTCAAAGATATCTACCTTTTAGATCTTGTGGTTGTCCATACATTAGAAGTAGATAGCTTCCATTGCACCTAACCTACAATCTTTTGTATACATCCTCCAGCTGGGGGAATGTTTTTGTACAGTATTTCCAAATACTGCTCACTGTAAGTTTTTTTGACAAAATCAATAAAAGCAATAGCCATATCGGCTTTTCCAAAAAAAAAAAAAAGAATTTGTTGTTGATTCCTTAGGATTAAGATGTACTTCATTTTATTATGGTTAAATTATGAATGAAGTTTTTTCTTTGGAAAAAAAGAAAAAAAAAATCCTTTACCCAATTGAACTACTCTAATTTGAGTAGTAAATAAATTTAGTTAAATCAACATATTAAATTTTACTTGTAAGAAGCTTTTGTTTAATTATTTTTATAAAAGGGAAAATAATTTGTTGAAATGGAAGAAAATCAATTTTAATAATTAATAATAAATATATTTATTATTTTGAATGAAATGCGCGATTTTTTTATTTTTTTTTTTTGGTATTATTTTTGCGTAATTATTATCTTTGGCATTTTCATTACTCAAAATAGAGCTCAAAACCTCAATAATTGGTTGTTTCATTGGTAGCTTAGGACCGGTTTCCCGGGACAGTTGGCCTGTATTTTGTGCTGGTTCGACAGCGCATAAAAAAATATGCAGAATCCCTCAACATGGTGATGGGACATTATGTGGGACGCAGGTAAAAATACCCCCCAAATCCATTGGAGCATTCACTTTTGACTAAATTTGCATATTTAAGATCAAATTACGGTGACAACGAACGCGCTGGAGGGCTTTACCAAGATTATTTTTTTTTATTTTTTTAATACATATAAAATTTACCAATCCAAGTTTATTAAATTTATTTATTTAAATTTTAATTAAAAATAATTTAATTAAATTTTAAAAACTCAAATTAGTTGAATAATTACTTAATCAAATTAAATTTATAGATATTAATTAATTTAAGTTTTGTTTTGATATTAATATTATTATAATTAAAAAAATTATTTAAATAAATAAAGTTTAATTGAGCTTAATCAAGTTTAGTTCGGCTTGAATTTAAAACTATCAATTTGATTGAGCTTGATTTGAGCTAAATTTATTGAAATTGTGAGTGAGCTCGAGGTCTTTGGGTTGTATTATTTCAATTTACTTGTTTATAGTCTTAAATGGAGTTCTATTATTATTATTATTTTATATATGTCTATTGACATAGATGAAACATAATTTGAATTGAACCAAACCAAATAAAACCATAAAAAAAGGGTTTTATGGTTGGGTGCATGAATCATGAGAAATGAAATTTCGTTGTTTGGTCTAGTAAATCAAATTAAAAATATATTAACAGGACCTGAATCAATCTTAATTGGTTATCTAAAACAAAGTTTTGGAATAAGATAGATAACAACAAAAGTAAGAAAAAAATTTGTGGTGAGCCCATAGTGAATATATAATGGAGAGAGATGCATATGTGAGTTGCCTTTGAATATGCATTTCTTATTGTACTATGAGCACAAGTTTGCAAATTTAAAAGAAAAAAAAAAAGGAAAAAGATTGGTTGGGTCTTTCAATATAGAAAAAAAAAAAAAAATATATATATATATAATTAATATTTGTAATTAGAAATAGGATATATTTTACTAACAGGTGTTGTAAGAGCCATCTTTCAACTTCCTTAAAAAGTTTTCATCATTTAAGTCCACTACCTAGTTGCCTAGGTAATTAGGTATGCTTCGTTAGAAATCTTTTTATTTTTTGAATATTGGCCACAGGCGATTAGATAGAAGGACGTATTTTTTTTGAATTTTTGACTTTCTTAATAAAAAATTTCCTTTCCATTAAAAATTTTGCCACCTTTGGTTGATGGGGAAAGAAAGAATGACCTGACAAGCTTTTTCACACGAGCTTCTACTTCAAAAAATTTAGAGGGTGACAAAATTGCAAAATCATAAATTTGAACATTAGGTGTAATTTAAGGATCGGAAAAAAAAAAAAAAAAAAAAATTAAAACATTATCCCTAAGCCCTCCAAGCTCCTTGTGTTACACCCTCAATGATATGATATTAGGACTTTTTTTTCTTAAAAGCAAAAGAAAAGAAATAAAATAATTATTCTTGCTATAGATTTTGTTCTCTTATTTATTTAAAATTTAGCTTAAATTTTTATCTTCAATATCTTTTTTATTTCTTCTACAGAAAAGGATTAATTATTACATTCTAAAAATGGGACTTTTTTTCTCCTTTTTATAGAGGATAAAAAATTTAATTAACATGAAAATTATATCCTAATTAAAGACATTATTGATAAAATAATCCTATTATAAAGTTAATGAAGAAAAGTACCATATAGGATGTGCTTTCTTGAGACAAACCACAAGAAGTAATAGGTTGTAAAAGGCTCGCATATTTAGGGGGAAAAAATGATTGAAAATAACATTTAGGGTTTTTGGATATGACGAAATTAAAGAGCGAGATGGGGTTGAAGAGCCAAGTGAAGCCATGACATCACTTTCAACTTTTATTTCATTCAATAAAATCATATACCCATGTGTTTATAGCTTGTAGCAAAATTAGGAAAGCGAGATACAAATATAACTAGACTTGGGTAAAAGGTGGTTTGACCGGTGAATCAACCAAAACCCGGTGCAGGCAGCTTACATCCAATGAACGGCCCTTTTGGCTAGTTTAGAACCAGCAATGGCCTACTATTAAGGGTGAGTCATGGCCCCAACTAACAAACCTGTAGGTCTTGACTCTTAAAAAAAAAAAAAAAAAATGATAAAATATTTATTTAAATAATAAAATTTAACTTAAATAATATTAAAAATTAAAAATTTTTTCCATACAAAATAGGAAAATTTACTTATCATCTAGAGTAGTCAAAGTGTTGTTATTAACAACATAAGAAAAAATTACACTTTAAGAACATATTAGTTAATATTTTAAAATTTTACTAAAATAATTCTCATTTTTTTTAAAAATTCCCTTTTAGATTTTTGTCTAAAATTATATATATTACAACTGTATTGAGTTGTGATTAAAATAAATAAACACCAAATTTTTTTAACCATTTAGAAAATGGGTTAAAATTTTACAAATTTTTAGGGGTAATAATTTTTTTAAACTTTAAATTTTTTTAAAAAAAAAAAAAAATGAATTATGTTTGTGGGTCTAAACTTGTGACTCAATACTTTTAAGTGAACCAATTGAAACCATCCATCTTAGGTCGATCCCCCGGTTCACAAATTCTTAAAAACCGTGAATAGTGGGTTTTTTGGGAGATTTACAGTCAAGTTACCCCTGTCTATAAAAAAATTGCATTTTCAATGTATAAGTTATGGTGTTATTTAAGGGAAAAACGATGGGGTAAAAAAACAAACCCCAAAAAGGTGAATTCAATTAAATTTTGTGGTTTTAGTAGTATTATAAAACCCGTCCCAAGTTTTGTCAAAATTATTAAAGTAATGTAAAAATAGAATAGTCTAGAACACTCTAAAACATGAATGCAATTTGCACATAATTTAAATTTGTGGGTAATTTGTTAGGGTGCGGTGATATTTAAATTATAGGAATCTTTTATATAAATGTACATTGTAAATTAGTAGAAATTACGAACATTTACCCCAAAATTAGCTATATTTTGGGCCTTTTCTCTATATTCAGAGTATTTACTTTTAATATTGTATGCTGAATTTATTAGATCACCAAAAAACAACAAACTTTAAAATTATTTCCTTAATAAAAATTACTCAAATTAATGACCAAAAAAATTACACAAATACAACTCTATTGCTTTGAAAAACCTCATTTCAATTTTATGGAAGTTTTTTTAGAGTAATCCCCAAATGGCAGCAAGTACTCCTATATTCCAATACCTTAGCGTGAACTTTAAAGAAGCGTTGACGGAACAAATAAAGATTAAGATATTGGGTTAAGCAACTTCGGATATATACGTCAATAAAGAGAAATTAATTCAAAAAGGGATAAGTTCTTAATGAGCCATACCTACAATTTGTCTTAATACATTGTTTTTGACTAAAAAAAAAAAAATTAAAAAGAATTATTTTGGGGTAAAAATTTGTCCATTTTTTTGTTTAATAAAATAAGAAAAATGTTATGAAAAAACCCCTTTTACGGTTTTCTTTTGTTTTTTAAAGGTTGTCCTAAGATGAGTCTCGATCAAGGGGTTTTTTAAATTTTTTAAAAGTGTTTTGTAGAATGTGTTAATTTATTTTTTATTTGAGTATGGTAAAAAGGGGGAAACACCGTGATTTTAAATTGGTCTATTGTTATGAGGGTTTGAGGGTAATGCCCAACTTAAAATGCTTCATATTTGAAATGAGCTTGATATAGAAACGGAAAGATTTTTTTTAATAGGGAGTTTTAGGAAAGTGGTAGGATTTACCTGTACTGCTGCAAAAATACAATAGGAGTGGCCCCCCTTGGTAAATTGGGATCAAGGCATCAATTTCTGGCCCAACCTTTTTTTTAAATTTTTTGCTTCAAACTAGTGGTGACCCCCAATTGTTGTTAGGTCATTCAATAGAAAGTTTAAAATTCCCTTTACTATTCCAAACCATTACCATGTTGATTCAAGATTTAGGTAAGGTTAAGAAAACAAAAAAGAATGAGTGGGAAATAGGGGTAAGTAGCTATATATATATATATATATGTCTATCTTTTAAAAGATATAAGTCCTAGGTTCCAAAATAAAAAGACATTCATTTTTTTTTTTGTTTTAGGAAAAACATATAAAAAGGTGGAATTAAGAAAAGAGAGAGAGAGGGGACAGAAGTGTTAAAGCAAAGATCCTTGTCCCCATTCACATAATTTAGTTTCCTTATGGTAAAGGAGGCTCTAGTGAAATTTGGGTTACAAGATGAACACACATGATTAAAAAAAGGGGTGCTGAAGAGGACCTTTTGGTAAGTTCTGATGCTTAAGTTAGTGAGGGGTAGGGATAAACAGAGATTAAAGAAAAATAACATTTAAAGAAAAGAAATGTCGTGTGTTTAAGAGAGTTTTTTGTAAGATTTTTTTTTTTTTTTTAAAGCCCCCCTGTACTAGAGGAAAGGTCCTGATTATATGTCTTAGAAAGGGAAACAACATTCGATAACCTTTGCCCCATGCTCCTAAGTTATAGGCATCAAGTACCCTTAGTTGTATTTAAAAGTTTGGTGGGTGTTGATTGAATCGCATCAAAAAAGTAAAATCCTTTTTACCCCCCGACCCTTTTCCCTTCGATCAATTTGGCAGTGCACTTATCGATTACAGTAGTTGAAATTTAAGCACGGTATGTTTCCCCCCGGGAAAAAAGAAATACTAATACAACCCCCAAACCGACTATCTAATCACAAATTTTGAGGTGAATGATTACCCCCAAAATTTCCTAAATTAAACTAATTATCTAATAGAAAGGGAATTTAATGGATTCAAACAATGAGTTAAATATCAAAAATTTAATGTTCCAACGCGTTTCCCACTCTATACCCATCTAATTTTATGCAAAATTCAAACTTTAGAAAACTAATTTGATTTCTGATTATCTTGATCCGCGGGGCATCTAACACTAATTTTTGTTTTTCCAAAAACACTAACTCCTAAATTTTAACCGTATTAAAAAAAGATCCCACTTTTATTAACAACAATCAAATTGCATGATTATACCAAACCCTCATTAGATTAAATATTATATCTAATCTAATACGGAAAACTTATGCTTTCTATCCCCCAGATTGCATCAAGCCTTTTTTATCCATGTTGATCTAATCAAATAAAAGATTTCCCCCAAAAACTTATCGAAATCAATGTAATTTTAATGCTGGCCAAACATCAAAAAAAACATATATTTAAAAAAACAGGATTAAATCAGGAGCCCCAAATTTTAATAATTTTGCAATAAAACCCAAAAGTTCATTATAATCAGAAATTTTGTAAAAATTTTTGGGGACGAAAATTACTACACATGGTTCTCAAGGAAAAACAAAATGAATATCAATCCCTGGTTGAACCCTTTAAGAATTAAAGCTCGAAATTCCTTTTGACTGTTGTTGTTCTCCCCAAAAATTTTAGGATGTGTTTTTTTTCCTCTCTCTCTTCAAAAAACCCATTTTTAAAACCCAGGGGGTTCCTCTCTAGCGGTAGAAGATATCCTTCAAATATGGGAAGATTAAAGATATTTTCCCTTTGATAGACACACGTCATATTAGAGGGCGTGTAGTAAACCGTGTATCTCTCTAAATAGTGAACTGTGGGCGTGTATATCCCACAGGCCGTTTGCAATAGGTGAAAACTCTGTCTCTTTGTTCTTCTACCCCGGTTGATTAAAACGGGTGTAACTCAACCGTGTGTCCCCCCTCAGTGGGTTACTATGCCAAAGGTTGGCTTACACGGGTGTGTATTCCAACCCGAGTACTGGTCTGTCTTGAAAACTCTTCTCTACGCTGAGACAACGGTCAGATACACGGGCGTGTATCCGAACCGTGTAGTCTCCTGATTCCTTCAACACTTACGGCCGTTTGTAAAACGTGTGACTCCTTTAACTTCAAAAGCATCCCTTTTTACTTGCTTTTATCTCCAATTCGACTTGAATTTAAATACTTTCATCAAATCATCCTTTCCACACCTGAACTTGAATATAAATCAATTAAGCATCATCTCCAATTAATCTCTCAAAAATTATCTCAAAAATTGACTTTAATCACTCCAATTATAAGAGTTTAAAATAGATTTACAAATATTCCCACACTTTAAGCATTTGCTGGTCTCAAGCAATTACGACGATATGGATTGTTCTCAATTCTCAGAATTCGTATAACTCAGGAAGAAATTCAATCATTAAACCCCACTTTAATACTAGGATAGCCACATTTTCCACAATTCGCCCTTCTTATCACAATCCAATCTATTAAGCACTTGTATTTCAAAATACAAAGTAGATTGCCAGTATTCATCCAACTAAGCGAAACTTTTAACCCTTTATCATTTAGAACCAAAAATCTCAAAGTTTAAATCAGAACTTACAATCAAAGAACTACAGGCATATAACCATCTCACTTATTTCCCTGATCTTTTTTTCCCCTTTTTGGATTGGGAGTTCAACTTTTTAGGTACATTTTCTTAGTTATATTAACCCATGTAACGAACTTGTTTTTAATCGGATTAATTCCCCGGGCTCGTCACCCAAGTTAACAGACAGTTTATTACCCTCAAGCATAGCGGGCGTCCCTTGCGAGATTTACTTGTTCGGGTTGAATTAAAACTAATCAATCCCCCCCCCCCCCCACCCCCCCCCCTCGCCCTTTTTTTTTATTTTAGTGAATAAGGAGCGGTTTCCTTGGCCAGTAAGGCCCAGGCTAGACTATGCTTAGGCTACGAAGGTTTTAAGATCCCCTTCGAACCACTACCGACTCAATCCAAATATTCTAATTTTTAAAAGGCCACATTGTAGTTCAGTTTTTCTCGATTTTAACTCATAACCCTATGTAGCGAGCTTTCAGCCAATGGATCCAGATTTCATCACCCAAGTCATATAGATTTATTCCCATAAAGGGCCACCCATTGGACTTAATTACTCGAGTCAAATGTAGATCCACCCTTCTGAACTCTTGTTATTGTTCATCATTTTTTTTTTATCATCAAATTTACCCCCATTTGTGTTTTCTATTCCTTATTGTAAGGGAAAGTCCCACCTAAGCTATAAGTATCACTTGTTCCTTCATTCAAGATCGGCAAAATCAAATCCTAATTCTGAAATGAAAGCCTAAATAAACAAGTATGTCCTCGCCTCACATGGATACATACTATAACTTCTAAAAAGGTAAAGAGAATAAAAATAAGAGAAATAATGCAAAATGCGGAAAAAAATTCCATGAAAATAGCAGCCTATACAAGTGGAAATTTATGTTTCCTAAGAAACTATTTCTCATCATCATTAAGCTCCAAATGTTTACTTCAACAAGGGAGAAATTGAGCATTAAAAGTTCATAAGTTCATTGCTCTTGTGATATCTTTCAGTTCATTCTATTCCCTTTTCCCACACTTAAAACCAGATATTATCCCCTATGTCTGCTTCACAAAGTAAACTAAGGAAAGAAAATAGAAACAATAAAAGGAGAAAGAAAAATGAAACTCACCTGAAATCTATAAGTGGCAAGTCATTCACGAGGGAAACTTCCATTACAGTGCAAAATCCACGATTCATACCTTCAGAGATCATCAGCTTTCAACATTCAACAGCACCAGCGAAGTCTAAATGGTTAGATAAAATCCCTAAAAACAAAACACACTAAAAGAAAAACTAAAAGAAATGATTATCACCAAAACAAATAAGCAAAAGCAATATCATCCAAGTTAATCACGGATAGATCAAAGTCACAAAAAAAACGAATAGTCAATAAAAATAATTAGGGTTGACAGACAAGTTAGCAAATAGATAGGAAAAATCAGTCATCATCCTTCTCAACACATAGTCATCATTGTTCGGAGCTTTCTCAGCAACCATTCGCTCTCTTACCTGTTCAGTGGGGGTCTTTCCTCTGATGGAGCAGGTGGAGCAGAAGACGATCCTCCCTCCATATGCCTCTATCGGCTGATTGGTTCGGGAGGGATCAATGTCCTTCCTTCGCTTGAGCTGCACAGGAAGAGAACTGAATGTCTAAACTTCTCACCAAGCTTGGTGAAGCAACGATTAAAAACTTCTTCAGTCCCTTCTGCCGTTTATTTTTCCATATTAGTGATCATCTGCTTTCAATCATCTTCTGGCTTTTCTTATATCTCCCACATCGCACAAAAGCTGAGAAAACCAGCTCTAAGCATCAGCAACATGATATGGACCGTCAGCCTAAATTGTGGTTCCACTGTCTTCCACATTCCCCTATCTCCTCTTCAGCGCCAGCGCCAATTGGTTTGAAAAATTCCATCGCTTAATATCCTGGCCTTAAGCTTCAGAGATCAGCCTAAGAAATCACTAGGTGCTCGATTGGGAATAGAGCCCCAGATTTTTTCAAAATTCTAATATTAGAGCACATAAGAAAACCCCTTTCGGTCTTTTCCCTCTGCCTGGCGCTAAAGACAAAAAAAAGCGGCAAAAACACCCACATTGACGCGGTTCCAGTATTCATGGCCCACAACTGAATAAGTCTCTGCGTAACAACGCCCCTGGGAACTGGGCGATCTTACACCATTGGTAGAGCGAGCCATAAGTAAATTAGGATATGAGTCTCTATCTCTCATTGAGAGGCCTTGGTGTGAGAGGCACTGAAGCCACCAATAACCATACCGCGTCCTAATAAAGAGATAGAGGTTCGCTGGCCCCACAAACTGGAAGGGCGCGAAACTCAGGGTTTGAAGAAAACCCTCATCAAGATGCCCATATCCTCTAAGAACTCATCATGGACATCTTATGGTACGCACCTTGGGGCCAGAAACTCAACTTCGTTTCCTTACACCAGCATTCATTGTTCCTGAGACTTAAAGTGGCTAAGAAAGTAAGAATAAACACCTCGTATAAGTCTTCTCGATCATGAAACAGGTGAAACCCGGCTCGGTCAGCTAAGAGCCTCTCAAATTGTGGAGAAACAAACCCAAATCTTCTCAAAACGACCAGTCCCCAACACCAAACATCGGTTTTTGATGAACTTTTTCGACTTATATAGGTAAAGAGTTCTTTATCCTTCTCTCGAATATTTAATAGGTTATCGAATGGGAGAGCTTCAGATAGGCTTGAACTACCCGTTCGGATCGGCTTCTTTTCTTCTTTGAGCAAGCAGTCTTGAACGCGTGGCATCTTATCAAGGAAATAAGCAGAACCTGATCATACCAAGATAAAAGAGTCCTAAAAAACAAACAAAGCCCGCAGTTAAAACATCAAATAAACCACATCGCAAACAAGACTCCAACATTAGCATAACGGAAGCACGCAAAATCATCAAAATTAAGTTTCACAGTATCATACAACGGTTTTTGGGCAACGGAGTGTATTGTAGCTGTGGTATACAGAAAATCGCCCGCCAAATATTTGAAAAGCAACTCATAAACGGCCGAGTGAGCAAGAAATATGAGAATCATCAATCACATGCACTAATGGTTGCTTAAAAAGCAAAAATCCCTTTATCATTGCAATCCAAAATACGTTTCCAATCACAAAGGATCACGCATGAACGGTTTCGGAAAACTCCTAGATTTTCTAATCCAAAATAGCTATCGAGCAATGGAGAATGGAAAAACTTCACAAATCGCATGAAAAACATCATCATACTCAGATAAACAAAAGCCCTAAGGTTTCATATCCTCCACATGTCATAACATGCACATTCACATGGAAATCGTGACATTGAGTAGAAATAGAGAGGAAGCAAGAGAAAGGAAAAAGAATGAGAAAGATCTTACTTGTCATGCAATAGGAGAGGGAAACCAACAAGGGAATGGAAAGTGAATGATGTATATGATAGAAAAGATAGGTAGATGAGAGTGTACTGAAAAAGAGGGGTACGGTATCAAAAAGGGTATAAATACCCGAAAACGACGCACGGTCCCCATACACGGGGCGTGTAATGCGCCCGTGCATAGGCCTACAGCTGCGAAAGGACACGGGTATAAACACACGGCCGTTGTTATACAACCTTGTACCCCTTTGACTTCTAGTTAGAAAACTTTACCTCTCATGTACGTCAACACAACGCCTGTGTGTCATCTGACCGTTGTTTATTCCTTTTGTGGCTCGCTCCCCATAGCACGATTTGATAAACGCCGTTTCCCTTAGCCATGTCTACCTTGCTCAAAATTTTCCTTGTATACATGGTCAAGAAACACGGCGTGTGTTTTGACCGTGTATTACTCTGTGGTCACCGTTCTCTATACATGGCGCGATCACCTTGTGTATGTCATCCGTGTGTCTCCTGAAGGTTAAAAATTTCCTTCCTTTAATTATTTCTTGAAGTCATCTTCCTCAAAAAGCTTCTTCATAAATACTACCTCTGCAAAACTTTGGAAAAATAAAAAAACAAATAATGTGATAACTCAAAACAAAAAGAACATACCTAATAGCATGGGTTGCCTCCGACATCAAGCGCATTTGTTAATCGCGTTTGCCTCGAGGAAATGAAGCTCCTTGTGATTAAGTCACCAGAGTGTTGAGTCTAAACTCCTCTTGGCCCCTTTCTTGTTAGGGTTTAACCTTTTTCTTTGAGGTTACACCACAGGTTGAAAGCCTCCTCACAACAGGATCTATGGGTGCAAAACGAAGGACTAATACCCTTTATATCAGATATCTCTTCCGAGCAAGAGCACTCTTGTGCACCGTTAAGACCCTTAGTAACTATCCCTTTGCTCCCTTGTCAGACCAGCTGAAATAATGACAAGGAGTTTAGAATTCGGCCTCCAAAAAGGCATATTCCAAAAGTAACTTAGGGAGTTGCTTCAACTCAATCTGGGGTTCCATCAACCGACCGGTTTCACTCTTCCTTCCTCAATGACCCCAATCTCTCTACCCCTTTCTACAAATCTACTTCCTCACATTGCTCTCAGATGAACTTTCACATTTTGAATCTGCCCATTTTCATTACACTCATCTCATCCCGCTATCAAACTCAATTCCAAGATGTATCTCTACACATCCACTTTTGCATAACACTCATTACCGACCTGTCAACACAATCTATAAGACTTCTATAACATGTATCGACGCGTCAAAGTTTGTTTATCATCTGCTGGGATTTTCACCACTAGTTTCATCCTCCCCCACTCTCAAAACTAATCTTTCCCATCCTCCAAAAAAAGGACATCAATCACAAGCTCTTGCAGTGGCTAAAATGGTCGTCCTAAGATCAGCGGGACTCCACATCTGCATTCATATCAAGGAATTTTCTTTTTTTATTATCAAAATCAACAAGGAAGATAAAGATTTCTTCTACCTTTAACTAGTACGAATCCTCAAGGATTCCTCTAGGGAACTTTATCGAGCGGATCTGCCAGTTTGTCAGGCCATCCTCGTTTGCTTTGGCTCTCCTCCCAAGTTCAGTTGCTTGAACAATGAGTATGGCATCAGGTTATAAGCTCGCCCCGAGATCCTCCAAGCTCTACGTCCATCAGTGTTCACCCTATTAGCATGGAAAAGTGAAACTACATGGATCCTTGAGCTTCTTGTGGCAACTTAGTTTGCAAAATCGCCGAACACTCAACTCCAACAACTGTATAAGAATATCTTCCAACCGTTTCTTATTTACAAGATCAAATCATTTAGTGAATTTCGCGTACCTGGGCATCTGCAGCAGAGCTTCCACCAAACGTATGTTGATATGTAATTGTTAAAAAAACAAGTTTAGAAACTTACCGAATTGCACTTGATCCCCTTATCCAGTTTTCAGACGTCCCGGATATGGAATTGGATGCTTGTATGCTGACAGTGATGTCTTTAACTTTCCCCTGAACACACTATCGTCTCTTTGATCTCCTCAGCCCCTTTATCTTCCTTCTCAGCACCCCCATCTTCTTCTTCTCAACCCCTTTTCAAGTTAACCCACTTGCACTCCAATATTGTCAGATTGCAATTCCTTAACCGCTCCTTAGAGTCACTCTGCTTTATTATTACCTGTTCCCGAGATTGGGTACTCCGTGTTTCCAAGCAAGGATCCTTGCGTCTTTCTGAATAGCAATTTTGCTATCTGACCCACCGGAGTTTCCAAGTTTATGAATGGACGCTCATGATTCCTTAGAGGCTGCCTCTGTGGATTGTTGGCGATGCTCGATGTATGGATGAACATGGAGATCATGTCCTCCATAGATTGGACTTTCTTTTATGGAAGATGTGGTGGAGGAGGCCTTTGGAAATCCTGGTTGCAGGTGCATTGCCCCGAGGGATTTGTGGATAACTCCATGAAAATTGGGGTGATTGCGCCAACGCCGATATAGTGTTGCTGTAAGGGTTGTTCTGAGGCCTATATAGGGTTAACCTAATAATTAATCTGCTCTGTAGTCCCTTGACCATGAAATCGGTTTATGAATCGTTGACGAATATAGGGTGGTGCAGATATTGCCATCCCGTTCGACCTTTCAGCTAGAGCATCGCCTTTGCCGCAATGGTGTCAACATATCCACTTCATGAACCCTGCCACTCTCGTACCTGGCTCTGCTTTCTCATTGAAGGTTGTTCTTGGCAAATGTTCTCAAACAATTCTAAAGTCGCTTCAGGAGTCATTATCATTAATGTGCCACCAGCAGCATCAATTGATGTTTGTCCGCGTCGGATAATCAATCCCATTATAAAAGTTGGAGGCTTGCAACCAGTTAGGCCATTTGGTGGTGTGGGCACCGCCTAAGCAAGTCCTAAATCGCAACCAAGCTTCATGGAGTGGCTCAATTTTCCCAACTGAAGGAACGATGTGATATCATTCCTCACCTGGTTGCAGTTTTTAGAAGGCGGAAAGTAATAGTCAAATAAAGTTTCCGCCAAGCTGGGTCCAAGTCCGGGATGGAGTACCCGGCTCCAAAGAACTGAACCGCTGCCTTTCACTTTTCCCTCACAAAGGGAAAGGAACAGAAGAGCGCAACTTTAGTGCCCTCATCGGACACCGCCGACTGTTTTAAACGGTAACACATGTCTAGGAACATCTGAATAGAGATGGGTCCTCGTCAGGTACTATAAAATTGGCATTGATTGTGGATCTATTCATTGTAGAGGCCTTGACTTCAAAGTTGTTGCTCTATTGCAGGCATCACTATACACGATCCAGTACTACCCAAAGTGGCCCTAGCGTAACTGAATCCATGTCTACGTTCGACCGCCATTGCTTCAATATGAGATTCGCTGCTGTTCACTGATTGACTGTTCTTATCTACTGAGTTCTCACTCTCACACTCACAGCAATTCCTCTCACTCACAGAAGTATAGCACTCTTTAATTTCCTTCTGACTGTCCCCGATCAATTCTCGGGTCGAATTCAAGGAGTTTAGAAGAAGAGCTCCTTGGTCATAACTTGCAAGAAAACCAATTTAATTAGTTCCCTTTATAAGAAAGTAAAACCAAGATTAACAAATGATAAGAGAAAGAAATTGTCAGATTAGTTAGCGTTTAGTGTTCTTAATACGCCGATTTCCCTGCAACGGCGCCAAAAACTTGTTGATGAATCGCAATCACACAAATTAAAATCCTTTTTACTCCGACTCTTACTTGCGATCAATTAAGGCAAGTGCACCTATCGATTATAGAAGTATAGAGTTTAAGCACATGAGAAATGCGGATATCGTTCCTTCAGGGATCTACAAAAACTAAATACTAACCTCAAACCGCTATCTAACCTCCAATTTGAGGTGAATTGATTTACCCAAATTACTAATTAACTAAATTATCTAATAGAAATGAAATCAATGGATATCAAACAATGAGTTTAAATTATCAAATTCCAATGTCCAATGCGACCCCACTCTTTAACTACTCTCTAATTATTATGCAACGTTAATCTTAGAAAACTAATTTAATGAGTACTGATATCTCTGATCCGCGGGCATCTAACACAAGTTAAATGTTTCTTCCAAAATCACTGACTCCTAATTCCCTAACCGTAATTAACAAAGATCCTCTTTTATTAACAACAATTAGAATTGCATGATTTATAACGACAACCACAATTATATTAAATCAATTATATCCAAACTAATAGGGAAAACTATGCATTCTATCCCTAGATTGCATACAAGCCTTTCATCCGATGTATGATCTATTCAAATAAGAGAATTCCCAATCAACTTTCAGAAATCAATGTAATCCAATGCTGGCCAAACATCAAATCAACAATATATAATAAA
This sequence comes from Laguncularia racemosa, assembly GCA_037954665.1. Lineage (NCBI taxonomy): Eukaryota > Viridiplantae > Streptophyta > Magnoliopsida > Myrtales > Combretaceae > Laguncularia > Laguncularia racemosa. The sequence continues at coordinate 378,547 of JBBMOL010000201.1, read as the reverse complement.
ACAACATGGATAAATCAGAGATGCTCAATCGCATAAATTTTGCAATAAACCCACTTTACATATAATCAGACTTTTGTAAGATCGAGAACGAAATAATTAGCTACACATGGTTCTCAAGAATAACAAAACGAAATAATCAAATCATATGTGGAAACACTTCTAGAATTAAAGCTCGAAAATTCCTTTGACTGTTGTTGTTCTCTCCCAAATTTCCAGGAGTGTTTTTCTGCCTCTCTCCTTCCTCCTTCTCTCATCCTTCAAAGACGACTATTTATAACTAGGTTTAGCTTCCTCTCTGGCGTTTAGAAGATATCCTTCAATTATGGACGAAAGATTTTAAAAGATAGTTTTCCTTCAATAGACACACGTCATACTACAAGGGCATGTAGAAAACCTGTATCCCTCTCTGAGTTAGTGACTCTGGGCGTGAATATCCCACACGGCCGTGTTGCAATAGCCGTTTATATCTCTGTCTCTTGTTCTTCGTACATGGTTTGATTACACGGGTGTGTAACTCAACCGTGTGTCCTCCACATGTGTTACTATGCACGGTTGGCTATACGATGTGTATTCCAACCGTGTACTGTCTGTCCTGAAACTCTTCTCCACGCTGTACACGGTCTGATACACGGGCGTGTATCGCAACCATTGTATTCTCCCTGATTCCTTCACAACGGCCGTTTGTATAAACCGTGTGACTTCCTTTAACTTCAAAGCATTCCCTTTTTACCTTGCTTTTATCTCAATTCGTCTTGAATTAAAATACTTTTCATCAAATCATCCTTTTGCCACACCTGCACAATGAAAATATAAATCAATTAAGCATCATACTCTTATATTTTCACGCTCCATTATCTCAAAAATTGACTTAAATCATCTCTAATTATAAGAGTTTAAAATAGATTTATCAGTGGGCTTCTCGAGCATTGAGGCAATCATGGGTTTCTTAATCAACTGTACAAGACGTGACCTCTTTAGTGCTACCTGCTTTCCACTAGGAAGATTGGTCAACCATAAACCACCAACCTGTCACCCCACCCCGCCTCCCGTAACTCTTAATGGCAACGATTTGGCAAAGAGAATCGAGTAACTTGAGCTTATGGATTTTGTTGAGTAGTAATGTAAGATCTCATATAGTGGCAACGTAGCAACTAAGGGGCTACAAGGGCCTTTTATCCGTGTTACCATGTCTATCAACAATTGGGTCCAAGTGAAGTTGTCAAGCTATTGTTATTTTCATGGTGTTGAAATTGGCGTGATGTGTGCTTCATCAGTTTGTAGTTGTTTTAGCAAGTAAGGGTCCTATTGAATGCCTTTTCTGACTTGTTGAGACACTAAGAAGTAAAATTTAAAATCTCTATTGAGTGCGGGGGCTTCCATTGATAAGGCAGGGACAGATCTTGCCAATCTCCTATATGGCGAGCTTAGGCCAGTCTTTTCCAAGTTTTTAGAGCTTCTTGTATGTGGGATTCAAGCTAGGCCATTGCCAAGCTAGTTGGGCAAATGAGGCTTAAGCTAGATCTTGTGTCGAGCTTTAGGAATAAGCACTAGGCTAAACTCTGATGTAGAGTCGAATTTTTATAGCTAAGGTGTGAGACTGCATGCCAATGTGCAAAGGCTAACACGTTCAGTTCTTGTAGTGGCGATAGGCTTTAACTGTAATATAGCACTTCAATGCAATCAACAATCCTAATTAAGAACGAATTGAAAAACTATGTCCAATTTAGCATGGATCCCCTTTTCGAAGTGGAACCCTAATTTTTCTAAGGAACAAGAACAAATGAAAATTTAAATTCTATACCAGATATTACCTCACAAGTAGAATGAGGAAACATCTTGCAATTGTTATGATTTCAAGGTACAAACAACCTAAGCCGTCCAATAGCATAACCCTAATTAGAATTGATAAGGTGTATATGAAAAAGAGAGAAAGCCCCTTTTTCATGTGATATAATATGTGTAAAATATCAAGTTTCCTCCGTTGCCTCCCCTTTTGCAAGTATTTTATACTAAAACCCTAAATATGGAAAAAAAAAGCAACCAAGAAGAAAAAATAATGAAAAATACATAACATATAGTCGACACTACCTCCTATGTCCCATTTCGGTTCAAAACAACATAATACATGCCTGCTCTTCTAAGTCAATTTCCATTTCAAACACATAGACCTTGGGAAACCATCCACTAACCATGTGCTAATTAGTTTTGATCGCCATTCTTATAATAACTGACAAATGTACTTGATAAAAACAAAACAATTACATAATGTGGAATGAAGACACTGATAGAGTGATCTTTTGGTTCCATTTGATTAAAAAGGACTCTCAATGTAGGCCTCTGTTGTCCTTTAGCTCTTGCTGTGTAATGGGTCCTGTTGATGCATAGTTAGATTCCCATCATCTCTTGGCTTGTAGAAGATTTGCCTACAAATCTAATAGGTCTTCATAGTATCTTCTAGTAAGTAAGGCTATAGATCAGCAACATTGAAGTACAGAGAGACGTCATATCCCTGTAATTCCACCTCAGTAAGCTGTTGTTTATGCTCTTCAAAATTTGGAATGGTCCATCTACCTCTAAGGTGAAAGCTTCTGTGATTTATTATGAGGAATACTTGTCTTGTTGAGATAAATACACCACTAAATCACTGGGATTATAAATTTTGGTTTTCCTATTTTTGTTGCCCTGAAGTTTTCCACTAATTCTAGAGTTTTCTTAAGATGCTAGAACCTTATTGATGAAGCTTTTGAATCTCCTTTGCACATTCTACACCACTCAAGCTTTCTTCCTTTTTGCTAGATTAGCTATTAAATCCAATGGAAGGGTATGATAAAGCCATAATACGACTTTAAAAGAAAGACTTACCAGTTGAACTATAAGTTAACCTATTATAAGCGAACTTAACAATAGAAGACTCAACTTCCAATCGATAAGAATCTTGCCAATAGTTGCTCTTAGTAAGACACCAAGAGTATGATTGACAACCTTCGTCTAGCCGTCTGTCCTGAGGTTACCTGATGTTTATACATGTAGTTTAGTAACAAGTTCGTTTCCCACAGTATCTTCCAAAAGAACCTGGAGAAACTTATGTTTCTGTTAAACACTATGCTGTGGAGAACTCCAGTATGCTTACTATTTCCCTGTAAAAAGAGGTTAGCTATAAAAAATGCATCATCTGTTTTATGGTAAGGCACAAAATGTGACATTTAGCTGAACGGTCGACGACTACTATACTGGAGTTGTTTGCCTTTCCGCGCTTGGGAGACCCAAGATAACATCCATGCCTAATATCCATTCAGGGTTGAGTAATTGGAGGTAAAGGCAGTATTCACCCCAAACTCCCTTCTTTTCTCCCCTTTACCCTCTTACAAACACCACATCTCTCCAATACCTTGTGGACATCATTTAACATTCCCTTCTAGTAAAAATATTCTTTATAACTCAAAGTTCTCTTTTCAACCAAAATGCGCAGATAACCCACTAGCAAGACTTCCCTAACCAACAATTCCTCTAAAACATGAACCACAGGGTATACATATTTATCCTACTCAGTAAAAAATATCCATCTATCATATAATACCCATCTACTATATTTCCTCCTAGAGCATTGCTCAACAATCAATTTCAGCATTCATTCATGAACATACTATTCCTTCATCACAATTCAAAAAGCAGAAGCTTTGATTAGTAGAGAAGTGATAAGTACATACCTGCGTGAAAAAAACAAGGCATCGACTACAATTGTTCATGCTCCCCCTTTCTTATATCTTAATCACATAGGCAAAGCACTCCAGGAATTCCACCCATTTGGCTTGCATTTAGAAAGATGTTGTTGACCTTTGAAGTTTATCAGTGACTCATGATCTTGTATATAAAAATAAACACCTTGAGGAAGAAAGGTAGTGTGCTACCACACAATAATGCCTTAATAAGGAATAGAACTCCTTACATATACTGAGTAGGTTTAGAGATGCACCACTCAGTTTTTCTCACTAAAATAAAAAATGGCCTCTTTTTCCTGCAGAACATAGCACCAATTCCTACCACAGAGGCTCACACTCCAATTTTTAAATTTTGTCAAAATCTGGTACGTTTAACTTAAGTATTAGTTTAGCTTTTGCTTTCACTTCCTCACAACTCTTTTTGGGCTCATTCTCCATAAAAACAAAAGGACATTCTTTTTTTTGTTAACTCAGTTCATGGACTGACAATGCTACAAAAATTCCCTAACAAAACGTTTATAGAAAGAAGCCAGCCTAAGGAAACATCTTTACCTCAGCAACTAATTAATGGTGTTGGCCAATCCATAACAGTCCTCACTTTTTCTTCACTACCCTTACAACCGAACTAGTCATAATAATCCAAGAAAAGTTACCTTATATGATAGGAAGAACACTTCTTGAGATTTGCATACAGCTGTTGTTCCCTCAATACTGAGAAAACTGCCTTAAATGTTCCCACATGACTTCTAGTTTCTACAGTAAATCAAAATGTCATCAAAATAAACAATAAAAAATTTCCCATAAATTCTTTCATGCCATGAGTTCATCCAGTCTCATAAAAGTATAACAAGGGCATTGGACACCCGAATGGCATGACCATCCTACATCATATCATAATGGCGTAATTTTAAAGTGGATCTATCCACTCTTCTCCTCCCCTCATTTGAAATTTTTGATATTGTCTTTTAAGATCACCTTGGAGAATACCTGTGCCCCATGTATTCATCTAACATATCAGTCAAGTCTAAGAAGGATACCTGTATTTGATGGTAATTTTGTTGATGGCTCTAACTGTCAATACACATACTCTATGTGCCAACCATCTTGGGAGCAAGAGTGTAGGAACAACACACAGGACCTAGTACTCTCCTAAACAAAACCCCTTATTCTACTAGTTCATCCCACCTAATGCCTTCAATCTCTTTAAGCCTCTCAATTTCATGTGATACCCAGTATGATTTGGGAAAACTGAACTTGGCTTAAAAATTCAATAGCATGTTCTATGCCCTTAGGGTGAGATTCCCCTTTAAGTAATTCCTCTAGGAATAAATCTTTATACTCATCTAATACTTGGTTTACCACTAGGGGTAATAGTTACATCACCTCTAGTACATATCCTCCATTTGTAATATATACCTGCTTTCTCTTCGCCCTATTTCCTCCTCCAGTTTTCCATGCCTGTCCAGCTGACAAGGTCTTCTTTTTACTAGCTCATTAAATTTGTCACTGTGCCTCTTGTACTTTCATAGGTGACATAAGGGTTCAATACTATGCCTTACCTTCTTTTTAGAACACATAGGTTTTCTAAAACCATCATAACAACACCCTCCTGTCTTAAAACCAGGGCTTGCCAAGCAGTATGTTGATGTACACATGAGAAGAATATCCAAAAAATTTCATAATGGTATTTCTCCCCTATTTTGGAATGGAACCTTAGCCCTTTGAGTGACATGCCAACTACTTTGTTCACTCAACCAAATGCAGTTTTATAAGGCTAGGATATAAGGTAGTGACTAGTTTAATTTAGGTCACTAACGAAGCAACCAATACATTAAGTATAACTTCCTTCATCAATAACTAAAAGCAACAAAGATACTTGGACCCGTATGGGAATGAAATAGGTTCTCCTCCCTTTGTTCATCCTCATTACAGGAAAGGTACTTCTCGCCCTATTAATACGTTGATAGACAAATACTGATCATTTCCCCCTTTATCTCATGGTACCTCAACATATCGCATCAACCATAATTATTCATCCAATAACAACTGACAAATTCTGTGGGCTCGGCATGTCTTCTCTTCTGCCTCAACTCTCAGACCTCCCATGCTATTTATAACCTACTATTTGACATTGAGTAAGCAAATGTCTAGAAACCTCGACATTTAAAACGTTTAACCTGGGCGATTCTTTCCACTTGATGACCCCATTACTACCTGTTTGTTCTCATACCCAGCAACCTATTTTGCTTCCTATCAAATTACTTTCTCCCCTCTAATATTTGGCATAACTGCATTCTTTTATCCACATTTCTGTGATATCTAGCCCTTATCAGCTTGTTTAACCCTCTGTCTCATACAGTTTTTGTAGAGGAACCATACCTATTACTTGCTAACTCTATAAGGTTAGCTCGCCTCTGTCTCTTCACTTTCAAAGCTAACTAAACGACCTCATCAAGGGAGTCATATAGTTTTCTGTAACTCTACTGATGCAAGCAACTTCATATTTTACATGGACACAAATTAAATGCATAGTCTGTTCAGGAGGTTCGATTGGCTCCACATTGAATCATCAGTGTCTCAAACTCTTAGACATGACTCATCAGGGTTTTGCCTCCTATCTCGTGTTTGGGAGACGCAGCGAACAACTTCTGCCTTTAATTTTCAAAAATAAACCTCTCTAAAACTGAACACTTTTCATTTCCTACCAAGTATGAATCATAGCATCACCATTTCTCGTCTTACGGCTAACAGTTCTTTCTACCACAAGGCGGTAATACATTTAAACTCCGACTTCTGCCAGACAAACTCGAGTATTGTTATTAATCTCATAACATTCAAGAAAGTCCCTCTACTTTCTTGTCAATTTAAGATAAATCCTTTTGGCAGACCCCCTTTTCCAGTAAATGACGGCAATCTACAAATTTACATTTATCCCAGAACCCCTATGCGCCTTGAACTCATGGTGGCAGATTAAAGTTCATCCTCAAAGTTATCATCCCTTTTCCTCCCTATAAGTTGATAATCTCCTCCCCATTTGCCTACCCCCATTTGCCGACCTACTGCCCCTTCCATACGTGCATCATTAAGGGCTACTTGAGGTGAGGAGCTTGTGAATTTGCTACTGGTGGTTATGGCAATTCATTTGATCGACCGGTGTTTCTCAGGTTAGCAACAATAGTAATCAGTCCTTGTAACTGTTTGTTGGTCCCATTAGATTATCAGAGGGGGGGTGAATTGATTAATTACTTAAAAAAATTTCCACTTTTTTCGCAATCACAACTAAAACTCTTGAACTAATAAAATCACGTGAATAACAATAAGAAGAACAATAATGTGCATTAAATAAAAGTAGAGAAGAATAGAATGCTCAGATATTATACAGGTTCCGCCTCAAGTGTTCAGTCCTCTCTCCCGCTCCACGCCCGAGGACCCGGTTGTTATGCTGGTGTGTTTCACTATTCAACAAATTGAAGATATACAAACATAAGCCTCTTCAAGGCAAAGTCTCACTATAGGAGTCTTTTTAGGCTTCTCACTAAGCTAATCACTCCAACTACATGGATGAAACAACAAAAACAATTCCATATTCACAAAAGGAATATCAACAACAACAATGAGGAATATCAGATTTCCTCTAGATCACATGTATATGCAAAGAGTTTTGCTTGAAAGAAGTATGAGTCTTTTTCTTCTCGTGTGTCGTTTTTTCTTTCACACCGTTCTCTCTTTTCTGTTGTTTTTATTTGAAGTCCCAAAAAGAATGTCAACTCTCCCATCATTGACATTTCAAATTTCTGCCCATGCATGTTCTCAGCAAATTCTTGACCACAACAATCCTTTAGTAGATCAAAAGATAATATCAATCTACATCATTGTATAACTAAGATACATTAATCAAAAGTTTTCAAGAATAAAGTATGTCACTTTCCTCTATGAAAAACCTTTAGGAGATAAAAAACATACTCAATCTTTCATATACCAAGCTCTTGGAGCATTGTTTCAAAACAAAAGAGCTTTATTTATTTTAAAAACAAGTCTGATTTGAAAGGATCTTTCAAAACAAGGTGGTTGTTCCACATAAACTTCTTCCGTTATAAAAACCATATTAAAAAATGCACTTTTACAAACCATGTTGAAAAAAACTTAAAATCCTTATAAGATGCATATGCAAGCATTAACCGTATTGCATTCTAGTCTAGCAACAGGGGACATATGTTTCATCAAAATCTATACCTTCTTCTTGTGAATAACCCTTTACTACTAATCGTGCTTTATTTCTTATAATTTTCGTCTTCATCTAATTTATTTTTAAAGCACCCATTTAGTTCCAATTATAGACTTCCCTCTAGGTCTAGAACTACATTCCATAACATTGATTTATTTGAAATTTGATTTAATTCTTCTTGCATAGATATAATCCAATTAGCATCATTCAAAGCTTCTTCAATCTTACTAGGTCAATCTCATATAACAACACAAAATGATTTCAGATTTTTTTGTAAGTTTAGCTCTGTTTAACACCCGATTAGTATATCACCTATTATTTGTATCAAAGGGATTGTGCCGACATATACCTCCAAGCATGAGAAGCCTTCTGTTTAGATCTACAACTTCTGAAGTACATTCTTCTGTATTTCCTCTGAAATAGGTCTGGATGATTAGATGCCTACGAATGTTTAACACAGGTGCTTCTCACTTAGGTTTTTCTGAACTACTTCTGCTTTAGAATTGAGAGTCCTTTTCTTCATCAGAATCAACATCCTTTAAATCCTCAATAAACTTAACATTTATAGATTCTTCAATAGTTTATGATGACTTATTGAAAACACGATAAGCACAACTATTTAGAGAAAACCTATGAAAATGCTTCCTTCAGATCTTTCATCAAACTTACCAAGGTTGATTGGATTCTTTTTCCACAAAGCATTTAGATCCAAAGATATGAAAATATGAACGTTTAGTTTTCTTACCTCGAAACACTCATAAGCAGTCTTAGATGTCATAGGTCAATGAAAACTCTATTGAAGATATAGCCAACTGTAGAAACTGCTCTGCCAAAAAATAATTTAGGCAATTCACTCTCATTCAACATAGATCTAGATCATCTCTTGTAAAAGTTTTTTATTTTTGCGTTCCTCTACTCCATATTGTTTAGGATTGTATGGAGCTGAGAAATAATGAGATATACCATTTCTTCACAAAAATATAAAAAACTTGCATTTTTGAAATTCTGTTCCATGATCAGTCCAAAGACTAATTATGGAAACTCCTTCATCATTTTGTATTTGTTTTGCAACTTTTGAAAAGGGCAAAAATCAAAGTATCTCTTTTGTTTCTCAATAATATAACCCAAGTGAATCTTGAAAAATCAATCAACAATAACAAGTCCATATTTGCTTCCACCCATGCTTAAGACTCTAGTAGGTCCAAAAAGATCAAGATGCAATAATTTCAAGTGTCCTCTTAGTTTGAGATTTACAATTTTTACTTTTATGAGAAACAGAAACCCATTTTATTCTTGTAAGCAAGTATCACATTTCACATCTTGTTTTAATACTTATCTTAGGTAATCCTTTAATAATATCCTTTTTAAATAATTTTTCTAGTTATTAAAATTAACTTGTCCTATCGTTTTATGCTAAGCAAAAACATGATCATCAAAGAATAAGCAACAATCATTATTGAATTTCATTCTGTTTTTATAAGATTAGATATTCTTTTTCCTATTCCTTCAAAATAATTATTTCAATCATTTTCATTAAAAGCATAGCACTTTTCTTGATAAAAAAAATCCTATAACCTTTTCACATAACTGACTAATCTATAAATTATGTTTAAAAACTTGCACAAGATATACATTTTCAATAAGAAACGTAGGCATACCAATCGTTCCAGTGGCAATTATTTTACCTCTACTATCATTCCAAACTTTACATACCCTTTTATCTCCCAAGTTATGCTATTGAACAATGAAGTCATCCTCCAGTCATATGAATAAACATCCACTATCCAAATACCAAGTTCCCTCTTCATTTTACTTCATGTCCCTATAAAAATGGAATGATTAAGTCCTTTTAAGGAACCCAAGCAAGTAGGGCCTTTAAAAGAATAAGCTCATTTGATTTCTTCGATTTTGCATGTTGACATACTGAGCTTATATCTTTTATTAATATCCCAGCAAAATTTCTCAATATGACCAAATTTATTACAGAAGAAGCATCATAAGAATTAAACATTCCTAAACCTGTCCTTTTTTTTTTTATTTTTATTTACCTGTTTCTGGAAATTCTGTTTGTAGACTTCTGTTATACCTTCTGGAATTGCTTCTGTAGTACCCATTGTGTGGATACTTCTTGTCAGAATAACTTTTGTAAAATCTCTGGTATTTCCTCCTTTTAACAATATTTGTATTCGAAATGTACTCTACATTGAATTTTAATCAGTTAAGAACTTGCTTAGCTTTAACAAAAACTGTATTTGATTGTTTTTTGTTTATTCGGATTTTGAAATCGAACCTTGCCTCATTATCCTAACCATGTTTTCATTCGAAACTCTTTGTGAAGAAATTAACATGGTCAATTTCTTACCACTTCATCAAATTCTTAAAGGTATTTTCAACACGATTTGGACAGTTCATCAATCTTTACCTCATGTTACTTGTTTCCTGCTTCAAGTATTTGATTTTCTATTCTTAGTTTCCTATACTCACATGGCATGGATTCATTTTCATGTTTCAAGATATCATTTTCATCCGCAAGTAACGAATTTGTTTACTTTACTACCTCCATTTCATTCTTAAGAGGCTTTTATTTTCATTTTCATACTTAGGCAATCTTTTGTATCAGCCCTTTTTACTACCTTTAGTAGCTTACCTCATTTCTACTATCATGTCAGTTTCAGTTACATCTTCATCAGATCCAGAATGTACCTTAGAACTAGCCATTTAAACACAGATTTTCCTCATCCTCTTCTTCTTCAAATCTTCAGAATTTGTCTCTGTATCCTCTAAATCACTCATGTTGGCTTAGATTGCACGACTTTTCTTTATAATTTTCCATTTCTTGATCAGTGTTGGACATTCGTATTTGATTGTGTCCTGGCTTTTTTGCATTCATAACATTGAATCTCCCCTTTTCTCTTTCTTCTTTTCTCTCCTTGTAAGGCTTTTTTCCTGCATCATATTCTTATATCAGTACTTTTCTTGAAAACATTAAAATCTTACGCTCTTTGCTTCTGAGCAAGCCTGTTGAGTCTATGTGCTAGAAGACTGATGTCCTCCTTCTTTCTCATCATCGTCATCATCTGTTTCAGTTCATTTTGCTTTATTTCCTGACTTTAAATGCAATTCCTTTGTACCGTCTTCTCCTCTATGCGTTGTCTTTATGTGTGACATCATATGCCATGAGCTTTTCTCTCAATTGACTGAGAGTTAACTTGTTTAAGGTCTTGAGCTTCCTTCTATATCAGTTTTTCTTGCATCCCAAGATGTGGCAATATCCTCAACATTTTCCTCACAAGATCTGGATCTGGACGTTTCTTTCCAAGTAATGCAGAGCTCATTTGTGTTGCTTTAAACCTGTTAAAAGCAATTTGACAGAACTTCATTAGATTTTAACTAAAATAATTCATACTAATGAATTAAATCATTTATCTTAGTTTCCGTTGATGGTATCAGTCTCTTCATATGTATGCGGATAAGGATATCCCAATCACTTTGCACTTGCAAAGCTCGATGATATTAAATAAACCTCTGATGGAGACAATTGTAGTCATAATACATTTATTGCTTTGTTGTTCACTCAATAATTTTCTTCTCCGAATCTGACAAGGTTGAATCTCCATTCAAGGTGATCAAACTTCTCCAATGAAATGACCTGCCATGAATCATAATCATTAGCTTTAATGTAAGTTTCCATACGCATCTTCTAATATGAGAAAGTTTGAGCCATCGAAGTAGTGGAGCTCGTTTAATGCTAACATTAATTTTCAACCATTTTTAGATCACTCAAATAGATTGGTCCTGCTCTGATACCAATTGTTTGGTCCCAATTAATTAAACAAGAGGGGGGTGAATTGAAATAAGTTAACTTAAAATTTTCTTTTCGCAAATCAAACTAAAACTCCTTAACTAATAAAAAAAATCACATGAATAACAATAATAAGAACATAATGGCATAAATTAAAAGTAGAGAAGAATAGAATGCTCAATATTTATAGAAAAGGTTCCGCCTTGCGCATCAGTCCTCTCTATCCATCTCCACACCGAGGTCCCGCGGTTGTCTAACCGGTTGTGTTTCACTATATCAACAAATTGAAGATATACAACATAAGCCTCTTCAAGGCAAAACTCACGTTGAGTCTTTCTAGCTTTCCTTCACTAAAGCTAATCACACAACAACAGTGATGAAACAACAAACAATTCCTTATTCACGAGAGGAATTTCAACAACATCAATGAGGAATATCAGATTTCCTCTAGATCACATTATAAGTAAAGAATTTGCTTGAAGATGTATGAGTCGTTTCTTCTTAGTGGAGTCGTTTTTCTTTCAACAACGTTCTTCCCTTTTTCTGTTGTTAAACAACGTTCTCCACACACTTTTCATTTGAATTAAACACTCTATATATGGAGAAAACATATAGGCTAATTTCTACGTGATAATCTTGAATTTTTTTTGAATTTTCAATTCAAAAATAAGTTGGATCTGGTTGGAGAAGATCTGCATTCCGTGATAATCTCTTTATAAAGGATAAGCTTGGATAAATAGTTTGACCGAGATCTTCTTTGGATAATCTCTGGATCAAGTTTGTTGAAGATATCCCTCATCATTGTGGAACCATATCTTGATATAACAACCATATCTCTTATCGTAATCTTGTAACCTGCTGGATATCCAAAATATAGTACAAAATATCCAACTTTAAATCTAGATAAAACTATGTAATCTTATATATAATGATCTCACTTTACCATAAAAAGAAATCTTTGAATTAAATCATGTAAAACCTTTATTGTAAATAAAAAAACCTTTGATATAAAATCACAACTTTAGTAAAACCATCAAGTATGTTACCCAAAAAATACATGCCACGTGGAAGCTAGGCTTGAATTTTTTTAAAACCAACGATATAAAATTTATAGAACATAATCTGAAAAAATTCGAAACATACATGAAAGGTTCTGAAAGTGCTTCTCTGAAGCAAACCTGTAACTGTCCTCCTGTTATGAAGGTTCTGAAAGTGCTCTGAAACAAACCTGTCCACTGTCCCTCTTGTTATGAGGTTTAAAGTGCTTCTGAAGTTAATACGATAGACTCGGATACACTACACAACTTCTGAAATCACCTATGTTAGAAAAAATGTTTATATAACACTGTTTTGAAGGTTTTGAAAAGCTTCTGTCTCCTTGTTCCACTTAAAAAAATTACATTTTGCTATCATCTGAAACAGCTTCTACAAGCTAAACATTCGTTACACTTATTCCTCTTTGTTAATCATCAAAACTAAATTAGAGAACATAACAATCTCCCCTAACATTAACATGTTCTCTAAGTTCTTCTTCCACCCTACAGCACGACGATCCATGACCTCCGCCTCCAACCCTGATTATTGGACTCTTTCCAATTCCTCTATTCACTTTATCATTTGACAAGGTTTTGAATTGAACTTTGATAAGATTTTTTTTTATTTTTTTTACTCTCACAATCACGACCATCACGATATTAAATTTCGTCTAACTCAATAACAACACCTCATAGCACAAGGTTCTCTAATTCTCTAAACACACACTCATGGCAATAATTTCCTCATCTCAAACTTACTCTACGGCAACAAATTCTCATAACTCTTTAAACACACTCACAGCACAATTTTTTTTTTTAACTCACAAATATACTTCAAACGGCAATAAAAATTCTTCAATTCACAACACACTTCAACAATCACACCTTGTTCAAAATTCATTTCAAATCATGATTACTACAACACCACATTTACATATCACCGCCAAAGCACCCTCTCAACTCATGCCAAAGAGCATTCACGACCTTTAAATGCATAATTACAACTCAAATTTAACACACTTACGAATCATTGTAGTAATCCCCAAATCATCCACAGCAAAGAACCTTTACTAATCCATACGTCAATTTCAATCCAACAATGATTAATGGAACATGGCACAATTCAATTAATATATCTAATTCAATCACAATAAAAATTGAACAAGTGCACGGCAAAAACCCTAATTCCCAAATCAAGATCAATGCTTCCATTGTGCAATTCCTCACTCAAACCTAAGCTTGATTACCAAAAGATGATAGGCTACTTCAATTGCAAATCAAACATCCCTAATTAAGAACAATTTGAACAACTATGTCCAATTTAGAATGGATCCCCTTTTTGAATGGGAAAAAATTAATTTTTAATAAAAACAAAAACAAAAAAGAAAATCCCAAAATTTTTACCGATATTTTTTTACTAGTGAAAGAGGAAAAAAATTGCAATTGTTGATTCAAAAACAAAAAAACCAAAAATCCCCTCGCCATAAAAACCCCCCAAATTGAATTTTAAAGTGTATTGAAAAAAAGAGAAAACCCCCTTTTTATGTGAAAAATACTATAAAAATCAAGTGTCCCCCTTTTTTTTCCCCCCTTTTTCAAATTTTTTTCCCCCAACCCCCCCAAAATGGAAAAAAAAAAACAACAAAGAAAATAATGAAAATCATAAACCAAAGGGGGGCTTTTCCCCCCTTTCCAAATTTTTTTTTAAAACAACATAACACATGGCCGCTCCCTTTTTTTCCCCCCTTTATTCAAAAAAGGGGGCCCGGAACCAACCCCCCAAAACCCTTTCTAATTTGGGGTTTTTCGCCTTCAAGATGATACGGAATTTGCACAGGGGAAGGCACGGCTTAAACCACGGCCGTGTGGTGGGGGGTGCCAGGCGACGAAGTTTCCCCTTCTCGAAATTTTTGGGAAAAGGAAAAAAATTTTCGTTCTGCAGAAAAGATAATGCCACCCTTAACAATATAAATAAACCCAAACCCTGAGGGGTGGGCAACTTTTGAATTTTTAATTGGAATCTTTGGTCTTAAAGCCCTTTGGTCTTGGAAGCAGAGCAGGAAACGGGTTCATCATGTCTCAAATTTTTTTTTTTCTTTTTTATTGATAACATAAAAGGGGGCCCTAATTTTAAATTTTCTACCCAAAGGGTCATAGATGTTTTAATTCTCCAAAAATTGTGGGGTTTTAAATTTGATTGTATTTAATCTATCGTTTTTTGGGTTTTTTTTTCATAATCTTTGATCATTTTGTCATTTTATCTTGTTGATTGGATAAATAGAGCTCTTTTACTAAATTAGCAATTTAATTTTTGGGAAATACACGTAAAATTTGTAATTTTTTGATTGTTCTAGTCTAGTGACACAATAACATTTTTTTATAAAATAGAGATCGAATTCATTTTTGGAGGTGTTTTATCATGTTTAAAAAAGGTTATTTTAATCTTTGGGAGAATTTGGGGGTCTTTCTGTTTTTAAGCTATTGGTAAATTAAACCAAGCGCTTGCTGGGTTGTCAATCGAAAAGAAATAATCAAAGAGCTTTCTTGGTTACGAGGAAAATACGGGAATAGGTTTTAACTTGTTAATAACCTAACCCCTTTATTAGGAACAAAAATAAAAACATTGCATCGTGATCAAATTCCTGAATTAAACTATCTTGATTCCTTTTTCTAGGCTTTTATCAATATACATTTTTTTATTTTTCTTCGAATTTTTTTTGATTTATAAAAAAACCCCCCCCCCCGTTTCTTTTTTTATTTTATGCCATTTGAAAGAAATATCTTTTTAACAATCCCTGTGGATTCGCCCTACTCCCACTAATTTAAATCAATAATTGTTGGATAGGTTTTATTTTTGTTGGATTCAACACCCATCACAGCCCGGATAAAGGGGTTGATTTGTCAAAGGCGTGGGTTTAAAAGTTTTTGGGGGATGGTGTTAATTTGTTTAGTGCACTTCCCTATATAAAGTCCATAGGGTTTTTTGATGGTTTCGGCCTTTCTTCACTTTTTTTTTTTTCCCCAAAGTAATTTTTCGAGAAATTATTCTTGATACATTTGGTTGCTTAAAATATTTCTTTTCTTTAGTGAGTTTTAATGGTTAACCCGGAGGGTCTAAGAGGTTCCATTAGCTTGGGGGCACTTTTGAAAGGGGCTTACTCATCTATCCCCATTCCCCCCCTTTAAAAGGGTTGGAAATGATGGGGTTGCCTAATCTTCAGTGTTTGGGGCTAGCTCAAAGAAGGAGGAGGTGAAAAATGGCTTGGATTGGGAGGGGCCGATGTGGTGGGGGGGAGCCTTGAGCTAGAGTGTTTATGTGCAAGTTAAAGACGTGGGTTTCAAAGGATCATGTTTGCCTAGGGTTAAAGGGGTGGTAATTAGGAACTGCATCACCCTGGTAGGGGGGGTAAGTAGTCTACATTGGCATGATCTTCGTGTGTGCTTGTCGTTTAGGCAATGGAAAATATTTGTGTATACCCTGGCTAGGGCTTTCCCAATGAATTTCACCCTAGGGAAATAGAGTGGGCTACCTGCTGCGGTGACTAGGTGATGCAATGAATCCATCTATCCCCATGCTAAGGCAAAGAAGAAAATTTTCCCGCTCGCTCGAGGCAAAGGGAGGGAAGAATTAAAGAACTAAACTGAACAATATTGGGTTTATTTTTTTGTTTAGTTTTTAAAAAAGTATAGCTATATATTGAAATTTTTTTTATGTATATACAAATAAAAGTTGTTGGCATTCCAATAAATTTTGAGTATTAAGAATTTGCAAAAGGGCATTTCCCCGGGAAAAGGGGAATTTGATTAACACTAGGGAGGACTTTCAAGCCCTTATTAGCCCAATAGAGATGAAGCTCGTTTAGGCCCTTTTACAAAAGTGCCTACTTACCCAATTGATCTTCTAGCCAAAAAAATATTTATTGGGTTTGGGCAAGCAAACCCTTAGAATCGGGAGTTTTAGTATTTTTTGGAAGCGATGGGCCTTTGTCGATTGACCAAATGATCGAGGTGGCTTTGCTTCGAAATGACAACATTGTTCATTTGGGTGGTTTGGGCAAACGGCCAAAAAAACCGGAGAGGGCCTATTTTAATTTAGGAACAGTCAATAACTTGCGAGTTCTTGCCTGTGGCTTTTCACTTGTGTTCAACATATTGGAAAGGTTGACCCCTTTTGCCCCCCAAGCTGCATTTGAGTTTATCCATCAATTGGGGGGTTTTTAGTCTCCTGTGCTGGAATTCAACTTCAGAGAGCTTATCATGGGGTGCCCCCAATGCATGGGCCCTTTTTTGCCCAAACAAAGACTTAATGTGATGCTCTCCCCAAAAGGGGATTGGTGTGGCAGTCGACCCAAAATGTTGCTAACTAAAAACACAATCAGTAAGGGGGGAAAAAGCAACATTGGTGAAAAAAGACTTTTAGGAACAAAAGAAAAGTTTAATTGAGATTGGACAGTGAAGTGTTTATAATGAAAATTTTGTCATAAGGAGCAAAGGTGACAATAATTGCTTTGGGGGACATACAACTCAAAAACCTTTCCCCCAACCCTTTTAAAAGGAAAAATTTTTAAGAAAAAAAACAAAAAAAACCCTATTCATGATTTTTTTGTGGTCCAAATCACTCATTTCAATCATTCATTCAACCACCCCAGCTTTTTCCATTAAAAAAAATGGAAATTTTGGTAGATCCGTGCCCAATGTCCTTGATCTAGATCTATCCAAAAAACGAATCTAAAAAAAAAATTCTGCTCAATAAATTACCAAATCACAAAACTTTTGAATGTCTCCATGCTTTTCCCCCTTAAAAAATGTTTTTTTGGGTTTGTTTCGAATACCAAATCTATATCTATGCTCTTTTAAATGAAGATTTTTTTTGCAAAAAAGGGGAAAAATACTATAAGGAGGGAAAATTATTGTATGTGCTAAATTGGTCGAGCCGAGTACTTGAGCCATATGCTTTTTCCTAAAAAGTGATATGTGTGCATATATAAAAAATTTTTTGGGGTTTTGTCTTATTTCAATTTAGAATATAAAAGGGGTGGGTCCTCAGTAGCCCCTTTTTTAGGGAGTTTTTGATACTCTATCTAGGGTTTTTTTTGTATAGTAGTGCTTTAAACTAACATCCTTTTTGGGGTCTATTAAAAATATTATATAAAAAAAACAAAGAAATCGTGATGAAAGAATTAAAGCCCTAGCAAATGGAAAAATGAAACATAGTAAAAGAAATTTTTAAATGCACCCCTACTTCTAGATGATCATTTTTATAACTTTATATCGTTAAAAAATTAATTAATTTTGTTTTAGTATGCAAAAAAATTAGGTATATGCCATCCCAAAAGAAAATTTAAAAATAATTTTTAATTAAAACTTGCTTATTTCATAATACTTTGTATTCAATTTTTTTTTTTTTCATCAAATTTTTACGTACTTAAGGCACATTTTTAAATTTTTTATGGATTGTTTGATATATGGTTTCCAAAAATCAAATATCAAAGAACAAATTTTTTATGAGACATTTATATATTTCTTTTATAGGTCTATTTTTCCATTCTTTTTTTTTCCCCTTTTTTTCTCCTTTCAAATACAAGATTCTACATGTATATATATATTGTGAAGCATTTTAATTTCATCACCGTAGGTTTTTTATAAAACCTGTAATAACAAAACACTTATTTTCCCCTTTTTTGTTTTTTCAAAATTTAAGCAAAAAAAAAAAAAGGGTCAAAGTTTATACAAAAAAACAAATTGAAGTAAAATTTTGTGGTTATGTCTCATCATCTCTCGTTTTAATTAAATATATTGTCAAAGTGTCTTGTCCTTTTCTCGGAAAATTGGCTTTTGAGTGCGATTAAAGTAAGGATGAAAGTAACAACTTTTAGAAATTTTGGGCTAATGCTTTTCAAAATTCATGTTAAAGTATATAAAACATCAGGAGAAATTTTTTCCCAACAACTATATCTTAAAAACTGGGAAAACAAATTTCCTCTATAAAATAAAAAATAAAATTTGCCATATTTAAAAAATAAATCACGAAACAAATTTCATATTCAGGGCCCTTTTTAACGGCCGTGCTTTTCCCGTGTATCGGGCCCGTGTATGTTTTGGTAGCTATCTAACACAATACACGGCGTGCCTTCTGCCGTGTACCCGCTGTGTATATTTCGGGAGCTACCTGACACAATAACGGCCGTGCCTTCTGACCGTGTATCCCCCCCTTGTTTAAGTTTTCTTTTTGGGGGAACTATCTACACAAAACACGGCCGGCCTTTTGAATGTACCCGGGCCGTGTATTTTTTTAGCTTCTAAAATTTCTTGATTATATCCCCCCTCAAATTGATGTGATTGATCAAGAAGCCCCAATTTGCTAAAAAGAAACTGATGACGCGCGGGAAAGAGCCTTGGTAAATATATCAGCCTTTTTGAAGATAAAAGGGAAAGGGAAGAAAAATAACCCATTATCAAAGCTTCTCGAAAGAAAACAGCCCATTCAATACGTTTCGTAGTCATAAAAGAAGGATTAGCAGTAATCTGAAACTTAGTTTATCTACTAAAGAAGGTAGACCCAAGGGAGGAAAACCAACCTCAGCCAACAACCCCTCAAGCCAAATGATCTTAAAAAAGCGACACATGCCCGATATTGGACTCATAGAAGACTAGAACGCGATTTGTTTCTTCTTTCCCAAAAAAATTAAAAAAAAGACAAGAAACATACCCCAAACCCAGTAATAGATCGAGTGTTCAGAAAAACCCCCCAATGCACAATAGGTTTTTAATAATGGGAGACCCCGCAGAAAAAAACAAACCACGATGGAAGCCCCTTTTAAATACCTACAAACGGGAACTGTTGCTAAAGAAGAGTGTGGTCCCTCAAAAATTGACTAACTTGTTGCATACAAAGAAATTAGGGGGAAAATAGTCAATTTTGGATTCCAAAAGTTGTCGAATAAAGGGATCAGAAAAAAGCAAAATCATTGTTGAATTTAACTTTTCATTTCCAAAGGAGTATCAATAGAATGACCCTCTTGGAGCAGTAAAGCAAAAAGTTCCTTAGTAATTTATTTTGAGAAGAAAAATACCACGAAAAGATTGAACCCGACCAAGAAAAAAGTTAATGATCCAAACCCTTTATATGAAAAAAACCCTTAAAGATGTCCTGAAATGAACTTTTTAATTGAGTAAAGATCTGTGATAAAATATCATCAACATGGGACAAACAACAAAACAATTCCCTTATCAGCTTGCAAAGAATAAAAAAAGAACTACTGACTTTAAAAAAGAGAACTAAAAGAGTATTAGAAAACTTCTAAAACAGGCCCGTGGACCCTGTTTTAAACCGTATAAGCCCTTTTGAGTTTACAAAAAGTGGGGGGTGTAGAAAAACAATCGGGGGAGGAGGAGTCAATAGATATTTTTCCTTAAGGTCCCAGCAAAAAAGCATTTTTAACATCCTCATCATAAGAAACCTCCTTTAGATGAAACAATAGTTAAAAAATTTTCATTGTCATTTTACCCCGGGCAAAGGCTCTTCATAATAAATTTCCCTTTCCTATCGATTGCCAAAGCTCCCAACCCTTGCCTTATATCTGTAAAGAAACCAAATCGGTCAAAGAGAAAAACCCTTTTTAAAACCATGGGTTTAACCCCAGCAAGACTGAAAAAAATTTTCCAAAGTTGATTGTCTTAAAGTGTTAAAATTTTCCCTTGCATGGCTTTTATCCAGCAGGCTATTTGCCCCTGAGAATAAGGGGAGGAATTGAAAGTATTATTTACTTTTGCAAAATAGCCATATCTATTTGGGGGGCGAGTGTGCCGAGTTGATGTCGAAGAATTTTGGCTTTTCGGGAAAGGGGATTGGGAAGGACAAGTTGGCTTGAATCGTGATCAAGAGAAAATCATCAAAGTAGGAAGTAAAACGGTACGGTTTGTCAAAAGATTTTGCTGAAATAGTATTCAGTTCAAGAAAATCCCTTTCCCGAGAGAATTCCATCGATTATTAATCGAAACAAAAACCAAACCTTATATTAGGACTGAAAACCCTAAAGGCCCTCAAACAGACTGAGCTAGCAATTATGACGTTCTGGGCAGGTAAATGACGAAACAAACACATCCAAAATTTTTAGCAATTATAATTAGGATGTTTACCAAAAACCTTGTAGGGGGAATCAAATTCAATTGTTTAGTGGGAAGTGATTAATCGTAAATCAGTGAAAAGCTTTGGGCCAAAACTTAGCTGAAAGAAAAAATTCTCAACAAATTTCTCACCCCATCTAAAAAAAGTCGATTTTTCCGTTCGGTAAAATCCATTTGCTGAGGTATAAGGACATGAACGTGTGAAAAACACCCCGTTAGAAGAAATCTTTGAAACTCTTAGAAATATATTCACCACCATTAAACCGTAAGTTTTAATAAAAGTGGAAAAAATATTCAAAATATGTCACAAAAGGTTTTAAACCATAAACATCGCTTTGGAATGAAAAAAAAAATCCATGTGAAAGACTGTAATCACAAAAAAGTACAAATATTTATACCGACAGTGAAAAAAATCGGTGTAATTTCCCCCCCCCTCACTTTAAAAAGTCAAAACATTTATTGCACGACTACCAAAAAGGAAAAGGGAAGTCTTTCTTTTGCCAGTTTTCAAGGGAACAAACTACCCAAACAATCTTATCTATGAACCCCAGAAAAACCCCCTTTGCAACAAATGGTCAAAACAAATTATTTGGTGACCCAAACTCATCCAGGGCTAGCTTTATTTTAACAACTGAAGAAGCTAAGAAAAAGTCCAGAAACGGGAAATTTTAGTGGGAAAAAAAATGCCCACTTTAGGCCCCTTTGTATCCCTTCCCCCACAGATCCTGACATAAACCCTCACTAGAAAATGGACATCAAGTTTTTATCCACCATTTGCTAAAGAAAGTAAGTTAGTGGATAATTAGGAAAACAAGACATGTGATGGAGGGTAATATCACCAACTATCGTAATTGGAATATTTTTCCCTCAGCAAACCTAAGTTTTTAGTACCCGTTATGAAACGTTGATTATCATAATCAGATGGCCCGTCAAGTTTGGGCGCCGGAATCAAAAAACCATGGAACAGAATTAGTATTTTACCTTTCCCTTTAGGGCCCAAGATAGGAAGGCAGAAGAATCATCTTTGGACCTATCGGTGTGAGAAAAATTGATTATTGCCAAAAATTGTTTAGTCGAACCAAGATTGGGGGAGAGTCGATACCGCACATGAAGGCTTTTTGGCCTTCGTTTTAAGGCCTTGTAGGATGTCCTTAATAAATGTCCTTTTTGCTTGCAAAATTAAGAACTTTTACTATTGAGGGCAATATGACCAAATTTTTGCAGTTGTAAAACTGCATTTTTCCCCTTCCCCGGGGGGTTTGAGCGCATATGCAACATTAACTATTCCAATGATCCACTGTTGCACCAAAACGGTTGTGTCCCAATCTTTTCCCGCGAGAAATTTACCAAAAACAACCAAAAACGGAACTGGATTTTATTAGCAAACCCAGCCAGACTTTCAAAATTTAGGTCCGGGTTCATCAAAAACTGATACACGACTCATTTATGAACAACCTGAAAAAGGCTAAAACCCCTTTAAAACCCCTTGCAAAGTAATACTGGGATTCGCTCCATAAGTTAAGAAAAACCCTAATGATTGTTCAATTGAGAGATTACCTTGATTTAATTATCATATCAAATTTTAATTGAAAACGCTTGCAGTATTATTTGATTTTAGACGCGCTTCAAGTTTTCCCAATTTCTTTGCTTGCCAAAGGATCGTAAATTTTTCACCCTATGACCCCAAAGATCCCAAATCCAAGAAACAATCCCAGATCCTTTTCCTCCCATTGACCATGATCTTTCGACTCGTAGGAGTGAAAAAGACCCCCAATATGATCCCAAAGCTCCTTTTCCCCTTTTAAAAAAATCTTGAACTAAAATTCCCATGTGCATAATTCTTTCCCCCTAAAACTAATTTTTCAAGATTTCATTTTTTTTTCTTTGAAGACATTTTAAACAGAATTGTCACTCACAACTTGATTATCAAAAAAATTGTTTGATTGGAAATTTAAACAACCTAAAAAAAAAACCAAGAAAAACCCCAAAAACAAAATACAAATAAAAAGGAAAAAATATGGATTCAACTCAAAACTCAGTTGTGTGGCTCCGATACCATAACAACTTTTTGAGAAAATTTGGGTAAATGCCTTTTAAATTATGTTCAAGTTATATAACATCAAGAGAATTCTTTTTTCCCAATAAAAAATTCTTAAAATAGGAAAACAAATCTTCCTCATAAAATACAAAAAAACATCCAAATTTTTTTTAAAATAAATCAGAAACAAATATCTCAAAATTCACGGCATGTTTCACGGCCCTGTATGGCCGTAATGTTTCTGGTAGTATCTGACACAATACACGGGCCCTGCCCTTTTATTCGTGTATTCGGGCCCTGTATGTTTCTGGGAGCACCCGACACAAAAAAGGGCCTGCCTTCTTACCGTGTATCCAACTGTGTATGTTTTGGGGAAAATCTTTTCCAAAACCGGCCGGCTTTCTGACCCGGTATCCCCCCCCGGGTTGTATGTTTTTTTAAGCTTCCATACATTCTTTATTGATGAAAGGAAGATGGAATTATGGCTTGGACCCCCATTTTCCTTTCTTTTGGGTTTTTGCTTTAAAAAAAATAGCTTAAGGAAAAAAGGGTAAAATAAAAAAAAAGTAAAAAAAAAAAAATGAATTATAAAAAAAAAAAAAGAAGAAAAATTTTCTATGCAAAGAATATATCTTTTTGAATTACTTGAATTGATTTTTTAAAGTTTTGAATTCTTTTAAATATTTTCTTAATTTTTCCCATACCTGGTTGGGTTTAAAGGGAAATGGTTTAGGATGTTTGGGGAGAAGTAGATAGAGACTTAGATTGACTTTTTTGTGGCATGTGCGTGTAAGTGTTTGGAAAAGGGGATGTGAGGCTATATACAGTGGAAAGCGATTAGTCCAGTGGGGGGGTCGTGAATGTGTTGTTTTTGAAAAAGAAGGGAGAGATATGAGATGTAAAGAGGGAAGGTGAAGAAGCGTAAAGTTGTAAGGATTTTTTGGGTGGTCTGTCCTAATTAGGGGGTCTTTAAGATATTTGTGGATGCGCATTTTGTCTATTTTGGTTTTGAGTGCTATTGGTGGGAGGGGAAGAGAAAATTGAGGTATTTTTTTTTTGGGGGGACTTTTCACATGTGTGAATTGTCCATGCTAATTTTGTGAATGTCTTCCTACAAAGAGGCCATTTTAGGTTTGCTTTGAACAATAGGTCTCAATTTTATAAAGTCTTATCTTGTTCTTCATCATAAAGTCTTTAATAATGAAATTTATGTTTATGATAATGATTAGCGAGTGCATAAGTATCCTTTGCATCGCCCAAAAAATAAAAGCCTATAAAAATGAAATAAAAAATCATTGTTCCTTTTTTCCTCCAATGCTTTTTTAGTAAATTTTTAAAAAATAAATTTAAAACCTTCTTTTAAAAGAACCCTAGTTTTTCCCTTTTCTTGTTTTAAATAGAACCCCTAAACCAAAATTTTTTTTGTATTTCAAACAATTGACTTGGTTAAAAATGGTTTTTCCATCAAAATTTTAAAACCTTTTCACTTTTTTAAATTGTTGTCTATGGCACTTCAAAAATTTTCATAGTATTTTTTTTAAGAAAAAAAAGAAAGAAAAGAAGTCATACTTTTTTTAATTTTTTTTGTTGAGTAGCAATATTTAAAGGGGGCAAAACAAAAATTTAAGGGAAAATACGAAATTTCTAGCAAAATGGTACCATGGATTGATTTTGGGGTGTCTTTTTTGCTCAACCTTACTTATTTTTAGTGGTTTTTATTTCATTTTTTTAAAGAGAACATTTGGGGGGATCATTTATTTTATTCATGGTTGATCGGTTTCTGAAAAAATTAAATTTTTCCTGAAGAAAACTACCCTTTTGTAATAGAGAAATAAGTTTTATTTTAGGAAAGTATATGTTTATCTTCAAAACTTTCGTTGTGGTTCTCGATATTTTAAATAATAAAGTTTTTCAGAGGTTAAATAATGCGAAAATGTTTTCTAAATTATGTTTTGATATCGGAAGATGTTTTTCTTATGCAAACAATATGTGATAATAAATTAACAATCACTTAATCATTGTCACCATATAACACAAGATAAGGACCAAAAACGCAGGCTGTAGGTGCTATGTAGTTTACCATCTTAAATTTGGAATTTGCAAGAGTTGTACCCGGAAAAGTCAAGTGGTTTATGAAATCAACCATTAACCTATAATTTTTTCTTTTTCTTTTAATTTCACTCACCTCTCTGCCACGAATTGAATATTTGGTTTGCATTTCTTCAAATAAAACGCTGGGCCATTACTAATTTAAAATAGTTAATACTTAGATGCTTTAAGTGGCCCTTGGCGGTTTAATGATTTTTACATTTTTTTTTTTTTGGTGAAAGTATAAATTCTTGTTAGAAAGTGCAATTTTTTTTTTTTTTAGAATAAGAATCTTTTCATAAGTAGCTCAAAGCAAAAATAGTATATTTGCTTAAATTGATGGTATCAATATACAGATATGGCTCCTTTAAATGAGGGATTGAAAAGTCTAAGAGTTAATATATGAATTGACCAACTCTTAAATGATATGAGGGTCAATGGGAACGGAACAAAGTGGCACATCATGGATGTATCAACGAGCTAGACCAAGTTGGAAGTTGGAACCTTTTAAATGAAAAGCCAAATATGGCTGTATCCATTGCAAGGGAAAGTTCATAGTTCTTTTCTGCTCGGCGTTACGTGCAAATGAAAGAGTAAAAGCAGTCAACTTGTTCACTAACAATTTTGTTGTTCTCTCTTAACTTTCTAGAGAGAACTTTTCTCTCAATAGGAGAGCTTTTTGCACTCGTAGGGTGAGGAAAAACTGTTCTTTTTTTTTTTTTTTTTTTTCTCTTACATGTGATTTCATCATTTTTGTGCATTTATCGTGATTGAGTTTTTGCATTCAATTTTAATTTCTAAGATTTTTCCCCAGTATTTTCATTAGTTTTTTCATAGATTAAAACCAATAAAAAAAAATTAACCAAGCCCTTTAATCATCCCTTTGTGCATATTTTTTGTAACGTCCCAAACTCAAGCATACTACGGCCTTGCCATGTGTTCTTATCACCTCCAACATTATATAAGTACAATCTAATTCTCATTCAATCTTTACAACCAATTTAATATGAAATCCATAATCAACATCTATCACAGTAGAATAATTATAAAATACAAGTTTATTTTCCTTCAAGATCTCAAAAATTTTTACAATATATAATTGAATTTCTCCAAAAGTCTAATAACCATAATAATAATGAATATCATTTTCTTCCTCCCTCTCTAGTTCATTCACTCCAGGTTACCTTCTAGGTTATTTAACTACCTCAATACCAAAACATCTAAAAATATATCCTCAATAGGTACCCAAGGCCCTATACGTGTAACACAAGAAACACACACATGAACACATAGTGTAATATTTGAAAAAATTTTTATTAATTATCTTAGTATATATGTTGTCACAATGAGCCGAGCTAAGGACGTAAAAATGTATTTAAAAAAGAGGCAAAGGGTTCTTTTCACATAGAGGATATAAATACTGAATAAACCTGGGAAAAACCTAATTTTCCATTGTGAACAGTGAAACAAAAACCAGAAGATAGCGCTTTTGATGGGAAAACCCTTGAGAAGAAAGGAAAAAGGGAGTAACCAAATTTCCCAAAGATGAAAGGTAAGGATTCGATACAAGTTTCAATTTCGGTTAATGGATTTAGAACTCATGAGTAAATGTGTGCATCAGGATTTGAAGATTAAGAAGGTGGCGTAACAAGGAAATTTGATGTAAGTATAAAAAATCCGTGTAATCTATTTATAATTACATGTTTTAGAGATATAATTAGCTTAGGAATAGAGAGGAATTGGGTTAGAGAATTTAAAGTAAAAGAATTAGGGTTCGTGGAATTCGACTCTGTTAAATTCGAAAGATCACTAAGAGATCACGACCTCCCAACCTGGTCGTGTTTCAACCGTGTTGAGTTAAGGTAAAACACCCCCCTAACATGGTCGTGTTTAGACTGTGTTGAGTGTAAAAGTTGGCACCGAGAGATAACGGCCTCTAACACGGTCGTGTTTTGACCGTGTTGAAATCAAGGGTAACAAAGGCTTCGAAACAGGGCTCGTTTCGACCAGTTGAATTAAGAAGAACAGGGCCTCCCAAATATGGTTCAAACCCGTTTAAAGCCAAAATTACACCAAAAGGTACATGCCCCTTTTAACACGGTCGTGCTCCAGCCCATGTGAGCAACACGACCCCCAAAACATGGTAAATTAAAGTAATTAACTTGATTTAATTCAAAAAAACTAATTTCCTGCAACCAGATGCTAGAAAAGCTCTAGAAAAATTTAAAATAAATAGGATTAAGGAAATTAGGGTGATTGATTTTAGTTTAATTTTAAAAAGGCTTTTTGTGTGAAAAAATTTCAACTTTGTTAAAGTCCAAGCCCAAATGTTAAGGGGGATTCAATTGTGTAACTTATGTAAAGATTTTTTTTTTTTAAGTTGTTTACCTTTAAATTTGATTAAGTTAAAAATTGATTTGGGTTTAAGTGTTTAAGTTGTATGTTGTATGTTGGGCTTGCCCAGGGGTTATATGATAGATCCTTAGAGCCCCCCAATGCCTTGATGATATTGCCCTAGTGGGAGTCATGCTTGGAAAGACGGGGCTAAAATTTTGGTTTAAAGGTTAAGTGGAATGGGTGTGGGGCTTGAAGTAGTATTCCACCCAAGTTTAAGGTTTAAGAGGCAGGGGTGTGGGGCCCGTATTGGGTTCCCATCACCAAATCATGTTTCATGTGTTAAGGGCTTAAGGGGGTTATGAATCCCTTTGTTGTTGCTTATGGATTAAAAAATTTTTTAAAGGAAATGGTTGTTTGGTTAAGTATTGATAATGTTGGGATACATGTTATGTTTGTCATCAGTGTTTGTGTTTTAGTATTGGGGCATTACTCAAATCATAGAATAAATTTTAAACTAGGCTTAAAATGTAACTTTGGTGAAATTATCACTTGATCTATAAAATAATGGGGCAATTAAGGGGTGGGTGAAATATGGGTGTTTCTTAATTTTGTAAAAATTTTCTTGTATTTTTACCTTACTGCATTCTTTTAACTACAATTACATATGTGAGTAGGGCCTATTGTTAGTTATGTGTATAAACTTAAAACTATAAACTGACCCTAACGATATTAACTCGAGTAATCCCGTTTTCTCTTTTAATAAATGCCTCCAAAAAGAATCACTGATCAAGGTTGGAAGGGGTGCTAGATGTGATTCCCCAATGAGGGGGAAGTTTAGAAAACCCCAGCCACAAGGGGAAAAGGTTAGATGGTTGAAGAGACATTTAGTATTGTAGGGGAAGCATAAAAATTTGTTGTATTTAAGGAGCTGTTCTATCATAAACTTCCTTACAACACAAGGGCAGAATGGAAATGAAACACAACTGTAAATGGGGGAACGAATAGTTGAAAAGATAGGTAAGATTTGAATCACCCTTTTTAGCCCTTTCCCAAAAAATGTATTAATGATGGAGGCCCAAAGCTAGAGGCTACCTAAGAGGATTAAAATTTGGACTACAATAAATTATTTTAAATGGTTGACAAAGCGAATACCTCGAGTAGAAAAGAAAAATAGAGAATAGAAAAAGCCTTTGGAAAACAATGCTTTTGGGGAAAAGACCTCTCTATGGTATGGGCAAGGGCAAGGGGTTTAAAAGAATTACTTCTGCAAAGCAGAACAACGGGGAGTTTACCCTTTCTTTCCAGATCAAAAAAAGCCGTTGACGATCATACAACGGGTTTCAAATTTGAAGTGTTAGTTTAAAGGCCTCATGATTAAAGTGCAGAGGGCCAATGGGGCATATTTCTGTTAGGGGAAGTAGGCACATTAGTGGGGCATTGTTTAAGAGGTTTGTTCCCTTAATCTTTTGTAAGTGTGCAATAGAGGAGACACAAGGCAATCAACTGTCCTTAGGGACTAGTTAGAAATCAGATAGGGCTAGTTCAATAGGCAACTAGACCTTTTAGTGAGAGGATAGGGAGGTAGACCACAAGTAAGAGGTCCTAGATAAAGGGTTCCTACCAGAGTGTTTGCCATTCATCAGTTTTAACACAGGATATCTCGGATAAGGCAATGTTGTAGGTATGCTTCCAGTATACTCCTGCAATGCATATGTTCTATTCGATACCAGTGCGTCTATGCCCTGTGTGTTTGAGAATTTGTTTGTGCATGTGCTTTAGATGTTAAAAAACATGAATGAATGCCTGATGTTAGTACCCCTTTGGGGGGTAGGAGGAAGAATAAGTAGGATATGTAGAAGAGTGAAAATAGAAATACATGGGGGTGAGGGCTAGCAGCCCTCCTTGTATTGGAGATGACAGAGTTTGACATTATTTTGGGTATCAATTAGTGTCAAATATCATGCCATCATTGACAATCACAACATGGTGGTTTTGTTTAATACGCTGGGGGATGGATATTTTGATTACAATTTAGAG
Organism: Laguncularia racemosa; assembly: GCA_037954665.1. Lineage (NCBI taxonomy): Eukaryota > Viridiplantae > Streptophyta > Magnoliopsida > Myrtales > Combretaceae > Laguncularia > Laguncularia racemosa. Next base: position 349,140 of record JBBMOL010000201.1, on the reverse strand, counting down.
TCCCAGAGACCCACTAGATATGTGGGGAAAAGTGTACTGGCAAACATTTCTATTGAGGCCAGTGAAGAAGTTACGATGGAAGGAGTATCAATGGTGAGAGAATTTTCTGATGTGTTTCTAGTAGACCTTCTTAGTTTACCCCCAACTAGGAAATAAAATTCAACATCGATTTGGTGTAGGATACAATATTCATATCAAAACCAGTCTATATGATGACAATAATGGAATTGGAAAAATTAGGGAAAAAATTTATAGAAGCGACAAGATAATGGTTTTTAAAAGACCTAGTGTCTCTCTTTGGGGTGCACCAGTCCTATTTATAAAGAAGAAAGATGGAAGCATGAGACTTTATACAGACTATAGAGAGTTAAACAAGATCACAATAAAGAACAAGCATCCTTTTCTAGGATATATGACTTGTTTAACCAATTGCAAAGGGGCTTAGGTGTTATCAAAGTAGACTTAGGGTCAGGTTTCCATCAATTAAGAATCATAGAAGTGGACATTCAAGAAACAACATTTAGGGCTAGATATGGGCACTACAAGTTTTTGGTGATGCCCTTTAGAGTAACGAATGCACTAGCTACATTTATAGATTTAATGAAAAGAGTATTCAGAGATTTGCTAGATAAATTTGTAATTATTTTTATACACGATATCCTGATATACTCTAACAGTATCGAAGAGTATGAAGAACACTGAGACGCTATTGGCAGGTTACAAGAGGAGAAGTTGTATGCCAAATTCAGTGAATGCGAATTATGGCGGAAAAAAGTAGTCTTCTTGGGTCAATGTGGTTAATGGGGGGGGGGATATTTGTGGACCCAGAAAAGGTAAGAGCAATAGTAAACTGGCACAGACCGAAAAACAGTTACAGAGGTAAGAAGCTTCTTGGGTTTGCAAGCTACTATAGGAGATTTGTAGAAGGGTTTTCCAAAATAGCAACTCCTCTCCAGATTGACAAAAAGCTTGTGAAATTTGAATGGGATGACATATGCGAAGCTAGCTTTGAATTACCAAAGAGAAACTTTGTGTCGGTGTAGTTTTGATTTTATCCAAGAGTGGAGAAGAGTTTTGTATATAGTGGTACCTCAGTTTAAGGGATGGGGTATGTATTGATGCAAGGTAGTAAGTAATAGCTTATGCTTCTCGACAATTAAAGCAGTATGAAAAGAACTACCAACTCATGACTTGAATTAACAGTTGTAGTGCTGGCTTTGAAGCTATGGATGCATTATTATATGGAGAAAGGTGCAAAATCTTCCTTTACAATAGAAACCTAAAGTACATATTTACGTAGAAAGAGTTGAACATGTGATAGAGGAGATGGTTTGGGTTTAATCAAAGATTATGGCCTAGAGATACAATGCCATACAGGAAAAGCCAATGTGGTGGGAGATGCCCTTAGTAGAAGAAATAGGGCAAGTAGCTACTCTCATCACTTCACAGAAGGGTTATGGAAGATATGCGCAAATTAGAGCTGAAGTTTTAACACGAGAAGTGGAAGCAAGAATGGCTACTTTATAGATTCAGCTAACCAAAATGGATAGAATTAAAGTTGGTTAGATGGAAGATTGGACATTCAAGAGATCAAGAGCAGAATGAAATAAGGAGGCACTAGAATTCAACTTAGATGTAGAAGGGACCTTGAGCTTTCAAAACAAGACTATATGTGCTAAGGGTGTTGAATTGAAGAGAGAGATAATGAAAGAGGAGCATCACTTCGCCTATTTCAATACATCATAGAAGTACCAAAATGTATAAGGACATTTAAAAGCTATTATTAGTGGAGAAACATGAAGAGAGAAATAGCAGAATAGGTAGCCAGACTTCTCCATGCAGTAGATCATAATAGAACATTGGAGACTAGTAAGAATTACAGCCCCTTCTATACCGGAATGGAAATGGGAGCATGTGAAATGGACTTTGTTACAGTCGTTCCATACACTAGGGAGAAGCAAGACAACTTAGGTTATAGTAGATAGATTGACATAGTTTGCTTATTTTGTACCTATTAGAGTAGGATATAAATTGTAGACACTAGCTTAGATATACATAGAGGAGTCAGTCAAACTGCGTGGGGTGTTGGTGATAATCACTTCTCATAGAGACAAAAGAGTTGTGAGCAGATTCTTGAAAATAGCCTACATAAAGCATTAGGCAACAAATTGCAGTTCAGTACAAATTCTACCCACAGACAGATGATTAGTTTGAAAGGACTATACAAATACTGGAGGATTTGCTTAGGGCCTATGCTTAGATTTTAGAGGAAATTGGAAGAGCATATACCCCTAGTGAAGTTTGCTTATAATAATGTTACTAGGCAACCATCTAAATGGCACCATATGAAGCACTTTTGGAAGAAGTTGCAGTTCTACACTGTATTGGGAGGAGTGGGAAAGAGGCAGATGATGAGGCCAAAGTTAGTACAAGAAGGGTAGACAAAGTGAGCTAATAGGAGAGAATATAGATGGCTTAATCCCACAAAAGAGCTATGCAAACAAGAGAAGATGCCTTTTGGAATTTCAAGTGGGGGATAAGGTATTATTGAGGATTTCTTCAACAAAGGGGGTGATAGATTGGGTTGAGGGAAAAGCTAAACCAAGGTACATAGGCCCATTTGTGATCTTTGGGGAGAATGGGAAATGGCTTAAAGGTTAACTTTCCCCTAAATTTAGCAGCCATTATGAAAGTGAAATAAAAACCAGGGACAGCGTTTTAACAAGCCTTTTGAGACGAAAAAAAAAAAAGGTAGAAACCTTTTTTTAAAGATAAAGGTAAGGGTTCTATAAAGTTTAATTTTTGATTTTTTGGGATTTGGAAACATATGCGTATAATGTGTGCATCAAGATTTGAAGATTGAGAAGTGCGTAATGGGGAAGAGGTCAAAAGGTTTAAGGATTCAACTTGTAGGAAATTTGATGTAAGTATGAAAATCGTGAAATTTCTTTATAACTAAATGTTTTAGAGATATAATCAAGCTTAGGAATAGAGTGGATTGGGTTAGGTGAATTTAAAGTAAAGAAATTAGGGTTCGTGGAATTTGACAAGGGGTATATAGCCTCCTAACACGGTTGTGTTTTGATCGTGTTGAAATTCAAAAGATACACCAAGAGATACACGACCTCCCAACATTGTCGTGTTTTTGACCGTGAAAATTTAAAAGGTAACAACACCCCCCCCCCCCCCCCCCCCTAACATGGTTGTGTTTAAACCATGTTAAGTGTGAAAGTTGACCTAGGATGCACGGCTTCTTAACACGGTCGTCTTTCGACCGGTTAAGTTAAAGGTAAACGACCTCTTAAACACTGTCGTGTTTCGACTGTGTTGAATTAGAAGAGCATGGCTTCCCAATACAGTCATGTTCGAACCGTGTTGGAAGAAATGTTACCCCGAAAGATACAAGACCCTTAAGACGGTATGCTTCGCCTATGTTGAGTAACATACCCCCTAACATGTTGTGTTGAATAAAGTATGAAGTAATTATATATTCATTTAACTTCAAATTAAACTAATTTCCACAGAACCTAGATAGCTAGTAAGGCCTAGAAAAATTAAATAAATAGGATTAAGAGAAATAAGAGAATGATATTGATTTTAGATTAAGTACTAAGAAGAGCTTGTTGATGTGAAATTTTCAACTTGCTTATTTAAAGGGACCGAAGTGCTTAAGGCTAAGGTACGTGTAACTTGTGAGTGATTTGTGCTTGTTTAGTTAGTTTATGCATTGAACTTGATTGAGTTAAATGATTTAGGTTAATTGTTTAAGTTGTCTATTGTATGTGCTTGGCTCTACCTAGGGGCCTATAGTGTAGATCCATAGGGGAAACCCTAATGATCTTTGTGTGACGTTGTCCCTAGTGGAGTTGTGCTTGGAAATGATATGGGTTGAATGTTGGTTAAAGAGGTTAAGTGGACATGGGTGTGGGGCCCAAAGTGGAGTTCCCATGTCCAAGTTTAAAGATTAAGGAATCATGGGTATGAGGCCCGTAGTGGGCAAGTTCCCCTCACCAAATTCATGTTCCAATGTGTCAAGTGCGTTAAGGTGGTCATGAGTACCCTTTTTGTTGCTTGTGGACCTAAAATGTATGAGGAAATGGTTTTTTTTGATTAGGTACTACTTTATGTGTGTGATACTTGTTCATGTTTGTTAAGTGTGTGTGTTTTTGTTATATGTATTGGTATTAACTCACCCTTCGGGGAACATTTTTAGATACAGGTGTTGGGGGAGATGAGAACCTATAAGATAACTTGGGTTTGGGTGAGCCATAGAGAGAGGAAGACTAAGATTATCATTATTATTATGGTGATTAAGATTTGGGAGATTTATGTTATTTAATTGTAACAAACAATATCTTTTGAGGAATGATTATTTTTGTGTTAAAGACTTTCGTTGTGTTAGATGTTTGATATGATTTTTGAGATTATTTGAATTTTGGGGATGTATGAAATGTTTTTATATTGGAGTTACAGGTTAAAATGTGTCAAAGTTGATTCAAAGCCTTAACATGTTCTTATGAGATAAGGACACATGACGGGCAGTAGCGCATTCTGAGTTTCGAGGCATTACACATAGGAACTTAATTCTCATACGTTGTGCAAAACTTAAGCAGCAAGCAACCATTTCATGATATACTTTAAGCTCAGAAGCAACAGTAGGGTACTCATGACCCCATTAACATACTTAAACATTTGGAACATGAACTGGTGATGGGAATTGCCACCACGAGCCCCATACCCATGATCTTTTAAACCTTAAACGTGGTGATGAGAATTGCTACTATGGGCCTTACACCCATAGTCACTTAAACCTTAAACATGGTGATGGGAGTTGCCATTACGAGCCCCACACCCATGATCACTTAAACCTTAAACCAACCTAAATCATTTCCAAGCATGACTCTACTAGGAACAACGTCACACAAGGATCATTAGGGTGCTCTATAAGGATCTACCACTATGGGCTCCTATGTCAAGCCAAGCACATATAATAACAACTTAACCACTTAAGCTAATTGATATAACTTAATCAAATTCAGTAATTATATGAACTTAAACAAGCATAGAATAACAAATAGTTACACGTACCTTAAGTCCTAGTCTTAAGCACTTCTGGTCCTGGACTTAAAGCTAATCTGTAATTTGTAAATGCAATAATGATTACTTCTTAAGTACTAATATAAGAATAAGCTAATATCTTAATTCTCTTAGTCTATTATAGTTTCTAAGGTCTTATTAACTATCTAGGATGCATGGGAATTTGTTTAATTGAAAATTAAATCAAGAAACAAGATTTGTTTTTTCTAAGTACATGGTCGTGTTTGGAATAGTGTACTTTAGCACGCCCAAGTACATGATTGTATTGATGGTTGTATACCATTATGTGATCTTTAACGTTTGACACGCTTAGGTACACGGTCGTGTTGATGGTTGTATACCTTTTTGTGAATTTCCCCCTCTGACACTCCTTAGAACATGGGTGTGTATTCTAATATGTTCAACTTCCTAAACTTGCCTCATAACGCTAGCATATATCCTAGCTATGTTTGACTTCCTCAACACGCATTTCAACATGGTCAAGTAACACTGGTTAAGTACATTGGACATTGTACTTAACCATATTCCCTAATTTTCACCATGAACCCTAATTTCTTCTTCTCAAGTTTGATCCAATTCTAACATCCCTTAATTTTAAGCCTAACTTAATCCTAATACATGTAATTTCTGATCAAATTTCATAAGTTAGGATACTTACTTCTCAATTTTCGTCTCTTGAATTCTTAATTGGATGAATTTCGTGCTTGTCCCATCCCTTCTTCAATCTTGATTCTATTCGAACAAGTGTTAGAAATCATTTTGAATCCTCAATTTGTTAATCTTAAATGAAATCCCATAATCCAATTTCTTACCTAGTGTTTTTAGATTTGAACCTTGCTATCCTCCTCTTAGCTGCCTTTAGGTTTGTCTTGAGAGTGTTTCCAGAGAGTTCTTGTTTGTTACTATGAGACTTTGAGGAAGGAGAGCGCTAGGTCAGATGAGAGGCTTTTATACTTATTAGGTAAAAAGACTATATTACCCCCAAATTTTTATAAAATCCCATTTTCAATCTCAGCCTTTTGTTATAATATATATTAATTAAATATGTCATTCGGGTATTTACATTCTCCCCCCTTTATAAAAACTTTCATCCTCGAAAGTTACCTCATTTTGGAAAAGGTCTAGATACTTCTTTCTCATCTCCTCTTCTAATTCCCATGTCGCTTCTCGTTCTGTCTAATTGGTCCATTACACTTTAACGTAGGGAATCATTTTCCGTCTTAGCACTTGTTCTTTTGTGTCCACAACTCTAATGGGTCTTTCCACAAACGACAGGCTTAGTCGCACATTCAATGGCTTCAAAGCCACAATCTAATCTGGGTCGAGTATATATATGGAATATGTCATGTACCCTAACCAAACTTGGTGGGAGAGCCAACCTGTAAGATACATTACCCACTCTTTCTAAGATCTCAAATGGGCCAACATATTTCAGGTTTAGCTTCCCTCTCAAATCGAACCTGGTCACCCATTTGGTTCGAAAAACTTTCAAAAGGACCTTATCTCTTAGTTGGAACTCCAAGGGGCATCTTCTCTTGTCTATATACTTCTTCTGTTTGGATTGAGCTGTTTTTATCCTTTGCCTAATCAGCTTGACCTTGCCCATTGCCTCTTGGACTAATTATGGTGTCGGCATTTACCTCTCTCCCTCTTCATCCTAGTGTATCGGGGATCTACACCTTCTTCCATAAAGAGCCTTATAAGGAGCCATCTAGATCGTTGCCTAGTAGTTGTTATTATTGGCAAACTTAACTAGAGGTATATGCTCATTCTAGTTACCTCCAATATCTAGTGCACATGCTTTGAGTAAATCTTCCAGTATATGTATAGTTTGAGACTGACCATCCATCGAAGGGTGGAATGCTATGTTAAACTGCAGTTTGGTGCCTAATGGTTTATTTAAGCTGCTCCATAATCTACTTATAAACCTTGTGTTTCTATTAGAAGTGATGTCACTAGCACTCCATGTAATCTGACTATCTTCTGTATGTATATCTAAGCTAATTTCTCTAGCTTATATCCCACTCTAATAGGTAAAAAATGAGCAGACTTAGTTAACCTATCCATTATTACACAAATTGCATCCTGCTTCTCTTTAGTATTTCGGAGGGTTGTAACAAAATCCATTATCACATGCTCTTATTTCCATTTTAGTACTGGAAGATATTGTAATTCTCTAGCTGGCCTTTAATGCTCTATTTTGATATGTTGGCAAGCAAGGTATCTGGCTATATACTCAGCTATGTCCCTTTTCATCTTCTTCCACCAGTAATGACTCTCTAGGTCCTTGTTCTTGCTCCATATCTTAGAATTCCCTCTATATCTATGCTGAATTCAGGAGGCTTACCCTATTCTATTCTGTTTTTGATTTCTTAGATATCTTTATCTTCTACCTAACTAGTGTTGATTCTATCCTTTACAGTTGGTTGTATACGTAAAGTGGCCATTTTTTCTCCCACTTCTTGAGTTAAAATCTCTAACTCCAATTCACGCAGGCTTTCCAATAACTCTTTCTGTGAGGTGATTAGAGTGGCTATATTACCTTATTTCTTTCTATTGAGGGCATCAGCCACTATATTGGCCTTTCTTAAATGGCATTGGATTTCTAAGTCATATGCTTTGATCAGCTCCAACCATCTTCTTTGTCTCATATTCAGCTCCTTCTATGTGAAGATATACTTCAGGATTTTGTGATCACTAAAGATCTTACATTTTTCTACATATAAGTAGTGCTTCCATAACTTTAAGGCCAATACTACTACTGCCAAATCGAAGTCATGAGTTGAGTAATTCTTTTCATAGGGCTTTAGCTGGTGAGTTGTATATGCTATTACCTACCTACCTTGCACCAATAGACACCCTAACTCTTGAATTGAGGCATTACTATACATAGTAAATTCTTCTCCACTCTTAGGCAATGTTAAAGTTGGTGTTGATATGAGTCTCTTTGAGTATCTAAAAGTTGGCCTCACATTGGTCATCCCACTCAAATCTCACATTTTTCTATGTCAGTCTGGTAAGAGGAGTTGCTATCTTGGAAAATTCTTTTATAAATCTTCTATAGTAGCTTACCAAACCTAGGAAGCTATTTATATCTATGACTGTCTTCAGTTTATGCTAATTCACTACAACTCTCAACTTTTTTAGGTCTACAAATGTCCCATCCTTGTTAACCACATGACCAAGGAAACCACCTGTTCTAGCTAGAATTGACATATACTAAATTTAACATAAAGTCTTTCTTCTTGTAATTTTCCAACTACTAGTCTTAAATGCTATTCATGCTCTTCATTACTCTTTGAGTATATCAAGGTATTGTCTATTAAGGCGATTACAAATTTGTCTAAGAATTCCCTTAATTAAATCTATGAACTGTAATACTTGAAAATTTTATTTATTTATTTATTTAAGATATATGTTGTCACAAAGAACAAAGGACGAAGACGAGAATTTTAGAAAATTAGAGGGGCAATTTGGACATTTTACACAAAGAGTATAAATACTCTAAATTAACCTAGAGAGCCTCCTTTGTCATTTTGGGCAGTGATATAGAAATCCACAAAGGATAGACACTCTTTGAGTAAACCCTAAGACGTCGAGAGGAGATGGTGCGACCTAATTCCAAGTACGAGAGGGAAGGGTTTTTATATAAGAATTTTCATAGAAAATGGGTAATCTGATATAGTTACATAGCTTTTTTCATACATAACTCGAAGTTTGAGAAAGGTCAATAGGAGAACGGGAATCAACAGCTCAAGGATACGACTTGTGTAATTTTGATGTAAGTGCAAAAATCCTTGTAATTTAGATGCATTTACGTATTTTAGAGATTTAATTAAGTCTAAGGATAAAGAGAAACGAGTTTAAGAGAATTTAGAGTAAAAGAATTAGGGCTCGTAGAATTGTCTAAGAGGTATATGGCCTGTCAACACGATCATGTTTCAATCGTGCTAAATTCCAAAGATACACGGCCTCCTAATATGGTCGTGTTTCAACCGTGTTGAGTTAAGGGTAACATGGCCTCTCAACACGGTTGTGTTTAGACCATGTTGAGTGTGAAAGTTACACTAAGAGATAAATGACCTCTTATCACAATCATGTTTCGATCACGTTGAGTCAAGGGTGACACGACCTCCTAACATGGTCGTGTTTCAATTGTGTTGAAGCCAAACTTTACACCGAAAGATACACAGCCCTTAATACAGTCGTGCTCCAGCCCATGTTGAGAAACACGGTCCTTAACATGGCTATGTTGAATAAAGCATAACATGGTTATATGTTCATTTAACATAGCTAGCCAGTAAGGCCCAATAAAAATTTAGTAAATGAGATTAAGAGGAGTAAGAGAATGATATTGATCTTAGATTAAGTACTAAGAAGAGCTTGTTGATTTGTATAGATTTCAATTTAGTTTAAGTCTAAGATCAGGAAGTGCATAAGGCTGGGATTCAAGGTACGTGCAACTTGTGTGTTGATTTGTGCTTGTTAAGTTAGTTTATGTATTGAACTTGATTAAGTTAAACAATTTGGCTTAAGTGTTTAAGTTGTAGTGGCAAATTCCTAGGGGGCACCCCAATGATTCTTGTATGACGTTGTCCCTAGTGGAGTCGTGCTTGGAAATGATCTGAGCTAAATGAGGATTGAGTGGTTGTGAACATGGGTGTGGGGCCCATAGTAGCAGTTCCCATCACCAGGTTTTGTGTTTAAGGGTATATGGATGCGAGGCCCATAGTGGCAGTTCTAATCACCAGGATTAAGTTTACATGGGTGTGGGACTCGTAATGGGAGTTCCCATCACCAAGTTTAAAGATTAAGGGATCATAGGTATAGGGCCTATAGTGGTAGTTCCCATCGCCAAATCATGCTCTGGTGTGTTAATTATGTTAAGGGGGCCATTAGTACCTTGTTGATGCTTGTAGACATAGATTGTCTTAAGAAATGGTTGTTTGTGTTTAAGTACTGCATGATGTGTGTGATACTTGTTTATGTTTGTTCATGTGTGTGTGTTTGTGTTATACATACTTGGCATTAGCTTACCCTTTGGGGAACATTTTTAGATGCAGGTGTTGAGAGAGATGAGAACCTAGAAGATAACTTGGGTTTAGGTGAACTATAGAGAGAGGAAGATGAAGATTACCATTACTATTATGGTGATTAGGTTTTGGGAGAATTACTTTATTAGGCTATAATAGATGTTACTTTTTAGAATATTATTTTGGTGTTTAAAGACTTCTGCTGCATTAGATGTTTGATATGGTTTATGAAACTATTTTAAATTTTGGAGATGTCTCAAATGTTTTTATATAGGAGTTACATGTTAAATGTATTAGAGTTGATTCAAAGACTTAACGTGTTCTTATGAGATAAGGACACACGGCGAGAAGTAGCGTAGCCCCAGTTTTGGGACGTTACAGCTGAGGAGGTATCAGAGCTTTAGGTTTATGGTCTTTAGAGACTTAAGTTTGAATCTGTAGGGAATAGATTGTTGATCCATATGATTTAAGTTTTGATCTATAGAGCATAGGTCATTGATCCTGAAGAGCTTAGGTGATGATATTTAGAACTAAGTGATGATTAATATACATATGTTTTAAACCTGTAGAGCATAAGATATAATCTTTAGAGGAGTCAAGCACTGGATCTCTAAGATAATGAGGCATGAAGAGAATGGGTAAAATATGGGACGTTTACCTAATTATGTAATTATTTTCTTGTATTATTACTTTACTTGTATTCATCTAACTGCTAAGTTATGTATATGAGTAGACCCATGTGTAGTGGTATATGTGTATATACTTACACACTATGAAACTGACCATTATTGATATTAATTTAAGTAGATCTGGTTATCTCTTCTTAAACAAAATGCCTCTAAGTAGAATCACCATATCAGGAGCTAGAAGGGGTGTTAAATGTGATAACCCTAATGAGGAGGAAGTTCGAAACCCACAGCTATAAGGAGAAAGAGGTCAGATGGCTGAAGAGACAGTTTTGCTACTGCATACTATGAATCACTTGGTGGGACTACTGGCATAACAACACCAAGCCCCTAATGTCCTATAGCATAGGAATGCTAACAAACCCATTAGCTTTGATAGGTTTATGAGAGTGGCTGAAGAGTTTAACCCTAGAGTAGAATACCCAATCGAAGCTGAGGATTGGGTATAGGAAATTGAGAAACCGTTTGCTACCTTTTAGATACCTGAAGATAGGAAGGTAAATTATGCCACATTCATGTTGAAGGGAATTGCAGCAAAACGATAGGCTTTAGTTCATAGCCTTGCAGGAGAATGCATGGACTGGGCAGTAGTTAAGTAGTTATTTTATTAGAGATACTTCCCTAGTAGTTCCAAAGATAGAATGGAGAATGAATACTACACCTATGAATAGGGGAACCAAACAGTTGAAGAGTATGAGACAGAATTAAATCACCTCAATCAATTCCTTCCCGAAAATCCATGTAATGATGATAAGTCCCGAGCCAGAAGGTTTCTAATAGGATTGGAATTGGACCTACAACTTATAGTAGGGGCCTTTCAGCTAAATACATATGCTGAAATGGTTAACAAAGCGAAGTACGTTAGAATAAGAAGATAATAGAAGAATAGAGGAGCCGCAAAGTAGCAACAGCTCTGGGAAAAAGACCCGCCTCTAGTGGAATAGAGCAAGACAGGGGTAAAAGACATCAGCTGTTGCAAAGTAGAACACCGAGAGCTATAACCCCTACTCTCTTAAATCAAACAAGTTCCCTTAACACTTACTACAATAAGCCTAGATGTTAAATGTATCTAATGTTACGGACCTCATGTGTTAAGAGAGTGCAGGTGGCTAGATGGGGCATGTTTCTCTTGTGGGAAGACTAGGCACATTAGTAGACATTGCATTGAAAGGTTAGTTCCCTTAATCTTCTGTCATGTGTGTAACCAGAGGGGGCACAAGGCAGTCAACTATCCTTAGGGGCAATTAAAAAATCAGATAGAGCCAGTTCAACTGGCAGCTAGACCTATAGTGAGAGGATAAGGAGGTAGACCACAAGCAAGAGTTCCTAGACAAAGAATTCTTACTAGAGTGTTTGCTATTCAGTAGCTGTAGTAGTAAGATATCCCGGATATAGACAACATTGCAAGTATGTTTCCAATATACTCCTACAATGCATATGTGCTATTCGATACCGGTGTGTCTGTATCCTATGTGTCTGAGACTTTTGTGTATGCATGTGCTTTGAATGTTGAAAACATAAATGACTGTCTGTCTGTTAGTACTCCTTTGGGAGTAAGAGGAAGAATAAGTAGATAGTGCAGAGGAGTGAGAATAGTAATATATGGTAGGGTGGTGCCAACAAACCTCCTGGTATTAGAGATGATAGAATTTGACATTATTTTAGGTGTCAATTGGCTATCAAAATATGATGCCACTATTGATTGTCACAATATGGTGGTGCAGTTTTATATACCGGGGGATAGATATTTTGAATACAAGTTAAAAGCGTAGAGACCCACTAGATTGCCTACTTATGAGATGTGGGGAAAAAGGGTACTTGCAACAATATCTGTTGAAGCCAGTGAAGAAGTTAAGATGAAAGGAGTACCGATAGTGATTGAATTTCCTGATGTGTTTCCAGATCTTCTTGGTTTACCCCGAGCTAGGGAAATATAATTCAATGTTGATTAGGTATCGAGTATAGTACCCATATAAAAACTAGTCTATAGGATGACACCGGTAGAGTTGGAAGAATTAAGGAAACAATTACAGGAGCTACAAGATAATGGTTGATAAGTCGCAAAATACCCTTATCTAGAGTAATGAAATTGTGCTTTATTGTTGAATTTTTAGATTATTTGTTGAAGAAAAGGATGCTTAATGGAATGAATGTTAATTTCAGGATCTTCTAGAGTATTTTGGAGCTGAGGGAAGGAGTTTTGAAGAGTCGAATCAAGTTTGGAAGGAATTAGATACAATATATGTGAAGAAAAGAATTCTGGAAAGTACACAAGCGAGATACACGCCCATGTACTTTGCTTGTGTATACTGAAGTGGATGTCTGGAAAGTACACGAGCAAAGTACATGCCCATGTACTTTGCTTGTGTATCTGAGTTTTGCTTCTGTTTAACGATGTTTCAAATACACGACCAATGTACACTCCCATGTACTTGCTCATGTATATTCACATAAGGACACTTGGAAGCAAGCATGAGATACACTACTCGTGTATCCGCTCGTGTATGTATCCAACCCGGGTACATGTAAAAATAGACCGTTAGTTGCCTTAGAACGGGGGGGGGGGGGGGTTACGAATTTTTTATTTTCTTTGACTCTCATAACAGTAAGGGAAAGAAGATTCTGTCGATTCCAAGGGAGATTGAAGACCCACGAAGAAGAAGATTCTATCTTTACGGGTTATGACTATGAATTTTATCTATTCTACTAGTAATTGCATTTCTTTTGTCCAATTTATGGAGGAGTAGAACCTAGATCTAGATTTTATTTGAAACTTCTCTGTCATGTGATGAAGATTTGGTTTTTAATGCGAAGTTGTTGGCTTTCTTATGATTAATTGCATGCCCTTCAATTGTTTCTTAGATTCATAGATCCGGAATATGAATTTATGCATGATATCATATTAGTTAATTGAGAAATTGCTCTTATGATTAAATTTAATGCAATTAATGAGATTTGATTGTTCTTTTAGAGATAGGAAACAAGAGTCTTTTGTTTACATCGATTATTTTGATGCGAATTCATGTGCTTTATGCAATTCTAGGTTGCTATTAACTAAGGAGAGATCCTATTTGATAAACCTAGGATTAGATAGGTTAATATACTTGAGAAAGTAGTTAACTTGACTAGAGAATTCGACAGTATAAGAAGTCAATTACGCCAATCTTCATAAATCTAATGAATTACATGATAGAGAAGGAGTAAAATAAAATCTAGGTTGCTTTTTGTTAATTAATAAATCTTCAGAACCATTGTTGTTAGTGAGTTATTAGTTTTAAGATTAGAGTAATTAAGTTTCAACCAACATATTTAAGCGGGGTTAGATAATAGGAACGAAGTTAGTAGTAGTAGTTGGTGTATCTCTGAGGGACGACCTTGTGCTTACTCGCTATATTACGCTACGATAGGTGTGCTTGCCTATTGCTTCGTAGTAAGATTAAGAACAAGAATTCAATTTATTAAAACTACGATTGGCAATGATCAAGTTTTTGGCACCGTTGCCGGGATACGCCAATATTAGAAACACTTTTTACTTATTAATTTAACCAATTTATTTCTTTCTTATCTTTTTTCCCTTTTCTTCCTGAGAATTTGGAGCTCATAATTGATTTATATTACGTTTACAGAGCATGACTAGAGGTCGCTCCAAGGAACTTGCTGTTTTTAATCCTGAGCCAGAGAAAATTATTCGTTGTTATCAGAAAAAGCAACACTTGACTGAGTCAACATCATTTGGTATTCAAGGAGAATCACTGAAGGAAGAAATGGCTGATCAAGTCAATAATCGTGCTCAAGAGCTGAATCAAGGAAATGTTGTTGTGGATCCCCCGAATCATCAACTGGTTGATAATAGAGATGGCCGAGTTAATGAGCCACCTAGAACCAATTCTGATTTTGCCAGGCCAAACTTGATAGGCGTTAGCTCTAGTATAGTCCGTCCTCGAGTGGAGGAAAATAATTTTGAACTTAAGCCTGCCGTGATTCAGATGGTGCAGCAATATACTCAATTTGATGGTTTACAGGATGAAGATCCAAATGCGCATATCCAACTCTTTCTGGAGATATGCGATACCTTCAAATTTAATGGAGTTAGTGATGATGCGATTCGCCTCAGGCTCTTCCCATTCTCTTTGAAAGGCAAGGCTAAGCAGTTGCTGAATTCTTTACTGAGGAACTCCTTTACTACATGGCAAGGTCTGATTAAGAAGTTTATGGACAAATTCTTCCCTCCTTCAAAGACCGCTAAACTTCGAGTTGAGATTCAATCTTATCATCAGTATGACATGGAGACGTTGTATGAAACCTGGGAGAGATTCAAGGACTCAATGCGGAAATGCCCACACCATGGGATCTTAGAGTGGCTTCAAGTTCAGATATTTTATAATGGGTTGAACTATCAAACGAGACAAACAGTAGATGCCGCAGCTGGTGGCACCTTGAACCATAAAACTCCTGAAGAAAGTTTGACTCTTTTTGAAGACATGACCGCGAATAATTATGAATGGTCACATGGTAGGGGTAGAGAAAAGAGGGTGGCAGGCATTCTTGAAGTGGATGTGGATACTTCTATCGTGTTGAAAGTTGAGGCTTTATCTAGAAAGATCGATAGGTTGGCTGTCTCACAACATCAGCTGGCTATTGTGGAACCCTCAGGTGGTGAGGATGGGCAAACAGAGCAAGTGGATTATTTGGGAAACCCAATTCGGCCCTAGAACAATCCATACATCAATACTTATAACCCAGGATGGAGAAATCACCCAAATTTTTCTTGGACTAACAACAGTAATATTCAGAAGGGTAATTCGAATCCTCCACCAGGTTATCAGAGGCCACTGGTCCAGAGTTCCAAACCGCCACTTGAAGATCTCCTCACAAAATTCATCAATGATTCAGAAGACAGACAGAAGTCCTTTGATTTGATTATGAAAAATCAAGACTCGGCTCTGAGGAATCATGAGGCACCAATACACAATCTTGAAAACCAGGTCGGTCAGATAGCTAAGCTTCTGTCAGAGAGATCTCAAGGTTCACTACCGAGAAACACAGAAACCAACCCTAGAGAACATGTTAAAGCTGTCACATTACAAAGTGGTAAGGAACTACAACCAAAGGTTCAAGAAGAAGAGAGTCGGGTGACTGAACCGGCAAAAGAACAAGTAGTTCTCAAAGAAGGGGGAAATCATTCAAAAAAATCACCTAAAGAGAAATCATCACCTCCATTAATCCCAAAATACAAGCCCAATGTCCCTTATCCAGCACGACTCAAGAAGGACAGAACAGATGAGCACTATGGAAGATTTTTAGAGATATTTAAGCAATTGCATATCAACCTTCCACTAGTTGAGGCATTATCACAAATTCCACGATATGCAAAATTTTTGAAAGAGTTGCTATCGAACAAAAGGAAGCTTGAAGAGTTCTCCACTGTAACTTTAGGAGGAGAATGCTCTGCGGTAATTCAGAACAAACTCCCAAAGAAGTTAAAAGATCCGGGAGCTTTACCATCCCTTGCCTGATAGGGAATTTATCTGAAGAATGGGCATTGGCTAATTTGGGAGCCAGCATTAATTTGATGCCATACAAGATGTTCCAGAAATTGGGTATTGGAGAGCCGAAACCGACCAAAATGAGTCTTCAGTTAGCCGATCGATCAGTCAAATTCCCGAGAGGAGTAGTTGAAGATATAATAGTGAAGGAGCAGGACTTCATCTTCCTGGCGGATTTCATCATCCTTGACATGGAAGCAGATGTGGAGGTCCCTCTTATATTGGGGAGGCCATTTTTGGCTACTGCTAGAGCCATAATTGATGTTGGGGATGGGAAGTTAGTGTTGAGAGTGGGAAATGAAGAGGTCATAGTGAAAATGCCTGACGTCCTTAAACAAAGCCTGCACCATGATGATACATGCTATGCAATCGGCTACCTCGACTTCGCAGTTTCGGATTCATTGCAAGACCTGTTGATTGCATGGAAAATTGCAGATATAAAGGGGATTAGCCCATCGTTTTGTACACACAAAATTTTGATGGAAGATTGTGTCAAGCCAGTGGTACAACCGCAGCGCCAACTTAATCCAAATATGAGAGATGTTGTAAAAAAGGAAGTCATCAAATTGCTTGATGCAGGAATGATCTACCTGATTTTGATAGCTCGTGGGTGAGCCCCATTCAAGTAGTTCCGAAGAAAGGCGGTATGACAGTGGTACCGAATGAAAAAAATGAACTCATCCTGATGAGAACTGTCATTGGATGGAGAGTTTATATAGATTACCGCAAGCTAAATGACGCAACTCGAAAGGATCATTTCCCTCTTCCATTTGTGGACCAAATGCTTGAAAGGTTAGCTAGACATGCATATTACTGTTTCCTCGATGGGATGTCTGGATATTTTCAGATTCCTATCGCACCCGAAGACCAGGAAAAGACAACATTCACATGCCCTTTTGGGACCTTCGCTTATCGACGCATGCCTTTCGGATTATGCAATGCTCCAGCCACCTTTCAGCGATGCATGATGGCTATTTTTGAGGATATGGTAGGAGACAAGATGGAAGTATACATGGATGATTTTTCTGTTTTCGGGAATTCTTTTGATGAGTGTCTACACCATCTTGAGTTAGTGTTGCAACGTTTTGAAGACACTAACCTGGTCCTGATGGGTGTCGAATCCAACAAAAATAAAACCTACTCCTAGACAATTATATGATTTGCATATAGTGGTGAGTAGGGTCGAATCCACAGAGATTGGTTAAATTTATTTCTATTCAAGGATAATAACAGGGAAAAAGGAAAAAGGGGGGGGGGGGGGGGGGGGGGGTTGTTTGTGAATCAAATAAAGTTAAAATAAGATAAGAAAGTTGTATATTGATAAGAAGCCTAGCCAAAGGAATCAAGATAGTTTAATTCTAGGAATTGATCATCGATGCAAATGTTTTCTATTCTTATTCCTAGATAAACTGGTTATGGTTATTAACAAGCTTAACAACCTATCTCTCCTTACTTCCTCGATAACCTCAAACAAGCGCTTTGAATTATTTCTCTTATTGATTAAACAACCCTAGACAAGCGCTTAGGATTTAATCTATCAATAGCATTAAGATCTAGAGAGACCACCAATTCATGCCAGTAGATTATAAGATAACCTATTTAAACATGATCACACACCTCCATAACATGAATTCGATCATCTCTTTTATAACCAAACATGTTATTGCGTCACTAAGACTAGAACAATCAAACAATTACGGATTTAACGTGCTAGTTGACAATATATTAACTTGCTAATTGAGTAGAAGAGCTCTATTCATACCAATCAACAAAGATAATAATGACAAAATGATCAGAAGATATATGAATACCCGAAGACAACGAATAGATTAAATACAAGTTAATTAGACCTCACAATTCGTGGAGAATTAAACATCTATGACCCTTTGGCTAGAAAAGTAGCTTAGCTACTCATGTTGATCAACAAAATGAAAAATAAAAACAAAAACATAACAAGCCTCTGTTTCCGGCTGCCTGCTCTGCCTCCTCCTTTCCTTCTTGTCTCCAAAGTGATTCCAAATTCAAAGAATAAAAGTTGTCCTAACCCTCTAGGGTTGGTTCTATTTATATTTTTAGGGAGATGGCATGTGATCTTTTGCTAGCAAGATACGAAAATATCTTTCCTTTTCCAAGTAGATTTCGAGAAGTAAATGTCGTCTGCCTGGCACGCCTTAACACACGACCGTGGGTCAAGCCGTGCCATCTTCTGTGCATATTTCATGTATCATCTTCCGTGTCCAATGTGTACCACGGCTCCACCCACAGCTAGATTTCCTAACCGTGCCTTATTCTGTGCATAATCAACAAGTCTTCATCCGTGCCCAGTGTGTACCACGATTATACGCACGGCCAGATTTCAAGCCGTGCCATCCTCTAGTTGATGTTCCACAATTTCTTCTCCTTAGCACGTCTAGCTTCCAGCACGGCTCCAAGCACGGTTGCTCCCACGACTGCCACCACGGCCGTGCCCTAAGCCGTATCTCTCTCTGTTCAAAGTCCACATTTCCGCCTTCTTGTCCAGTGTGTAACACGGTTTGCACCATGGCCGTGCCTCAAACTGTGCTTCCTCTGGTGGTGTAATTCCTTGTCTTGATCCAAGTTGTAGATGACTTCTCTAATTGACTTGAATTGGCACCCTTGACACCATTTAACCTGATTTATCACCATAATAGAATTAAGTACCATTTCCTTATGATTTCTATAAAATCAATAATAATTTAACACAATTTATACTATAAAGATTGAGTATAAAATGGCTCTATCAAATTCCCCCACACTTAAACTCTTGCTTGTCCTCAAGCAATTGCATTAATTCAATTGAGAAATCTATCATAGATTATACAAACTTTCTTTTCATCATTCCAAGCATCTATTCATTTGTAATTCATGACTTGTAGTTTTAATGCCTACTACTTCAACCAAACTAGTTTCCTGTGATCAAATTACCATGGACAAAATTTAATAGCTAATCTAAACAAAACAAACTTTAATCCTCATGTTTAGCAAAAGAATTTTTTATTCCAAAAGTAAATACTTAATCCACTAAGGAAAAACACCCAATTAAACTTCATTGGATATTGTCAAGCATATAATCCTTGCAGTATAAAGTAAAAGCATATGGTATAAGCTCTTTGCTAGATATTCTCCCTTTTATACATCTTTGTTTTATTCAATGAATGTTTACATTCATGTTCTTTTGATTTATTCAAGCATCTATTTTGACGGGTTTTTGCCCGCTTCTTTTCATGAACTTTTGCCTTTTTCGCCCTTATTGTTATAGTGAGTTCATTGAATCGGCACATCCCGAGCTCGTCACTGAAGTGACCGGGTTTCGAGATACCCCTACGGACTCTTCCTCACTCTAACATTCAAGTTTGAATACTCTTAACTCAATTAGTTGAATCATTGGAGTAATGGCTATGCTTGATTCTTTTTTCTTTTTCTTTTTTTTTTTTCACTAAGTGTTATGATTGCTTTACAAACAACTTCAAAGAGTATACAGTAGCTAATATAACCTAGAAGTAAACTTGTTTATTTTTCACTTAGGGACTCGACTCACTCTTAGACTTCCAATTCTAAAGCTAAATACAAGGTAAATTTGTTTCTTAAAGATTTCACTACTTAATTTTAACCATGTATTCTAATCACATCAGTGGGTGAGTAAAACATTTGAACAAGTCAATTTCACATTTTGTAGATGCTTATTACAACATTTATACAATCTCCAGATGTCATGATAATTTTGAAAAAATTTTAGCTTAAAATTGCTTAAGGAAAAACATTCAGAGTATAAGTTAGTTCTCTATTCTTTATATTTTATTATCCTCTCCCCCACACTTAGCTTGAACAGTGTCCTCACTGTTCCAAATTCAGCACAATGAAAGAGGAATTAACAACTCAAGGAACATTAGAGAATAAGAGAAAGGAAATACTGGTACTTCCCTAGTATTGGAGTTCTCCCCTTAAGCTCTGGAAAGTGTCATCTAATGATATGTATCCTTGCTGCAGCTGATCCAAAGAGTTCAAAACTACACTAAAATCAAAACAAACTAAACTAAAACAAAACAAACTAAAGCAAAACAAAACTAAAAGAATTTTTTTTTTTTTTTTTGACATGGGTTGCCTCCCATGAAGCGCCTTTCTTTAACGTCTTTGGCTAGACGTTCCTGGCTAGATGTTCAGATAAGGATCTTGATTCCAGCTTGGGTGCCTGTGGTGATGGGTTAGTAACATCCGTAACAAAAATAGGAGAGATATCGTTAGGATGTTTCATGGCATCATAAATGTTAAATTTACTCACTTCACCATCAAATTCCATAGTGAGGGTGCCATCATTTACATCGATTTTCGTTTTAGAAGTCTTAAGGAATGGTTGCCCTAATAATATCAGTGATGAAGTATGAGAATCACTATCATCCATGTCAAGTACATAAAAATCACCAGGAAAAACCAACCCATTGACTTAAACTAAAACATCCTCTAGAACTCCCTCAAGATAAACATTGGACCTATCAGCAAGTTGAACAATAATACCCATTTCCTTTAAAGGACCAACATTTAAACGTTGATAAACAGACAAAGGCATGACATTGATAGAAGCTCCTAGATCACACATAGCTTTAACGATTCCAAGATTACCTATTTTGCAAGGAATGGTGAACATACCTGGATCCTTACATTTGGGAGGAAGCTTCTTCTGAATAATAGCTGAAACATTTTCACTCACACTAATCTTTTTATTACCTTTCAGCTTTCTTTTGTTAGTGCACAAGTCTTTGAGAAATCTAGCATAGCGCGGTATTTACTTAATTGCATCAAGCAAAGGAATATTTACCTCGACTTTGCGAAAAGTTTCCAGAATCTCTTTTTCTTCCGCTTCATTCTTGGATTTCGCTAATCTGGAGGGGAAAGGAGGTGGTATCAATGTGACCTTCGATGGCTCAACTAGAGACTTGCTAATCTGGTCGCCCTGCTGGCTCGGAGTCGAAATCTCTTTCTTGGTCTCTTCCTCAAGATTAGACGGATGTCCTTTCTTATTTGATCCCTGCAATTCTGTTCCACTTCTCAAGGTAATCACATTAACGCTTTGCTTCGGGTTTGTAATAGTTTGAGAAGGTAACTTACCTTGACTTTCTAACCTGTTTACAGCTGAAGCAAGTTGGCTTACCTGATTCTCCAAGTTTTGAATGCTTTGCTTTGTTTCCTCCTGAAATTGTTTGGTATTCACAGCTAGAGACTTAACAATATCCTCAAGGGGCATACCTGAAGTGGAAGGAGCTTGGGGTACGTGGTGTGATGGCTTAGGCTGGAATTGTTGGACATGTTGAGGGTTATTGCCATATCGGAAGTTAGGATGATCCCTCCATCCAGGATTGTAAGTATTCGAGTAGGGGTCATACTTCCTTTGTGGCTGTCCTGGGAATCCTCCTACAGCATTGGCGTGTTCATGATTGTCATCTTGTAATGTGGGGCACATGTTGGTCGGATGATTAGGAGCAGCGCAAATTCCACAAGCCTTCACCTGCTGCGTTTTTCCAAGAGCTAGCTGCTGCACAAGGGAGGTAAGATTAGAAATTTGATGTTCAAGGTTAGACACACTTACCTCATTTACCTTCCTTGAAGATGCATCATGCCTATACCCAAATTGTTGCGAATTGGCAGCCATAATGGAGATCAATTCCCTAGCTTGACCAGGGGTTTTGTTTACTATGGCGCCTCCACTTGCAGCATCCATCATCTTTCTTTCCATTGGAAGTAGGCCCTTGTAGAAGTATTGGATAAGGAGTTGTTCAGATATCCCATGTTGTGGACAGCTTGCACACAATTGCTTGAACCTCTCCAATACTCATGAAGAGTCTCGGTGTCCCTTTGTTTTATACCACAAATTTCTCTTCTTATACCAGCGGCTCTGGATGCGGGTAAGAATTTATCTAAGAAGAGTCTCACCATATTTGTCCAAGTGGTGATAGAACCTGGAGGCAAATAAAACAACCAATCTTTAGCTTTAGTACTTAAAGAAAACGGAAAAGCACGTAGCTTGATTTGTTTGTCGGTTATTCCTTGCGGCCTCATACTGGAACACACTATATAGAACTCTTTCAAATGTTTATGAGGATCTTCATTCTCAAGACCATGAAAGGTGGGTAGCAGATGTATCAACCTAGATTTTAACTCGAATTCCACGGCTAGTTCGGGGTAGTGAATACAAAGTGGTTGTTGATTCACATTCGACGCAGCCAACTCCTTTAAGGTTCTCTCGGGATTTTCCATATCGTCTTCTTTTTTCTGAATCAAGGGATGAATCAGACAAATCCGATGCTAAGTTCAGTCTAGTGGATGATCTAGCTTCTTGTCGTAGCCTCTTTAGAGTCTTCTCAATCTCTGGATTATAAGTTAGTTCACCTGTCTGAGAAGAACGAGTCATACAAGAATAGAAATAAATTTGACACCAATCCTTGGCAACGGCACCAAAATTTGATGGGTGTCGAATCCAACAAAAATAAAACCTACTCCTAGACAATTATATGATTTGCATATAGTGGTGAGTAGGGTCGAATCCACAGAGATTGGTTAAATTTATTTCTATTCAAGGATAATAACAGGGAAAAAGGAAAAAGGGGGGGGGGGGGGTTTGTTTGTAAATCAAATATAGTTAAAATAAGATAAGAAAGTTGTATATTGATAAGAAGCCTAGCCAAAGGAATCAAGATAGTTTAATTCTAGAAATTGATCATCGATGCAAATGTTTTCTATTCTTATTCCTAGATAAACTGGTTATGGTTATTAACAAGCTCTAACAACCTATCTCTCCTTACTTCCTCGATAACCTCAGACAAGCGCTTTGAATTATTTCTCTTATTGATTAAACAACCCTAGACAAGCGCTTAGGATTTAATCTATCAATAGCATTAAGATCTAGAGAGACCACCAATTCATGCCAGTAGATTATAAGATAACCTAGTTAAACATGATCACACACTTCCATAACATGAATTCGATCATCTCTTTTATAACCAAACATGTTATTGCGTCACTAAGACTAGAACAATCAAACAATTACGGATTTAACGTGCTAGTTGACAACATATTAACTTGCTAATTGAGTAGAAGAGCTTTATTCATACCAATCAACAAAGATAATAATGACAAAACGATCAGAAGATATATGAATACCCAAAAACAACGAATAGATTAAATACAAGTCAATTAGACCTCACAATTCGTGGAGAATTAAACATCTATGACCCTTTGGCTAAAAAAGTAGCTTAGCTACTCATGTTGATCAAAAAAACGAAAAATAAAAATAAAAACATAACAAGCCTCTGTTTCCGGCTGCCTGCTCTGCCTCCTCCTTTCCTTCTTGTCTCCAAAGTGATTCCAGATTCAAAGAATAAAAGTTGTCCTAACCCTCTAGGGTTGGTTCTATTTATATTGTTAGGGAGATGGCATGTGATCTTTTGCTAGCAAGATACGAAAATATCTTTCCTTTTCCAAGTAGATTTCGAGAAGTAAATGTTCGTCCGCCTGGCATACCCTAACACACGGCCGTGGGTCAAGTCGTACCATCCTCTGTGCATATTTCATGTATCATCTTCCGTGTCCAATGTGTATCACGGCTCCACCCACGGCTAGATTTCCAATCGTGCCTTATTCTGTGCATAATCAACAAGTCTTCATCCGTGCCCAGTGTGTACCACGGTTACACCCATGGCCAGATTTCAAGCCATGCCATCCTCTGGTTGATGTTCCACAATTTCTTCTCCTTAGCACGTCTAGCTTCCACCACGGCTCCAAGCACGGTTGCTCCCACGGCTGCCACCACGGCCATGCCCTAAGTCGTGTCTCTCTCTGTTCAAAGTCCACATTTCCGCCTTCTTGTCCAATGTGTAACACGGTTTGCACCATGGCCGTGCCTCAAACTGTGCTTCCTCTGGTGGTGTAATTCCTTGTCTTGATCCAAGTTGTAGATGACTTCTCTAATTTTCTTGAATTGGCACCCTTGACACCATTTATCCAGATTTATCACCATAATAGAATTAGGTACCATTTCCTTATGATTTATATAAAATCAATAATAATTTAACACAATTTATACTATAAAGATTGAGTATAAAATGGCTCTATCAGGTCCTAAATTGGGAGAAGTGTCATTTTATGGCAAAAGAAGGTATTGTTTTGGGCCATAAAATCTCCAAGAAAGGCATAGAAGTGGATGAGGCAAAGATCGAAGCAATTTCTAAATTGCCCCCACCATCTTCAGTTAAGGCAATATGAAGTTTTCTTGGCCATGCAGGGTTCTATCGACGATGCATTAATGAATTTTCAAAAATTACTAGGCTGATGACAAAACTCTTGGAGAAGGATACCACCTTTGACTTCAACCAGGAATGCATTGATGCATTTGAACTCCTCAAGCAAAAACTCATCGCTGCACCTATCATGGTCACACCAACAAGGGATGTTCCCTTTGAGATTATGTGTGATGGTAGTGACTCGGCTGTGGGAGCTGTTCTGGGTCAGCAAAAGGACAAATACTTTCAACCCATTCATTATGCTAGCAAAACACTCACTCCTGCACAAGAAAACTATACAACCACTGAGAAGGAGTTGCTGGCAGTTGTCTTTGCCTTTGACAAGTTCAGACCATATCTCATCTTATCTAAGGTCATCGTATACACAGATCATTCCACCTTGAATTTTTGATGACAAAACAGGATGCAAAGCCACGCCTCATTCAGTGGATCTTACTTCTTCAAGAGTTTGATCTTGAGATAAGAGATAAAAAGGGTGCCGAAAATCTAGCTGCCGACCACCTGTCACGTTTAGAGAATCCCTGTTTAGAAAGACCAAATGAAGTTGAGATCAACGATGAGTTCCTTGAGGAACGATTGTATGTCATCAAGACCGTTGAAGATGATATCATCCCATGGTTTGCTGATATTGCCAATTACCTAGTGGCAAGGGCCCTTCCTAAGGATATGAACAAGCAGTAGAAGCAGAAATTTTTCACCGAATTGAAGCACTACTACTGGGAGGATCCACATTTATTCAGAATTTGTGCTGATTAGATGATTCGAAGGTGTGTTTCCCATGAAGAAGGATGGAAAATCTTATTCCACTGTCACGGTGGGCCAACGGGAGGACATCATAGTGCCAATAAGATGGCGTACAAAGTATTGGAAGCAGGATTTTACTGGCTGTCATTGTTTAGGGATGCTTAGAGATATATAGCTCGATGTGATCGATGCCAAAGGGATGGTAACATATCAAAAAGGAATGAAATGCCACAACACTACATATTAGAGTGTGAAGTATTCGATGTGTGGGGCATCGACTTTATGGGGCCCTTTCCTCCTTCCTTTGGAAATAAATACATATTGGTAGCTATGGATTACGTCTCTAAATGGGTAGAAGCACAAGCCTTGTTGACTAATGACTCCCGGGTGGTTGTTAAATTCTTGAAGAAGCTCTTCTATAGATTCGGGGTCCCATAGGCACTCATAAGTGATAGAGGTACACACTTCTGTAATTCGCAAGTTGAAAAGATTCTTAAGCGATATGGGGTGACTCACTATCTTGCTGCGCCGTATCACCCCTAAACTAGTGGGCAAGTGGAGGTTTCAAACAGGGACCGAAAGCGTATCTTAATGAAGTCCGTGCCTCACCATAGACGAGACTGGGCCTGAGAAGTTAGATGATGCTTTGTGGGCATATCGGACAGCTTATAAAACCCCCCTTGATACTACTCCATATCGATTGGTCTACGGGAAAGCTTGCCATTTACCAGTTGAGATTCAGCATAAGGCATTTTGGGCGATCAAATCTGCCAATTTAGATCTCAACCGGTCTGGAGCACATCGAAGGATGCAACTTAATGAGCTAGATGAATGGAGGCTCATGGCATATGATAATTCATATATATACAAAGAGAAAGCCGAGAAGTTTCATGATGCTTGGGTACCACGGAATGGACAGTTTAATGAAGGGGACTTTGTATTGCTTTTCAACTCTAGGTTGAAATTGTTCCCTGGGAAGCTTAAATCAAGATGGTTTGGTCCATTCCGGCCAAAAAACGTTTTTCCCTACGGCACATTTGAGTTGGAACGCCCGGAGAAAGGCATTTTCAAGGTGAATGGCTAAAGGCTTAAGCATTACTTTGGGGACAAAACAGTTTTGGAAGAAAAGGAGGAGCTGAGCCTCATTCTCATCTCCATTTGAGCTCCACGGTTCATTACGTCGAGCTAACGACGTTAAACAACAGCGCTTCTTGGGAGGCAACCCATGTTGCTTAGAACAACAAGCTACAGAGGGGCTAACCAAGTTTGGATTCTATGAAAGTTACCTTAATAGAGCTTCTTTTAAGCTTTAAGTGTGGGAAAATTCAGGATGGGAGACCTTTTTAAGGGAGTGCAAGATGAAGTGATGATAGGTATGTACTTTGATTTGCACAACCGGGTACACTAGTGGTGTATCCGTTTCTCACACATGCTAGAGGGTGTCTAAATTGACTTTGCAATAAAAAAGGAGAATACGTCATGGTGTGCCCTCCCGTGTACTTCAAAATATGCTCATTGTGTACATATCAGAGATACACGAATAGGGTACACGCTTGTGTACCTGGTCGTGTATTTGACCCACAGAAGGCACAATTCGATACATGAACAAGGTACACACTCGTGTACCTGGTCGTGTATCTGACCCACAGAACACCCCCTCTATATACACGAACAAGGTACACGCTCGTGTACCTGGTCGTGTATTTAACCCACAGAATGCTCTCCCACGATACACGAACAAGGAACACGTTCGTGTATCTAACCCACAGAAAGGAATCCAAAGTACACGACCAAAGTACACGACCGTGTACTTGGTCGTGTATCAAATTTTTCTGCTTGTACTATAAAAGGACTCCTCACTTCACTCTGCCATTTACACGACCCATTCTCCATTCGTGTATTTGGCCCACTCACTCCCACTCTACTCCTCCATACCGTGGTTGTTCTTTCCACACCATAAATTTCTTCCGTTTCAAGGATTCAAGGTAAGTAAGTTTTCTCTTCTTCTTCTTTAATACTTATTGCAATACGGTTGCTACTCGGTTTTCTTTTACGACTACCATACATGCTTGCATCTATGATGATGGTATGATGAGTGATTTCGCATTTTGGAAGTCGATTGTTGATAGATCTGTAGACATTTTGAACTCACGTGAATGCATGTATGATTGATGTCATGAGTGGCTGCCAAACAAGTGAATTGACAATTAAGGTTTGAACATGAATATTTGGGACTTTGATTTTGTGGCGTTTCTGGAATAATGTTGTTGTGTTTTTTTTTTTTTTTTTTCCGATCTTCTTTCTAGAAACCAAGTTATGAGGCCATTTTTTTTTTATGATCACTAAACTATCGCACCTAGCTTCTTAGAATCAAAATTCGAACTTTATCATTTGATGATGCTTTGGGTGTGTTGTAGTTACATTTTTGGCCTTCAGGAAGGTAGATTGATAATATACTAAAGCCACAAGACCTGATTTTGAGCGTTCCTATGGTAATTTGTGCATGTATTAGATGGGTAGATACACAACTAGGTACACGATCGTGTACCTTGGTTGTGTATCTCAACTGTGCTATCTTCCTCCTTGTTTTGCAAACCCAATGCAAGTCCTATCATTTTCTTTGTGTAATTACCGAACCTAACCTATTTTGAGACCATTGTGATTGATTCAGATGGTCACAAAGACTTGTGCAATTAAACCGAAGTTTACCAAGAAGAACAAGACCACCCTTGCTAAGAGGAAGCGGGATGATGCTAGTTTATCCTCCGCTCTACCCCCCTGAAGAGTTGCGGAGGAGCCATGGAGTAAGAAGCGGTTTGAAATTCTCTCAAAAAAACCGTTTGGTGCACATCAATACTTGGATTGGGGCATGCTGGAAGGGTATGGATTAGTTCAACCAATTAAGGAGACCCTTGCTATCGGACCATGGGAGGTCCTGTTCACCATCCAAGAACCAGCGTATAGGGATGTTACTCTTGAGTTCCTATCCACTATGTAGATACAGAAGACGGAAATTGAAAAAGGTTGGGACAACTCTTTCAGTTTTGAAGTATACGGGCAATAGCACAACTGTACTATCCGCCAGTTCTGTTCTCTAATGGGATTCTACACTAAAGCTTTTACCCGGACACCTGAGTTTCGGGGTTTACATTGCCTTTGGCCTCCCCACGTTAACAATCAGGTATGTTGGAGGAGTTGACCGAAAACCCAAATCAAGAGTACTTT
The DNA here is from genome assembly GCA_037954665.1 of Laguncularia racemosa. Lineage (NCBI taxonomy): Eukaryota > Viridiplantae > Streptophyta > Magnoliopsida > Myrtales > Combretaceae > Laguncularia > Laguncularia racemosa. The sequence goes on along the minus strand of JBBMOL010000201.1, from coordinate 320,497 downwards.
CCACCCAACTCCAAGGCCTCTCTAATTAAGGATGATCGCCTCAAAGTTTGTCATTGGCTCTTGACAAATACAATTGGAGCCCGAAAAAGCAGTAAGGGAGTTGTCAATAACTTTGAAATCTTCTATCTTTACAGCATCTCCCACGGATATCAAATTAATATCAGTTGGAGTTGGCCTTTTATATATGGAGACAGGTACATGGCTCTTGTTTTAAGGGGATTTACTGTGGCAGCTTCATTACTCATTTGCTGAAGAGCATGAACATTTTCCAAGACCCTGGGCCAGAGGCCGCCAAGTGCAATCAGGAAAGAATCTCTGATGGGTCGTTTGCTAAGTGGGGAGTGAAAAAAATCATAGGAAGTTCCCGCACTTCTGGCAGGCCGCATCCTTTTGCACAATCCTCTAAAGCTGCTCCTTCCTTGTCTTCACCTGGTGAGTCTTCTATTTCCACATTGGAGCGGGTACTTGACCGCTTGGCATCCATTGAGAAGACCCAAGGTGAGATGAAAGTTCAACTATAGGGGTTGAAAAAGAAAGAAAAAAAATTTAGAAAATTTGTAGTTCACACTTTCCAGTCACTGGCTAAGTGCTTCCCAGCGAGGCAAGCCAGTTTGCCCACTTATGCCTCTTCCTCTGAAGCTGAAGAGGAAGTTGAGGCCAGCGATGATAAAGACAAGGAAAACGAGGGAGAAAGTGAGGGAGAAAGTGAAGAAGATACTGAGGAAACCACGGAGGAAGTGGAACCAATCATTGCCAAGGGGGAGGAAAGTGATGATGAAGAGGATGAAACATATGAGAATGACGATGATGAAGATGAGGAGACTAGTTCGGAATAATGAATGACTTTAAGTTAACTATTTTATTTTGCATATTTGAGGAGCTCTTTCTATTGAGCTAGACTCTTTCTTGCTGGATGACTGTAATAATAACTGATCTCTATTTACTCTTTTACCTTTCGTTTTTGTTGTGTTGAACTTTGCTGATCTAGGTGCTATCCTGCGAATGCAACTGGTCCCATAACTTTCCTTGGTGAACTTCATCGATATAGATGATCGACATTCTACTAGCTATGCAATTGGTCCATCACCTGTTTAATCCCGAGAAGTCTCAGTTCCTTTTCTTTTTATTTTTCTTTTTATCTCTTTATTTCTCATTACGTTCTGGAATGATAAAGACATTGGGGACAATGTCTCAATCTAAGTGTGGGGAAGGGGATACTAAAGAAATTTGATAAAGGTTATGCTGAATTGTATGAGTCATTCAAAAATTTGCCCTAATTTTTGTTTTTCTCTTTTTGCTTGATAATCGAATTTTGAAATCATGATTGCAAATTACATAGTATTTTAGCATTTAGTGAATGAATTCCTCTAAAAGAGTGTTGTGTATGTCACCTTTGTCTTCTTTGGAACATTGATACTTAGTCAAAGTTATGGGATAAAATCGTTGTGAAACTCAAAGATCTTAAGAGCCATTTAATCTTTCATGAAAGGGCAAATGAAATGATTCTCTTGGTGATCCTTCTTAGAAGATCTCTTTAAAGTAATAATTTAATGAAAGCATGTTATACTTGAAAAATAAAGGATTGGTTAGTATGGGCAGGCTTTGGTCCCTCAGAAGAGCGAAGTTTGACTCCGCTACTAACTAGTCAAAATAATAAGTTAAGGTAATAGAGGTTCGATGGGGTTCCTTTAAAACCCGGTCACCTAAGGTCGTCTGGCTTGGGATCGGCCGACCGAGGAAATTACCGTAACAAAATGAAATACCATAAAGGCAAAAGTTGAGAGGGACTTGTAACTCGAGCAATTAAGCCCACAGGAATGCCCTCAATTGAGGTGATAACGTTGGTTAACTTAGGTGATGAGCCTAGGATTATCGGCTGAAAACTCGTTACATGGGTTGCAAGATCCTAAACAAAAAAAAAAAAAGGGATGAAACTAGTGAACTATTACAAAGAATAAAATCTTTGAAGAGATCAACCAAAAAGGAGAAGGAATCCAGGGGAAACATAGATGCAATGTATTTTCATTATTGATTGCTTTACCAAGAGAGATAATTGAGAAGATTATAGACTCTTTAGTGGTGGTTGAAATGTACCACGTTTCCTTTCGCTCTAATTGATCTTATGTCTAATTTTGATCATGAAAGCTATTGTTAAATGACAAGGGTAAAGATTGGTCTACTCTGATTAATCCTAGAAATTTGACTAAAGTATCTTTGTTACAATACTTTCATGATAAGGTGAGAAGCACACTCATTAGATTGAGGGATTACATTGAGCTTTGAAGATTAAAATTCATAAATGCTAATGTCTGAGTAGTATTATTTGGTAACGACAATCATGATTAATGAGAAGTTTGATTAATGTTTTATTTTGCTTGAGGACAAGCAAAGACTTAAGTGTGGGGAAGTTTGATAAGTCGCAAAATACCCTTATCTAGAGTAATGAAATTGTGCTTTATTGTTGAATTTTTAGATGATTTGTTGAAGAAAATGATGCTTAATGGAATGAATGTTAATTTCAGGATCTTCTAGAGTATTTTGGAGCTAAGAGAAGGGGTTTTGAAGAGTCAGATCAAGTTTAGAAGGAATTGGATACAATACATGTGAAGAAAAGAATTCTGGAAAGTACACAAGTGAGATACATGCCCATGTACTTCGCTTGTGTATACTAAAGTGGATGTCTGGAAAGTACACGAGCAAAGTACACGCCTATGTACTTTGCTTGTGTATCTAAGTTTTGCTGCTGTTCAATGATGTTTCAAATATACGACCAATGTACACTCCCATGTACTTGCTCGTGTATATTCACATAAAGACACTTGAAAGCAAGCATGAGATACACGAACGAGATACACTACTCGTGTATCCGCTCGTGTATGTATCCAACCCAGGTACATGTATAAATAGACCGTTAGTTGCCTTAGAACAGGGGGGTTACGAATTTTTTATTTTCTCTGACTCCATAACAGTAAGGGAAAGAAGATTCTGTCGATTTCAAGGGAGATTGAAGACCTATGAAGAAGAAGATTCTATATTTACGGGTTGTAACTATGAATTTTATCTATTCTTCTAGTAATTGCATTTCTTTTGTCCAATTTATGGAGGAGTAGATGATCGTTGCCAATCGTAGTTTTAATAAATTGAATTCTTATTCTTAATCTTACTATGAAGCAATAGGCAAGCGCACCTATCGTAGCGTAATATAGTGAGTAAGCACAAGGTCGTCCCTCAGAGATACACCAACTACTAGTACTAACTCCGTTCCTATTATCTAACCGCCGCTTAAATATGTTGGTTGAAACTTAATTACTCTAATCTTAAAATTAATAACTCACTAACAACAATGGTTCGAAAGATTTATCAATTAACAAAAGCAACCTTGATGTTATTCTACTCCTTCTCCATCATGTAATTCATTAGATTTATGAAGATTGGCGTAATTGACTTCTTATACTGTCGAATTCTCTAGTCACGTTAAGTACTTTCTCAAGTATATTAACCTATCTAATCCTAGGTTTATCAAATAGGACCTCTCCTTAGTTAATAGCAACCTAGAATTGCATAAAGCACATGAATTCGCATCAACATAGTCGATGTAAACAGAAGACTCTTGTTTCCTATCTCTAGAAGAACAATCGAATCTCATTAATTGCATTAAATCTAATCATAAGATCAATTTCTCAATTAACTAATATGATATCATACATAAATTCATATTCCGGATCTATGAATCTAAGGAACAATTGAAGGGCATGCAATTAATCATAAGAAAGCTAACAACATCGCATTAAAAACCAAATGTTCATGACATGACAGAGAAGTTTCAAATAAAATCTAGATTTAGAGTCAACCCCTCCATAAATTAGACAAACGAAATACAATTACTAGAAGAATAAATAAAATTCATAGTCACAACCCTTAAAGATAGAATCTTCTTCTTCATGGGTCTTCAATCTCCTTTAGAATTGACAGAATCTTCTTTCCCCTACTGTTATGAGAGTCAGAGCAAGTACAAAATTTGTCACTTCTATTCTAGGGCAACTAACGGTCTATTTATACATGTACCCGGGTTGGATACATACACGAGCGGATACACGAGTAGTGTATCTCAGTTCGTGTATCTCATGCTTCTTCCAAGTGTCCTTATGTGAATTACACGAGCAAGTACATGGGAGTGTACATTGGTCGTGTATTTGAACATCATTGAACAACAGCAAAACTTAGATATACAAGCAAAGTCATGGGCATGTACTTTTCTCGTGTACTTTCCAGACATCCACTTCAGTATACACAAGCAAAGTACATGGGCTGTATTCGCTTGTGTACTTTCCAGAATTCTTTTCTTCAAGTATGTATCCAATCCTTCCAAACTTGATCCGACTCTTCAAAACTCCTTCCCTTAGCTCCAAAATACTCTAGAAGATCCTAAATTGAATTCTTATTCTTAATCTTACTATGAAGCAATAGGCAAGCGACTATCGTAGCGTATATAGTGAGTAGCACAAGGTCGTCCCTCAGAGATACACCAACTACTAGTACTAACTCCGTTCCTATTATCTAACGCCGCTTTAATATGTGGTTGAACTTAATTACTCAATCTTAAAATAATAACTCTACAACAATGGTTCGAAGATTTATCAATTAACAAAAGCAACTTGATGTTATTCTACTCCTTCTCTATCATGTAATTCATTAGATTTATGAAGATTGGCGTAATTGACTTCTTATACTGTCGAATTCTCTAGCAAGTTAAGTACTTTCAGTATATAACCTATCTAATCAGGTTTATCAAATAGGACCTTCCTTAGTTAATAGAACCTAGATTGCATAAAGCACTGAATTGCATCAACGTAGTCGATGTAACAGAAGACTCTTTTTCCATCTCTAGAAGAAAATCAATCTCATTAATTGCATTAATTAATCATAAGATCATTTCTCAATTTATATGATATCATACATAATTCTTTCCGGATCTTGAATAAGGAAATTGGGCATGCAATTAATCTAAGAAAGCAACAACATCGCATTAAAAACCAAATGTTCATACATGACAGAGAAGTTTCAAATAAAATCTAGATTTAGAGTCAACCCCTCCAAAAATTAGACAAACGAAATACAATTACTAGAAGAATAAATAAAATCATATCACAACCCTTAAAGATAGAATCTTCTTCTTCGTGGGTCTTCAATCTCCTTTAGAATTGACAGAATCTTCTTTCCCTACTGTTATGAGAGTCAGAGCAAGTACAAAATTTGTCACTTCTATTCTAGGCAACTAACGGTCTATTATACATGTACCCGGGTTGGATACATACACGAGCGGATACACGAGTAGTGTATCTCGTTCGTGTATCTCATGCTTGCTTCCAAGTGTCCTTTGTGAATATACACGAGCAAGTACATGGAGTGTACATTGGTCGTGTATTTGAAACATCATTGAACAACAGCAAAACTTAGATATACAAGCAAAGTACATGGGCATGTACTTTTCTCGTGTACTTTCCAGACATCCACTTCAGTATACACAAGCAAAGTACATGGGCATGTATCTCGCTTGTGTACTTTCCAGAATTCTTTTCTTCACATGTATTGTATCCAATTCCTTCCAAACTTGATCCGACTCTTCAAAACTCCTTCCTTAGCTCCAAAATACTCTAGAAGATCCTAAAATTGAATTCTTATTCTTAATCTTCTATGAAGCAATAGGCAAGCGCACCTATCGTAGCGTAATATAGTGAGTAAGCACAAGGTCGTCCCTCAGAGATACACCAACTACTAGTACTAACTCCGTTCCATTATCTAACCGCCGCTTAAATATGTTGGTTGAAACTTAATTACTCTAATCTTAAAACTAATAACTCACTAACAACAATGGTTCGAAAGATTTATCAATTAACAAAAGCAACCTTGATGTTATTCTCTCCTTCTCTATCATGTAATTCATTAGATTTATGAAGATTGGCGTAATTGACTTCTTATACTGTCGAATTCTCTAGTCAAGTTAAGTACTTTCTCAAGTATATTAACTATCTAATCCTAGGTTTATCAAATAGGACCTCTCCTTAGTTAATAGCAACCTAGATTGCATAAAGCACATGATTCGCATCAACGTAGTCGATGTAAACAGAAGACTCTTGTTTCTATCTCTAGAAGAACAATCGAATTCATTAATTGCATTAAATCTAATCATAAGATCAATTTTCAATTAACTAATATGATATCATACATAAATTCTATTCCGGATCTATGAATCTAAGGAACAATTGAAGGGCATGCAATTAATCATAAGAAAGCCAACAACATCGCATTAAAAACCAAATGTTCATCACATGACAGAGAAGTTTCAAATAAAATCTAGATTTAGAGTCAACCCCTCCAATAAATTAGACAAACGAAATACAATTACTAGAAGAATAAATAAAATTCATAGTCACAACCCTTAAAGATAGAATCTTCTTCTTCGTGGGTCTTCAATCTCCTTTAGAATTGACAGAATCTTCTTTCCCCTACTGTTATGAGAGTCAGAGCAAGTACAAAATTTGTCACTTCTATTCTAGGGCAACTAACGGTCTATTTATACATGTACCCGGGTTGGATACATACACGAGCGGATACACGAGTAGTGTATCTCGTTCGTGTATCTCATGCTTGCTTCCAAGTGTCCTTATGTGAATATACACGAGCAAGTACATGGGAGTGTACATTGGTCGTGTATTTGAAACATCATTGAACAACAGCAAAACTTAGATATACAAGCAAAGTACATGGGCATGTACTTTTCTCGTGTACTTTCCAGACATCCACTTCAGTATACACAAGCAAAGTACATGGGCATGTATCTCGCTTGTGTACTTTCCAGAATTCTTTTCTTCACATGTATTGTATCCAATTCCTTCCAAACTTGATCCGACTCTTCAAAACTCTTCCCTTAGCTCCAAATACTCTAGAAGATCCTAAAATTGAACTTCTTATCTTTTCTTAATAAATCCAAAAACAACTAAGACTAATATTATGAGTAGAAAGGTGTCCCTATAGTAACCACTACTAGTTATTAACTTCCTTCATTATTAAGCGTTTAAATAAGTTGTTGCTTCTTATATTAACTCTAATTTTTCTTAGATTCATAACAAATATGTTTTCAAGATTTATATTAAAAAAAGCACCTTATGAACAATTGAAGGGCATGCAATTAATCATAAGAAAGCCAACAACATCGCATTAAAAACCAAATGTTCATCACATGACAGAGAAGTTTCAAATAAAATCTAGATTTAGAGTCAACCCTCAATAAATTAGACAAACGAAATACAATTACTAGAAGAATAAATAAAATTCATAGTCACAACCCTTAAAGATAGAATCTTCTTCTTCGTGGGTCTTCAATCTCCTTTAGAATTGACAGAATCTTCTTTCCCCTACTGTTATGAGAGTCAGAGCAAGTACAAAATTTGTCACTTCTATTCTAGGGCAACTAACGGTCTATTTATACATGTACCCGGGTTGGATACATACACGAGCGGATACACGAGTAGTGTATCTCGTTCGTGTATCTCATGCTTGCTTCCAAGTGTCCTTATGTGAATATACACGAGCAAGTACATGGGAGTGTACATTGGTCGTGTATTTGAAATATCATTGAACAACAGCAAAACTTAGATATACAAGCAAAATACATGGGCATGTACTTTTCTCGTGTACTTTCCAGACATCCACTTCAGTATACACAAGCAAAGTACATGGGCGTGTATCTCGCTTGTGTACTTTCCAGAATTCTTTTCTTCACATGTATTGTATCCAATTCCTTCCAAACTTGATCCGACTCTTCAAAACTCTTTCCCTTAGCTCCAAAATAGTCTAGAAGATCCTAAAATTAACATTCATTCCATTAAGCATCCTTTTCTTCAATAAATCATCTAAAAATTCAACAATAAAGAACAATTTCATTACTCTAGATAAGGGTGTTTTGCGACTTATCAGTAGACCCTAGATCTAGATTTTATTTGAAACTTCTCTATCATGTGATGAAGATTTGGTTTTTAATGTGAAGTTGTTGGCTTTCTTATGATTAATTGCATGCCCTTCAATTGTTTCTTAGATTCATAGATCCAGAATATGAATTTATGCATGATATCATATTAGTTAATTGAGAAATTGCTCTTATGATTAGATTTAATGCAATTAATGAGATTTGATTGTTCTTCTAGAGATAGGAAACAAAAGTCTTTTGTTTACATCTATTATTTTGATGCGAATTCATGTGCTTTATGCAATTCTAGGTTGCTATTAACTAAGGAGAGATCCTATTTTATAAACCTAGGAATAGATAGGTTAATATACTTGAGAAAGTAGTTAACTTAACTAGAGAATTCAACAGTATAAGAAGTTAATTACGCCAATCTTCATAAATCTAATGAATTACATGATAGAGAAGGAGTAGAATAAAATCTAGGTTGCTTTTTGTTAATTGATTAATCTTCAGAACCATTGTTGTTAGTGAGTTATTAGTTTTAAGATTAGCGTAATTAAGTTTCAACCAACATATTTAAGCGGCGGTTAGATAATAGGAACGGAGTTAGTACTAGTAGTTGGTGTATCTCTGAGGGACGACCTTGTGCTTACTCGCTATATTACGCTACGATAGGTGCGCTTGCCTATTGCTTCGTAGTGAGATTAAGAACAAGAATTCAATTTATTAAAACTACGATTGGCAACGATCAATGGTTTTATAAGACCTAGTGTCTCTCCTGGGGGTATACTAGTCCTGTTTATGTAGAGGAAAGATGGAAGCATGAGACTCTATATAGACTAAAGGGAGTTAAACAAGGTCACAATAAAGAACAAATATCCTCTTTCGAGGATAGATGACTTGTGCTGACCAGTTGTAGGGAGCTCAGGTGTTCTCCAAAGTCGTCTAAAGATCAGGCTGCCATCAACTAAGAATCAAAGAAGAGGACATCTTAAAATAGCATTCCGAACTAGGTATGGGCACTATGAGTTTCTGATAATGCCCTTTAGACTAACGAATGTACCAGCTACATTCATGCATTTAATGAATAGAGTATTTGTTGGTCCCAATTAGATTAATCAAGAGGGGGGTGGATTGATTAATTACTTAAAGTTTCACTTTTTTCGCAAATCAATCAAAACTCTTGACTAATAAAATCACATGAATAACGATAATGAAGAACAATAATGTGCAATAAATAAAAAGTAGAGCAGAATAGAATGCTCAGATATTTATAGAGGTTCCGCCTCGCGCGTTAGTCGTCTCTTCCAGCTCTACGCCGAGGTCCCGGTTGTCTATACCAGTTGTGTTTCACTATATCAAACAAATTGAAGATATACAACATAAACCTCTTCAAGGCAAAGTCTCACTATTGCGTCTTTCTAGCTTCTTCACTAAGCTAATCACTCAACTACAGTGATGAAACAACAAACAATTCCTTATTCATGAAAGGAATTACAACAACAATGAGGAATATCAGATTTCCTCTATATGATAATTCACATATATATGTAAAGATTTTTCGCTTGAAGATGTATGAGTCTTTTCTTTTCGTTTGTCTCTTTTTTGTTCAACAACGTTCTCTTCTTTTTTCTTTTTTTTCATTTGAATTAAACACTCCTTATATGAAGAGAACATAACGGCTACTTTCCACGTGACAATCTTGAATTTATTTTTGAATTTTTAATTCAAAAATAAGTTGGATTTGTTGGAGAGAATCTGCATTTCGTGATATTGTTGATGAGGATAAGCTTGGATAAATTAGTTTGACCGAGATCTTCTTTGGATATATCTCTTGGATCAAGTTTGTTGAAGATATTCCTCACATTGTGGAACCATATCTTCATGTAACAACCATATTTCTTAACCTCATCTTTGTAACTGCTGGATCTCCCAAAATATAGCACAAATATCTAAATTTAAATTTTGATAAAACTTGTAAATCTTATATGATCTCATTTTATCATAAAATGAAATCTTTGAATAAAATCTTGTAAAATTTTATGTAAATTAAAAACCCCATGATATAAAATCCAACTTTAGTAAAACACATAAAGTATATTACCCAAAAATACTTGACACGTCGAGCTAGGCGTTGAAATTTATTAAAAACTATCGATATAAAAATTAGAACGTAATCTGGAAAAATTCGTGACAGACATGAAAGGTTCTGAAAGTTCTTCTGAAGCAAACTTGTTAACTGTCCTCCTGTTATGAAGGTTTTGAAAGTGCTTCTGAAACAAACCTGTCAACTGTTCTCCTAGTGTAAAGGTTCTGAAAGTGCTTATGAAAGATTAACACGATAACTACGGATACACTACATAACTTCTAAAACACCTTCCGTTAGAACAAAAATAGTCTATATAACACTTTTGAAGGTTCTGAACAAGCTTCTGTCTCCTTGTTCAACTTTAGAAATATTACGTACTATCTTCATTTGTTACACATTATTCCTCTTTTGTTAACATCAAAACTAAATTAGAGAACTTAACATTCTCCCCCTTTTTGATGATAACAAAACACCATTAGATAAACAAAATAGAAACAACTTTCATGTTTAAGCAAGCATATATTCCTATAACAGAAAAGCATCATAAGTACAATAGAATCATTATAAATGCATTGATTATAAGCACATTGATCATAAGCACTCATAAGCACAATAGAATCATTCTCCCCCTTTTTGTTAACAGCAAAAGGGATAACTCCCCCTTAATCGATGCATAAAAAATAAAAGAAGTCTTTTACAACTTGATTCCAAAACAAAATTTAAGACAAAGAACTAAGATTTTCTGGATCTTATGACTCGAGAAGTGGAGGGAGTGGTGGAAGGTTTGGTAGAAGAAGGTTTTTCTGGTGAAGTATCTAAGTCGATGATATGGGCACCAGAGCGAACATAATCTGGAAATTTGTTGGATTAGAACAGCTTGATTTCACCATGAAGACTTGTGACAGATTGGGAGGTTTTATCCGTCTTGGAGTCTAAAGTCTTGAAGGAGTTAGTAACTGACTCTCCGATCTTCCTCACTTGAGAGATAAATTTGTCAAAAGCAATCACATTATTAGATAAATCTTGTTAGACTCTCGCACTAAATTCATCATAGAGAATTCTATAGTAATGGAGATCGGTAAGCATTTTCTCATAATTCTTCTTGATATCAGAAAGAATATCATAAGTTTGTTTAACTTATAACTCCATTGATTCTAGTCTCCTCAGATCAGATCATTGAAGAACTTCATCTGTCAGAGCTGTCTTAACTAAATCCGACAGCTCATGTTTTAAACTTTCTCGAATAACATTCTTTATTTGTTCCGATCAACATTGGATATAACTTCTTTTGTTCCACTCTTCCTAGCCTCATCAACATATGGTTTCTTCCCATTATCAGTTTCAAACTCTATTCTAGGTTCTGAACTAGGTTCTGAACATCCTTCTTGAACAGATGTTGAAGAAGTTCCAAAAGGAGCAATTCTTTTCATATGCCTTTGATGGACAAAATGTGCACCATCATTCGCATACCACAAACAATCCTTAACAAAGATCGAAAAATGATGAAAAACTTCTTTACCTGTCCTCTTTAACTTAATAGGTTTAGAAGAGCTGGTAGGCAAAACTATCCCTTTAAACACAAACAACTGCATCAGTATATTCCTAAATACCAAACTTTCTTTATTTCTCCATATTTGATCAATGATTCTAGAAGCCATGTCCACATTCTTTTTGTTAATCATCGCATAGATAATTTGAGCATGTTCTATGGACATTGAAGTAGAACTGCCCTTCCTTGGACATAGACATTCAACAATGATCTTGTGTATGATTCGAGGAAACAACTCGAAATCAATGACCATTGCTTCTTTTCCATAATCCATTCGTAAGCCTCCATTTATAGCAGCAAACAGATCATTCTTAGGCATGTTCGTAATCTCTACATCATCATTTACATCATGTAGGTGTAGACATTTAACTACATCTACCCTAGAAATTGTAATGTCTTGATCACATACTTAGAAACTAAAATATTAAATTCCGAAAGACTTAAACTTCCATAAAATTCTTTGACACACTCACCATAAACTAAACTTGAGTAGAGCAAAGTTCCATGCATCCTATGGGTTCTAACAGTTCATTCCAGTAAAATCCATTACTAGTAAAGAAATTAAAATCCACAAAACTACAAGAACACACCTTGTTTTTCTTCCTTCGAAGAGATTTTGAATTTGAGGGTTTCAAACTTGGTACATTCTTTTGTTTCGTTTGCTTCTTGGATGTTTTCTTGAGCGGAGAGGTTTCTTGAGTTACCTTTTCTTTCCCTTTTGAAGACGATGCAACTCGTTTTCTTTTGGAAATCTTCTTGGAACCTATGATAGATTTGGAGTTAGGTGAACTTGGATTTTCCTCTATTGAAGGTTCTTGATATTTTTCCAAAGAATTTGAAGATTCATCATGAATCACTAAAGGCTTGTTGGAAGATTTTGTTTTGAAGGATTTTTGTTTGAGACGTTCTGAAGATTTAGGCGCCATTGGAGTTGCAATGAGCGAGAAGGAAAATAGAGAGAGAAAAGAACCGATTGCGAAGAAAGGAAATTAGAGAAGGAAGGAAACAAATGAAGAGAAAAAAAAATATTTATATGAATAAAGATTTTCAAATATTAAGGGTTTCGGGAAAAAAAATTTAAAAAGGGTTACAAATTCCTAATTCATTTCTAATAAATTCAAATTTTATCTTCTCAAGAGGTTTAGTAAAAATGTCTGTAAACCGATTATCGGTTGGCACAAATTCAACATTTATATCTCCATTATGCACATGATCTCTAATAAAATGATGTCTAATTTCTATGTGCTTTAACCCAGAATGATGTACTGGATTTTTTGTCAAATTTATTGCACTGGTGTTGTCACATTTAATTGGCACAGTTTTAAAGTTTATTCCATAATCATTCAATTGTTGTTTTATCCATAAAACTTGTGCACAACAATTACCAATAGAAACATATTCAGCTTTAGCTGTGGATAGAGCAACAAAATTTTGTTTTTTAGAAGACCAAGAAATTAATTTATCACCTAGGAATTGACAAGTACCAGAGGTGCTTTTTCTATCAATTTTACAACCAACATAATCTACATCAGAATATCCTATTAGATCAAAATTCTGATTTTTAGGATACCAAATGCCTAAATTTGAAGTATTAACTAGATATTTGAAAATTAGCTTTACAGCTGATAAATGAATTTCTGTTGGTGTAGCTTGAAATCTAGCACACAAAACACACTAAACAAAATATCAGGTCTAGATGTAGTCAAGTACAATAAAGAACCTATAAGACTCCTATAAAGTTTTCACTTACCTTCTTTCCATTTAAGTCAGAGTCTAACCTTGATGGAGTTCTCATAGGTGTTGTAACCTTTTTGCATCCATCATATCCAAATTTCTTCAATATTTGTTTTGTGTATTTTTCTTGATGAACAAAAATTCCTTCTTTTGTTTGTTTTATTTGAAGCCCCAAAAAGAATGTCAACTCTCCCATCATTGACATTTCAAATTCTGCCTGCATGGTCTCAGCAAATTCTCCAAGCTTTAGAAGCCTCTTGTTCAGATCTTACAACTTCTGAAGTACCTTCTGTATTTGCCTCTAAAATAGGTTCTGGATGACCAAATCCTCAAATGTTAGCAGCAGGTGCTTCTAACTTAGATTCTTAACTAACTTCTGCTTTAGAATTGAAGTCCTTTTCTTCATCAGAATTAGCATCCTTTAAATCCTCAATAAATTTAACATTTATTGATTCTTCAATAGTTTTTGATGATTTATTGAAAACACGATAAGCACGACTATTTTGAGAATATCCTAAGAAAATAGCTTCTTCAGATCTTTCATCAAACTTACTAAGGTTGAGTGGATTCTTTTTCACAAAGCATTTAGATCCAAAGATATGGAAATATGAAACATTAGGTTTCTTACCTCGAAACATCTCATAAGCAGTCTTTGATGTCATAGGTCGAATGAAAACTCTATTGATGATATAGCAAGTTGTAGAAACTGCTTCTGCCTAAAAATACTGATACGAGATCGGTTTGATCGGATTCCTAACTGATACGAACCATGCCAACGTGTGACGAAACCCAATACCAATACGTTCGGAATTCGTTACCTAAGATGCCAAACACCCTCAAGTGGAAACCGCAACCCGTTGTCTATAAGCGAGACAAGAACCTTGGTATAATATGAAGACGCCACAATCGGGATGAAAGACCGATTGATAAGTCGGAATGAACACCACGGAAATAAAATCCAATAAGTTTTAGATTAGTTCTTTAAAGAACCAAGAGAGGAATTCTCTCAAAAGTGTTTTCAAACTTTCAACATTGTATGTTCTATATGCTAAATGTTCTAAACCCTAGGAGCTTTACACTAGGGTTTACAATTCGTAACAGTAAAGCCCAAAACGACATCACTTCAATAAGTTGTGTAAAAATAACAAAAACAGAACATGAAGGCCAGCGGCATTGGAGTGAAGGCCGGCGGCCTTGAGCCGGCGTTGGAGACATACACGGCCGTGTACTTCTAGACATGTATCTTTCTATGGATTTTCTTGACACCATACACATCGTGCCTTTTAGCCGTGTATACAACCGTGTATGATTCTGTGTAACCTTCAGGCTCCTACACGGCCGTGCCTTGTAAAGACACGCCCTCTTCATCCCGTATCCGTTATGACTTGTACAAGAGCAAGGGCATTCCCATGGTTGTTCCAATCCTTTCTAACTTCATGATTGCTCCAATCCTTTCTGGCTTCGTGGACATCCTTTATCAACCCGTTAAGTGCTTCCTTGAATTGTTTCGCTCGATTCCTTGCGATTGGTCCAGGTGGCACTTCAAGAGGATCGACATTCCATCTTCTGGCTTGGCTCCCATCATGGATCTCATCATTCCCCTCCTCTTGAAAAGGATTTGTTCTCAAATTATCGTCTGCATCAAAAGGACTCAGATCAGTAACATTAAACGTGGCACTTACTTGATACTCACCAGGCAAATCTATCTTGTATGCATTATCATTTATGCGCTCAAGAATTTGAAATGGTCTATCGCTCTAGGAAGTAGTTTAGATTGATGCTGCACAGGAAACCGCTCTTTACGCATGTGAACCCAAATCCAATCTCCAGGTTCAAAAACAGCTTGTCGACGACCCTTGTTGGCTTGTTTCACATACTGCTCTGTTCTTCGCTCAATGTTTAGCCTTGCCTTCTCATGGATCTGTTTAACAAATTCTGCTTTCTTCTTGCCATCTATATTAACATACTCAGAAATAGGCAAAGGTGATAAATCCAAAGGAGTTAGTGGATTAAAACCATACATAATTTCAAAAGGAGTAAATTTAGTAGCAGAATGCATTGTACGATTATAGGCAAATTCAACATGCGGCAAACAATCCTCCTAACTTTTTATGTTCTTTTTAATGACAACCCTTAAAAAAGTAGATAAAGTTCGATTTACTACCTCAGTTTGACCATCAGTCTGTGGATGACAAGTAGTAGAAAACAATAACTTAGTTCCTAACTTCCAAAGTAGCTTAAGAACTTAGCATCTCTATCCGATACAATTGTTCTAGGCATACCATGTAATCTCACAACTTCCCTACAGAACAAATTAGCAATATTGCAAGCATCATCAGTTTTGTGACAAGGGATGAAATGTGCCATCTTAGAGAATCTATCCACAATTACAAAAATAGAATCTCGACCATGTCTAGACCTGGGTAATCCTAACACAAAATCCATGGAAATATCTACCCAAGGCTCATGAGGAATGGGAAGTGGGGTATAAAGCCCTTGAGGTTGGACTCTAGATTTTGCTTGCTTACACGTGACACATCGCTCACAAATCCTCTCAACATCTCGTTTCATGTGAGGCTAATAAAAGTGTTCCTGCAATACCCCTAAGGTTTTAGCTACTCTAAAATGTCCCATTAAACCTCCTACATGAGACTCCCTCACTAGTAATTCACTTAAAGAACAAATTGGAATGCATAGTTTACTCTCCCTAAACAAGAATCCTTCATGTTTATAAAATTTACCATGCCCACTCTTCTCACAATGCACATACTCCTCACAAAAATCTCGATTAACAGCATACAATTCCTTAATGTGCTAAAAACCAAGCAATCTAGAACTAAGAGTAGAGATAAGAGCATACCTTATAGAAAGTGCATCAGCAACGACATTCTCTTTACCTTGCTTATAGTGGATGACATATGGAAATG
Organism: Laguncularia racemosa; assembly: GCA_037954665.1. Classification (NCBI taxonomy): domain Eukaryota; kingdom Viridiplantae; phylum Streptophyta; class Magnoliopsida; order Myrtales; family Combretaceae; genus Laguncularia; species Laguncularia racemosa. Next base: position 304,232 of record JBBMOL010000201.1, on the reverse strand, counting down.
TTTCGATGAACTCCACCCAACGAGCATGCCTTTCATTTAGCTTATGTTGCCCCTTCAAGTACTTCAAGGATTCATGATCAGTGTGGATCACGAACTCCTTTGGCTAAAGGTAGTGTTGCCACGTCTCCAGGGCTCAAACCAATGCATATAACTCCTTGTCATAAGTAGGGTAGTTCAAGGTTGCCCCACTTAGCTTCTCACTAAAGAATGCGATTGGCCTTCTCTCCTGCATAAACACTGCTCCAATACCTAATCCTGAAGCATCACACTCAATTTCAAAAGTTTTAGCAAAGTTAGGTAAAGCAAGTAATGGCGCTTGAGTCAGCTTATATTTAAGCGTCTAAAAGGCCTTCTCTTGTTGCTCTCCCCATCTAAACCCCACGTTCTTCTTAATTACCTCAGTAAGTGGTGCTGCAATGGTGCTGAAATCCTTCACAAATCTCCTGTAAAAACTCGCTATTCCATGGAAACTCCGCATATTACTTACAGTAGTTGGACTAGGCCATTCTTGGATTGCACGAATCTTTTCTTCATCAACCTGTATTCCCTGTGCACTAACAACAAAACCAAGAAACACAAGTTTGTCTGTGCAAAAAGTGCACTTCTTGAGGTTAGCAAATAATTGCTCCTTTCGAAGTACTCCTAAAACATCCCTCAAGTGAGATATATGGTCTTCCAAACTCTTGCTGTAAATGTGAATATCATCAAAATAGACAACCACAAATTTGCCAATAAAAGTCCTCAAAACATGGTTCATAAGTTTCATAAAAGTACTAGGTGTGTTACTTAAACCGAAAGGCATTACTAACCACTCATACAATCCATATTTCGTTTTGAATGCGGTTTTCCATTCATCACCTTCTTTCATTCTAATTTTGTGATATCCACTTTTCAAATCAATTTTGGAAAAGACACTAAACCCATGTAACTCATCTAACATGTCATCTAAGCGAGGAATGGGATGACGATACTTTACCGTGATGTTGTTGATGGCGCGGCAGTCAACACACATTCTCCATGACCCATCCTTCTTAGGCACCAAAATCACAGGCACTGCATATGGACTCATGCTTTCTCTCACGTACCCCTTCTCCATTAATTCATCGACCTGCCTTTGGAGTTCCTTTGTCTCCTCCGGATTGCTCCTATAAGCTGGCTTGTTTGGAATCGATGCTCCGGGTACAAGGTCAATCTAGTGCTCAATACCATTAATAGGTGGTAATCCTTTTGGAACCTCCTCAGGGAAGACATCTTCAAAGTCCTGCACAATAGACATAACCACACAAGGCAAAGAGTTAGATAGTTCGTTAGTATTAAGACATGTTTCCTTAAAAACCAGCAACAACATAGGTTGCTTCATCATTAACGCTCTCCTCACTACACTCGCTCTTGCCACACAACTCTCCTTTTGCAAGGCTACACTCTCCTTTTTACTCACCACCAAAGTTGATCCCCCTTCAACTTGGTCTCTCACACTCTTTCTAGCCTTCCTCTCTTTTTCCTTTTGAGATCGACTTTTGTATTCCTTTTCTTTCTCGCTGTCTTTTGCTCTCTCACTCTCCCTCTATTTTTCACTCACCTTATGTTTTGCAAAAGACTGTTGTAGCTGCAACTGATCCTCATACACCTGCTTAGGTGTTAAAGGTTTAAGATTAAAGCTTTTCCCTTGGTGAACAAGCGTATACTTGTTAGAAAAGCCATGATGAACAACCTTCCTATCAAATTGCCATGGCCTCCCCCAACAACACATGACACACTTGTATTGGCACTAAATCACATAACACCTCATCCTCATACCTACCAATGCGAAAAGCAATCAAGGATTGCTTACTCACCTTAGTCTCGCTATTATCATTCAACTACTGCAATTTATATGGACTAGGGTGTCTAATAGTTTTGAGTCCTAGCCTCTCAACAAAAAGTTACTCACCACATTGGTGCAACTTCCTCCATCAATAATCAAACTGCAAATATGATCTCCTAGATAACATCTAGTATGAAATATATTTTCCCTTTGCACCTCCTCTTCTTCCTTCACCTGCACATTCAAAGCTCTCTTCACTACTGCCACTAACCTCCCTATTGCAGGCTCCTTATCATCACTAGCATCCTTTAATGGAGGCATATCATCTTCCTCACTATCCCCCTCAGTCTCATACTCACCATCATCACGTAAAATCATAACACGCCTATTTGGACATTGACTAGCAATATGGCCTCTACCATGGCATTTAAAACATCTAATGTCATGATTTCTAGAAGTAGAAGAATTAGGGTTACCTTGGTTACCAGGAGTAGAACCCGCTTGTCTCAGCTCTCCTTTTGGTTTGGTGGGTAAAGGCTTTTCTTCCTTCTTCCATTGGTTAGTCTTCCAGGTAGATGAACCAGTACCCTATTGAAACTGTGCAGTACTATTGCCTTTCCTCTTGTGCTGGTTCTCAACCTTTATCGCCATATGCACCATATCTTCCAATTCTACATAGTGCTACAAATCTACGACATTTTGAATTTCTCTATTCAATCTAGCAAGAAACCTAGCCATGGTAGCCTCTCTATCCTCCTCTTCATTCGCCCTGATCATCGTTACTTCCATCGTATTACTCATCCACGCTTCGGCTTCCCTGCTTAAGAGTTTGCAATTTGTTATGCAATTCACGATAGTAATACGTAGGCACAAACCGCTTCTTCATCACCCTTTTCATCTCTTCCCAAGACTCAATAGGTGGTTCGCCATTCCTTTCTTCTATTCAACATTAGTTGATCCCACCACACTATGGCATAATCCGAAAATTCAATGGCAGCAAGTTTCACTTTCTTTCTCCTACTATAGTTATGACAATCAAATACCATCTCTACCTTCTTCTCCCACCCTAAGTATGCCTTAGGATCATTCTTCCCTTGGAAAGGAGGAATCTTCATCTTTATACTACTCAGTTGATTATTCTCTCTATTCCTATCTCCTCTATCTTCCTAATCCCTAGTTCCTCTATTCCTACCACTATAACCTCTATAACTCCCGACAGAAGGCTCATCAAAGTCATCACCCGACATTTCATCTCCATGCCTTTGTACTCTCTTAGAACGACTCTCCCTCTTACGCCCTTGAAAGACGTTTGTAGATTGCTCTAGTCTTTGCTCTACCGTCTCATGAATTTGCTCCATTCCCTCCTGAAACATTCTCTTCATCTCACCCCTCAACGCCTCAATCACTAACCTAGCATCAAACCTTCCCCTCTCATTTTCAGGAGAATGTTGCCTCGACATAGTTCCTGTAGAAAAGATTAGTACTAACACAAATATATATAATTAAGCCTCATGATACACTCCCTTACGTGTTTCAGTCAAATGATGATATCACACAGTCACTCGTGTATTCTCACAAACAATGATGATATCAACTCGCCAATTCCTCTTCTCAATTCTCTTGGAACTAACCCAAACTACGCCAATTACCTTCAGTAGAATTCAAAACAACTCTAGGGTTCGTAAATTTCCTCTTTTCTTTCCGAATTTTTTTTTTATTTGTCTTTGTTGTTGCTCTTGATCAAGCTCCTTTTTTTTGTGTCGTGATTCTTCTTCTTTTTTTTTTTGTAACAAAATTGAATAGTAAGTACAATAGACAATTAATACTATGAAATTGAATACTAACAATTGATATGAACGATTGGAGTTAGGGTTTTGATGTTACCTTCCTCAAACCGAACTAATGTTTAACAAACCTAAGCTCTGATACCAAACTGATACGAAATCGGTTTGATCAAATTCCTAACTGATACGAACCACGCCAACGTATGACGAAACCGAATACCAATACGTTCGGAATTCATTACCTAAGATGCCAAACACCCTCAAGTGGAAACCGCAACCCGTTGTCTATAAGCGAGACAAGAACCTTGGTATAATATGAAGACGCCACAATCGGGATGAAAGATCGTAGATAAGTCGGGATGAACGCCACGGAAATAAAATTCGATAAGTTCTAGATTAGTTCTTTAAAGAACCAAGAGAGGAATTCTCTCAAAAGTGTTTTCAAACTTTCAATATTGTATGTTCTATATCCTAAATGTTCTAACCCTAGGAGCTTTATACTAGAGTTTAAAATTCGTAACAATAAAGCCCAAAACGACATCACTTCAATAAGTTGCGTAAAAATAACAAAAACAGAACATGAAGGCCGGCGGCGTGGACAAGAAGGCCAGCGGCGTTGGAATGAAAGCCGACGGCCTTGAGCCGGCATTAGAGACATACACGGCCGTGTACTTCTAGACGTGTATCTTTCTATGGATTTTCTTGACACCGTAGACGGTCGTGCCTTTTAGCCGTGTATACGACCGTGTATGATTCTGTGTAACCTTCAGGCTCCTACACGGCCGTGCCTTGTAAAGATATGCCCTCTTCAACCCGTATCCATTATGACTTGTACAAGAGCAAGGGCATTCCCATGGTTGTTCCAATCCTTTCTAACTTCATGATTGCTCCAATCCTTTCCAGCTTCGTGGACATCCTTTATCAACCCGTTAAGTGCTTCCTTGAATTGTTTCGCTCGATTCCTTTTGATCGGTCCAGGTGGCACTTCAAGAGGATCCACATTCCATCTTCTGGCTTGGCTCCCATCATGGATCTCATCAAATACTTAGCAATTCCACTTTCATTTAACATAGATCTAGTCATCTCTTGTAAAGTTCTATTCTTGCGTTCCACTACTCCATTTTCTTGAGGAGTGTATGGAGCTGAGAAATTATGAGATACACCATGTTCTTCACAAAAGTTTAAAAAACTTGCATTTTGAAATTCTGTTCCGTGATCAGTTCGAAGACTAATTATGGAAACTCCCTTTTCATTTTGTATTTGTTTTGCAAACTTTTGAAAAGAATCAAAGGTATCTCTTTTGTGTCGCAAGAATATAACCCAAGTGTATCTTGAAAAATCATCAACAATAACAAGTCCATATTTGCTTCCACCCATGCTTAAGACTCTAGTAGGTCCAAAAAGATCAAGATGCAATAATTCAAGTGGTCTCTTAGTTGAAATTACATTTTTACTTTTATGAGAGACAGAAACCAATTTTTATTTTTTAAGCAAGTATCACATTTCACATCTTGTTTAATATTTATTTTAGGTAATCCTTTAATAATATCCTTTTTAGATAATTTTTCTGAGTGATTAAAATTAACGGGTCCTAGTCGTTTATGCCAAGCAAAAACATGATCATTCAAAGAAATTAAACAACAATCATTATTGATTTCATCTGGTTTTATAAGATAGATATTTCTTTTCCTAATTCCTTCAAATAATCTTTCATCATTTTCATTAAAAGCATAGCACTTGTCTTGATGAAAAAATCATTCTATAACCTTTATCACATAACTGATTAATACTAAGTAAATTATGTTTTAAACCTTGCACAAGATATACATTTTCAATGAGAAAAGTAGGCATACCAATCGTTCCAGTGGCAATTATTTTACCTCTACTATCATCTCCAAACTTTACATACCCTTTTTCTTCCCAATTTATGCTATTGAACAATGAAGCATCTCCAGTCATATGTCTAGAACATCCACTATCCAAATACCATGTTCCTCTTATTTTAGCTTCATGTTGCTATACAAATAAAAAGAATTAAGTCCTTTTAGGAACCCAAGCAAGTTTGGGCCCTTTAAAAGATAAGCTCATTTGATTTCTTCGATTTACTTGTTGACTACTGAGCTTCTTTCTTTTATAATAGCAAAATTTCTAAATATGACCAAATTTATTACAGAAGAAGCATGCATAAGAATTAACATTCCTATACCTGTCATTTACCTATTTTTGGAAGTTCTGGTTTGTATAACTTCTGTTATACCTTCTAGTATTGCTTATGTAGTACCTATTGTATGGATACCTCTTGTCAGAATAACTTCTGTAAAAGTCTTTGGTATTTCCTCTTTTAATAATATTTGTATTCGAAATGTACTTTTTACTTTTAAATTTCATCACTTAAGACTTGTTTAGCTTTAACAAAAAACTGTATTTTGATTCGATTTTGAACTCGAACCATGCTCATATCCTAATCCATGTTTTTCATTTGAAATTCTTTGTGAAGAAATTAACATGGTCAATTTCTTGTCACTTTCATCAAATTTCTTAAAGGTAGTTTTCAACGAATTTGACAGCTCATCAATCTTTACCTTCATGTTACTTGTTTCTACTTCAAGTAGGTGATTTTCTCCTCTTAATTTTTCAATACTCGCATGGATGGATTCATTTTCTTGTTTTAGGATATCATTTTCATCCACAAGTAACGAATTTGTTTGCTTTACATCTTCATCAGATTTAGAATGTACCTCAGAACTAGCCGTTCAACACAGATTTGCCTCATCCTCTTCTTCTTCTGAATCCTCTGAATTTGTCTCTGTATCCTCTAAATCACTCCATGTTGCTAGCATTGCTCGACTTTTCTTTTTATAATTTTTCATTTTCTTGATCAGTGTTGGACATTCATATTTGATGTGTCCTGGCTTTTTGCATTCATAACATTGAATCTCCCTTTTCTCTTTCTTCTTTTCTTTCTCCTTTTACGCTTTTCCTGCATCATTATGCTTATATTTAGTACTTTTCTTGAAAACATTAAACTTCTTACCTCCTTCACTTCTTGCGCAGCCTGTTGAGTCTACGTGCTAGAAGACTGATGTTCTCTTCTTTCTCATCATCGCTATCATCTATTTCAGTTTCATTTTGCTTTATTTCCTTGACTTTAAATGCAATCCCTTTGGTATCGTCTTCTCCTCTTTGTGTGGTCTTTATGTGTGACTCATATGCCATGAGCTTTTCTCTCAATTGACTGAGAGTTACCTTGTTTAGGTCTTGAGCTTCTTCTATAGCAGTTTTCTTTGTATCCTAAGATGGTGGCAATATCCTCAACATTTTCATCATAGGATCTAGATCTGGAAGTTTCTTTCCATGTGATGAAAGCTCATTTGTAATAGCTGTAAACTTGTTAAAAGCATCTTTGACATCTTCATTAGACTTAAACTTAAATAATTCATACTATTGAATTAAAGCATTTATTTTGGTTTCCTTGATGGTATCGGTCCCTTCATATGTATCGAATAGGATATCCCAAATCTCCTTTGCACTTGCACACGATGATATCAAATAGAACTCTGACGGCGCAATAGTAGTCAATAACAAATTTTTTGCTTTGTTGTTCTTCTCGATAATTTTCTTCTCCGAATTTGATAAGGTTGAATCTCCGTTCAAGGTGATCACATTGTCTCCAAGTGAAATGACATGCCATGAATCATAATCATTAGCTTTAATGTAAGTTTCCATACGCATCTTCTAGTATGAGAAGTTTGAGCCATCGAAGTAGGGAGCGCGATTAATTGCAACATTATTTTCAACCATTTTGGATCACTCAAAATAGATGAGTCCTGCTCTGATACCAATTGTTGGTCCCAATTAGATTAATCAAGAGGGGGGTGAATTGATTAATTACTTAAAGTTTCACTTTTTCACAAATCAATCAAAACTCTTGACTAATAAAATCACATGAATAACGATAATGAAGAACAATAATGTGCAATAAATAAAAAGTAGAGAAGAATAGAATGCTTAGATATTTATAAAGGTTCCACCTCGCGCGTCAGTCCTCTCTTCCAGCTTTACGTCGGGGTCCCGGTTGTCTATACCAGTTGTGTTTCACTATATCAAACAAATTGAAGATATACAACATAAACCTCTTCAAGGCAAAGTTTCACTGTTGAGTCTTTCTAGCTTCTTCACTAAGCTAATCACTCAACTACAGTGATGAAACAACAAACAATTCCTTATTCACGAAAGGAATTACAACAACAATGAGGAATATCATATTTCCTCTATATGATAATTCACATGTATATGTAAAGATTTTTCGCTTGAAGATGTATGAGTCTTTTCTTTTCGTGTGTCTCTTTTTTGTTCAACAACGTTCTCTTCTTTCTTTTTTTCATTTGAATTAAACACTCCTTATATGAAGAGAACATAACGGCTACTTTCCATGTGACAATCTTGAATTTATTTTTGAATTTTTAATTCAAAAATAAGTTGGATCTGTTGGAGAGAATCTGCATTCCGTGATATTGTTGATGAGGATAAGCTTGGATAAATTAGTTTGACCGAGATCTTCTTTGGATATATCTCTTGGATCAAGTTTGTTGAAGATATCCCTCACATTGTGGAACCATATCTTCATGTAATAACCATATTTCTTATCCTTATCTTTGTAACTATTGGATATCCCAAAATATAGCACAAATATCTAAATTTAAATTTTGATAAAACTTGTAAATCTTATATGATCTCATTTTATCATAAAATGAAATCTTTGAATAAAATCTTGTAAAACTTTATGTAAATTAAAAACCCCATGACATAAAATCTAACTTTAGTAGAACACATCAAGTATATTACCCAAAAATACTTGACACGTGGAGCTAGGCCTTGAAATTTATTAAAAACTATCGATATAAAAATTAGAACGTAATCTGGAAAAATTCGTGACAGACATGAAAGGTTTTGAAAGTGCCTCTGAAGTTAACCTGTTAACTGTCCTCCTGTTATGAAGGTTTTGAAAGTGTTTCTGAAACAAACCTGTCAACTGTTCTCCTAGTGTAAAGGTTCCGAATGTGCTTCTGAAAGATTAACACGATAACTATGGATACACTACATAACTTTTGAAACACCTTCTGTCAGAACAAAAATAGTCTATATAACACTTTTGAAGGTTCTGAACAAGCTTTGTCTCCTTGTTCAACTTTAGAAAAAATTACGTACTATCTTCATTTGTTACACATTATTCCTCTTTTGTTAACATCAAAACTAAGGTAGAGAACTTAACATTCTCCCCCTAATAGTATTCACGGATTTTCTAGATAAATTTGTTATCGTCTTTATACACGATATCCTGATATACTCTAAAAGTATTAAGGAGCCTGAAGAACATTTCAGACTGGTATTGGGCAAGTTACAAGATGAGAAGCTGTATGTTAAATTCAATAAATGTGAATTCTGGTTGGAACAAGTACTCTTCTTCGGCATGTGGTTAATAGAGATGGGATATTTGTGGACCTAGAAAAGGTGTGAGAAGGTGTGAGCAATAGTAGATTGGCATAAACCAAAAATAGTTACAGAGGTAAGAAGCTTCTTAGGTTTAGCAGGCTATTATAGGAGATTTGTTGAAGAATTTTCCAAAATAGCAACTCTTCTCACCAGATGGACAAAGAAAAATGTGAAATTCGAATGGAATGACAGATCTGAAGCCATTTTTTAGATGCGCAAAGAGAAATTGGTGTCGGTGCCAGTTTTCACTTTACCTAAGAGTGGAGAAAAGTTAATAGTGCACAGTGATGCCTTAGTCAAATGTTGGGGTCTATATTGATGCAAGGTGGTCAAGTAATAACTTATGCTTCTCAACAATTGAAGCCGTATGAAAAAAATTACCTAACTCATGACTTAGAATTGGTAGCTATAGTGCTAGCTTTGAAGCTATGGAGACATTACTTATATGGAGAAAATTGCAAAATCTTCACTAACCATAGAAGCCTGAAGTACATATTTATGCAAAAAGACTTGAATATGAGATAAAGGAGATGGTTGGAGTTAATAAAAGATTATGACTTAGAGATACAATACTATCCAGGAAAAGAGAATGTAGTGGTAAATGCCCTTAACAAAAAGAGACAGGGCAATGTAGCCACTCTCATCACTTCGTAGAAGGAGTTATTGGAAGATATACGCAAATTAAAGCTAGAAATTTTAACATAAGAAGTGGGAGCAAAAATGGTTACCTTAAGGATTTAGCCAACCATAATGGACAAGATTAAAGCTAGTTAGATTGAAGATAAGGACATTCAAGAGATCAAGAGCATAATGGAAGAAGGTAAGACACCGGAATTCAACTTAGATGCAAAAGGGACCTTAAGTTACAAAACGAGGCTATGTGTGCCAAAAGATGTAGAATTGAAGAGAGAGATAATGAAAGAGGCACGTCACTTTGCCTACACAATACACTCTGGAAGTGCCAAAATGTACAAGGACTTGAAGAATTGTTATTGATGGAGAAATATGAAATGAGAGATAGTTGAGTATGTAGCTAGATGCCATAGATACCAGTAAATCATAATAGAACATCAGAGGCCAGTTGGAGAATTATAGCCTCTTCCAATACCGAAGTGGAAATGGGAGTATGTGACAATGAACTTTGTTATAGCCCTCCTAAACACCAGGGAGAAGCAGGTTGCAATTTGGGTTATAGTGGATAGATTGACCAAGTCTGCTCATTTTATACCTATCGAGTAGGATACAAATTGGAGAAATTGGCCCAGATATACATATAAGAGATAGTCAGACAGCATGGAGTGCCAATGACAATCACTTCTAATAGAGACACAAGATTTGTGAGCAGATTTTGGAATAGCCTACACAAAGCATCGGGCATCAAACTACAATTTAGCACAACATTCCACCCAAAAATAGATGGTCAGTCTAAAAGGATTATATAAATATTGAAGGATTTACTCAGGGCATGTGCATTAGGTTTTGGAGGAAATTGGAATGAGCATATACCTCTAGTGGAGTTTGCCTATAATAACAGTTACTAGGTAACCATTTAGATGGCACCATAAGAAGCTCTTTATGGAAGAAGGTGCAGATCTCCACTACATTAGGATGGAAAAAGATAGATGATAGGTGGAGTTAGTATAAAAAGCAGTAAACAAAGTGAAGCTAATTAGGTAAAGAATACAGACGGCCCAATCTCAACAAAAGAGCTATGTAGATAAGAGAAGATGCCCTTTGGAATTTTAAGTGGGAGATAAGGTATTATTGAGAATTTCTCCAACAAAAGGGGTGATCAGATTTGGGTTGAGGGGAAAGCTAAACCCAAGGTATATATGCCAGTTTGAGATCTTAGAAAGAATACACATAGTGGCTTATAGGTTAGCTCTTATACCGAATTTAGCTGGGGTACATAATGTATTCCATATATCCATGCTAAGGAAGTATGTACCCGACCTAGATCAAATAGTGGCTTTGGAACCACTATAAGTACAACCAAATCTGGCATCTTTAGAAAGGCTAATTAGAATGTTAGACACTAAAAAAAAAGGGTACTAAGACAGGAAACAATCCCTTATGTTAAAGTGTAATAGCTGAAAATTTTATTTATTTAAGATATATATTGTCACAAAGAATAATGGATGAGGATGGGAGTTAATGGCTCAATGATACGACTTGTGTACAAAACTCAAAGTTTGAGAAAGGACGATAGGAGAACGGGAATCAACGACCCAATGATACAACTTGCGAAATTTTGATGTAAGTGCAAAAATCCTTATAATCTAGATGCATTTACGTATTTTAGAGATTTAATTCAGTCTATGGACAGAGAGAAACAATTTAGGAGAATTTAGAGTGAAAGAATTAGGGTTCGTGGAATTGCCCGAGAGGTACATGACCTCCCAACACGGTCATGCTTCGATTGTGTTAAATTTGAAAGATACACTGAGAGTTACATGGCCTGCCAACACGGTCATGTTTCAACCGTGTTGAGTTAAGGGTAAGATGGCCTCCTAATACGATCGTGTTTAGACTGTGTTGAGTGTGAAAGTTGCACCGAGAGATACATGACCTCTTAACACGGTCATGTTTCAACCGTATTGAGTTAAGGGTAACACGCCCTCTTAATACGGTCGTATTTCAACCGTGTTGAAACCAAACTTTACACTAAAAGATACACGACCCTTAACATGGTAGTGCTTCAGCCCGTGCTGAGCAACACGGTCCCCAACATGGCCATGTTGAATAAAGTATAACATGATTATATGTTCATTTAACTTCAAATTAAACTAATTTCCACGCAACCTAGATAGTTAGTAAGGCCCTAGAGAAATTTATTAAATAAGATTAAGAGGAGTAAGAGAATGAAATTGATCTTAGATTAAGTACTAAGAAGAGCTTGTTGATTTATACAAATTTCAATTTAGTTTAAGTCCATGACTGGGAAGTGCATAAGGATAGGATTCAAGGTACGTGTAACTTATGTCCTGATTTGTGCTTGTTAAGTTAGTTTTTATATCGAACTTGATTAAGTTAAATAATTTGGCTTAAGTGTTTAAGTTGTATGATATATGTGTTTAGCTCTATCTTAGTGCCCATAGTGGTAAATCCCTAGGGGGCACCCCAATGATCCTTGTGTGATGTTGTCCCTAGTGGAGTTGTGCTTGGAAATGATCTGGGTTGAATGAAGATTGAGTGGTTTAAGTAAACATGGGTATGGAGCCCGTAGTGGTAGTTCCATCACTAGGTTAAGTGTTTAAGGGTACATGGGTATGGGGCCCGTAGTGGCAGTTCCCTTCACCAGGATTAAGTGTACATGGGTGTGGAGCTCGTAGTGAGAGTTCCCATCACCAAGTGTAAAGATTAAGGGATCATGGGTATGGGGCTCATAGTGGTAATTCCCTTCACCAAATCATGCTCTAGTGTGTTAATTATGTTATGGGGGTCATGAGTACCCTATTGATGCTTGTGGACATAAATTATATTAAGAAATGATTGTCCGTGTTTAAGTATTGCATGATGTGTATGATACTTGTTTATGTTTGTTCATGCGTGTGTGTTTGTGTTATATGTACTGGCCATTAGCTCACCCTTGAGGGAACATATTTAGATGTAGGTGTTGAGAGAGATGAGAACCTAGAAGATAACTTAGGTTTGGGTGAACCATAGAGAGATGAAGATGAAGATTACCATTACTATTATGGTAATTAGGTTTTGGGAGAATTACTTTATTGGGCTGTAATAGATGTTATCTTTTGAAAATGCTATTTTGATGTTTAAAGACTTTCATTGCATTAGATGTTTGATATGGTTTATGAAATTATTTTAAATTTTGGAGTTATATGAAATGTTTTTATGTAGGAGTTACAAGTTAAATGTATCAGAGAGCCTTAGCATGTTCTTGTGTGATACAAACATGTGGCGAGCAGTAGTGCGACTTGGGTTTCGAGGTGTTACATGAACACTGCAGGTGTATTAGTCAATCCGAAAGGGATTACCAAAAATTTATAGTGCCTATACCTAGTCCTAAAAGCTGTCTTCTGAATATCTTTTGCTTTAACTCTCAACTAGTGGTATCCTAATCTTAGGTTTTGATAACACCTAAGCCCCCTACATCTAATCAAATAGGTCATCTATCCCAGGGAGAGGATATTTGTTCTTGATAGTGACCTTATTCAACTCTTTGTAGTTTATGTAGAGTCTCATGCTTTCATCCTTCTTCTTGACAAATAGGATTGGTGCACAACGAGATACACTTGGTCTGATGAAACCCTTATCCTATAACTACTTCCTTAGTTCTTCTAATTCTACTGGTGCTATCCTGTAGACCGGGTTTGATATTGGTACTGTGCGCTATACTAAGTCAATACTAAATTCTATCTCCCTAGCTGAGGGTAAACCAAGAAGTTCTTCTAGAAACACTTTTGGGAATTCTCTCATTATAGGTACCACTTCTAGGTTAGCTTCTTCACTAGCTTCATTAGATACAACTACCAACATATTCCTTCCCTACATTTCATGAGTGGGCAATCTAGTGGGTCTCTGTACTTACAGTTTATGCTTAAAATACTTTTCGCTAGGTATACTAAACTACACCACCGTGCTGTGACAGTCAATGGTGGCGTGGTATTTTGACAATCAGTTGACACCTAGAATTATGTCAAACTATATCAACTCTAAGATCAAAAGATCTACTGGCATCACCCACTCCCTATATCTCTATTTCAACTCCTCTACATGTTCTACTTATCTTCTCTCCAACTCCAAAAGGAGTATTAATAGCTAGACTATCACTCGTTTGTTCAACATCAAATGCAGATGTGCATACAAAATTCCTAAAAACATAAGATATAGATGCATGGGTATCAAATAGTACATAAGCATTGCAAGAGTGTACTAAAAGCATACTTGCAATAGTGTCTAAGTCAAGGATGTCTTAGTGCTGCTGCTACTAAATAGCAAATACCCTAGTAGGCACTCGTTGTTTGGGACACCTTAATTGTGGTCTACCACCTTGTCCCCTCACTAGAGGTTTGGCTGCTTATTGAGTTAAAGCTGTATGATTCCTTACTTGTCCCTGAGGATAGTTAATTGCTTTATGTCCCCTCTGCTTACATACATGATAGAAGATTAGGGGAACTGACCTTTAATTGTAGAGCCTACTAATGTGTCTCGTCTTCCTATAGGAAAAGCATGCACCATCTAGCCATCTGCACTCTCTCAACTCATGTGGCCCATAATGCATGCTACATTTGACATTTGAACTTGCTAGAGGAAGTGTCAGAGATACTAGTCTAATATGTAGAGGAGGGGTTGTAGTACTTTGTGTCCTGTTTCGATACATGTGGGTCTCTTCCCTTTACCTTGCCCCATTCCACTCAAAGCAGGTCTCTATCCTAGAGCTATTTTTGCTCTACGACTCCTCTATTCTTCCATACTCTTTTTGCTCTACTCAAGGTACTTGGCCTTATCAACCATTTCAGCATAAGTATTAAGTTGAAATGCCCTAACCTCATGTCTAAGATCTAAATCCAACCCTCTAAAAAATCTTTGGGCTCGAGATCTATCATCATTATAGACATTTTCAAATAGAAACTAGATTAGGTGGTTCGATTCCACCTCATATTCTTCTGCAATTCGATCCCTTTGTTCACAATTACTGTAGTCATTTTCTATCATGTCCTTAGACCTGCTAGGAAAGTATCTCTGATAGAACAGCTCCTTGAATATTGCTTAATTCATGCATTCCCCTACCCATTTAGGAATTGAGGCCTACCATTTTGTTGCAATTCCCTTTAACATAAATGTAGCATATTTGACTTTCTTGTCTTTAGGTATCTAAATGAAATCAATTGTTTTCTCCATTTCTTGTACCCAATTTTCAACCTCAATTAGGTCATCCACTCTTGGGTTAAATTCCTTGGCCACCCTGATGAACATATCAAAGCTAATGGGCTCATTGGTGTTTCTACGCTATGGAACACTAAGGGCATGATGTTGTTGTGTCAACAACCTTACTAAGTGATTCATAGTCTACAACAGCTAGACTATCTCTTCAGCCATCTGACCTCTTCCCTCTTATGGCTGTTGACCCTGATTATTCCCTTCATTAAGGTTGTCATGTCTAGCACCCCTTCTTACTCCTGATCTAGTGATTTTTCTTGGAGGCATTCTGCTTAAGAAGAGACAACCAGATATATTTAAGTTATTATAAGTCAATGTTAGTGTCATGGTGTGTAGATATATACACATATATCACTACATATAATGTATACTCATATATATAACTGAATAGTTGCAATAAATGAAAATAAAATAGTAATACAATAAAAAAATACTAAATAAAATAAACATCCCATATTTTCCCACTCTCTTCATGTTTCATAGTCTTAAGAATCAAATACTTAATTTCTCTAAAGATCATATCCTATACTTTACTTTTTGAAACTTATGTTTAATGATCAATACTTAATTTTCTAAGAATCAACAAGTCTAAGTTCTTCAAGATCATCAACCTATACTCTATATATCAAAACCTAATTACCTATAGATCATTAACCCGATCTCTATAGATCCAAACTTAAGTCCCTAAAGATCATAAAACTATCCTCTAATACCATATTAACTGTAACACTTGAAAACCCGGGCAAGCTATGGTTCGCCACATGTCCTCATCATATAATGACACGTTAAGGCCCTAGAACTACTTTGATATCACTTAATCGTGTAATTTCTATAATTATAATACAAAATACTCAATATATATCCAACATTATATAAGTACAATGTAATTTAACATTCAAACCTTACAACTAAGTTAACATGAAATCCATAATCAACATTTAACGTAGCAGAATAATTATAAAACACTAGTATATTTTTCCTTTAAGATCTCAAAATTTATTACAATATGTAAGTCAATTTCTCCTAAAGTCTATTCGCCATAATAATAATGAAAATCGTCTTCTTCCTCCCTCTCTGGTACATTTACTCCCAGGTTACCATCTAGGTTATCAACTCCTTCAGTAACTGCACATAAAAATATATCTTTGAGAGGGTGAACTAATGCCCAGTACGTGTAACACAAGCACACATGCATGAACTGGTGATAGGAACTACCTCGACAGACCCCACACCTATGATCACTTAAACCTTAAATGTGGTGATGGGAACTACCACTACAGGCACCACACCTATGATCACTTAAACCTTAAATGTGGTGATGAAAACTGCCACTATAGGCCCTAAACCCATGATCACTTAAACCTTAAACCAACCTAGATTATTTCCAAGCACGACTCTATTAAGGACATCATCACACAAGGATCATTAGAGTGCTCGCTAAGGATCTGCCGCTATGAGCCCATAGGCAAAGCCAAGTACATATAACAACAACTTAACCACTTAAGCCAATTCATTCAACTTAATCAAATTTAGTGATTATACTAACTTAAACAAGCATAGAACAACAAACAGTTGCAAGTCTCTTGAGTTATAGTCTTAAGCACTTTTGGTCTTGGACTTAAAAGCTAATCTGTAATCTGTAAATACAACAAGGATTACTGCTTAGTACTAATCTAAAAATATGCTAATATCTTAATTCTCTTAGTTTATTAGAGTTTCTAGGGTTTTACTAACTATCTAGGTTGTGTTGGAATTCGTTTAATTAAAAATTAAATCAAGAAACAATTTTTTTTTTCCAAGTACATGGTCATGTTTGGAACCATGTAGTTTAGCACATCTAAGTACATGGTCTTGTTGAAAGCTGTGTACCTTTCTATGAACTTTGACGTTTGACCTGCTTAAGTATATGGTCCTGTTGATGGTCGTGTACCTTTATATGAATTTTCCCCTTTGATACGCCTTAGAACACAAATGTGTATTCTAGCTTGTTCAACTTCCTTAACACGTCCTATAACATGAGTGTATATCCTAGCCATGTTCGAGTTCCTTAACGCACATTCCAGCATGGTTAAGTACACAAGCATGTACTTGACCGTGTTCCCTAATTTTCACCACGAACCCTAATTTTTTCTTCTCAATTTCGATCCAATTCCAACATTCCTTAATTCTAAGTTTAATTTAATCTTAACACATGTAATTTCAAATCAAAATTCATAAGTTAGGATACTTCTCAATTTTCGTTTCCTGAAATCTTAATCGTATGCTTTTCATGCTTATCCTATCCCTTCTTCAATCCGGATTTTGTTCAAACAAGCATTAAAAATCGTTTTGAATCCTCAATTCATTAATCTTAAATGAAATTTGATCATCCAATTTCTTACTTGGTGCATTCGGGTTTCAACCTTACTATCCTCCTCCTAGTCACCTTTAGGTTTGTCTTGAGAGCATTTTGAAAGCATTGTCTGCTATTGCGAGATTGTGGAAAAGGAGAGTGCTAGGTCAGATGAGAGGTTTCTATACCTGATTGGTAAAAAGACTATACTACCCTTAAATTTTTATAAAATCCCCTTTTCGACTTTAGCCTTTTGTTATAATATATATTAATTGAATATGTCATTTAGATATTTACAGCTTCTTTATGGGAAAAATATGTAAATAATATAATTTTAAAAAATATTATGCGAATAGGGTACCAAATACACATTTAGTGCATGCTTTTTTAGTCTAGAAAAAATTTCTATTGAAAACACATGCACTATATGCATTTTTAGTGGCAAAAAATTTGTATTAAAAACGCATATGGTGCATGCGTTTTTAGTAGGAAAAAAACAATGCATGAGTTTTCAGTATAAATGTTTTGCTGCTCTTACATAAAATGCCCCACAAATATTGAAAAAAAAACACAAAAAAATCAATAATTTTGATATTTGGTTTAATAAATTTCGAAACCTACAGAAAAAGAAAAGAAAGAATGAAAAGGGGTTATGTGAGCACACAAATAATAATCTAATACTTGGCTTAATTATAACCGCTGTATATGAGTACAATTAATAGGACCATAAGATTATAGAAATATCATGAGAATCATAATAATAATCGAAAGTGACTATGGAATAAAGTAAATATATGTAAAGTTATAACATGATAATATAATAACTTATATCAACCATTCATTTCAACAGATTCCCAATTTCTAAAGCTTCATGAATAGATTTCATAATGGATAAAAATTTCGAAAAGATTGATAACAGTTATTTATAATATATTAACACAGCTTTAATGATTTACATATAGCAAAAATTTTATAACAAATGACAATGGACTTTAAAGTACAAAAGTAAGAAAGAAACTAAATCGATTAGGTAATTATAACAAATAGGAAATAAAAATTAAAATTTCAATTTTAGAATGGCTACATAGAATTTTTTATTGTATATTTCTATTTAGAATAATTTATTTAGTTTACACGTAGGTTTCTAAATAAAAATAGAATTAACGTAGTTTAGATAATTTAATTAGATCAATAATACGCATACTAACTAGACTTGTAATTAAATATTTTCCCATACTCATATATTTGTTTTTGAGATATTTTGTTACATGGAAATCAAAGGACCTCCTTTCAT
The DNA here is from genome assembly GCA_037954665.1 of Laguncularia racemosa. Lineage (NCBI taxonomy): Eukaryota > Viridiplantae > Streptophyta > Magnoliopsida > Myrtales > Combretaceae > Laguncularia > Laguncularia racemosa. Next base: position 285,624 of record JBBMOL010000201.1, on the reverse strand, counting down.
AGTGCCATAGAACTTATGAGAGTAGAGGTTGGGTTTTGTTTATTTGCTAAGGTGAAGGTGAAAGTGTTGATTAAGCCTATGCTAGGTTAAAGGGGACATGTCTAATTTACGAAATGGCTCATCCAATATCTACCTTCTAAGGCTAAGAGTCAAGGCGTCCAACATGCGGAATAGCTTGCACAAGCTAAGGGTTATGGGAAGTAGGATATTCGACTTGAGTTGATAGCATAGAGCTGGATAGCATTATTTGAGCTACCGTGAATAGTTTTGTTGCATCAAAAGTTAACCTAAGTCTAGAGGAAGGTGGAAAGAGTTACTATGTACGCGCCAACCCTTTCGTTATCATTTTCAAATTTTGTCTACATGTGTGAACCTATGCATTTAATGCGGTAGGCCATGTAGTACACTAGGGTTTAAGGCAATCGTAGGTACGAAATCATCTTAACCTTTCATTTTTCCAAATGACACATGGTGCAATCTCAAGCTAGATGAGAAAATGTGCATGTATTTTTCAATTGCCTATATAAGGCATGGAAACGTCCACTTCCATACCTTTTGCTCTTGCATTTTTACAACATTTGGAATTCTGTGTTTATTCGATTACACTCAATACCTCTCCTTTCAAAATTTCCCATCCATTAATGCATTAAGTATGTCAAGCTCATCTTTTGACAATATTTCTAATGTCATTCACAAGATCATCTCCAATGCAAGGACATGAGACAAGGCCCTCAAGCCAACCCCATGGAACAATAGTGATGGAGGAAGAGGTGGACAGTATGATACTCAGGTTGTTTGAGGAGGAGTGCAATGAAGAAGCTCATGGTTGAAAGTTAGCTCTTGATATCTACTTATGCTTATGACTAACCGTCATCATTAGGGGTGGGACCTATAGGAGTGAGAAGCATTGCTGATGAAATCGATGTAGATGCGATAACCATATATTGTGAGTTGCTTCTAAGTAGTTGGGTCATTCGGGCTCTACACGAAAAAGAGTGTTTTACTTTAATGTCAAGTAACCAATTCTTCCTTTATCGAAGGTTTCATGAGTTTGAGTTGTAGTTTCCTTTCAATGACATCCAAAAGGAGTTCTTTAACTACCACCGTGTTAACCTTGCCAGCTTGTACCCAATGCTTACACTTTGTTGTTCTGTTTTTTCTATGGAGTGAAGAAGTCTAGGCCGTCCTAGGGGTGGTTTTACCTATCTAGCTGACTTAAGGTCAAGTTAATGGATAAGTTGGTGTCCTCGATGCAAGAATGGAAAGAGTAATTTGTTGTTGTCAAGATGCTTAAGGCACTAGACTTTTTGGTTGGCTAGGTGAATCCGATACGCATAAAGTCAATCAAGCTAATGTCGTTCAATAAACAACAATATGAGGTCTTTCTTTGGGCTCTTGAGGATAATAGAAGACCGTTCAATGATCCCAACTTAGTTCGAGCATTCTGAGGAATAGGTATGGGTTCACTTGAAGGCTCGAATATTAGAGGTGATGCCACTAGGGATTCTTCAGAAGATCAGGATGCAGGTAAGGTTGTAAGTTCGAAGTGGGTTGGCTTGAGGGTTGAACTCGTAGGTTGAAACTTGGAGGTTTCTAGGGTAAGTTTTATTTTTTCTTTTTTATTTTGATGACTATGGTTTTTATTGCATAAATAGCGTCTTTCAAAAGAGCTCGTTTGTCTGACCTAGCTGCCCACTAGGCTAGGTGTGGCTAACCCTATCTACAAAAGGAGTGGAGGTTTGAAGCATCGACCCCTATTATTAGGAGGTCTTCTTGGAGGAAGGGGGGTATTGTGATCCACCGCTTAGATGAGCCCTAGTAGGCTAGCACAGCCATGGTGGTGCTTTGAAGCGTAATGACGAGGTGCCTTTAAAGCGTGGTTGTTCTGGAGGAGTGATCTTTATCTTGAATGATTCGAAAGATTGGTTTGTCACTTCTAGCGGAAGAATGGAGGTAGCCGCAGTGCACCATAAAAAAAGAGCCACGATGTCTAGCACCCACAAGAGAAGCACTTAAATAGTAGAAATCCCTAGAGGCCTCTCAACCCTTTGCCCTCTAGTGCCCGTATGCCTATTATGGTGCAGGGCCTAAATGGGAGAGCAAGTCGACATGACTTGTTAGATAGGATCCTAAGCTCATAGGTGTGAGGTGAAGCAAAGCTCTTTACGATGGGAATGTTGGCTTTGGATTTTTAATCCTTCTCGGCTTGTCTTACTAAGGTATAAGTCGGTTTTGTTTTTTACAATCTTCATCTTTCTATTCTTTCATGCTTGTCTTTATAACTAGTTTCTTCATGTAGATGGTGAAGGCCGCATATGGGGTTTTGTTTGCATATGTTGAGGGAGAACGATAGGTACGTGAATGAAATAACAATTGTGAATATTATTATCAATTATTTTCATAATATTATGATCATTATGGCTTGCACTTTTAGAAGTGAATGGCAATGGCGATCTAGCTGAGGGAGGCTCACATGAAGCTTAAGGTGGTAAGGGAAGATTACTCCAATAAAATTGCTAAGGCTATGGAGAGAGTACAAAGGAGTGTCTCCGACCTGCTTAGGACCTAGTGGGAGGTAAATGAAACAAATAGCCAAATAAACTCTTTGAATAAAGAGGTTTTAGGTTTGTAGGAAAGGGAGTTGTACCTTACATCAAAGTTATGGTGGGAGAAGGCCATTGCTACAAACTTCAAGAGAGACATGGATTTGGCTCAATAATGTCTCGAGCCAAGTAACGCGAAGGAGGCAAGTTGAAGGCATGGATCCAAGATCTTGAGAAGTTGCTAGCTGATCGGGATTCATGGATCCATGAGTTGGATGAGAACAAATGGACAACCAAGGGCAGGTAATATGAGGAAATTTAATCTTCTGATGAGTAAGCCAACGAGCTAGTTTGGGTAATAGAGAGGGGTTAAAGGATCATGAAGCGCTGGATCCATGAGACAGATTTGGTGCTTGATCTCTCTTGACTCAGGGAAAAAATGCAAGAGCCTAACACCCCGCCAAAAGAGAGGGAGGAGCTTGACTTTGCCATGGCTAATGAAGAAAGATAGCTACTAAATGAGGACTTTCCTAAACCATTGGAAGTGACGCCTACTAAAGATGATCATCCTTCTCTTCCTATCGATAAGGTCAAAGAGATTCCTATTCCACCTCTACAGGAAGAAGTGCCTCCATCTCCTCCCATTGAAAAAGTTCCTCCTCCACTTGAACTTACACCATCTTCGACCCTAGTAGATGACCTCATAGGATAGATAGTTGTCTTTTTTTTTTTTTTCCTTTTGCATTTTTTATGATGGTCAGAATGTCAGTTAGGAGCCTTGTACTTTGATTACAATTAATGAAATGGTTTTTATATATGCTGGTTTTGTAATTTTAATTCCTTTATTGTTTAGACTGTAGTAACTATAATTCCTTCTTCATTGTGTTATAATGCAAAATTTGTGCACTAAAGTATAATAGGTCAGACTAATTAGTATAGCTACTCAGACATTTAGGAAAATTCATTTTATTGAAAATACGTAAACTAATTAAAATAGATTGAACTAATTAGTATAGTTGCTTAAACGTTTAGGAGAATTCGTCTTATTAAAAATATATTAACAACTAAAATAGGTCGGACTAATTGGTGTAGCAGCTCAAATGTTTAGGAGAATTCGTTTTATAGAAAATACGTAAACTAACTAAAATTGGTTGGAATATTTGGTGCAGCTACTCATATGTTTAGGAGAACTCGTCTTATTAAAAATACATAAACTAACTAAAATAGGTTGGACTAATTGGTGTAGCTGATCAAACGTTTAGGAGAACTTATCTTATTAAAAGTACGAAAACCAACTAAAATAGGTCAGACTAATTGGTGTAGCTTCTCAGATGTTTAGGAGAACTCATTTTATTGAAAACACTTAAATAAACTAAAATAGGTTGGACTAATTAGCACAACTCCTTAGAAGTTTAGGAGAACTCATCTTAATGAAAATACATAAACCAACTAAAAAAGGTCAGACTAATTGGCATAGCTACTTAGATGTTTAAGAGAACTCGTCTTATTGAAAATATGTAAACCAACTAAAATAGGTCAGACTAATTAATGCAGCTGCTCAGATGTTTAGGAGAACTCATTTTATTGAGAAAACGTAAACCAACTAAAGTAGGTTGGACTAATTAGTGTAGTTGCTCAGACGCTTAAGTGAACTTGTTTTAATGAAAATACATAAATTAACTAAAATAAGTTGAATTAATTAGTGCAATTTTTTGGACATTTAGGAGAACTCGTCTTATTGAAAATATGTAAACCAATTAAGAAAGGTTAAACTAATTGGTGCAACTGCTCAGATGTTTAGTAGAACTCATCTTATTGAAAATACATAAACTAACTAAAATAAGTTGAACTAAGTGGTGCAGCCGCTTAGACAATTAGGATAACTGATTTTATGAAAAATACGTAAACCAAATACACTATGTCAAAGTAATTAGTGTAGCTGCTCGGATGTTTAGCAGTACTTGTTTTATGTAAAATTCATAAACCAACTACACTAGGTCGGAATAATTGGTGTAGCTACTCGGATGTTTAGTGGTACTCATCTTATGCAAAGAAGTTGAAGTAGAAGAAAAAACAACACTTACTGCTTTACTGTCCTCCATGCTTATCAATAATTAGGTGATTGTCAATCTTAAATGCTACATAAATTTGATGCTTACCTGTTGAAATTTGGAATAAATTTCAAGTATTTACGGTGTTTTAATTCTACAAAGAAATGGTAATAAATATTTCAACGGGTAATGCCACAACAAAGTATTTTAACATTTGTTACTTCCATAAATTGACGAAGACACTAAATCCTTTCTATTTCAAGCTCCTCGTCACTTAATTGCATACTTTTCAACTGTAAACACTACTTTGCTAAATTTTAAATGTATAGACACTTGTGTGGCCATTTTCTCTTTGTTTTTCCTACTAAACTCCCCCCTCTCTCCTCATTTTACTCCTTTCCTTTTCCATTTTTTTTTCTTTCTTTCCCTTCTACTTTTTCCTTATTCTCTGATACGAGTTATATTACTCCTCTATAACTTCAAAAATTCATAACTTTCTCATACTAGCTCTAAATAAAAAACCATAAATATTATTACAATCTTTAGAAAGAGCACTTTGTCTTAAGACCACACTTATTAGGCATGTGGAAACTCGATGTTATACTATATTATTTTTATTTCCTTGCTTGAAAAATCATTGTATAGGTGTATGTTGTATATTTGCTGGGGGTGTATTCTACTGTGTTGACACATGTGCTATGTGTCCTATTTCCGTGTAGTGTGTGTGTAAAATGTGTATGTTGTGTCTTCTGTGAGTACAAAATTGTGTGTTAAACTATTGAGAAAACAAGATAAATGGCATTTGATGTGTATTGCTTTACAATATATGTGGAGTAGTAGCAAAATATGTGAAATGTGGTAGTTATAGAGGTTTAGAAATTGGTGGAAGCGATGCTTACTTTGAATGCATGGATAGAAATAGTCAAAATTAAGTAATAGAGAATTGATACAGTTTTGCATGAGATTAAACACTCAAATGTCATGTAATTAGGTTGAAAATGGTTGAGGTAGTGAAATTTATTGTGAACACAAGAGGAAAGATTGTGTATAGCAACAATGAGCCCAATTCTGAGAATGCATTGGTGAAGAAGTTGGAGGTGAGGAGGAATTCAAACTATACTGAACTTTTGTACAAGATTTGGTCGAAGCATTAGAGTTGATTTAACTATGATTCGTGTTGAGATACTACATAGGCATTTACACTACTTCTATAGTGGAGTAAAATACAAGTTGATGCCAATTATGGACGATGATGATGTTGAGAATGTAATCGAGATATTGCAGCTTTCGAGGAGTGGATACAAAAATTGTATGTTGAAATCCATGAATATATAGAAAATTTGATTGAAGAAGAAGAGGCCTTCGACGCCAATATTGCATTACCTTGACTTGAGGAATGGCCAAGCATGATGACTAATTCACTAATGTGTGATGAAGTGGCTCCAGTGCAGGCTTATGAACCATTGTGCAGTGAAGAAAACTTTGATGATCTAGAATTAAATGATGCCCTCCACTCTCTAGCGGAAATTAATACTGTTGTTAAGCACTTTATAGTGCACGAAGAGTATTTCGATGAGGATGAAGGTCCTAACAAAAATGCTTTTAATGGCATGCATGCCATGTATCTACCACTACACATGCATGCAACGTAGGCTCATAGATTTCAAAAAGCGAGTCATTCAGGTGACATCGAACCTAGGGATGCCATTCCATTTTTTAATGCTAGGGGAGATAGTGGTTATATCACCTTTGAGAAAAATATAATTGTTATGTATGGAGATTTTAGCAGTAGTGATGACCATAGGATGGGAATGAGATTCAATAGTAAGGAAGAGCTACTACAAGATGTGAAGATGTATCATATAGAAAACCATTGTAACTTTGCAATTGAAGAATCAAACCGGACCTTATGGTCAATTTTCTGTGCCAACAAATACAATGGTTGTAAGTGGAGGCTTTAAGCTTGTAAAAAGAAGTTAGAAGGCCTTTTCATCATCACAAGCTTGAAGGGGCCTCATACGTGCACAAATGCTATGATACATTAGGATTATTTGAGGTTATATTCAAATATGATGACTAAAATCTTCATTGAATATGTGAAAAAAGACCTGGATATAAAGGTTGCTGACCTTGGTTTCATAATTAAAGCTAACTTTTGGTATATAATCTCTTTGATGATGGTATGGGATTCAAAAAGGAAAGCCATTGAAGCTATGTTCTGTGATTGGGACAAATCATACAACGAATTGCCAAAACTCTTAAATGCAATCCAGATTAATAATCCTGAAACACAAATCGAATGAGGTTAGCATGATTGATAGTTGTTGGGAGTGCATATTGAAATGGGACTTCTGGATATTCGGTCTATATGTTGAGGCATTCAAGTATTTTAGGCCTATACTTAGTATCAATGGTACTTTCTTGTATGGGAAGTATACTCATAAGTTGTTAATTACATGTGGCATAGATAGAAACAACTAGATTTCCCCCCTTGCATTTGCCTTAGTGGACAACAAATTAATAGAAACATGGGGATGGTTTCTTTGAAAGCTAAAGGAGCATGTTGTAGGTAATCGTCAAGGAACCATTTGTTTAATTTCTGATAGACATGTTGGTATCAACAATGTAGTTGAGCGATGAGACAATGGAAGGAGGCCTCCCTTCACGGTGTGGTGCTTTTTGTTATGCCACATTCTAAGCAACTTTAACACTGATCACAAGAATTTGCAATGTAAGAAATCGAGATGTAGGCACAACCTCTCAAGTTTTAGCATTATATGAACCTAGTTAAGTGAATAAAGCCTAATGCCCTTACAAGGTTTAATGACATCCCATTGAAACAATGGACACTTGCATATGATGGAGGGTATCGTTTTGGGTACATGACTTCAAATATTGTAGAAAGTTACAATTCTATTATGAAAAAGGCAAGAGGCCTACCTATGATTACGTTGGTAAAAAAAAGAAAAATCTATAATTGCATTAAACATTTGGATAAGGTGACCGAGGATGCACACAAAGGAATTACATTAGACCAGGTTTTCACAAAGTATGCCAATGATAAAATAGAAAAATGGAGATATAGGGACAATGTCTAGAAGGTCATTAGGTTGAGTAGACCCAACCAAATATTTGAGATCCTAACTAGGCCATAGCGTATGGTGAATGGGTTTAAAGGAAAAAGAAGGACGCAAACTGCAAACCTCAAAAGCCACATGTACACATGCAACAAGTGGCAAATATATAGAATTACATGTTCACATGCTTATGCTGCAACAGCATATTTGAGGCTTGATAGCTCATTGGTCATTGGCCATTGGTATAAGTAGACACATTAGTTACAATGTTATCAGAGTCACTTCTATCCCATTGGAAATAAGTTGATGGGAATCAAACCAATGCAACCACATAATCCATTGATCGAGCAAAGAGCTAGAGGACTATAGAACCTATCATTGAGAATCCTTTTTGAATAAATGGAACCGAAGACATTCACATAGTGTCTTTATTTATTTTATATAATTGTTTTGCATTTCATTAGGTACATTTGTCAATATTATAGGACGGCGAGCAAACACTAAGGTGATTCATGGACCTAAATAAATAAAGAAGAAATCAACCATACATTGTTCCATTGACCGTAGGAGAACCGACCTTATTTAGCTATTTTCTTTTGTTAATTTTTCCATATTTAGAACAAGTATAAATACTTATAAATAGGGAACACAAGGGGACTTTTGAATATCATTTGCAACTGCTTGCTTTTCACATGTAAGGGTTTTCTCTCTTCATAAAACACTATTATCAATTGTAAGCTAGGATTGCAGCAAGTGGGCTTGATTTTGTTGTGCGTAACATCAACAATTCCAAGTCAATCCTAATTTCAACTAGTAAGGAATTGAGATCCTTTTTCTCTCTTAATTCATGTCAATTAAGGTTCATATATATTAGGGTTCACGCTGAATTGATTGATGATTGTTAAATTGCATCTTCTATTATTGTCGTAAACATGCAATTAGACTTGAAGCACATCATAATTTGGTATCAGAACACAATTTTGAGAAAGGAAAATTATGATTTTAATTTGGGGATTTAAGGTTCTTGCCGTGCCATCTAGATATTGTTGCGGTGAGAAGTGGAATTGAAGACATTATGTTGATTTGTGCCATAAGTACATTGCTTTTTGCGAATTGAAGTTGTGGAAATCAAATTTGCATTTTCTTGTCGTGTGATCCTTGCTTGGAAGATAACAAGATCATTTTAATTTGATTCCATAATTATACTTGTGTAGTAATTGTGCATTAAATTTCTTTGATTGCAATATTAACTTGAGAATTAAAGAAATTATGCCATGTAGAGTGAAGTGTGTGTGTGTGTACTGTGGGTGTAAGTGTGTTATGCCATGAAGGTGTTGTGTTGTGAGTGTGTGGAGTGACGAGTGTATTTTGGGTTGGAAGAAATTGGTGTTGTGGAGGTGTGATTGTATAAAACAAAAAAAATTTGTGTCTTGGAGTGTGTTGTTGTTGGCATGAAGTGTGTGTTGTTGTTATGACGTGAGTGTTGTCGAATGTGTTGTTGTTGTGAAGGTGTGACTGTGAGTATAAACAAAAAAAATTGTTAAAGGTTTGATTTAGAAACCATGTCAAATGATAGTGTAAAGGGTGAGATTGAGAATGAGGTCAACAATCAGGTTGGAGAAGGTTAGGGACGTCGTGCTGTAGGTGGAAGAACTTTAGAAGAGTAGTTGCAGGATCTTACCACTATTGTTGCTACATTAGCAACATGGGTTGATCAAATGACATTACCATAACCATCAGTGGCAAATCTACAGGCACCTCTACCTCAGGTAACCTATCATAATGCACATAGGCAAGGAGCAGTTAGAGGAAACAGGAGTAGAAGAATGGAAGGAGATTATCATGCTTTTTCGGAGGAAAGGGATGATAACTTTGAGAATGAGCCTTATTCTAATTGTGAGTTCAGGCTGCCTTGAGGTTAGGAATATGTAAAGTTGTAGATGCCATCATTTGCTAGAAGGGGTTCTATAGAGGATTATCTAGACTGGGAAGATAAGCTAGAGGGCGTTTTTGAGTGTTATGAAATTAATGATCACACTTGGGTTCATCTCACAGCAGTAGATTTTACAGGATATACCGCCTTATGGTGGAAGAATCTTGTAGCTAGTAAACCAAGGGATGGTGACGCCGAGATACATACCTGGCAGGAAATGAAATGGGTTATGAGGAGGACGTTTATACCAAAGCACTACAGACAAGAGTTATCCTTGCGTCTCCAAACATTGAGGCAGGGAGACAAATCTATTGATGAATATGTATGGGAGTTTGAGACATTAATGATCAGATGTAGGACAATCGAACATCCTGAATAGACTTTAGCATAATTTGTGTTAGGGTTAAAATATGACATTGCACGTATTGTGGAGCTCCAAAGGTATGACACCTTTGATGAGGCCATCTAGTTAGCTCTGAAAGTGGAGAGATAGAGACGATCTAATCCATTTTGAGCAGTGAGTAATAGGTTTGGAACTATTAATAAGCTGCATGGGTCAGATAATCAGTAGGTTGAACAAGGGGGAATTGATAAGACTATGGACTCAAATGCAATTGTTACTGATAGGGAGAGGGAAATTTCTATAAAGGGAAAAGCGGTTGCTAAGGCTAATATTTGACAAATAGTGCTGGGGTCATCAAGTGGAAAGATGCTTTAAATGCATGGGCTTTGGACACGTGACTGCTCAGTGTCCCAACAAAAGGGTGATGACTACTATGGAGGTGGAAAATAAGGATGGTAAGGAAGAGATACTTAAGCCAATCAATTTATCAACAGTGCTATAGGAGTCTTAGGATGATCTAGATGCTAAGGCACATTGATGTGCCTTACTAATTGAATTGCAAACACATCCACAAATGGCGTGATCACTAAAATCCAATCAACAAAGGCGTGATCAACAACACACCTATGATCCCTAATTCACGTGGATTCAAAGGCGTTGTTGCTAAATTGAGATGAAGAACAATGCAATTATATAAGTAGTAATGGATAACAATATAATTGAATTAAAATTCCACTCAAATCAAAGTCATTCAAATCTGAAATGGATGAACCCTAATTCTCGTGGAGAACAACAAGTAACCAAACAAATTGCACATAGATTTGACGCACTAAATACAATTTGAAACAACAAGAGAAAGATTAATGTTACTCACAATCTCATCAAGTTAATCTTGCCACAATTTCACCTGTGAAATTGATAAGAGAATATTGCTAGCAAAGATCCCCCTCATGGTAAAAAGTGTGTAATTTCAAGTGCTCAAAAAGCTCCCTTTTAAACCTACTTAGCAAGTATTTATACTTGCTCTAATTAGGGTAAAATCAACAAAACAAACTTACAAGTGAAACCCACAAGTGACCTGTTTTTATCAACAAAGGACAACTATAAATAAATCCTCAAAAGTGGTCGACTTCTTCACTTGCATGGAACAATATTGGACTGGTTCTTATTTGATTTATGTAGGTCCAAGAATGACCCACAAACTGAGTATTAGTGAATTTATCCACCATCTGGCAAAAATCGATAAATGTACCTACTAGAATACATAACAAATATATAATAAAAAAGAAGATACTAAACAAATATTCTCAAGGTCTAATTGTTCAAAGAGAACCCTCATCACGAAATTTTGTAACCCTTTAGCTCTTGCTCTGGTGATAGGTCCTATAGGATTTTGATTCTCGTCACACATGAAGATAAGGGGAATGACAAATATCTGACTATTAACGTGTTGCGCAAGGTAATGACTACATCTCTAGATGTTGAGAACGTATAGAGGGAAAACCTATTCCATACTCTGTATCAAGTTCGGGGTAGTCTTTATGCTCTTTTTGTTTTTTTGGATAAGTTAATTTTATTAACATCCAAAGATATACAACCGTGAAGATGGGCAAACTTACATCATAGTCTCGAGGACAAAGAAAACAATTGTAAAGATAAAGAAACTGCTATATGAGCGTTACAATAGTAAAGAGTAAGCTCTAATCTGGTTTACAATAGAGCCTTAGTTGGGAATACCATTCCCTTGGCATACATTGTTTTGCACTCTCCATATACAATATAGTGCCGACACTTTCTATGGGAATCAAGAGAATTGGAGTCACCTGAGGCTAACAGTAGAGATGTAGCCCCTTGCCAGCTTTTGAAGAGTGCAGGGCAGTGAAGGTAATCACAAACCGCACTCCAGATCAAGTACAAATAGCTACAATTGAAGAAGAGATGGGGGTGGTCTTCCGGTCCCTATTGACAAGAAGCTAGTAGTAATAAAAGTCATGCCCCATGATTCCAGCTTGTCCAATGTAGATAGCTTATGTAACCAAGCTAACCATAGAATAAACGAGTGTCTAGGGATTGAGTGTTTATTCCAAATCACTTTAAACCAAGGCACCACCCGAGTTGGAGGGATAAGGAAGTCATACCCACTCTTAGTTGTGTATTCACCCATGTTAGAATGGATCCATTAGAGGTGGTCATTAATTGATGCATTAGGATGGAGCGAGGTACGGATCTGAATATTATTCCATAGCACACCCTCTGGTATGCACCAATCGTTATCTTCCATGAGGGAACAGAGTTTGGTGGTAGGAGGGAAATCGGTACTACCCATCTCCCAAGCACTAAATATCATATCCATTGGGCCTACTAGAAGTCAATAGTTTAACCAGAGAGATGTTATAAGACCATTATTAGGTTCCCAACGAAAGCAGGGACGAACTAGTGCTCTTTTTGTTGACGGTGGTAGTTGCACAAATGTAGTAGCTGCTATAATAGTAAATAGATTGCAACTAGTCAATAGTCTACATCTTAATCCTTATCAATTGTATTGGTTGAGTGTACAAGACAGTCTGTATATTACTCAAAGGGTTAAGGTTCCAATTAGCATAAGAGAAAAATACCAAGATGAAATTGTTTGTGATGTTTTTCCTATGTGCATATCACATATACTACTGGGTAGGCCTTGGTTATTTGAGAAGAGAGTGCTATAAAATGGGTTTAGAAACACTTATGTGTTTTAGAAGGATGATGAATGGGTTGTCTTGACTCCTATGTCACAAATTGAGGTACACGAGTTCCAAGAACAAATCAACAAAACTATTAGGCAATCAAGACTTTAGGGTGATAAGAACATGAAAACTAAGGTTTTAGTTCAGGAAAAGACCCATTAGATTTGAGGGCAAATCTTCCACAAGCTCGAGGAGATGATGGGAATCAAACCAATGCATCCACATAATCCATTAATCGAGCAAAGAGCTAAAGTTCTATAGAACCTAGCATTGAGAATCCTTCTTGAACAAATGGAACTAAAGACATCCACATAGTTTCTTTATTCATTTTATATAATTGTTTTGCATTTCATCAGGTACATTTGTTAGTATTACAGGACGGCGAGCAAACACACTAATGGTTGGTTTGTGGGTGACTCATGGACTTAAATAAATCAAGAAGAAACCGGCCATACATTGTTCCACTGACTGTGGGAGAACCGACCTTATGTAGCTATTTTCTTTTGTTAATTTTTCTTTATTTAGAACAAGTATAAATACTTGTAAAAAGGGAACACAAGTGACTTTTGAATATCATTTGCAACTGCTTGCTTTTTACGTGTAAGAGTTTTCTCTCTTCACAAAACACTTATTAATTATAAGCTAGGATTATGGCGAGTAAGCTTGATTTTGTTATGCATAACATCAACAATTTTAAGTCAATCCTAATTTCAACTAGTGTGTTACATTTGGTAAGGAATTGGGATCCTTTTTCTCTCTTAATTCACGTCAATTAAGGTTCATGCCTAATTGATTGATGATTGTTAAATTGCATCTTCTATTATTGTTGTAAACTTGCAATTGGACTTGAAGCACATCATAAGTGCTACTAGCTAGAGGTAGACTTTCCATTCATTCACCCTAACATTAAAAAACTTCAATTTGGAATGGGAAAGCTAGATTGAAACAATACTACATGAAGATGGACCTTAGAGATCCCTTGTCTAAAACTAGGTATAGTAAGTGCAAAAGGGAAAGACAAAATAGAAGGAGGTGCCTAGAGAGATAATAATGGTATATAGCTTGTAATAAAACAACTTACTTACTTCCTTCGTTCATTATGCATTGTTTGTAATTTAGTTTATATGATAAACTTTCCCTTGCTAACCAAATTTCACTTTCATGTTGTAGGATAAATGGACTCAGGACCTTTTGATCCATCATTATTGACACCAGACATCGATCGAAACATGTTTGGCAAGGGTTGGTATTGTATTTATAGGTCTTGTTTTTACGTTCCATCTAAATCTTTCGATTCTTACAATTTGTACTTTTAAGTTTACAGGAAGAATCTTGATTGATAGTAAAGTGTCGCGAGTTAGAGTTAACTACCACAAGTTACAGTTATGCCATGAAGAAGATGACATCCCATTAGATCCTTGCATGTTACCTTATATAGAGCATGGTTGGTTTATAGGATTAGCACACCTTTCCTTTATTCAATTGAATTGGCATCTTCTTACAACATTTGTGAGGAGGTGGAGGCTCAAGACACTCACCTTTCACATGGCCTATAGCGAGGCTACCATCACTTTACAAGATGTTGAAGTCCTACTTAGGTTAGCAGTTAATGGACAAGCTGTTACAAGTAGCACCAACTTTAATTGGGCATCTGAGTGTAAGTGGATACTTGGTGAGAGGCTATAGGTAAAACACATAAAAGGCAGATGAATTAATTTATCTTAGTTATAGTGTAGATTCCAGGTTTTGTATGCTTAGGCATTTGATGAGACAATTAGGTGTTATACATGTACCTACATTTTGCAACTATTAGGAGGCTTTGCATTTTTAGATAAATTAAGAAGCCTAGTCCATTGTATGTTCCTTCCACTTTTGGGGGACTTTTCCCTTGTATGGGCAATATAGCTAGGGCTCTACATATTGGCTTAGTTGTATCACTAGTTATATAATGCATCTGTTTCCAATGCACATGACATGAAGGGAGCATTGATTATTCTACAAGTGTGAGCATAGGATAAGTTCCCACATATAACTTCCTTAAGCCATTACGGGGTTTCATTAGAGGATGGGTGGCTCTTAGCATCTTGATGGAAGATAACCTGAAATATTATGTAGTACCCCACACATGTTGTTCAAGCATACAGGGATGCATTTGACCACTAGAACTCATTGTAGATATGTTGTCTTTTTATATTTTTATATCTACTAGACATTATAAATCTTCATTAACTTATGTGCATCTATTGTTAAGTTGCTTAGCAACTTTATCTTGAGGATTTCATTGACATACTAACCTCCGTTCTACCGTGGGGTAAAGGCATTTGGACAAATTGAGTACCATTAATATGCTTTTATATTGTAGAGTGGCACTACCCAAATCATGTATGCTACCAGTTTGGTGCATTCCAACAAATGCTTGTCAATATCAACACAGAGCTCCACTTGCACCATATTGATTTACCAAGCTAGACCAACACTGATTAGATAATGCTGCGTGCATCTTACATTGCCCATTGGGAGAATCATCACTCCCATAGGTTCCCATTAAAATATGGCGATGGTGTACATCTAGACTACATCTAATGGTATAGATGAGTCTATCGCTGCTACATAGGGCACACTAGAGCAATAATTAGATACTTGATAAGAAAAATACTCACAATATCACATTGACTATACTTTATAACTAGGTTGTGCCGAAAGATTTTCTTTCGATTCTTCCAAGTTGACACTTTACGCTATATATGTATAACATTCGATTTACCTTCAACAATTTTACTTGACAATGCTGAAGTATAGCTAGCTAAGCATCATGGCGGAATTGTACTTTTTCCTATTGTATAGCATGAGCAGCCATTGAAGGGGGAGGTTGCTACAAACTCAGAGCATGCACCTCTAATAGATCCTACACCTGTAGCACCACCACGCCAAAGGGTTAATAGAGCAAGATTTAGAGGAGGACGATAAAGGGATGAACCGATACATCATGACCACATTTGTTCGGATGTCATGGATGAGAGCATCATAAGTAGCTCAACTCCTAATACTAACTCATTCATCACCCTTCAGGCACTTTATTAGCAGTCCCATTCCTAACCCACCCACTTTGCGAAGGCCATGCTACTATCGATCTGATATTAGTGACAACTCACAGTGTTCAATATAATGGAGTCCAATTCCTCTATGTAACTTTGACAAGCTCCTACAATTGCCTACAACACAAGTTACAGGCTCCTCCCACCTCCAATGTGAGATAAACTAAACATAGATCTATAATGGCTTAAATCACTAGACCATTTACTAAGAGTAGAAGTAGGATGTGATAGAGTTATTTAAGACTTATTATGAACATTTTTATGGATATTAAAAACTTTATACATTTTAATAAAAAGTTCTTTTTTTCTTTTTTTTTTCAATATTTGTGGGGCGTTTCATGTAGTGTATGGAAAACATTTATATTGAAAACGTAAGTACTACATGCATTTTCTACATGTGTTTTTAGTACAATATATATATATATATATATATATATATATATATTGAAAACACATGCACTACATACATTTTTAGTACACAATTTTGTATTGAATGCATGTGTTTTCAATTCAATTTTTTTTGTACTAAAAATGCATACACTACATGCATTTTTAGTATCTTATTCGTATAATATTTTTTCCCTATTTCATTTGCATAATATTTAAAAAAAATTACATTATTTATGTATTTTTCCCCTTTCTTTATTGCATCACATCCTGCCTGTTTTGTGGCCTAAAAAATTTTTTTTTTTAAATCTCAACATAACAAATTCAATATTTACATTTCTTTCCGCTATAGATATTCTTGGTACTTTACCTTTAACAATTCTCTTATCGATCTTTACATCACATTGCATAGACTTCACATTGATCTTTTTTTATGCAATACCCATGGCTTTATCCTCTATAACTACTATTTCACTAAACCCAAAGGCTAATGAAGTATCCATGGCCAATCTAGATAGTGTAACCTCACTTGGGTTAGGTGAAGAAGAGGAAGTGTTAGTGGTGGCAAAAATAATTGTTGATAGAGCTTTGAATAAAAATGTAATTATTAATCTCTTTTGAAACACATGGAAGGGTTATAGAGTGTAATTCATATCATATCATATAATAACCCTAACAAGTTGCTTTTATGTTTCAAATCAAAAGATTATATCAATAGAGTTATGGAAGAGAGTCCATGGTCTATGATGGGACACTTATGGTTTTGGAGGAGTAGCACAAGCAATGAATAATTGATGAGGTTTCATTTATTAGTTACCTATTTGGGTCTAGGTTCTTGGGTTGTCTTTGGAATATCTCTTTATCAAGTACAAGGGTTATAGGCAATAAATTAGGTGAAGTCATTAAAGTGGAGCCATTAGTGTCTAATAAAGGGGAATGAAGATGTTTTCTAGGGGTTTGAATGAAATTAGATGTTAAAGCCCCACAAAAAATTCACATATGGGTGAGCAGGGGGTAGGGAGATCGTTATAAGATGCTGATCAAATATGAGAAATTGAATGAAAGGTCTTTTTAGTTGTGGTAGACTTAGACATCTAAGTAAAACTTATGAAGTTGAGAAAATTGCAAATGAGCATATGGGACCTAACCTAAGGGCGAATTTAGTGTAAAAGTGGACAAAAATGATTGATGCTTTTTTTAAAAAAAAAAACAAAAGAAAAGCCATCTCCAACTATGAATCTTATTCCAAATACTACATTCCAACATTAACCTAAAACCCCATCCACTAATACAAGCTCAAATCTTGAAAATTCCAAAACAAGCTCATAACCTACACTCAATCCACTAAATTATAGCACCACATTCAAAACCTCATACTTCTTTAGATCCTACTATTCTACCCTAAACATAACCCTCAAAACATATATCATCTAATCCTATACCTAATCAACCATCTCATGACACTTTGAAAGTTATGAACAATACAAATGCTAGAATTAATAATCCTCAGTCTATAAACCTATCAAATGTACCAAAGGTCATGTATATGGCTGATGGGAAAATTTCTAACACTATCAACCTTTTCAGAACCCAATTTGGATGATGATCCAAATTACTCATATTTTACCCTATGTCTTTATTTCTAATAAAAATTTGAGAATAATCTTACAGGTACAATGATAATTCTCCATGGGATGCCAATATGTCCTACAACTCCTATTGGACACAGAATATTTTTCAGGATGACAATCAAAGACTCATTGCGATTGTTTTCTATTTCGAGGCATTAGATTATGAAGACTTATGTTATTTTGTATCTTGTAATTGTTTTGTAAACTATTTTGGTTGTATTTAGGTTTTGGGACACTTTTATTTCCTTGTAATTTTCATTTAGGGTTAGCCACCTTAAAAGTGGCAAACTTGTAATTTTGAGCACTTTTTAACCCTAGAAGTAGCAAGTATAAATACTTGCTTAAGAGAGGGTTTGAGGAGGCTAATTTTTACAGATTTGAGAGGACATTTCACGTGTGAATTAGAGTTCTTTCCCTAGTTCCAAACTCTTATCAATTTCAACCTAAGAATTAGAATTGTAACGAGTGCAACGAAGGCGAATTGTGAGTCATATCAATTCAATTTTGTTGTATGTTCATTTCTTCTCTAGTGAGTTATATCTAGGGTAGATTTGGATCTTTCTTAGATCTAATTGTGATTCTATTTTCGTAAACATCAATCTTGTAAGATTGATTGTTTCATTGAACACTTGGATTTCATACTTGTTATTGTTGGCGTAAACTAGTGATTGAAAGGGAAAGTGGATTCCATTAGTTTAGTGCTTCCTTTTGATCTGATTTTACATGAACTTCATCTTCTCTTGTGGTTATTTGGTTAATGCTATCATTAGAGATTACAATTGAATCATTTGAACAACAATTTCCATCAAATCTTCAAAGGTGTCACGAGAATTGCTTACTAGTGGATCGGTTTTGTGATTGGTTTGAGATTGTTTTCTTGAGTCTTTTGATTGTGCTTCCAAGTGGGTTTAGGCACATCATCTTTTTGGTATCAAAGCACATGTTGAGAGAAGGGATTGATTATATTTGATTTCGTGATATTCATCTTCAATTAGGGTTGATTAATTGGAACCTCAAATTGTGTTGTTTTGTGGTTTTGAGCTTGTGAAATTACCTTGGTTTGGATTTTGATTTGCTTCTTGTTGGAGTTGGATTGGGGAGGTTGTTGTATCATCTTATGATCAATAATTTTCGTGGAAGGACAGAAGCATAGAAGTATTGTTTAATTCAACAACTTTTGAGCTTGAAAACTCACCAATCCTTGCCGTGACTTGTTGTGGCGTGAAGGAGGATGTGTAGGTTGTTGTTGTGACTTCCATTGTGTAATTGTGAATTAGAGAAGTGCAATTTACATATTTGCATTAAGTTTTGATTAGTAAGGAATCTATTTGAATTCAAACACATGCCATTAAGTTGTGGGAGTTAATGAGTGCTATTTGAATTTGAATTCATTGCTTACCAATTGAAGAAGGCTTACAATTAGTGAAGTGGTTTGAATTTCAAATTGAAGCTGCTGCCTATTGTGGAATTCGGAATACATTTGTGGAAAGTAACATATTTGTTTTTGTTGTCATCCTTACCGTAGAAAGTGGAAGCATATTTGTTATTATTTCCACTTGTGTTGTTGCCATGGAAGTGAATCAAATTTATTGTTGTTGTCACTTGTGTGTTGCTGTGGGAGTGGCTTGTGGAAATTAAATTTATTGCACCGTGTTGTGGAAAAGAGTACTCCACATGAGTTGCAATAACATAATTGTAAAGTTAAGTGGGTTTGTTTGTTTGTCTTTTTTTGTAGTTGCTATTGTGTGGAGTTAAAGGGAGTGTAGTAGTGGAGTTTGTGCCCTTGATTCAAATTGTTTTGAGGATCAGTAAACGGGAGTCTACAACTATGTCGAATGATAGTGTGAATGGAGGAATTGGTGATGAAGCCAATAGTCAGGTTGGTAGAGGTCAGGGTCGTAATGTGGCAGGTAGGAGAACTTTGGAAGAACAACTCCAGGATCTTACTACCATAGTTGCTACACTAGCAACTAGAGTTGACAGAATGACATTACCACAACCACCAGTGGTAAACCAGCCGGCTCCACCTCGAGTAGCTGCACAAAATCCTAATCGAGATAGAGTAATGGGAGATGGGAATTTGAATAGAAGGATAGGTGAGGAGCATCTTCCACACAGGGAAGGAAGGGATGATAATTTTAGGGTAAACCCAAATCAAAATAGGGATTTCAGGCCACCTTGGGGTTTAGAATATGTGAAACTACAGATGCCATCCTATGATGGCAAGGGATCAGCAGATGAATACTTAGATCGGGAGGACAAGGTCGAAGGTCTCTTCGAATGTTATGAGATCGATGACAGTACCAGGGTTCGATTGGCTGCTGTTGAGTTTGTAGGGTACGCTGCACTTTGGTGGAAGAATCTGATTATTAGCAAACGTCGGGATGGAGAGGCTGAGGTTCAGACCTGGAGGGACATGAAAAGATTACTGAGGAAAAGGTTCATTCCTGAGCACTACAAATAGGAGCTATTTATGTGACTGCAAACATTGAGGTAGGGAGGCAAAATAGTGGATGATTATGTGCAGGTGTTTGAGACCCTTATGATTAGGTGTGGGTCCGTTGAGCCTCCAGAACAAACTGTAGCACGTTTTGTCTCAGGTCTAAAATATGAAATAACGTGTATTGTTGAATTGCAGCGCTATAATACACTTGATGAGGCTATTCAATTGGCCTTAAAAGTAGAGAGACAAAGGAGCTCCAACTTCTTTAGGGCTCCGAGCAGTAGGCCCAGTACTGTTAATAGACCCATATCAGCTGATAGTCGATCAGGGGGAACAAAGGCGGTAGGTGAGGGAGTAAAGGCAGTGGACACTACTACCCCCAACTATTATGAGAGAACCCACTGGGAAGGGTAAAGAGGTCATGGCCTCAAAAACGAGGCAAACTGTTCCCGGATCTACTAGTGGGAAAGCGCGCCAGATGAAATGCTTTAAATGTAGGGGATTTTGGCATATGGCTACACAGTGTCCAAATAAGATGGTGATGACTGTTATGGAAGACACTGGGGAGGATATTGAAGGTGATCATGATCAGATTGAACCTACAGATCTACCAACAGCTGTAGGAATATTATGATGATCAGACTGCAAACGCGCCTAAGCATACAGGAGGAAAATATCTATCCCTTAATGTGTTACGCAAGGCTTTATCTATATCTCTTGATACCAGTGATATTCAGAGGGAGAACATATTTCACACCTCTTGCAGAATCAGAGGTAACCTTTGTGTACTCATCATTGATAGTGGTAGTTGCATGAATGTTATATCTGCTGTGCTGGTAGACAAATTACAACTGTCTACTATCCCACATCCTAGTCCTTATCACTTGCATTGGCTGGATAATAGAGGTAGTATGCATGTTACCCTTAGGGCAAAGGTTCCTGTGAATGTCGGCAGAATTATCATGATGAGATCCTATGTGATATAGTCCCTATGCATGCATTCCATTTACTGTTGGGTCGGCCTTGGTTGTATGATCGACGAGTGATACATGATGGGTTTGAAAATACCTACATGTTCAGCATGGGCGAGTTACGTATAGTTCTATTACTGATGACTCCATCTGAGGTCTAGGGGTTTTAGAAACATATCAGAAATCCATCCACTACCATTGTTAGCTAGAAGAGCAAGACAACAGAGATATTAGGGTTCAGTTCCACAACTGATCCTCTAGATTTGAGGGCAAATCTTTCAGAAGCCCGAGGAGATGATGGGAAAATTTCTGACACTGTTGACCTTTTCAGAACCCAATTTGGATGATGATCCAAATTTCTCATATTTTACCCTATTTCTTTATTTCTAATAAAAATTTGAGAATAATCTTACAGGTACAATGATAATTCTCCAAAGGATGCCAATTTGTCCTACAACTCCTGTTGGACACAGAACATTTTTCAAGATGACAATCAAAGACCCGCTGCAATTGTTTTCTATTCCGAGGCATTGGATCATGAAGGCTTATGTTATTTTGTATCTTGTAATTGCTTTATGAACTATTTTGATTGTATTTTGGTTTTAGGACACTTTTATTTCCTTGTAATTTTCATTTAGGGTTAGCCACCTTAAAAGTGGCAAACTTATAATTTTGAGCACTTTTTAACCCTAGGAGTAGCAAATATAAATACTTTCTTAAGAGAGGGTTTGAGGAGGCTAATTTTTACATATTTGAGAGGACATTTCACGTGTGAATTAGGGTTTTTTCCTTAGTTCCAAACTCTTATCAATTTCAACCTAAGAATTGGAATTGTGGCGAGTGCAACGAAGGCGAATTGTGAGTCATATCAATTCAATTTTCTTGTATGTTCATTTCTCCTCTAGTGAGTCATATCTAGGGTAGATTTGGATCTTTCTTGGATCTAATTGTGATTCTATTTTCATAAACATCAATCTTGTAAGATTGATTGTTTCATTGAGCACTTGGATTTCATACTTCCTTGTTATTGTTGGCGTGAACTAGTGATTGAAAGGGAAAGTGGATTTCATTGGTTTATTGCTTCCTTTTGATCTGATTTTACGTGAAATTCATCTTCTCTTGTGGTTATTTGGTTAATGCTATCATTAGAGATTACAATTGAATCATTTGAACAACAATTTCCATCAAATCTTCAAAGGTGTCATGAGAATTGCTTACTAGGTGGACCGGTTTTGTGATTGATTTGAGATTGTTTTCTTGAGTCTTTTGATTGTGCTTCCAAGTGGGTTTAGGCACATCAATGGCCCTCCTTCTAATGGAAATGGAAATTCAAATATTATTCCAAACGAGAGGGGAAGGGTTTTGATCTCATGTTAGACTTTCTTGAAAGCCATATAAAGGAAAGAAACTTCTATCTTTACAACCATGAAGGCTAATTAGTGTTATAACTCTTGAGGAAATATCTGTTGTTTTTAGGATCCTAAATCTTAAGAAAAGCAGAGGAGGAGGAAGCTAATGATGTAAGGATGAAGTTTAAAACAAATAGTAAAATTTTGGGTGAGATTGATGGAAGTATAATGAGAGGTTAGGGGGATAAAGTGATGGTCGAACAAACTGAAATAAAAATAGAAAACGACAAAGAAATAAAAATAAAAAAGAATGTTAAAAGCAAAAAAATGGTTATTAAGAGTGCTAGAGTTAAAAAATATAGGAGGAGGATGAAGAAAGCTATAAAGGTTACTTGTGAGGTTATGAAGGATATATGTTAAATAAGTCATTGGCTAGAAGTGCCAATTTCTTCTTGTGAGTTGATAGGTAGTGGTGGCTGGCTTAGACCAACCATATGGGGGTGATGATTTACTTATGTTGGCACTATCATAGGATAAGGCCACTTGAGACAGTTTATAATCTATGAGGCCTTATTAATAAGTATAATCTTCATATAGTTTGCCTAATGGAAACAAAGAATGAAGATGGTGTGTTAGAGAGGTTGAGAAACAAATTGGGGTATTGAGGTAGATTCCATGTGGAGAGGAGTGGGTTGGCAAGAGGATTAGCCTTGTGGTGGAATGGAAGTATTAATATCAATGTACTTAGTGTTGATGCTAATCTAATTGATTTTGCATTACACTTGATGGGTGAGAGTAAGAAGAGTAGAGTTTCCTAGGTATATTCCCCCCATTGAATTTAATAAAAAAAAAGAAGCTATTGGCTGAGTTGAGGAGAATAGCTGCTATTTCTAATGATGTTTGACTATGCATTGGAGACTTCAATGTGGTATTTTGTGAACATGAGATGGAAGGTGGAAATGGTTTGGAGTAGAAGGTTATGGAGGGCTTTGATAAATGATTGGGGATATGAACTTGCAGAATTTGAGTTTTATTGGTCCATGTTTCACCTGGTGCAACAAGAGAGAAGTTGAAGCTTTCATAAGGGAGTGGATAGATAGAGGACTTAGCTCTTTCGGATGGATTGAGAAGTTTCCCAATTTTCACATAAATAATGTGGCCACTTTTGGGTTAGATCATGCTATGCTCATAGTCCGTATTGATTTGAAAGATGCAAAGGGTGCAAAATAGTTTCAGTTTGAGAATATGTGGTTATCAAATAGTAGTTGTAAGGATGTGATTGAAAATAGTTGGAATGGGAATGAACATCATGAAGATTGGGAGAAAGTGTTGTCTTACCTTGCCAAATGTAGAAGGAAACTAGGCCTATGGAGTAGAAAATTATTCCTAAATAACAAAACTGAAGTTAACTACATACTTTAAGAGTTGGCTACACTTTAAAGTAATCCCAAAGCTTTAAATGTAGAAGAGGAAGAATGTTTGTTTAGGTAGCTAAATTGTTTTTGGGGAAATGAAGAAAACTTTTGGCACCAAAGAGCTCGCACTAATTTTTTAATGTATGCAGACAAAAACACATGCATCTTGCATAGTACAACCATTCGTCGCAGAGATAGAAATAAAGTTATGAAAGTCCAAAATGAGTATGGGGATTGGCTCAATAATGAGCATGAGATTGCAACTGAGTTTAAGAGTTATTTTGAACGTTTTTTTTTCATTTTTGGGGAAGGAGAAATGAGGAAAAGTGTTTACAACAGGTGGATTTAGTGGTTATAAATAAAGCTCTATGTTGTGATGTTCAAAATGAGGAAGTTAAGTTAGCTATATTTCAACTAGGGGGGCTTAAGGCCCCAAGTCCATATGGGTTTCCAGGGGTATTTTATCAGAAACTTTGGGGCACAGTTGAAAAGGATGTTACAAAGGCTATTAAGCTATTCTTCAAAACAAGTACTTTCCCTTAGACCCTAAATTCTATTGACCTAATCCTTATCCCAAAGATTCCCCATCCCTAGAATGTTTCCCATTTTCATTCTATAAGTTTATACAATTTCTTATGTAAAATAATATCTAAAATCATAGTCAACTACCTCAAACCTTTTTTGGAAAATCTCTTTTTGAAAATCAATGATGCAGAACCCTAAGACCCAAATTGTTTCTTAGAACTCCTTACCAATCAAATTAGAATTTGATTCTCACCAAAGTAATCAGAAAGGTTTGTTCAATTACCCAAGAACACGTTTGTGAAAAGAACTCAAGTTATAATTGAAAATTACCCCTTAAACCCAAGATCAAAGTATTCAAGAACAATAGAAATAGGAATTAAAAATTGAAATACAAAAGATGAACTCAATTGCATTCAACTCAACTCCTTATGCATAAAAACACAAGAAAGCAAACTCTCTTATATTCCAATATGGAAATTCAATACCACTTCGATCATCCTAAAACAAAGCTAAACAGCCCTATTTATAGAGTTTTTTTTTTTATCAAAAGTACATCGAACCTAGACAATCAAGGTGGTGTCACTAATTAACTCTTGTGACCCTCGATTTTTGCCACCTGGTTGGAAGAAACGGCTCAAATTTATTGCAAGGAGTTGTTCCAAGGTTCAATGAATCTAGACATTACTTGGATGGCTAGAAATGAGATAGGCTGAATCCCAATGCTAATCTTTTAGCGCAACTAAATTAATGAACTTGGGCTCTTTAAAATCTCCAAGCTTACATAGCCCATTATTAACCCATTTTTGCACAAATAATTGAAGTTGTTCCTTTAGTCTTTTAGTTTGGGCCCTGGTGATTGGTTTGCTAAAATCTCCAAGATGATTCTCCAAGTCACTTTCTTGAACATTAGTGGCATGTGGAGTAACATTTGTATCATTTCCCCTCCCTTCAAAAGGATTCGTCCTTAAATCAGATCCTGCATCAATATCAAAGAGAGATAAATCAGAAACATTAAAAGTAGCTGAAACACCATACTCACCAGGTAGATCAATGCAGTATACATTGTCATTGATCTTCGCAACAACTTGAAAAGGCCCGTCTCCACGAGCATCCAATTTTGATTTCCTTTTGGAAGGAAATCTTTCCTTGCGCATATGAACCCAAACCCAATCTCCTGGTTCAAATGACACCATGCGCCTTCCTTTGTTAACTTGAGATGCAATTTGCTCATTTCGCCTCTCTATCTTTTGTCTTGCTTTGTCATAAATGGATTTAACCATTTCTTCCTTTTTATGTCCATCTGTATTAAAAATTTCACTTAAAGGAATAGGCAAAAGATCCAAAGGAGTTAGCAGATTAAAACCATACACAATTTCAAAAGGAGAAAACCCAGTGGTAGAATGCACACTCCTATTATATGCAAATTCAACAAAAGGTAGATTATCTTCCCAAGTTTTAATATTCCTTCCAATCAAAGCACGTAATAAGGTTCCAAGAGTCTTGTTTACTACTTCAGTTTGCCCATCAGTTTGAGGGTGTGAAGTAGTAGAAAACAACAATTTAGTACCAAGTTTGGACCAAGGCACTCGCTAGAAGTGGCTTAAAAATTTAACATCCCGATTGGACACAATGGTCTTAGGAATGCCATGTAAACGCACAATATCACGAAAGAACAAATTAGCAATATGCATAGCATCATCAGTTTTATGACATGGTATGAAATGAGCCATTTTAGAAAAACGATCCACAACTACAAAAATTGAATCTCGGCCTTTTCTAGTCTTAAGTAAACCCAAAATAAAATCCATAGAAATGTCAACCCAAGAATGTGAAGGTACTGGCAAGGTCATGTATAATCCATGGGGTTGAGTTCTAGATTTAGCTTGTCTACATGAAATGTAACTAGAACAGATTTTCTCAACACTCTTACGCATATTAGGCCAAAAGAAGTGTTCATGCAAGATGCTTTAAGTTTTATCAATGCCAAAATGTCCCATAAGACCTCCACTATGAGCTTCACGAACAAGCAATTCCCTAATTAAACTATTAGGCATACACAATTTCCCTCCTTTAAAAAGAAATCCCTCATGTTTATAGAAATCACAAATGTAGCATGCTCACAAGCATTATAAACATTAGAGAAATCACTATCATGTGCATACAACTCCTTCAAATGCTCAAATCCTAACAACTTCGATGAAAGAGTAGAGATTAGAGCATACCTTCTAGATAATGCATTTGCCATAATATTCTCTTTACCTTGGTTATATTGGATCACATATGGAAAGGATTCTATGAATTCATCCATTTGGCATGACGCTTGTTCAGCTTACCTTGTCCTTTCAAGTGTTTTAAAGACTCATGATCTGTATGAATCACGAACTCCTTTGGTAAAAAATAGTGCTGCCATGTCTCCAATGCCCTCACCAAAGCATACAACTCCTTATCATAAGTTGAGTAGTTAAGTTGTGCTCCATTTAGCTTTTCACTAAAATAAGCAACATGCCTCTTTTCCTACAATAAAACAGCACCTATACCAATCCTGAAGGCATCACATTTAATTTCAAAAGTTAAATCAAAGTTAGGCAGCCTCAACAATGGTGCACTACTCAACTTTTCCTTTAGCAAAGAAAATGCATGTTCTTGCTCCTTACCCCAAATAAACCCCTTATCTTTTTTCATGATTTCAGTTAATGGAGCAGCAATTGTGCTAAAATCTTTGACAAATCTCCTATAGAAACTTGCCAAGCCATAGAAACTTCTCACATCACTCACGGTCTTAGGTTTCGGCCATTCTTGGATAGCCTTTACCTTTTCACTATCTACTTCAATTCCATTTGTACTCACCACATAACCCAAGAAAATGATGCGATCGATGCAAAATGAACATTTCTTCATGTTAGCATACAACTTGTACTTACGCAAAGCATCAAACAAACATTTTAAATGCATAACATGCTCATCAACGGATTTGCAATACACTAGAATGTCATCAAAATAGACAACCACAAACTTTCCATTGAGCTCACGCAAAACATGGTTCCTTAAGCGCATAAATGTACTAGGTGCATTGGTTAGGCCAAAAGGCATTACCAACCACTCATACAATCCATGTTTTGTTTTAAAAGTGGTTTTCCACTCATCACCTGGTTTTATTCTAATTTGGTGATAACCACTTTTCAAATCAATTTTTGAAAAGACACATGCACCATGCAACTCATCTAATATGTCATCAAGTCGAGGTATAGGGTGTCGATATTTTACCGTTATTTTGTTGATGGCTCTACAATCCACACACATACGCCAACTTCCATCCTTCTTTGATACCAACAATACAGGTACTACACATGGGCTTAGGCTTTCTCTTATATGTCCCTTCATCAAGAGCTCATCCACTTGCTTTTGTAGTTCTTTTGTTTCTTCAGGATTGCTTCTATATGCCGGCCTATTTGGAATGGCAGCCTCAGGAATGAGATCAATTTGATGTTCTATCCCTCTCAAAGGTGGTAAACCTTGAGGTAAATCATCAGAAAAAACATCATTGTATTCCTACAAAACATCAACAACAACACTTAGCAAAGAAGGGTTAACGTCGTTAGTAGAAAAATAAGCCTCCTTGTACAAAAGTAGAATCATTGGCCTATGAGTGATTAAAGCCTTCCTCACATCCCTCATTTTTGCATAGAAACTCATTTTGTTTTCCTCTTTTCTTTCTATGGCTGAATGCTCCTCACTTACTCTCTCTTTTTCACTCTTCTTCTCATCTTCTTTCTTCTCACTTTTCTCTTTTTCTTTTCCACTTTCTTTTCTTTTTCTCTCGACCTCTTTTTGAACAAACTCTCCATGAGACTTCTCAAGTTGCAATTGATCTTCAAAGATCTGTTTAGGAGTCAAAGGAAGAAGAGTATGCTTTTTTCCTTCTTTCTCCACCATGTACGTATTAAGATACCCATCATGGTTCACTTTCCTATCCCACTGCCTTGGCCTACCTAACAACAAGTGACTAGCTTGCATAGGAACAACATCACAAGTAACCTCATCATGGTACCTTCCAATAGAAATGGAACCTTCACTTGTTTAGTAACCTTCACTTCCCCACTATTGTTAAGCCATTGCAATTTATAAGGTCTTAGATGTTTAGTAGTTTCCAATCCCAACTTATTCACAAATAAAGTACTAGCCACATTCACACAACTACCCCCATCAATTATCAAACTACACACTTTCCCTTCAACTAAGCACCTAGTATAAAAAGATTTTCCCTTTGCAATCTAACCCCCTCACTATCCTCTTTCACTTGCACGTTAAGAGCATGCTTGGTAACCAACAATTGTCCCTCAGCAGGCAACTCAACATCACTACAATTATCCAAAGGAGGCATCTCATCCTCATCATCACTTTCCTCATCCGTCTCTACCCCATTTCTACGCATCACCATTACCTTTTTATTTGGGCATTGAGATGCTATGTGCCCATACCCCAAACACCTAAAACACTTAATGTCATGACTTCTAGAGTTTTGGACAGAAGTAGTACCTTTATTTTTACTGTCAAATGATTGAAATGGTTGTGCCTTATCATCCTTCTTTGTTTGGGCAGCCTTGTTATCATTTCTCCAATTCGACCTCCAAGTATTGTTTTAAGCCGAAAATGTGTTGGCTTGTTTCCCCTTCCCTTTGCGCTGTAATTGCCTTTCTATCTTCATAGCCATGTGCACCATATCTTCTATCTCTACATAGTGTTGCAACTCCACTCTATCGGTTATGTCCTTATTAAGTCCATTGAGAAACATTGCCATGGTGGCCTCTCTATCTTCCTCTATATTTGCTCGGATCATCGCAATCTCCATTTCCTTATAGTATTCCTCCACACTCTTTGTTCCTTGTACAAGGCTTTGCAATCTTTGGTGGAAGTCCCTATAATAATGGCTTGGAACAAATCTGCGTCTCATGATAGCCTTCATTTCAACCCAAGTTTGGATAGGTCTTTCACCATTTCTCCTCCTACTTACAAGAAGTTGTTCCCACCATATAAGTGCATATTCCCCAAACTCCATCGCTACAAGTTTTATTTTCTTTTCCTCCGAGTAATTGTGACATTCTAAGATTAATTCCACTTTTCGCTCCCACTCCATATATGCATCTAGATCATTCTTCCCCAGAAAGGATGGAATTTTCATTTTGATACTCCCAATATTCCTATCAAGATCATTTTGGTTCCTTCTACCTCTTCCATAATTTCTGCCTTCATTAACCAAGGTAGCTTGATCGTCAAATTTCTCTTCAGACTCTTCTACATATTGAGGTGTATGTTGCCTCCTTGCCTGATGGGGATCAAGTAACATCAAGAGTTCACGAACTAAAGTCTAATGACCCGCTACATGGTATTAGAGGTCCAATGACAAGAGCTAGAGCTAAGCGAGTGGGAGAAGCCTTGCAAGGATTAGTTATGGAACTCCAAGAGCAAGAAGCAGGTCGACACAAGTTTAATTCAAGTCCTGAGTTAGTAAACATAATATATCAAAGCACGGACGAAGCGGAGGCCATCAACGATGGAACGACAACCTTCAGCAAAGGCAAGGCCGCCGGCCTAGAGGTAAAGGAGAGCCGACCTTCTTGGCCGGCCTTAAGGGAAGCAACGCCGGCGGGTTAAGGCTGCCAGCCTTAGAATCTACGCCGTCGGCGTAGTACCGGCCTAGACATCCGTAGAACGTCTTTTTTTTTTCGATATTTCAAAGCTGGCCATATATGCATTTAGGCCGCCAGACTATAACACCTTGTTTTGTCATTTGAAAGGACAGTTTTTCAATTTGAATGAAAATTTCCTTGAGAGAATCCTCTCTTCTTTAGTTCTTGCGAATAGAACTTCCTTCGATTTCTTCATCCTAAATGCTTGGAGAAATCTATTCGGATAGCTTAGGTTCTAATCGACGGGTTCGATTGGGGTCGGGTTACGTTTTGTTTTTTATTCAATTTAGATTATCGGGTTTGAATCCTTCTTGAACGTTGGGTCTTAGATCGATATCTAGGGTTCACGTCATTTGGTATCATAGCCAAGGCTCATTGAATCGAGTAATCTCTATCCTTATTAATATTTTTGTTTAATTGATTGCATAAATTTTCTATTGTAGTTTAAAAAAAAAAAAAAGAAAATTTGTTGTTGTTCGTGGTATTTTATATATGTAATTCCATCATTTCTATCCTTCATTGATTCCAACATTTGCAAAAGAACCGAGAATATACATTTTGCTGAGGATTCCCATTTGTCAATATATATATATCTCTGCCGTAGCTTTTGATTCTCATTGGCCAATTCATAAACACAATTGTCTACTGTCATTTTTGTCGAGGAATTGACATTCCTTTTAAGAGTCTTCAATTCGGCATATATATATATCCATTGTTCTATCGAATTTGGCCGAGGAGAATAGTTACGTTGCTGTCCATTTTTAAGAAGGAATATCATTTCCTTATTTGCATTCATACGGTCATGGAATTGAGAAAGGCTGGTAATTATAAAAAAAAAAATTCCAATTTATATTTTAGTTTGTTTATTTAATTCTTTGAGTTCATTATTTCCTATCAAATTCACTATATTCCATATTGGTCAATCGTAGTTATTCATTAAGTCGTCATATTCTCGTGTTATTGGAATTCTGAGTTGCTGGTTGATTTATCCTAGTGGTTTATTTTGGAGAAAAACTCATTGAGTTAGTTCTTGAGCAAGGATTTGCAAAGGAGAGTAGATTGGTGAGAATTTTATCATGGAAAATCAAATTGTGAGATACACGAGTGTATACACATCTTTGAGTGTAAACTGATGAGGGAGTGAATTGTGAGGCCTTCTTAATTTGTTATTACTAACCTTTTTCTGTTGTAGCGATATATCTAATCAAAGTCCAACTGGTGGAGAGAAGGGAGAAGTAGATAATAAAATGATGTTTGATGCTTTAATGAGTGAGATGAAAAGAATACTGAGTGTTGAACTGGAGCAAATCCATGTAAGGATGGATAAGGTTCAGCAAGGTAGGGAGCCCACGGGTAATACTTCTGTAGGGCGAAGAATTGAGAGGCTTCTAAGGAGGGGAGTGATAATAGAAGAGGGAGAGGACATTGAATTAGGAGAGTATAATTTTGTGATGGGGAGAGAAAATACCCAAAGGAGAGATAGTAACTTGGGTAGCATAAAGATGAAAATACCTTCCTTTCAAGGGAAGAATGACCTAGAATTATACTTGGAGTGGGAGCGAAAGGTTGATCACATATTTGAGTGCCATAACTATTCAGAGGACAAGAAGATTAAACTTACAGCAATTAAGTTCACTGACTATGCAAGTGTATGGTGGGATCAATTGGTTAGGAATAGGAGACGGTATGGAGAGGAGCCTGTTAGCACTTGGGGGGAGAATAAAACTATTATGCAGAAGAGATTCATTCCTAATCACTATTATAAGGATTTGCATAGGAAGTTGCAGGGTCTAACACAAGGGTCCAAAAGTGTAGAGGACTATTATAAGGAGATGGAAATAGCCATGATTAGAGCTAAGGCGGAGGAAGATGATGAAGCTACAATGGCTAGGTTCATTGGTAGATTGCATATGGAGATCGCTGATATTGTTGATCTACAACATTATGTAGATATTGTGGAATTATTGCATAAGGCGATCAAGGTTGAGAAGCAGCTAAAGGGAAAGAGTACTTCAAGGTATCACCCAGTTTCAAGTTCTTCCAGATATAATTCAACTTCTAGTTCTTCATGGAAGTCGAATTGGAAGAATAACAAACCACCACCGAAAACTAAGGAGGAAAAGAAGGCTAAGGCATCGGCATCCTATTCGAAAGGTAACACTGAAACCAAATCTACTTCTAGATTGCGTGATATTAAGTGTTTCAGGTGCCAAGGATTTGGGCATATTGCATCGCAGTGTCCAAACACTAAGGCGATGATCCTTTTGGAGAGTGGAGAAGTGGAGAGTGTGAGTTCAGGGGATGATGATAACATGGCCCCATTGGAAGATTGTAGTGATGTGGATTTAGAAGGGCCTGTAAAGGGAGAGATGCTTGTTACCAGGCAGGTTCTTAATACTCAACTTAAGGATGAGGGTGATAAAGTGTAGCTAGAGCATATTTTTCATACTAGATGCCATGTGAATAATAAGGTATGTAGTTTGATTATTGATAGTGGTAGTTGTACAAATGTTGCTAGCACATTATTGGTTGATAAACTGATCCTAAAAACTATGAAGCATGAACAGCCTTATAAGTTGCAGTGGTTTAGCGAATGTGGGGAGGTTAAAGTGACCAAGAGGGTACTTATTTCTTTCTCTATAGGGAAGTACCGTGATGAGGTAATATGTGATGTGGTACCTATGCAGGCTTGCCACATATTGTTGGGATGACCTTGGCATTTCGATAGGAAGGTCACTTATGATGGTTATCACAATCGGTATTCCTTCATTTTGAACAAGAGACAAGTGATTTTGATACCCCTCAACCCTTAGGTAGCTAGTGAGGATCGATTGAGAATTGCTAGAGAGTTTAGAGAGAGAGGGAAACACAAGAGTGAACAAGAAAAGAAAATTGAGACTGTGAAAGAGAGTGGCAAAAACACACTGGTGAATTATGAGAAGAAAGAATTAGAGGGAAACACGAGTGGCATTGGAGAGGCAAGTGAGATCAAAAGTGCTTTGAAGGCAAAATGACACTTACTTGTACTGATGTACAAGGATGTTTATCTTTCCACTGACCATCTTAACTCTTCCTTACCTGCAGTTGTTGTTTCTCTTTTGCAGGAATTTGCTAACTTATTTCCTGAAGAAGTACCAAGGGGATTGCCTCCACTAAGAGGCATTGAACACTAGATTGATTTTATTCCAGGTGCTTCCATTCCTAATCGACCAGCTTATCAGGCCAATCCAGAGGAAACCAAGGAGATCCAGAGGCAAGTTAATGATCTGGTAGAGAAGGGGTTTGTGAGAGAAAGCCTCAGTCCATGTTCAGTTCCTGTCATCTTGGTTCCCAAGAAGGATGGAACATGGCGAATGTGTGTTGACTGTCGAGCAATCAACAAGATCACAGTTACGTATAGACATCCTATCCTTAGACTTGATGATATGCTTAATGAGTTGCATGGTGCCTGTTTGTTTTCCAAAATTGATTTAAAGAACGGCTATTACCAAATTCGCATGAAAGAGGGAGATGAGTGGAAAATGGCTTTTAAAACTAAGCATGGTTTATATGAGTGGATGGTAATGCCTTTTGGATTAACAAATGCGCCTAGGACGTTTATGAGGTTAATGAATCATGTTCTTCATGCTTTCATTGGGAAGTTTGTTGTTGTATACTTTGATAACATCTTAGTTTACAACAAAACTCTAAGTGAACATGTTCAACATTTGCAAAGTGTGTTTACTGTTTTGAGAGGAAACAAATTGTATGCGAACTTGAAAAAGTGTACCATTTGTATGGAAACTGTGGTTTTTCTTAGCTTTGTTATAGGTGCGAAGGGGATTGCTGTAGATGAAGACAAGGTGAAGGCGATTCGGGAGTGGCTGACACCAAGGAATGCAAGTGAGGTCAGGAGCTTTCATGGGCTAGCAAGCTTTTATAAGAGATTTGTTAGGGACTTTAGTTCCATAGCTTCTCCTCTAAATGATCTTGTTAAGAAGAACACCGAGTTCAAGTGGACTAAAGTGCATGAGCAAGCTTTTAAGACTTTAAAAGGTAAGTTGACTAATGCACCTTTACTTGTTTTACCTAATTTTGAAAAAGTTTTTGAGATTGAATGCGATGCTTCCGAGAAAGGTATTGGTGGTTTTTTAATGCAGGATTCCAAGCCAATCACTTATTTTAGCGAAAAGCTCAGTGGTGCTACATTAAACTACCCAGTCTATGACAAGGAGCTATATGCTTTGGTGAGGACCTTGTAGACTTAGCAACATTACTTATGGCCTAAGGAGTTCATCATTCATTCTGATCATGAGAGTCTCAATGGATGGAGTTCATTAAGACCTTCCCATATGTGATCAAATACAAGCAAGGAAAAGAGAACGTGGTGGCTGATGCACTTTCTCAAAGGTATTCACTTTTGACTTCTTTGCAAACTAAATTGCTTGGGTTTGAACTCATTAAGGAGTTATATGAGATTGATGCTGACTCTGGTCAAATTTGGGCTGCTTGTGCTGAGTCTGGATATTCAGATTTCTATAGGCATGATGGGTATTTATTTAAGAAAGATAAGTTATCCGTGCCTAAAAGCTCTATGTGTGAATTGCTTGTGAGGGAAACACATGGGGGTGGTTTAATGGGACACTTTAGTGTTAAAAAGACTTTAGATATTTTGCATGAACATTTTTATTGGCCAAAAATGAAGCATGATGTGCAAACTGTGTGTGACAAGTGCATTGCATGTAGACAGGCTAAATCCAGAGTAATGCACCATGGAGAATACATTCCATTGCCTGTGCCTAATCAACCCTGGACTGACATTTCTATGGATTTTGTGTTAGGGTTACCACGATCTCAAAGTGGCAAAGATAGTATATTTGTTGTTGTGATAGGTTTAGTAAGATAGCTCACTTCATTACCTGTTCTAAAACTAACGATGCACAACATACTGCCAATTTGTTCTTTAGGAAGATTGTACGGTTGCATGGCTTGCCTAAATCCGTTGTGAGTGATAGGGATGTGAAATTCTTAAGTCATTTTTGGCGTGCTTTGTGGAATAGGCTAGGCACTAAATTGTTGTTCTCTACTGTTGCACACCCTCAAACTGATGGTCAGACGGAAGTAGTCAATAGGACTCTTTCAACCTTGTTGCGTGCTGTGATTCATAAGAATTTGAAACAACGGGAGAAATGTCTACCACATGTAGAATTTGCATATAATAGGATTGTGCATTTCACTACATCTTATTCTCCATTTGAGGTAGAGTATGGTTTTAACCCTCTGACTCCATTAGATATTTTGCCTTTGCCTGTTAACGAATTTGTTGATCTTGATGGAAAGAAAAAGGTAGAGTTTGTGAGGGAATTGCATGCTCAGGTTCGCGCCAACATTGAGAAGAAAAATAAGCATTATGCTCGACAGGCCAATAAGGGTCGTGTGAAGACTGTTTTTCATCTAGGAGATTGGGTGTGGGTACATCTGAGAAAGGAGAGATTTGCTGAATAGTGGAAATCTAAGTTGCACCCCAGGGGAGATGGGCCATTTCAAGTGTTGGAGCGCATCAATGATAACGCTTACAAGATTGACTTGCCAAGTCACTATGGTAATATAGGCGCAACTTTTAATATTTCTGACCTTTCTCTGTATGATGCAAGTGATTCGAGGACGAATCTTTCCGAGAAAGGGGGGAATGATGGGGATCAAGTAGCAACAAGAGTTCACGAGCCAAAGTCTAATGACCCGCTACATGGTATTGGAGGTCCAATGACAAGAGCTAGAGCTAGGCGAGTGGGAGAAGCCTTGCAAGGATTAGTTATGGAACTCTAAGAGCAAAAAGCAGGTCGACACAAGTCTAATTCAAGTCCCGAGTTAGTAAACATAATATATCAAAGCATGGACGAAGTAGAGGCCATCAACGATGGAACAGTAGCCTTCAGCAAAGGGAAGGCCGCTGGCCTAGAGGCAAAGGAGAGTTAGCCTTCTTAGCCGGCCTTGAGGGAAGCAACGCCGGCGGGTTAAGGCCACCGGCCTTAGAATCTGCACCGCCGGCGTAGTGTCAGCCTAGACATCCGTAGAACATCTTTTTTTTTTCCGTTATTTCAAAGCCGGCCATATATTCATTTAGGCCGCCAGCTTATGTGATATTTCGACTATAACACCTTGTTTTGTCATTTGAAAAGACAACTTTTCAATTTGAATGAAAATTTCCTTGAGAGAATCCTCTCTTCTTTAGTTCTTGCGAATAGAACTTCCTTCGATTTCCTCATCCTAAACTCTTGGAGAAATCTATCCGGATAGCTTAGGTTCTAATCGACGGGTTCGATTGGGGTCGGGTTACGTTTCATTTTCGATTTAATTTTGATTCTCAGGTTTGAATCCTTCTTGAACGTTAGGTCTTAGATCGATATTAGGGTTCGCGTCATTGGCCTTGGATTGTTTTAAGCAGCCCCTTCACGCAAGGCATTGATCTCGTTTTGTTGCTTCTCCAAAGTGTCATTCATGTTGCCAAGGACAAGTTGAATCCTCTCAAACTGTTGTTGCATAGCCTTGAGAAGAAATTCTTGGTCTTTTGGTGAACTTACTCCACTTCCTTCCATTTTTGCAATCTGAAATATCAAAAAAAAAAAACAAGAACCTCACAAACACTCCCTCACGTGTTTAACTCAAATTGGCTTTTACCCTCTTTTAAGCTCACACTCTCTTGCCTTTTACCACTCAAGCAATCTTTATGATTTTATACGTAAAGGCCAAATCAAACAACAATCAAGATCTTAAAGTAATTCAATTTTATCAGAGAAATCCTAAAAATCAGCAACAAGGATATGTGAAACAAAACTAGAAGCAAAGTAAAATAACCATTAAAGAAAAGACACACACTTGATGTATATGATGACTAGTAAAGAAATAGAATGACAAATACTGAATTTAAGAAGGAAACTTGTAATTCCTTACAAATTAACACCCAAACACTTCAAGAATAGATTTTTTTTTTTTTTTGGTTTGTGAATAGTAAGAACAAGATCAGCAAGCAAGAAGAAGATCAATAAGGCTAATGGAAAGAAACAGAAAATTAAAAGGATAGATAATTACTTGGTGTACCTTGCTCTAATACCAAATGATGCGGAACCCCAAGACCCAAATTGTTTCTTAGAACTCGTTACCAATCAAATTAGAATTTGATTCTCACCAAAGTAATTAGAAAGGTTTGTTCAATTACCCAAGAACACGTTTGTGAAAAGAACTCAAGTTATAATTGAAAATTACCCCTTGAACCCAATATCAAAGTATTCAAGAACAATAGAAATAGGAATTAAAAATTGAAATACAAAAGATGAACTCAATTGCATTCAACTCAACACCTTATGCATAAAAACACAAGAAAGCAAACTTCTTATATTCCAATTTGGAAATTCAATACCACTTCGATCATCCTAAAACAAAGCTAAACATCCCTATTTATAGAGTTTTTTTTTTTTTATCAAAAGTACATCAAACTTAGACAATCAAGGTGGTGTCACTAATTAACTCTTGTGACTCCTCGATTTTTGCCACCTGGTTGGAAAAAACGGCTCAAATTTATTGCAAGGAGTTGTTCCAAGGTTCAATGAATCTAGACATTACTTGGATGGCTAAAAATGAGATGGGTTGAATTCCAAAGCTAATCTTTTAGCCCAACTAAATTAATGAACTTGGGCTCTTTAAAATCTCCAAGCTTGCATAGCCTATTATCAACCCATTTTTTGCGTAAATAATTGAAGTTGTTCCTTTAGTCTTTTAGTTTGGATCCTGGTGATTGGTCTGCTAAAATCTCAAGATGATTCTCCAAGTCACTTTCTTGAACATTAGTGGCATG
Source organism: Laguncularia racemosa (assembly GCA_037954665.1). Lineage (NCBI taxonomy): Eukaryota > Viridiplantae > Streptophyta > Magnoliopsida > Myrtales > Combretaceae > Laguncularia > Laguncularia racemosa. The sequence goes on along the minus strand of JBBMOL010000201.1, from coordinate 247,620 downwards.
TGGAGTAGCATTTGTATCAATCAAAGTGCTTTTATTTTAGGAAGGATGATTTATGACAATATTTCGATAGCACACAAAACTTTCCATTTTCAAAGAAATAAAAAGGGAGAAAAACATTTTTTTTTTCACTTTAAAAGCAGATATGAGCAAGTATATGATTGAGTTGAGTAAGATTTTCTTAGGAGAGTGCCATTGAGGTATAGGTGATGGGTGTCGAATCCAACAAAAATAAAACCTACTCCTAGACAATTATGTGATTTGCACATAGTGGTGAGTAAGGTCGAATCCACAGAGATTAGTTAAATTTATTTCTATTCAAGGATAATAACAGGGAAAAAGGAAAAAAGGGGGGGGGGGGGGGGGGGGGTTTGTTGAATCAAATAAAGTTAAAATAAGATAAGAAAGTTGTATATTGATAAAAAGCCTAGCCAAAGGAATCAAGATAGTTTAATTCTAGGAATTGATCATCGATGCAAATGTTTTCTATTCTTATTCCTAGATAAACTGGTTATGGTTATTAACAAGCTCTAACAACCTATCTCTCCTTACTTCCTCGATAACCTCAAACAAGCGCTTTGAATTATTTCTCTTATTGATTAAACAACCCTAGACAAGCGCTTAGGATTTAATCTATCAATAGCATCAAGATCTAGAGAGACCACCAATTCATGCTAGTAGATTATAAGATAACCTATTTAAACATGATCACACACCTCCATAACATGAATTCGATCATCTCTTTTATAACCAAACATGTTATTGCGTCACTAAGACTAGAACAATCAAACAATTACGGATTTGACGTGCTAGTTGACAATATATTAACTTGCTAATTAAGTAAAAGAGCTCTATTCATACCAATCAACAAAGATAATAATGACAAAACGATCAGAAGATATATGAATACCCGAAAACAAAGAATAGATTAAATACAAGTCAATTAGACCTCACAATTTGTGGAGAATTAAACATCTATAATCCTTTGGCTAGAAAAGTAGCTTAGCTACTCATGTTCATCAATAAAACGAAAAATAAAAATAAAAACATAACAAGCCTCTGTTTCCGGCTGCCTGCTCTGCCTCCTCCTTTCCTTCTTGTCTCCAAGGTGATTCCAGATTCAAAGATTGCCTCTAACCCTCTAGGGTTGGCTCTATTTATATTATTAGAGGGATAGCATGTGATCTTTTGCGAGGAAGATACGAAAATGTCTTTCCTTTTCCAAGTAGATTTCGAGAAGTGAAGATTCGTCTGCCTGGCACGCACTACCACACGACCGTGGGTCAAGCCGTGCCATCCTCTGTGCATATTTCACGTATCATCTTCCGTATCCAATGTGTACCACGGCTCCACCCACGGCTAGATTTCCAACCGTGCCATCTTCTGTGCATAATCAACAAGTCTTCATCTATGCCCAGTATGTACCACGGTTAGTCCCACGGCCAGATTTCAAGCTGTGCCATCCTCTGGTTGATGTTCCACAATTTCTTCTCTTGGCATGTCTAGCTTCCACCACGGCTCCAAACACGGTTTCTCCCACGGCTTCCACCACGGCCTTGTCCTAAGCCGTGTCTCTCTCTGTTCAAAGTCCACATTTCCGCCTTCTTGTCCAGTGTGTAACACGGTTTGAACCTTGGTCGTGCCTCAAACCGTGCTTCCTCCGGTGATGTAATTCCTTGTCTTGATCCAAGTTGTAGATGACTTCTCTAAAATACTTGAATTAGCATCCTTGACTCCATTTAACCTGATTTATCACGATGATAGAATTAGAGTACCATTTCCTTATGATTTCTATAAAATCAATAATAATTTAACACAATTTATACTATAAAGATTGAGTATAAAATGACTGTATGAAATTCCCCCACACTTAAACTCTTGCTTGTCCTCAAGCAATTGCATCAAATCAATTGAGAAATTTGTCATAAATTATACAAGCTTTCTTTTCATCATTCCAAGCATCTATTCATTTGTAATTCATGACTTGTAATTTTAATGTCTACTACTTCAACCAAACTGGTTTCCTGTGATCAAATTGCCATGGACAAAATTTAATAGCTAATCTAAACAAAAAAAACTTTAATCCTCATGTTTAGCAAAAGAATTTTTTATTCCAAAAGTAAATACTTAATCCACTAAGGAAAAACACCCAATTAAACTTCATTGGATATTATCAAGCATATAATCCTTGCAGTATAAAGTAAAAGCATATGGTATAAGCTCTTTGTTAGATATTCTCCCTTCTATACATCTTTGTTTTATTCAATGAATGTTTACATTCATGTTCTTTTGATTTATTCAAGCATCTATTTTGACGGGTTTTTGCCCGCTTCTTTTCATGAACTTTTGCCTTTTTCGCCCTTATCGTTATAGTGAGTTCATTGAATCGGCACATCCCGAGCTCGTCACTCAAGTGACCGGGTTTTGAGATACCCCTACGGACTCTTCCTCACTCTAAAATTCAAGTTTGAATACTCTTAACTCAATTAGTTGAATCATTGGAGTAATGGCTATGCTTGATTCTTTTTTTTTTTTTTCACTAAGTGTTATGATTGCTTTACAAACAACTTCAAAGAGTATACAGTAGCTACAAGGTAAATTTGTTTCTTAAAGATTTCACTACTTAATTTTAACCATGTATTCTAATCACATCAGTGGGTGAGTAAAACATTTGAACAAGTCAATTACACATTTTGTAGATACTTATTACAACATTTAGTACAATCTCCAGATGTCATGATAATTTTGAAAGATTTTTAGCTTAAAATTGCTTAAGGACAAACATTCAAAATATAAGTTAGTTCTCTATTCTCTATATTTTATTATCCTCTCCCCCACACTTAGCTTGAACAGTGTCCTCACTGTTCCAAATTCAGCACAATGAAAGAGGAATTAACAACTCAAGGAACATTAGAGAATAAGAGAAAGGAAATACTGGTACTTCCCTAGTATTGGAGTTCTCCCCTTAAGCTCTGGAAAGTGTCATCTAATGATATGTATCCTTGCTGCAGCTGATCCAAAGAGTTCAAAAGTACACTAAAATCAAAACAAAACAAAACTAAAGCAAAACAAAACTAAATTTTTTTTTTTTTTGACATGGGTTGCCTCCCATGAACGCCTTTCTTTAACGTCTTTGGCTAGATGTTCCTGGCTAAATATTCGGATAAGGATTTTGATTCTAGCCTTGGTGCCTATGGTGATGGGTTAATAACATCCGTAACAAAAACAGGAGAGATATCGTTAGGATGTTTCATGGCATCATAAATGTTAAATTTAATCACTTCACCATCAAATTCCATAGTGAGGGTGCCATCATTTACATCGATTTTCGTTTTAGAAGTCTTAAGGAATGGTCGCCCTAATAATATCAGTGATGAAGTATGAGAATCACTATCGTCCATGTCAAGCACATGAAAATCAGCAGGAAAAACCAACCCATTGACTTGAACTAAAACATCCTCTAGAACTCCCTCAGGATAAACATTGGACCTGTCAGCAAGTTGAACAATGACACCCGTTTCCTTCAAGGGACCAACATTTAAACGTTGATAAACAGACAAAGGCATGACATTGATAGAAGCTCCTAAATCACACATGGCTTTAGCGATTCCAAGATTACCTATTTTGCAAGGAATAGTAAACATACCTGGATCCTTACATTTGGGAGGAAGCTTCTTCTGAATAATAGCTGAAACATTTTCACTCACACTAATCTTTTCATTACCTTTCAGCTTTCTTTTGTTAGTGCACAAGTCTTTGAGAAATCTAGCATAGCGCGGTATTTGCTTAATTGCATCAAGCAAAGGAATATTTACCTCGACTTCGCGAAAAGTTTCCAGAATCTCTTTTTCTTCCGCTTCATTCTTGGATTTCGCTAATCTGGAGGGGAAAGGAGGTGGTATCAATGTGACCTTCGATGGCTCAACTAGAGACTTGCTAATCTGGTCGCCCTGCTGGCTCGGAGTCGAAATCTCTTTCTTGGTCTCTTCCTCAAGATTAGACGGATGTCCTTTCTTATTTGATCCCTGCAATTCTGTTCCACTTCTCAAGGTAATTGCATTAACGCTTTGCTTCGGGTTTGTAATAGTTTGAGAAGGTAACTTACCTTGAGTTTCTAACCTGTTTACAGTTGAAGCAAGTTGGCTTACCTAATTCTCCAAGTTTTGAATGCTTTGCTTTGTTTCCTCCTGAAACTGTTTGGTATTCACAGCTAGAGACTTAACAATATCCTCAAGGGGCATACCTGAAGTGGAAGGAGCTTGGGGTACGTGGTGTGATGGCTTAAGCTGGAATTGTTGGACATGTTGAGGGTTATTGCCATATCGGAAGTTAGGATGATCCCTCCATCCAGGATTGTAAGTATTCGAGTAGGGGTCATACTTCCTTTGTGGCTGTCCTGGGAATCCTCCTACAGCATTGGCGTGTTCATGATTGTCATCTTGCAATGTGGGGCACATGTCGGTAGGATGATTAGGAGCAACACAAATTCCACAAGCCTTCACCTGCTGGGTATTTCCAAGAGCTAGCTGCTGCACAAGGGAGGTTAGGTTAGAAATTTGATGTTCAAGGTTAGACACACTTACCTCATTTACCTTCCTTGAAGATGTATCATGCCTATACCCAAATTGTTGCGAATTAGCAGCCATAATGGAGATCAATTCCCTAGCTTGACCAGGGGTTTTGTTTACTATGGTACCTCCACTTGCAGCATCTATCATCTTCCTCTCCATCGGAAGCAATCCTTCATAGAAGTATTGAATGAGAAGTTGTTCAAATATCTCGTGTTGTAGACAGCTTGCACAAAGTTGCTTGAACCTCTCCCAATACTCATGAAGAGTCTCGGTGTCCCTCTGTTTGATACCACAAATTTCTCTTCTTATACCAGCGGCTCTGGATGCGGGGAAGAATTTGTCCAAGAAGAGTCTTACCATATCTGTCCAAGTGGTGATAGAACCTGGAGGCAAATAAACAACCAATCTTTAGCTTTAGTACTTAAAGAAAATGGAAAAGCACGTAACTTGATTTGATCGTCGGTTATTCCTTGCGGCCTCATACTAGAACACACTATATAGAACTCTTTCAAATGCTTATGAGGATCTTCATTCTCAAGACCATGAAAGGTGGGTAGCAGATGTATTAACCCAGATTTCAACTTGAATTCCACAGCTAGTTCGGGATAGTGAATGCAAAGTGGTTGTTGATTCACATCCGGTGCAGCTAACTCCCTTAATGTTCTCTCGGGATTTGCCATATCGTCTTCTTTTTCTGAATCAAGGAATGAATCAGATAAATCCGATGCTAGGTTCTATCTAGTGGATGATCTAGCTTCTTGTCGTAGTCTCTTTAGAGTCTTCTCAATCTCCAGATTATAAATTAGTTCACCTGTCTGAGAAGAACGAGTAATACAAGAATAGAAATAAATTTGACACCAATCCTTGGCAACGACGCCAAAATTTGATGGGTGTCGAATCCAACAAAAATAAAACCTACTCCTAGACAATTATATGATTTGCATATAGTGGTGAGTAGGGTCGAATCCACAGAGATTAGTTAAATTTATTTCTATTTAAGGATAATAACAGGAAAAAAGGAAAAAGGGGGGGGGGGGGGGGTGGGGGGGGGGGGGTGGGGTTTGTTTGTGAATCAAATAAAGTTAAAATAAGAAAGAAAGTTGTATATTGATAAAAAGCCTAGCCAAAGGAATCAAGATAGTTTAATTCTAGGAATTGATAATCGATGCAAATGTTTTCTATTCTTATTCCTAGATAAACTGGTTATGGTTATTAACAAGCTCTAACAACCTATCTCTCCTTACTTCCTCGATAACCTCAAACAAGCGCTTTGAATTATTTCTCTTATTGATTAAACAACCCTAGACAAGCGCTTAGGATTTAATCTATCAATAGCATCAAGATCTAGATAGACCACCAATTCATGCCAGTAGATTATAAGATAACCTATTTAAACATGATCACACACCTCCATAACATGAATTCGATCATCTCTTTTATAACCAAACATGTTATTGAGTCACTAAGACTAGAACAATCAAACAATTACGGATTTGACGTGCTAGTTGACAATATATTAACTTGCTAATTGAGTAGAAGAGCTCTATTCATACCAATCAACAAAGATAATAATGACAAAACGATCAGAAGATATATGAATACCCGAAAACAAAGAATAGATTAAATACAAGTCAATTAGACCTCACAATTTGTGGAGAATTAAACATCTATAATCCTTTGGCTAGAAAAGTAGCTTAGCTACTCATGTTCATCAATAAAACGAAAAATAAAAATAAAAACATAACAAGCCTCTGTTTCCGGCTGCCTGCTCTGCCTCCTCCTTTCCTTCTTGTCTCTAAGGTGATTCAGATTCAAAGATTGCCTCTAACCCTCTAGGGTTGGCTCTATTTATATTATTAGAGGGATAGCATGTGATCTTTTGCGAGCAAGATACGAAAATGTCTTTCCTTTTCCAAGTAGATTTCGAGAAGTGAAGATTCGTTTGCCTGGCACGCACTACCACACAGCCGTGGGTCAAGTCGTGCCATCCTCTGTGCATATTTCACGTATCATCTTCTGTGTCCAATGTGTACCACGGCACCACCACGGCTAGATTTCCAACCGTGCCATCTTCTGTGCATAATCAACAAGTCTTCATCTATGCCTAGTATGTACCACGGTTAGTCCCACAGGCTAGATTTCAAGCCGTGCCATCCTCTGGTTGATGTTCCACAATTTCTTCTCCTTGGCATGTCTAGCTTCCACCACGGCCGTGCCCTAAGCCGTGTCTCTCTCTGTTCAAAGTCCACATTTCCGCCTTCTTGTCCAGTGTGCAACACGGTTTGAACCTTGGTCGTGCCTCAAACCGTGCTTCCTCCGGTGGTGTAATTCCTTGTCTTAATCCAAGTTGTAGATGACTTCTCTAAAATACTTGAATTAGCATCCTTGACTCCATTTAACCTGATTTATCACGATGATAGAATTAAAGTACCATTTCCTTATGATTTCTATAAAATCAATAATAATTTAACACAATTTATACTATAAAGATTGAGTATAAAATGGCTCTATCAATAGGTTTGATAAAAAATGGCTAGGATGCTTGATGCAATGTGTAAGTGCGGTGGAGTTCAATGTTGTTGTTAATGGGAAGAATGTAAGTTTAAGCCTCATAGGTGATTGTAGTAGGGAGATCCCTTATCTCTATACTTGTTTATATTGTTGGTAGATGTTCTATTAAAAGGGACTGGGAAACACATCGGTAGAGGGAAATTGGTTGGAATGTCATTAAAAACCAATTGTCCTAGATTGTCTCATCTTTTCTTTATAGATGATTCTTTATTTTTTATGGAGGCAACTGTGGAAGATTTTAATACACTTGCAAGCATCTTGCGAAGATACTACGAAGCTTCTAGTCAAGAGATAAATATGGCAAATTCTAGTGCCTTTTCAGCTTGAATTCATCGAATCAAATTAAGGAAGAGGTGACTAGAGTGCTAGGAATTCCAGTCACGCATAATCTAGGGCCCTGTCTAGGCCTCCCAACCTTGTGGGGCCGGTCAAAAAGCTGGAAGGATGTTTGCTTGGTGAAACTGAAAGGGAAATCTTAATCAAGCCAGTGGCAACGACCATTCCTACTTATTTTATGTCATGCTTCAGTTTCCAGATTAAACGGTGCAATGAGGTTAATATGCAATATGGCTCGATTTAGTGGGTTTAGAAGAAAGCTAAAAGCAAAATCCATTGGAGTAGTTGGGAAAGTTTGACTAAGCCAAACACTGGAGGAATGGGATTTAAGGATCTTCATACCTACAACCCAGCCCTATTAACGAAGCTGGCATGGCGACTAAAGAATAACCTTACAGCTTTATGGGCTCAAGTCTTGAAGGGGATCTACTTCCTTGACACAGATTTTAGACATGCTACCAAGGTGGTATAGCATCCTAGGCTTGGAGCAGTCTATTAGAGAGCAAAAGGATTTTGTTTGAGGGGGCATTGTGGAAGGTTGGAAAAGGAGACAGGATTGACATGTAGAGAAATAAATGGGTTCCTCTTCTGGAAGGTTATAAGCTTAAAACTAACATGACAACCCTTAATAGACATATAACAATTAAAGAGTTATTTGATCCGAACAATAGGTGTGTGGAAATCTAATGTGTTGAGAAGGTTTTTCTGAGAGGAGGAAGTGGAAAGCATAAAAGCAATACCTTTGAGAGATATGGACCGAAGTAACTTCCTGGTGTAGCCGTACAATCGACAAGGTGCCTTCACAGTGAAATCAGTTTACTATCACCTCAAGGAAAAGGAGTGGCAAAATGGTCAGTCTGGAGCATCATCCCCTAGAGGAACATCAAGTTTGCAGTGGAAGAGATTATGGAATATAGATACATTACCTAACCATTTTTTTGTGGAGAGCTGTCTCAAACTCGCTTCCTTCTTTCGAGAGCTCCATCGGCGTCATGTAACTGCTACATAGGTGTGTCCTTTCTGCGGATATGTCGAGTCAGTAGAGCATGCCTTGTTAATGTGTAAATGGGCAGTAGCCATGTAGTTTGGGAGTTTAGGGATCCAGATAAACAAATATGAAATAGGTCGATTTTGTGATTGGTCTGACACGGTTTTGGAAGAAAGGAGTGAAAAAATGGGGTTCGATAAAGGAGATAGAGAGGTGTTGTAGTTTGAACGTAGAACATTTGGAAAAGCCAATATGGTGCTATCTGTAGAGGGGAGACACTAGATCTAGAGAAGGTGATCAGGTGAGCCAGGGTCTTACGCTCAGAATGGATTAAAAAAATGCGAACTTAATTAAAGAGAATGATGGCTTAGATGTGAATCTTTCAGAAGCGGCACGTTGGAGGAGGTCGAAGCATGCTAATCTCAAAGTAGATGGCACTTAGGGATGCAACCAGGACGGATCGTAATGAAGTATTTGTCTTGACCGACATGATAGAAATCCTATAGGCTTTGATCCTATAGGGCATAGGATTGGATTTTAAGATATAGAATAAAACCCGATAAGGTTTAGGATCGAGTTATGGAATTTAGAAAAAACACGACGGGAAAACCCAATCATATAATTTAAAAAAAATAATTTTATAATTTATAATCAGAAAATTTTATTTTATTATTTTTATATTTTTAATTAGTATATTTTTATATTATATTATATTTTTATATTTTTAATTTTTATATTTAATTTCTCTCTTCTTTTCATTACAAGTAAATTAATCATAAATTAAAGAAATAACATATAAAAATAAGTTAAAGTTTAAAAAAAAAAAAGAAGATTTGATCGTCATTCAAATTGAATTCAAGATACTTTATTTGTTAATTAGGTTGGTTCAAGTTGAATAAACAAAAAAAAAATTATGAATTCAGTGTTGGTTTTGAGTATATAATCCTTTGTCAAGTCAGGTTCAGATTTCAAAGAACCTATTCCAAATCCGCCCATTTACATTCTTAATGGCTCTTGGAGCAAAGTTAGTGATTATAGGGTTCTAGGTGTAGTTGTCAGAGATTCAAGCGGCAAAATGAATTTTGGGATTGCAAAACTATGCATTAATAAGTAGGAAGTGGCAACTTTAACTTTGTTGGAAAGAGTGCGTACAACGTGTGACAAATGGTGCAATTGTCTTGTTACTTTCGAATTGATTTGTCTTAGTGTTGTTAAAGCTCTTAATGAGCCTCGTGCTGATGTACATTGGGCCGTTGCTCTCCACATAATTGTAGTTAGCAATATAGCTAGTAACAGGAGAGGGAGTTTTTCTTTTGCTTGTATAAATGGAAAGGCTAATACTAAAGCTAATTGGGTAGCTTCTAATACAAGGAGAGGGATGTATTAAATGGATTGATGGTTGTACCTCCTAGTACAGCTTTAGAAGCCTATCCTTGTTGATGCATGTTCTGATGGAAAAATAAATAAAAAAATAAGAAAGACTACTTAAAACTAACCCATTTTCTACTCTTTGTACGAATTCCAGTGAAAAACTAGGACAAAAGCAAGCTAGAGAAATGGAAAGTAAAATAACTCTTTCATCCACCTTCTCCTCCCATCCATAAAACAAAAGAATGCAAAAGAAATAAATTAAAACCCAAACTAATCCCTATGCCTCCCAAATCCATGTCTGTGATTTTCTTTGGGCCATGTGTTTTATTTCTACAATTAGAAAAATTAGGTCCTTTAATGTAGCCTATGGGCTATTTTTGTTTCTCTAAATGCTGGGCAGCCTTTGTGCCGCACTTGTGTCTCATTTTATGGCAACGAACTCGTTTTATTTAGTATATATTTATAATATCTTGAAACCTGAATCGGTACTGCTCACCATGCATCCTTACCAAATAAGAAGATATTAAGACTCTTAACCCTACTCTAAAACCATTTAAGTCTGTAACCTATAATACCTAACATTCATCAATTTAGTAATTCCAAACTTCCAATATATTATAAGTACATCCCAATTCATCTTTCCAACTTTGAAAGACATTTAACATTCCATCCATGATCAAAATCTAAAGCAATAGAATATCTATAATACACTTGTCTATTTTCTTCTAAGGAACTTACTATTTACTATAAATAAATAACAATTTTTTTGAAGTCTAATCACTTTAATAATAATGGAATTCTTCTTCCTCTCTCTCTGATACGAAATCGGTTTGCTCGGATTCCTAACTAATACGAACCATGCCAACGTGTGACGAAACCCAATACCAATACGTTCGGAATTCGCTACCTAAGATGTCAAACACACTCAAGTGGAAACCGCGACCCGTTGTCTATAAGCGAGACAAGAACCTTGGTATAATATGAAGATGCCACAATTGGGATGAAAGACCGATTGATAAGTCGGGGTAAACGCCACGGAATAAAAAATCCGATAAGTTCTATATTAGTTCTTTAAAGAACCAAGAGAGGAATTCTCTCAAAAGTGTTTTTTCAAACTTTAATGTTGTATATTCTATATTCTGTATGTTTTAAACCCTAGGAGCTTTATATTAGGGTTTACAATTCGTAATAATAAAGCCCCAAAATGACATCACTTCAATAAGTTGCGTAAAAATAACAAAACAAGACATGAAGGCCGGCAGCGTGGGAATGAAGGCCGGCGGCCTTGGAGCCGGCGTTGACATATACACGATCGGCATTGGAGATGTACACGACCGTGTACTTCTTGTCGTGTATCTTTCTGTGGAAATCTTGACAATGTACACGACCGTGTAACATGAAGGCTGGCAGCGTGGGAATGAAGGCCGGCGGCCTTGGAGCCAGCGTTGACATATACACGATCGGCGTTGGAGATGTACACAACCATGTACTTCTAGTCGTGTATATTTCTATGGAAATCTTGACAATGTACACGACCGTGTACTTCTAGTCGTGTATCTTTCTATGGAAATCTTGACAACATACACGACCGTGTACTTCTAATCGTATATCTTTCTGTGGAAATTCTTGACACCATACACGGCCGTGCCTTTGAGCCATGTATATGGCCGTATATGATTCTGTGTAACCTCCAGACTCCTACACGGCCGTGCCTTGTAAAGACACGCCCTCTTCAACCCGTATCCATTATGACTTGTACAAGAGCAAGGGCATTCCCATGGTTGTTCCAATCCTTTCCAACTTTATGATTGCTCAAATCCTTTCCAACTTCATGGACATCCTTTATCAACCCGTTAAGTGCTTCATTTAATCGTTTCGCTCGAGTTCTTGTGATTGGTCTAGGTGGCACTTCAAGAGGATCCACATTTCATCTTCTGGCTTGGCTCCCATCATGGCTCTCATCATTCCCCTCCTCTTGAAAAGGATTTGTCCTCAAATCAGCGCCTGCATCAAAAGGACTCAAATCAGTAACATTAAATGTAGCACTTACTTGATACTCACCGGGTAAATCTATCTTGTATGCATTATCATTGATGCGCTCAAGAATTTGAAATGGTCCATCGCCTCTAGGAAGTAGTTTAGATCGACGCTGCACAGGAAACCGCTCTTAGCGCATGTGAACCTAAACCCAATCGCCAGGTTTAAAGACAGCTTGTCGACGACCTTTGTTGGCTTGTTTCACATATTGCTTTGTTCTTCGCTCAATGTTTAACCTTGCCTTCTCATGAATCTGTTTAACAAATTCTGCTTTCTTCTTGCCATCTAGATTAACATACTCAAAAATAGGCAAAGGTGATAAATCCAAAGGAGTTAGTGGATTAAAACCATACACAATTTCAAAAGGAGTAAACTTAGTAGCAGAATGCATTGTGCGATTATAGACAAATTCAACATGCGGCAAACAATCCTCCCAACTTTTAATGTTCTTTTTAATGATAGCCCTCAACAAAGTAGATAAAGTTCGATTTACTACCTCAGTTTGACTATCAGTTTGTGGATGACAAGTAGTAGAAAACAATAACTTAGTTCCTAACTTAGCCCACAAGGCCTTCTAGAAGTAGCTTAAGAACTTAGCATCTCTATCTGATACAATTGTTCTAGGCATACCTTGCAATCTCACAACTTCCCTAAAGAACAAATTAGCAATACTGCAAGCATCATCTGTTTTCATTCTAATTTGGTGATATCCACTTTTCATATCAATTTTGGAAAAGACACTAGACCCATGTAACTCATCTAACATGTCATCTAAGCGAGGAATAGGATGACGATACTTTACCGTGATGTTGTTGATGGCACGACAGTCAACACACATTCTCCATGACCCATCCTTCTTAGGCACCAAAATCACCAGCACTGCACATGGACTCATGCTTTCTCTCACGTACCCCTTCTCCATTAATTCCTCTAGATTGTTTGGAATCGATGCTCCGGGTACTAAGTCAATCTGATGCTCAATACCACGAATAGGTGGTAATCCCTTTCGAATCTCCTCAGGGAAGACATCTTCAGAGTCCTGCACAATAGACACAACCACACTAGGCAAAGAGTTAAATAGTTCGTTAGTATTCAAACAAGTTTCCTTAAAAACCAGCAACAACATAGGTTGCTTCATCACTAACACTCTCCTCACTACACTCGCTCTTGCTACACAACTCTCCTTTTGCAAGGCTGCACTCTCCTTTTCTCTCACCACCAAAGTTGATTCCCCTTTAACTTGGTCTCTCACACTCTTTCCAGCCTTCCTCTCTATTTCCTTTTGATATCGACTTTTGTGTTCCTTTTCTTTCTCGCTATCTTTTGCTCTCTCACTCTCCCTCTGTTTTTCACTCACCTTATATTTTGCAAAAGACTGTTGTAGCTGCAACTGATCCTCATACACCTGTTTAGGTGTTAAAGGTTTAAGATTAAAGCTTTTCCCTTGGTAACAAGCATATACTTGTTAGAAAAGCCATCATGAACAACCTTCCTATGAAATTGCCATGGCCTCCCCAACAACACATGACACGCTTGCATCAGCACTACATCGCATAACACCTCATCCTCATACCTACCGATGCGAAAAGCAATCAAGGCTTGCTTACTCACCTTAGTCTCGCCACTATCATTCAACCACTGCAATTTATATAGACTAGGGTGTTTAGTAGTCTTGAGTCCCAGCCTCTCGACAATAAAATTACTCACCACATTGGTGTAACTTCCTCCATCAATGATCAAACTGCAAATATGATCACCTAGATAACATCTAGTATGAAAGATATTCTCTCTTTTCCTCTCTCCTCTATCTTCCCAATCCCTAGTTCTTCTATTCCTACCACTATATCCTCTATAACTCTCGACAGAAGGTTCAACAAATTCATCATTCGCCATTTCATCTCCACCCCTTTGTACTCTCCTAGAACGACTCTCCCTCTTACGCCTTTGGAAGACATTTTTAGATTGCTCTAGTCTTTGTTCCACCGTCTCATGAATTTGTTCTATGCCCTCCTGAAACATCCTCTTCATCTCACCCCTCAATGCCTCAATCACTAACCTAGCATCAAACGTTCCCCTCTCACTTTCAAGAGAATGTTGTCTCGACATAGTTCCTGCAGAAAAAAAAGGTTAGCACAAACACAAATATATATATATGATTAAGCCTCACGATACACTCCCTTACGTGTTTCGCTCAAAGGATGATATCACACAGTCACTCGTGTATTCTCACAAGCAATGATGATATCAACTCACCAATTCCTCTTCTCCATTCTCTTGGAACTAACCCACACTATACCAATTCCCTTCCGTAGAATTCAACTGGAGAATACAACTCTAGGGCTCAAAATTTTTCCTCTTTTTCTTTTAGAATTTTTTTTGTTGCCTTTGTTTGCTGCTCTTGATCACGTTCCCCCTTTTTTTTGTCATGATTCTTCCTTTTTTTTTGTAACAAAATTGAATAGTAGGTACTACACTTTTAATAAACAATTAACACTATGAAATTGAATACGAACAATTGATATGAACGATTGGAGTTAGGGTGTTGATGTTACCTTCCTCAAACCGAACTGATGTTTGACAAACCTAGGCTCTAATACCAAACTGATATGAAATCGGTTTGCTCGGATTCCTAACTGATACAAACCACGCCAACGTGTGACGAAACCCAATACTAATACGTTCAGAATTCGCTACCCAAGATGCCAAACACACTCAAGTGGAAATCGCGACCCGTTGTCTATAAGCGAGACAAGAACCTTGGTATAATATGAAGACGCCACAATCGGGATGAAAGACCGATTGATAAGTCGGGATGAACGCCACAGAATAAAAAATTCGATAAGTTCTAGATTAGTTCTTTAAAGAACCAAGAGAGGAATTCTCTTAAAAGTATTTTTCAAACTTTAATGTTGTATATTCTATATTCTATATGTTCTAAACCCTAGGAGCTTTATATTAGGGTTTACAATTCGTAACAATAAAACCCCAAAACGACATCACTTCAATAAGTTGCATAAAAATAACAAAACAAGATATGAAGGCCGGCAGCGTGGGAATGAAGGCCAGCGGCCTTGGAGCCGGCGTTGACATATACAAGATCGGCGTTGGAGATTTACACGACCGTGTACTTCTAGTCATGTATCTTTCTATGGAAATTCTTGACACCATACACGGCCGTGCCTTTGAGTTGTGTATATGACCTTGTATGATTCTGTGTAACCTCCAGACTCCTACACGGCCCTGCCTTGTAAAGATACGCCCTCTTCAACCCGTATCCATTATGACTTATATAAGAGCAAGGGCATTCCCATGGTTGTTCCAATCCTTTCCAACTTCATGATTGCTCCAATCCTTTCTGACTTCATGGACTTCCTTTATCAACCCGTTATGTGCTTCCTTTAATCGTTTCGCTCGAGTTCTTGTGATTGGTCCAGGTGTCACTTCAAGAGGATCTACATTCCATCTTCTAGCTTGGCTCCCATCATGGCTCTCATCACTCTCTTGTACATTCACTCCCAGGTAGAGTTGGGAATGCGGGCCAACGAGCCGACTCGCCCTGACCTACAGTGGCCTACGAGTAGCAACGGGCTAGCTCGAATATGCTATGGGTCGAAAATTCGACCTGCCTCGCCCCGCTGGCCAATGCGAGCTGGCCCGCCCCTTAGGCCAATATGGGCCAGCCCGCCCACACATAATAATTCAACAAAGTACGTTTTGTTCAGTCCTTTTTTTTAACAATGTATAGGCCATGGGGGCCAACCTGCACCTACACAATGTAGCCTGCCTTGAATTTTTTTAACTTATCCAACACCAATCTCAAGTGCTCTACATGTTCTTCATTACTTTTTGAGTATATCAAGATATTATCTATGAAGATGATTACAAACCTGTCTAGGAAGTCCCTAAATACTTTGTTCATTAAATCCATGAATGCTGCAAGTGTGTTAGTTAAACCAAAGGTCATCACCTAAAATTCGTAGTGTGATATGCCTAATTACTATTTAGAACCATGCAATCGCAAGCCCAAACGACAAATCACAACAAGAAAAATTTCAAAAATCAAATGAACAATAATAACAAGATAAAACCTTAAACCCTTACCAAATATTACGCACCAGCAAGAGAATAGTCCTAGCACGATCTTGTTGATATGACACACAACAATCCTGATACCGTCACTCTCCACATTCCACAAATTGATAAGAGTATAATAAATGAAGTAAACTCCACTTTGTGTATTTTCAAATGTCTAAAGTCTATCTATCTTTCTATTCCTTAAAGTATATAAAGGAAGCAAGTGTTCTATTACAAGACAATTGGTTTAAAAACAACATAAGCAACCAGCCTAAATTGGAAGTCTATTAATCTAAGCCATTGGCTTAGATGGTTAAGCTGCCGACCTATATGGTTGGCCTTCATTTCATGTCACTGGCCTTTATGGTTGGCCTTCACTTACACCGCCAACCTTTATTGATGAAGATCACATTGGGAGGATTGGTCTAAGGATGATCAAAGATAAGATAAGGAGTTGGGAGCAAAGAGCACGGTCCTATTCGAAGTGTGGATCATGAGGACGGAAGTCGAGGATGAAATCAAAGGCCGACAACTTCAAGATTATTGAAGACCGTTGGCCTAAATGGCTGGCTTTAAGGAGAAGGTCGCCGGCCTATGTGGCTAGCTTACACTCAATAAAGGTCAGTTGGAAGTTTTATTTAAGGCATTGGCTCTAGTGCCGTCTTAGGTAGAAATATAGGTCGGCTTTAGACAAGTTTAGGCCACTGGCGTGTAATGTTTTCCTTAGTCGCAATTAGGGTTTTTTATACATTTTGTGTACTTTTGTTGTGAGACTATAAATAGTCGTCACACGTTTATTTGTAAAATCCATCTTTTAGCAAAGTCTATTCATAAAATTAAGAGTTTTTCTCTTTGGTTCTTGAAAGAACTAATTGAACATATCGGATTTTGAATCCGTGGCGTTCATCTAAAACTTATCAATTGATTGTTCCATAATCAATTGTGGCATTAACGCATAAACTAAGGTTCTTGTCTCGTTTATAGACAAAGGGTTGCGGTGTCCATTGCTCTTGATAGATCTATAGGTTGTGAGATTAGCAAATTGAGTGTTGGGTTTTGTCATGAGTTAGCAGGCTCGCATCATTTATGGCCAGCCTAAATGGTGCATCAGCATCCTTGAAGTTTCATGCCTGCTTGAGTTATCACTTGTTATCGTGAAACATTTGATAGATGCATTTGTTGTTGAGATGATTTGATTCCCATCATCTCCTCGGATCTATGGAAGATTTGCCCTCAAATCTAATGGTTCTTTTGTTTTAGGTGAAAATTTCTATGATTTACCTAGATTAAAAATCTTGGTCTACCTATGTTTGTTGCCTTGAAGTTGTGGTTGCTTTTGAGTCTTCTTAAGATGTTCAGAAGCCTTTTGATGAAGCTTTTGAATCTCCTAGGACTATTCCATCCGACTGACTCAAGTTTTCTTTTAGTTCCTTCTGCCCTACGAATAAAAACTTCTTTCCACTAGTTTTATTGATTTGTTTTTGGGCTTCTTGCGCCTCAGTTGGTGACATAGGTTTCAAAACAATTTTCTCACCATCCTTCTAGAACACATAGGTGTTCTTAAACCCATCATGCAATACTCTCCTGTCAAATAACCATGGTCTACCAAGTAGCATATGTGATGCGTACATAGGAAGAACATCACAGACAATCTCATCATGGTACTTCCCCCATATGTTGAATGGAACCTTTGTCCTTTAAGTGACATGTAGACTGTTTTGTTCACTCAACCAATGCGATTTATAAGGCTTAGGGCGTGGGGTAGTGACTAATTTTAATTTATTGACTAGAGAAATAACCAATACATTGGTATAACTACCACCATCAATAATAAGAGCACAAAGGTTACCTTGGATCTTGCAGGAAGTATGGAATAGGTTCTCCCTCTATTCTTTCTCATTAGCTAGAAAGGTAATTATCACCTTACCCAATATGTTAATAGCCAAATATTAATCATTTCCCTTGTCTTTCTGTATCTTACCATCCGTATCCTCAGAATACTCATTTAGCATTGTTGACAAATCTATTAGCTCATGTATCTTTTCCTCGCCATCCTTACTCTCCACCTCTATAGCAGTCATCACCCTTTTGTTTGGATATTGAGCAGTCATATATCCAAAACCTAAACATTTGAAGCATTGGATTTGATGAGTTTTCCCACCTGATGACCTAGCCACTATTTGGCTATTGTGACCCTCAGCAACTGCTTTCCCTTTTCCAGAAAATTCTTTCTCCCCCTCCAATGTTAGTAATAGCTGCATTCTCTTCCACATTCTTATCAACTCCCCCTTTGTCAACATGCTTACTAGCTAACCCATTTAGTTTAGTAGAGGATCTATACTTGTTACTTGCTACTCTATACAGATTAGAACATCTATGTCTCTCAACTTTTAAAGCTAATTGAATGGCCTCATCAAGGGTGTCATATCGCTGCAACTCTACTATACAGGCAATCTCATATTACAGATTGGACACAAATTTTGTCATAATCTGTTTAGGAGGCTCAATGGTCCCATATCAAATCATGAGCGCTTCAAACTCTTAGACATACTCATCCACAGTTTGGCCTCCCTACCTTAAGGTTTGGAGGCGCATGAATAGCTCATGCTTGTAGTGCTCTAGAACAAATCTCTTCCTCATGACCTGCTTCATCTCCTGCCAAGTACGGATCTCAGCATCACCATCTCTCCTCCTATTAGCCACAATGTTCTTTTACCGTAAGGCGGCATACCTTGTAAACTCAACTGCTGCCAACGTACTCGAGTATCGTCATCTATCTCATAACACTCAAAAAGTCCTTCCATCTTTTCTTCCCAATCAAGATAACCCTCTATAGATCCCCTTTTAGCAAATGAAGGCACCTATAGTTTCACATATTTCAAGCCCCTAGGTAGCCTAAACTCACGATTAGGATAAAGTTCATCCTCAAAGTTATCATCCATTTCCTCCCGGTAAGCGTGCTAATCTCCTCCAACTCCCCTACCCCTATTTCTTTTGAATGCTCCTTCCCTACGTACATCATTAAGGGCTACCTGAGGTGGGGGTGCCTATGATTTGCCACTGGCTATTAGGGTAACATAATTTGATCGACCCACATTGCTAGATTATGTCCTGCAACTATTCTTCTAAAGTTCTCCCACCACCTGCAGCACGATGTCTCTAACCTCCTCCTCCAACCTAACTGTTAGCTTCATTCTCAATTCCTCCATTTACAATGTCGTTCGACATTCTTCATTGAATTGCAATCTTAACACAAATTCTCAAACCACAATCACATATCGCAACAACCCTAATGACACAATCCCTAATTTTTAACCTTCACTCAATTCCCAATTCAATTCCAATCAAATCACGGCACACTTGATAATATAACCCTAACTTCAATTTGCTATTAATAACTATGTCACAAGCCTTAATTACAATCACACACAAACTGTAACATAACCCAAACATCAACCCTCATTCAATTTTAATTCAAATTCAATCAACTTATGGCACAATTCACAATATAAACCCTAATTTCAATTCACTAACAAACAACCACGTCACAATCCTTTCTCTCAACCAATGCTCTAATACCAAAATATGATATGCCTAATTCCTATTCAGAACCAAGCAATCACAAACCTAAACAACGAATTGCAACAAACACAGTTTTGATATTCAAACGAAAACTAATACCAAGATAAAACCCTAAACCCTTTCTAGATATTATGCACTAGCAAGAGAATAGCCCTAGCATGGTCTTATTGATATGATGCACAACAATCCCGATATCATCACTTGCCACAATACACAGGTTGATAAGAGTATAAGAAAATGAAGTAAACTCCACTTTGTGTATTTCCAAATGTCTAAAGTCTATCTATCTTTCTATTCCTTAAAGTATATAAAAGGAAGCAAACACTCTATTATAAGACAACTGGTTCGAAAACAACATAAGCAACCGGCCTAAATTGGAAGTCTATTAATCTTGGCCACCGGCCTTTATGGTCGATCTAAATGGTACGTCGCCATCCTTGAAGTTTCATGCTTGCTTGAGTCATCACTTGTTGTCCTGAAACAATTAATAGATGCATTTGCAGTTGAGATGATTTGATTCCCATCATTGTGCCCATATCTAGTCTTGAAAGTTATCTTCTATATGTCTTCTTTAATTCTCAACTAGTGATATCTTGATCTTAGGTCTATTTTAAAAAATATCTAAGCTCCTTGAAGCTAGTCAAACAGGTCATCTATCCTAAGAAAAAGGATAACTATTCTTGATAGTAACCCTATTCAACTCTCTGTAATTTATGTAGAGCCTTATGCTTTCATCATTTTTCTTGACAAAAAGAACTGGTGCACCCTAGGGAGATACACTAGGTCTTATGAAACCCTTATCCTGTAGCTCTTGTAATTGCTTTCTTAGCTCTTCAAATCCAACTAATGCCATCTTATATACCGGCTTTGATATTGATACTGTACCTTGTACCAAGTCAATATTGAACTTTATCTCCCTAGCTGGGGATAAACTAGGAAGGTCTTCTAGAAACACATTTGGAAACTCTCTCACTATAGGTACCACTTCTAGTTTGGTTCCTTCACTAACTCCAATAGATACAACTGCCAGCATATTCTTTCCCCACAACTCATAAGTAGGTAATCTAGTTGGTCTTTGAGCTTCCAATTTATACACAAAATAGTTTTCCCTAAGAATATTAAACTGTACTACCATGTTGTGATAGTCAATTGTGGCATGGTATTCTGACAACCAATTGACACCCAAAATGATGTCAAACCCCACCATCTCCAATATCAAGAGATCTACTAGCATCATCCTACTATGTATCTCCATTCCTACTCTTCTGTAGATTCTACTTATCTTCCTTCCAATTCCCAAAGGAGTACTAACAGCTAGACTCATCCATATACTCAACATTTAACATACATTTACAAACAAAATTCCTAAACAGATAGGATATAGATGCACCAGTATTAAAAAGTACATAAATATTGCAAGCATGTACTTGAAGCATACTTGTAATGGTATCCATGTTTGGGATGTCGTAGTGCTATTACTACTGGATAGCAATACTTTGGTGGGAACCCATTATCTTGGGCGGCTTACCTCCATTCTACTAGCTTATCCCCTCACTGAAGGTCTAGCTGCCTATGGAATTAAGGCTACCTGATTTCTTGCTTGTCCCTGAAGGCAGTCAATTACCTTGTGTCTCCTTTGTTTACATATATGGTAGAATATTAGTGAGATTGACCTCTCATTATAATGTCTACTAATGTATCCCATGTTTTTACGGGACAAGAATGCACTATCTGGTCATTTGCATTCTCTGAACTCATGAGGTCTATAGCATCTGGTGCATTTGATAGCAAGGCCTACTGTAGGAAGTATCAAAGGCACGAGTATGATATGTAAAGGAGGAGCTGCAACACTTTGTGTTTTTTTCTGATATATGTGGGGTCTCTTACTCTTATCTTGCCCCATTTTACTCGATGTGGGTCTTTTTCCTAAAGCTATTGCTACTCCGTGGCTCCTCTATTCTTAAATCCTCTTTTTGCTTTATTTTAGATATTTGGCCTTATCTACTACTTCAACATAAGTGTTTAGCTAAAAGGCCCCAACCTCATGTTGGAGATCTAACTCCATGCCTCTAAAAAATCTTTAGGCCCTAAATCTATCCTCTACACAAACATTCTTAGGCAAGAACTAAATTAGGTGGTTTAACTACGCCTCATACTTTCCCACTATTATGTTCCCTTGCTTAGAGTTATAATAATCGTTTTCCATTCCATCTCCAAAGTTGCGCTGGAGAAATATCTTTGATAAAATAGTTCCTTGAAATCACCCAATTCATACACTCCCCTGCTAGTCTAGGAATTGATGCCCACCATTTTGCTATAGTTTCCTTCAACATGAATGCTGCGTAATTGACCTTTCTGTCTTCAGCTATCTAAAAGACAACAAATGTCTTATGCATCTCTTATACCCAATTCTTAACCTCAATTGGGTCATCCACTCTTAGGTTAAATTCTTTTGCCACCCTCATGAACCTATAAAAGCTGGTTGGTTCATTAGCATTTTTATGCTCTAGAACATTAGGGGCTTGATGTTGTTGTGTCAACAGCCCCACTAAATGATCCATAGTCTACAATAGTTGCACCATCTCTAAAACTATCTAACCTCGTCCCCTTTATGGCTGTTGTCTTTAAATGTTCTCTTCATTTAGGTTACAATGCTCAACACCCCTTCCTACACCTGATCTAGTGATTCTTCTTGGAGGCATTCTATTTGAGAAGAGACAACCAGATATACTTGAGAGTTAGTATCAATTAATGTTAATGTCAAGGTGTGTCTGTATATACATATATACATCTACACATAATTGCATATTTGTGTCTGAATACTTAAATCTAAAAGAAGTGTAAGTAAAATATTAATACAATAAAATAAATTACTAAATAAATTAAACGTCCCATAACTATGCCCACCCTCTTCAGGTCTCTTTGTCCTATAGATCAAATGCTTAATTTTTCTAAAGATCATATCCTATTTTCTACTGTTTGAGACTTATATCTATTGATCATCAACCTATGCTCTTTAGATGAAAACATAAGCCTTAAGGATCATCAACCTACGCTCTATACTATTTCAGCTATAACACCTTGAAACTTGAGACGCTACTGGTCACCATGTGTCCTTACCAAATAAGAACACGTTAAGGGTCTTAACCTTACTCTGATACAATTTAAGTCTATAACCTGTAATACATGACATTTATCAATTTAGTAACTCCACACTTCCAACATATTTAAGTGTATCCCAATCCATCCTTCAAACTTTGAAACAAATTTAACATTTCATTCATGATCAAAATCTAAAGTAACAGAATATTTATAATGCACTAGTCTATTTTCTTCTAAGGAACTCACTACTTACTACATATAAATAACAATTTTTCCAAAGTCTAATCACCATAATAATAATGGAATTCTTCTTCCTCCCTCTTTTGTACATTCACTCCCAAGTCCTCTCTTTGGTTAACGTTTCCCTCTATGTTTGCATCTAAAAAATAATCATTAAAGGGTGAGTTAATGCCTAATATGTATAACAGAAAGCACGTACATATGTACAAACAAGAACTTGATTCACATATATTTATGCAAAACTTAAATATCAATCAACAAGTTCATGATATACTTAAGTCCACAAAGCACGAATGGGTACTTATGACCTCATCAAACACATTAAAAAACTTAAACCTTAAACTAGTGTTGGGAACTACTACTATGGTCCCTGACATTCACAAGTCCTTAAAATTTAATCTCGTGTTGGGAATTGCCACTATGGGCCCTAACACCCATGAGACCTTAAACCTTAAACCAACATAGATCATTTCCAAGCATGACTCCACTAGGGACAATGTTACACAAGGATCAATGGGGTGCTCCTTAGGGATCTACCACTACGAGTACCCAGGTCGAGCCAAGCACAATCAACAAGCACTTAACCACTTAAGCTAGTCATCAAACTTAATCTGATTTGAAACTAACTTAACATGCACAAGAAAAAAGACAAGTTTTACGTACATGTTATCTTAGTCTTAAGCAACTCAATTCCTAAACTTAAAGTAATATGTCTTTTGCCAAAGCAACAATGATCTCTTCTTATACAAATCTAAGATAATTATAAGTTTCTTAATTCTCTTAATCTATTGGATTTTCTAGGGCTTTACTAGATGTTAAGGTTGCATGGAAGTTCATTTAGTTACTAAAAAAAATCAAGAAACAAAATGTTTCTAAGTACACAATCATAGGAATCTAATTCCCATAGGACCAATCACTAGAGCTCGAGCCAAGGGTTTAATAAATCTAGCTATGAGGATCTTCCATGAACAGCTAAACCCTAAGGATGTTGATTTAGTATCTACTTTTGTATTACGTAATTATTGTGCATTCCAGCAGGTACATTTATCGGTTTTATGGGATGGCAAATAAAACATCCTAATGATCAAATTGGGGACATTCTTGGACTCACATCCAATGGTCAATAATGTGTTCACTTGAATTGAAGAACCGACCACTTGAGAACCATTTTTGTATTTGTAATTTGTCCTTTGGAAAAAAACCAGCTACTTAGTAGCATCTTTTTAATTTTTAGTACATTTTTACCCTAATTAGAGCAAGTATAAAAACTTGCTAACTAGGGTTTTTAGGGTACTTTTGATATTTTTGAGAAAAACATACACTTTAGCCGTGAGGGTTCATCCTTTACAATCAAAGATCTCTTATCAATCTCTTTGTAAAATTGTGGCGAGAATCAATAAGAGTAGATTGTGAGTCATATCAATATTACTTTTGTTGTTTAACAAATTGTGTTTAGTGAGTAATATCTAGGTACAATTTGTGGTTACTTGTTCATTCACGTGAATTAGGGTTGTATTTTTCTGATTTGATTATTTCATTTTGAAATTGAATCCTAGTTCAATTGCATGCTCTTCCATTGAAGATCACATACTTGTTTGATCTTACATCCATTTGGTATTTATGTATTTGGAATCAAGTACATCATATTTGGAATCATGCCATTTTGAGTTCTAATTCTGTAATTGAATCCTTAATTGCATTATGTGCTTGTATTTGGGAATCAAAGCACATTACACAGTCATGCTTGACACTGTGTACTGTAGCACAGTTGGGATATATGGTCGTGTAACTTTCTACGGACTTTAGCATTTTGGCACGCCTTGGTACATGGTTGTGTAGAGTAGCCATGTACCTTTCTATAAGTTTTAATGTTTTGGCACACTTAGGTACATAATTGTGTAGTTAGTCATATACCTTTCAGTAAATTTTTCATACTCAACACACCTAAGTACATGGGTGTGTATTTCAGTCATACCCCTCTATTCATACACGTATTTTTGCATAGGTATGTACTCGGGCGTGTACTTGACCATGTTCCATGCTAACCTTAACAAACCTTAGTTCCTCTTCTCCAATTCATTTCTAATTCCAAATTCCTTGATCCTAGGCCTAATTGAATCTTAAAACTTGTAATTTTTAATCAAATTACATGGGCTAGTATACTTACTTTTCAAATTCCATGAACCAAATCCTTAATCGCTTGATTTAGTGCCCATCCTGTTCCTTGATCCGAACTCTGATTGAATTATTATAGAACTTGCATAGATCCTTAATTCCATTTTAATGAATATGAATTCTATCATAGAAATCCTTACCTTGTGTAATTGGATTGAACCTTGGTGTAATCCTTTTAGTTGTCTTTATGTTCTTAAGAGAGTTTTTAGTCTTCTTGTTTGTCACTTTTCTCTATTACTATGCAAATGGAAAAAAAGGAAGAGTGTTAGGTCAAAGTGGGGTTTATATACCTTGTCAGTAAAAAGACCAATTTACCCCCGTCTTTTATTATATTTACTCTTTTGACCTTAGCTCTATTTAATAATATATGTTAAATAAAATATTTCATCGGGTATTTGCAATATTTGCACTTATCATAAATTTTTTGTGTATTTTTTTATTTAAGTGTATTTTCATAAAATAGTATTAGTCAATTGTATATATATATATATATATAAGAGAGAGAGAGAGAGAGAGAGAGAGAAACATAACATTTAAACCATTGAGGTGTTTCAAAGCTGTACCTTTACAACAAAATCTAACACCCTAAAGGAGGCCACTATCCATTAGCATGAGCACTATCTCTAACTTCCAAAGCTAAACCTTCTGGATATTCGATGTAGTAAAGTTGTAGCCCATCTAACTCTATTACTACCTCCATCACGCGTGTTTATTTTTTCCATATAGGTCATTAGAAGTAGGACTTACTTTTTTGCTTCCTTAGCCTTAGTCTTCCAATAGTGAGCCTTCATCTTAGCCACAAGACCTCTTTATTGAGTAAAAGTTTGATATTCACAAAAAGTGGAATAAAGGGTTATTCACAATCAAGTTTAATCCTTTGATGTTTACATAAACTAGGTTATGGTTCCTCTTTTATTATTCAAAAATTCATTTTTTTTTCTTAATAACAATTTCCCCCCTTTTATTTACCACTGACTTTTATTTTTATTGAAATTTGAATACATGCTAGTTTTTTTATATACATTTTTTCAATTTTTACCTTTTTTCATTTTACTTTTTTATTACTTCTTCATTCCTTTTTTTTTAATTCAAGTATTCCTTTTCAAAGCTCTCTTATAGTCAAAGCTCGTAATCCCCATCTAGGAGGGATTGCTCCCTTGCTAGAACCCAATGCTCCCCCTCTCAAGGGCATGTGTCGATAAATAGAGTAGTTGAACCCTCTAAAGCACACTCTCATCGAACGTTAGGAAACATGTCCATTAAAGAGATTGAAAGTCCTATCAAGTAGCTTATGGCCATCAAGGAGAGCAAGCAAAACAATCCTTAGGATTTCTTTAGTCTAGATCGATCCCCTTCACCAAAGAAATCCTTGAGAAGACTTTGCCTCATGGTATCAAGATAACATAGGTAAAGTTTTATGATATGTACTCGTGGACAATGGGAAGAACCCATTATCGTATGTGTGTGTGTGTGTGTGTATGTGATGTATATATGGAAATTGTAATGTTGTGAGTTGTGTTGATACAAATGCTACTCTACAAGCCACTAATGTTAAAGAAAGTGACTTGGAGAATCATCTTGGAGATTTTAGCAAACCAATCACCAGGGCCCAAATTAAAAGACTAAAGGAACAACTTCAATTATTTGTGCAAAAATGGGTTGATAATGGGCTATGCAAGCTTGGAGATTTTAAAGAGCCCAAGTTCATTAATTTAGTTGGGCTAAAAGATTAGCTTTGGAATGTAGCCCATCTCATTTCTAGCCATCCAAGTAATGTCTAGATTCATTGAACCTTGGAACAATTCCTTGCAATAAATTTGAGCCGTTTTTTCCAACCAGGTGGCAAAAATCGAGGAGTCACAAGAGTTAATTAGTAACACCACCTTGATTGTTGATAAGAGTAAATTAACCCTTGCAAATCATGGGCGTTAATGATGAATTTGTGTAGTCTTTTGAATAAAATCAATGCGGATTCGGGAATTAACAGAAAATATATCAGTTTCAGGGTATAATACCAAAGAGAAGGAGAAAGATAACAAAAGGAGCATGATTGAAGCTTAAAAGATCAAGTTAAAGCTACTTATGGACAACACAGGGAAAGCCACGCCCGTGTCATGAATCGTGGGCACACCTGAAGATGAAAGTTGTCACTTGGAAAGGAAGCACGGCTTGTGATATGGGTGTGCTTGAAGCCGCGGCAGACGCTGTGAAGACGTGGAAAGCTCCAGAACTTGGCACGGTTTATAATCTAGCCGTATTTCTAGCCGTGCCAAACACTGAACAAGAATGAGGAATTACAGATTATCAACCAGAGGGAGACACGGTTTGAAATCTAGCCATGTTGTTGGGCGTACAGGCGACTGTTATTCACTTGTCGAGATTCACTTGGAAAAGGAAAGATACAGTCGTATCTTTCCAGCTGAAGATGCTCGGCCATTCCTTAGGAAGTATAAATAGAACAACCCTAAGGAGAGGAGAGAGAGGCGGCACAAGAGAAACCCTAGAGAAGAGAAGTTGTTGCCATAATAGTTTTCGGATTTGAAGTCAAGATATTTCGTGTTTGAATTTTCCTTATGGATTCAATTATTTTCTGTTTTGTTCTTTTTATTAGATTCATGAGTAGCTAATTGTTTCATACCTAGTCCTTTGAGAAACCCCTGATTGTCATGTAACAGAATTATTGATGTTCAATAATTAATTAATCTTTATTATCTTTGCATCATAGTTTATTCATCTTGATATGTGCGCAGTATTAGGATGGGATTAGATCTCTGCTATTAAGATTGAGAAATCGTTTAATAGAGTAGATCTGGCATGAATAAAAAGACCCCTTGTAATCCTAGAGATAGGTTATAGGAGGTTTTCTGTATTGAACGAGGTCATTATGGTCTAGTTCAATTGAGAGTCCTAGGATTTTATTGCAATCTTAATTATATTAATTAAAGAGTGATCTTAATTGACTTAATTAGGATTAGAGATTATTGATCTTGAGAAAGACCTTAATCTAGTATAAGAAACTCTGCAGATCAGAGATTGGGTATTAATCATTGGAAAGTTTGGAATTGAATAAAAGTTACATTAGAATTAGGGGTGGATCTTGGGTAGGGTATGTTTAGATCATCGAATTAATTAAGGGAGTGTTTGAATATATTTATTTTGTTATTTTATTCGTTTCTTTCAGATTTAAGCAATAATTAGGATAATTGAGATCATCAATAGTGAGAAGTTAAATAGTAGATAATCGTTAGTACTAGTATTTATAAGTCTTCGTGGGATCGATACCTGTACTCCTATGCTATACTGCTAATTGATAGGTATACTTGCCTGAGAACTGATCGTAAGCTAGGATTGAGTATAGGGTTTAACTTGTTAGAACAGTCAGATCGTACATCAAGTTTTTGGCGCCATTGCTGGGGACTTGTAATATTAGGAAAACTTGACGCCTACTAATTTAACTATAATTTTTCTTTTTTAGTTATTTCCATTAATTTCATTCGTGCTTCCATTCAAAATTTGTTGAGGAAACTAAGTTCATCGTTTGTCTGTCGCAGTTTATGACAAGGAGCTCTTCATCTAAGCTTCTTGACCTTGATCCTGAGATTGACCGAACTTTTAGAAGGCGATTGAGAGGTGCTAAGGAGATAGTAGGGAATTTGAATCTCGACGAACCTTTGGAAAGTGAAGAGGCAACATCGGTGGCTGATAAGGAAACTTATATCACCCGCGGTAACACAGAAACTGGACCAATGGAAGATGAACGAAGGACAATGGTTGAATATGGTCGACCTACTCTGAGCAGCACTGGGTCGTGTATTGTGCAACCAGCAATAGAGGCCAACAACTTTGAAATCAAGGCCTCTACAATGCATATGATTCACAACCAATGCCAGTTTGAAGGTTTGTCTGACGAGGACCCTCATGCGCACATTCAGATGTTCTTGGATATTTACACAATTGTCAAGCAAAACGGAGTATCTGAGGAAGCACTGAAATTGCGACTTTTCCCTTTTACTCTACGGGGGAAAGCAAGGCAGTGGTTTAGTTCACTAAACCGGGATTCCATAACCACTTGGACCCAGATGGCGGAGACTTTCCTGGACTATTATTTCCCACCATCAAAAACTGCCAAGTTGAGAAATGATATCACATCATTCACCCAATAGATCACGAGCCCCTGCATGAAGCATGGATCAGATTCAAGGATCTTCTTAGGTAGTGTCCACATCACCAAATGCCTAACTGGCTGCAAGTTTCCACCTTCAATAATAGGCTTGACTATGCAACTCGGCAGACAATTGATGCTGCGGCTGAGGGTACTTTGAATGTGAAAACGCCGAAAGAGTCGTTGAGTTTGTTTGAGAACATGGCAAAAAATAATCACCAATGGAGCCATGGTAGACAAAAGCACAGGGCAGCGGGCATTTATTAGGTCGATTTTATGACAGCAATTGCAGCAAAAGTAGATGCGCTCGCTTCAAAAGTTGAAGGGATGGCTGTATCTCAACCATCTCAATACTGCTCAATTGAACCTCATTCCAACAATGCGGTGTCTGAAGTGACAGAGCGTATTGAGTATGTGGGAAATCCCACAAGATCACAGAACAATCCCTATAGCAACACGTATAATCCAGGGTGGCGTAATCATCCCAATTTCTCCTGGAGTAATCTGCAATCTTAAAGGGGTAATGCACCTGCTCCAGGATTCCAAAGACCAGCTCCACCTCCTTTCCAAGAAAAGAAATCTAGCCTTGAGGATATGATTCCGAAGTTCATTCAAGCATCGGAGCAACGCCAGCAATCCACTAAGGCAACTCTAAGAAATCATGAAGCCTCAATCTATAACTTGGAAAACCAGATGGGGCAGATCTCTAAAGCGCTTGCTGAGTGACCACAAGGGTCTCTTCCTGGAAATACAGAGACTAACCCAAGGGAACACGTGAAGGCAGTAATTCTTAGGAGTGGAAAGGAAGTGAAATCAGACAAGGTTGGGGAAACTCCTATTAGTAGGAAGGAGAATGAGACTGTTGATAAAGGCGAGACCACTAATAAAGTAGAAAAAGGCAGAATTATAGAGGAATGAACAAAAGACTTAGAAGCTAAGAAGACACCTATCGTCCAGCCCTATAAACCCCCATTGCCATATCCTGCTAGGCTGCGGAACGATAAGGATCGGGAACATTTCGGTAAGTTTTTTTATTTGTTCAAACAGTTACATATCAACTTACCACTTGTGGAAGCCTTTTCTCAGATGCCCCGGTATGCCAAGTTCTTGAAAGATTTACTATCTAATAAGAAGAAGATGGAAGAGATCTCCACTGCAACAATTGGTGCGAGTTGTTCTGCGATTTTACTAAACAAGCTTCCAAAGAAATTGAAAGATCTAGGGAGTTTCACCATACCATGTTTCATTAGTAATTTACCTGTAGAAAAAGCAGCAGATCTGGGGGCTAGCATAAATTTGATGCCATATTCCCTCTTTTAAAAGCTGGGATTAGGGGAGCCAAAACCCACACGAATGAGCCTTCAATTGGCAGACCGATCAGTGAAGTTTCCTAGAGGGGTTATTGAAGATGTATTAGTAAAAGTAAAAACTTTCATCTTCCCGGTTGATTTTGTGATCCTGGACATGGATGTTGACACTAAAGTTCCTCTGATCTTGGGACGCCCCTTTTTAGCCACAGCCCAAGCAATCATTGATATGGCTGAGGGTCGATTAGTTCTGCACATTGGGGGAGATGAGTTAGTGATACAAATACTAGTAGTGATGAAGAAATCAGTAAATTCTGATGATACTTGTTATGCAATTGATTTAACTGATACCGTTGTGGAAGATATCTTATGCAAGGATCCATTAGAGTTGAGTTTGAGAATATGCGATATTGAAGAGACAGAAGATTGTGTAATACAAGAAATGTCGACTCATCTTGATGGCAAGCATTAACTTGGGATAAAAACAGAGAGGGAGAATATTGATGCAGGAGATGTTACCAGATGGAAGCCCTCTATTGAAGATCCTCCAATTCTGGAGCTGAAGCAACTCCCTGACTATCTGGAGTATGATTTCTTAGAGAAGGATTCTCAGTTGCCGGTCATCATTGCAGCCGGGCTAACCATTGTTCAGAAGGAAAAGCACTTGAAAATCTTGAAGGAGCATAAGCATGCCTTGGCATGGAAAATCGCGGATATCCAAGGGGTTAGTCCATCTTTTTGCACACACAAAATCCTGATGGAAGACAATTTCAAACCAGTGGTGCAAGCTCAAAGACGACTTAATCCAAACATGAAAGAAGTCGTTAAGAAAGAGGCAATCAAATTGTTAGATGCTGGGCTAATTTATCCCATTTCTTATAGTTCATGGGTAAGCTCCGTCCAGGTGGTGCCAAAGAAGAGGGGGATGACGGTGGTCCCAAATGAGAATAATGAGCTCATACCAATGAGGACGGTGACGGGATGGCGAGTCTGCATTGACTATCGCAAATTAAATGAAGCCACTCGCAAGGACCATTTTCCTTTACCTTTTGTCGATCAGATGTTGGAGAGGCTTGCTGGACATATGTTTTACTGTTTTCTAGATGGGATGTCGGGATATTACCAGATTCAGATTGCCCTTGAAGATCAAGAGAAAACTACCTTCACATGTCCCTATGGCACATTTGCTTACAGGAGGATGCCCTTTGGATTATGTAATGCACCGGCTACCTTTCAGCGGTGCATGTCAGCGATTTTCGAAGATCTGGTTGAAGATATTATGGAAGTATTCATGGATGACTTTTCCGTGTTTCGGGATTCGTTTGATTCTTGCCTATAGAATTTGGAAAGGGTGCTCATACATTTTGAAGAAACTAACTTAGTTTTGAATTGGGAGAAGTGTCACTTCATGGTGATTGAAGGTATTGTCTTGGGACACAAAATATCTCAACAGGGGATTGAAGTAGACAACGCCAAGGTTGATACTATAGCCAAACTTCCCCCACCCTCTTCGGTTAAAGCTATTCGGAGTTTTCTGGGACATGCTGGATTCTATAGACGATTCATCAAGGATTTTGCCAAAATTGCTCGTCCTCTCACCAGGTTGCTGGAGAAGAACATCGCCTTTGATTTCAATGATGAATGTCTCCAAGCCTTTGAGGCGCTGAAGGAGAAACTGACCGAAGCTCCTATCGTGGTGGCTCCAGATTGGAACCTACCATTTGAACTGATGTTCGATGCCAGCGACTATGCTGTAGGAGCTGTCCTAGGTCAAAGAAAGGATAAGTATTTCCAACCGATATACTATGCCAGCAAAACTCTAACTGGTGCTCAAGAGAATTATACCACTACTGAGAAGGAGTTATTGGCAGTAGTGTTCGCTTTTGACAAATTCCGATCTTATCTTGTTCTTCCTAAGGTGATAGTGTATACTGACCACTCCGCATTGAGATATTTAATGACCAAGATGGATGCAAAACCCCGTCTCATCAGGTGGATACTCCTATTGCAAGAATTTAACCTTGAGATTAGAGACAAGAAGGGAGCAGAAAACCTTGCAGCGGATCATCTATCTCGATTGGAGAACCCATGTGTGGAGTAGCTGAAGGAAGAAGATATTAACGATAGATTTCCTGAGGAGAATTTGTATTCCGTCAACAAAGTTAGCAGTTTGGAGTCCCCATGGTTTGCAGACATGGCCAACTATCTAGTGGCTAGGGTCCTTCCACAGGACATGTCAAAGTAACAGAAAAGAAGTTCTTTACTGACCTGAAGTATTACTATTGGGAAGACCCTTACTTGTTCAGGTATTGCTCAGACCAAATGATCAGGTGTTGTGTCTCACATGAGGAAGGACGGGAGATCTTGAACCATTGCCATAGTGGACCCACTGGAGGACACCATGGTGCCAATAGGACAGCCCACAAAGTGCTAGAAGCTGGTTTTTATTGGCCGTCAGTATTCAAGGATGCCCAAAGTTTTGTAACTCAGTGCGATCGATGCCAGAGAGATGGCAACATTTCAAGGAGGGACGAAATGCCACAGCACTATATTCTGGAGTGCGAGGTGTTTAATGTATGGGGTATTGATTTTATGGAGCCATTTCCTCCTTCATATGGAAACAAGTATATATTGGTAGCAGTGGATTATGTGTCTAAGTGGGCTGAAGCACAAGTTCTACCAACAAATGAAGCTAAGGTGGTTGTCAAGTTCCTCAAGAAGCTCTTTTGCCATTTTGGGGTGCCTCGAGCACTAATTAGTGATCGGGGTACACATTTTTGCAACTCTCAGATTGAAAAAGTCTTAAAAAGATATGGAGTGACTCACTGCCTCACCACTCCTTATCATCCACAGACAAGTGGGCAAGTAGAGTTGACAAATAGAGAGCTAAAGCGCATCTTAATGAGATCAACTCTCCAGCATGGGCGAGATTAGGCAGACAGGTTAGACGATGCGTTATGGGCTTATAGGACGGCCTACAAAACACCACTTGATACAACTCCTTTCTGGTTAGTATATGGGAAAGCGTGTCACTTACCAGTTAAGATTCAGCATCGAGCGTTCTGGGCAATCAAGACTATCAACCTCAATCTCGACAAGTCAGGAGCTCACAGGAAAAGGCAGATTAATGAGCTTGATGAGTTAAGACTTATGACCTATGACAACGCTAGTTTCTACAAGGAGAGAGCCAAAGCATATCATGACACAAGGTTGCGCCAGCACAAGCAATTTGAGGAAGGAGATATGGTATTGCTATTCAACTCCAAGTTAAAACTTTTTCCTGGGAAACTCAAATTAAAATGGTCAGGTCCTTTTCGGGTAAAGAACGTTTTCCCTTATGGCACGGTGGAGTTAGAACACCCTGAAAAGGGTATTTTCAAGGTCAATGGATAGAGACTTAAACATTACTTAGGAGATAAGAGGGTCTTTGAAGAAAGAGCGGAGGTAACCCTTATTCGAATCCATAACTAACCTTTTTCTATTCCTTAGGTCGAGCCAACGACGTTAAACAAAAGCGCTGGCTGGGAGGCAACCCATGCATCTACTAGGTTAGTTTTTCCTTTTTATTATCATCATCAATACATTTGTGAGTGGTGGTTTCGCAGGTAAGATTTTAACAAAGAGGGTACGACAAGGTCTAAGCCACACCTAAGTGTATGGGCATTTGTGAAAGGTGTTTCATTCCAAGGGATGACACGGGTACAGGAACAGCCAAGTTATAAGCCGTGCCACAAGGTAAGATTTTTCCAAGTTCTTTTATACAGGAGCAGTGCATGACACGGCTTATAACACACCCAGTTTTGAGACCGTGTCGTCAATAGCCCTTAGGGTTCGTGATTTTCATAAATAAGATGCCTTGCACTACACTTCTCTCCTCATTCCCACATTACTTCTCTCCTCATTCCCACATTACTTCTCTCCACATCTTCGTTTTTTTTTTCTTCTTTCCTCTCAGCTGTTTCCATTAGGTGAAGAACATCATTCGTCAATCTTTAGAGATTTCTTAAGCGTGGTGTATTCAAGATGCCTAGGACTAAAACGGTGGTGCGTAAGGATGCTCAACCTCGTTCAACTGGGGGTTCCTCTATGACTTCGAGACGCTATCCTCCTAACTTGAGGAGGGAGGATGAAGCTAAGTATGACACGGTGCGAGAACGGAAGGTATTCACGCCCAATGTGGTAATCGATTGGGAAGTGCTAGCTCGTATGGGTTGGTGGAACGATTTGTTCAATTCTTGAATGATCCAGCTTGGAGAGCACTTCTGAGCATTGAGGAGGACGTGTATTCTTCGCTGAGCTATGATTTCGTCGCCACATTCAAGCTTAGTTTCGGCCGGCATACGCAGCTTGATAACGTAGTCTCCTTCTACTGCCAAGGGAGTTACCACCGTGTTGAAATGAGAGACTTCATCAAGTGCCTGGGTATTTATGACAATGAGTTTATCAACTCCAATGAATTCTCTCGGCTTCCAGATCCTTTCCTAGGGGCCTACTGCAGTATAGAGTGTGGAACAATATGGGAGATGGTAGATATGATCCCTCCAAATCTAAGGGAAGCCATTTAAGGGATCCTGCCGTGCGTGTACTTCATTACATTCTGGCCCGTTCAACCACTGGTAGAGGTGATTCTCAGGGGGTCGTGAATGCTTCAGACCTGTACCAGCTGTGGAGTATGATCGCGGTTACCCGAGTTAATGTTGGACTAGCAGCTGTTTGGTGTTTGAAAAAACAGTGCGATTTGGGGCATCACAAGGTTTTTGTCGGCTCCTGGATTACCCGTATTTTGAAAAATTATGGTGTCTTTCCAACACGGGTTCCTAGGGACAGTTGTGGAAGGAGTACCTCTCTTGATACGAAAACCTTCGCAATCACGCCTTGAGAACCCTTTTGATTAGTGTGAACCCCCAATGCAGTAATACGAAAACCCACGACACCAATTTGGAAATCAATCCCTAAGAAGATTAGAATTTAGGTTTGACTTAGGTTAATGATCTAAGAATTAGAACTATGGAAAGCCCTAATTTCGAAACAATCTACAAGAGAAGTCGATCAATCTTCCTTGATTGTTCCTAGGAGCATGTATTCAAATAAGAACACAAAGAACAAAGCAATAAGCTTTTTGGTATTTTCAATATCTCAAAACTGAGTTTTACAATGAGGAGGTCCGGAATATAAAGGAGAAAACCCTAAAACATTACATGGAAATCGCAAAACAAGTGAAAAGTGCGCATAAAAAGAAGGCCGGCCATTTAGGCCGGCAGCTTACTTTTCAAGGCCGGCGGCCTTCCTTGAAAATGCACCGAAACATCGGCGTTTTCAAGGCCGGCTCCAAGGCCGGAACCTTGAGCCGGTGTATCTTCACCCGATGCTATTTTCATCAAATTGAAGTTCTTTTGGCCTTCTTTTGCCCCAAAGCTTTGAATCCCTTGAAGTCCTTCACCTGTGATCTTCACCAAGCCTTGCAAATGAGAATTCAATGTTTGTTGAAGCTTCTTAGCTCTTGATCTCGTGATTAGTCCTTGAGGCAAGCTAATCGTACTTGAAACCCCTTGAACTTCATCCTTAGCCACTTGATCTTCTTCTTGACTTGGCTCTTGAGCTTGGATCGGTGACTCTTCCATAACATTCCCCCTCTCCTCAAAAGGATTCGTCCTCGAATCCAAAGCATCACCTACATTAAACGGACTAAGATCAGCAACATTAAAAGTGGAACTAACATTATACTCACCTGGTAAGTCCACTCTGTAGGCGTTGTCGTTGATCCTCTCAAGTATCTGAAAAGGACCATCTCCCTGGGGATTCAACTTTGATTTCCTTTGTAGTGGAAACCGCTCCTTGCGAAAATGCACCCAAACCCACTCTCCCGGTTGAAAAATCATGGGTTTCCTGCCTTTGTTTCACCCTTGAAGCTACCTTGGCATTCTGTTTCTCAATCCTATCCTTCACCTGCTTATGTAGCTTCCTCACAAAATCTGCCTTTGAATCAGCATCAAAACTCACAAACTTGTTAGGTGGTAATGGCAATAAATCAAGAGGAGTAAGTGGATTAAAACCATATACAATCTCAAATGGAGAACAATGAGTAGTGCTATGAATAGCCCTATTGTATGCAAACTCCACAAATGGTAGACAATCCTCCCAAGTCCTAATGTTTTTATCTATGATTGCCCTCAACAACTGAATTAAAGTCCTATTAACCACCTCAGTTTGCCCATCAGTCTGTGGGTGACAAGTAGTCGAAAACATCAGCTTGGTTCCCAACTTTCCCCACAACACTCTCCAAAAATGACTCAAGAATTTTACATCCCTATCACTAACAATGCTCTTAGGTATGCCATGCAGACGCACTACCTCTCTAAAGAACAAATCAGCAATGAATGTAGCATCATCAGTTTTTAGACAAGGAATGAAATGAGCCATCTTACTAAACCTATCAACCACAACAAAAATGCTGTCACTACCTTTCCTAGTTCTAGGTAATCCAAGCACAAAATCCATCGACACAGCAGTCCACGGTTCATTAGGAACAGGCAATGGTGTGTATAATCCATGTGGTTTTAGTTTAGATTTAGCTTCTCTACATGTAATGCAATGTTGACAAACTTTATGCACATCATGTCTCATGCTAGGCCAGAAAAAGTGTTCATTTAGCATAACATAGGTCTTATCTACCCCGAAATGCCCCATTAAGCCCCCTACATGTGCTTCCCTAACAAGCAATTCCCTCACAGATCCTCTAGGAATGCACAACTTACTCTTCTTAAATAGGAATCCATCAGACACAAAATAATCATTCAGTCCAGTCCCACCAACACAAGCAGCAAAAATCTCAGAAAAATCAATATCATGTGGATACAAATCCTTCACCAACTCAAAACCTAGCAAAGATGTACTAAGAGAGTTAAGTAACGTGTACCTTCTTGAAAGCGCGTCAGCCACAGTATTCTCCTTACCCTGCTTGTACTTGATCACATATGGAAATGTCTCGATGAATTCCACCCACTTGGCATGCCTTCTATTCAACTTATCTTGACCCTTTAGATGTTTCAGACTCTCATGGTCAGTGTGAATGACGAATTCCTTAGGCCAAAGATAGTGTTGCCATGTCTGCAATGAGCGCACCAAGGCATACAGCTCCTTGTCATATGTTGATACTTCAGTGCTGCTCCACTCAACTTTTCACTGAAGTACATTAGTGGCCGTGATCCTGCATCAAAACAGCTCCAATCCCTATGCCACTAGCATCACATTCAATCTCAAAAGTTTTGTTAAAATCAGGTAAAGCAAGCAATGGTGCATTACACAATTTATCTTTCAAATCATTAAAAGCTTGTTCTTGTGCATCACCCCAAGCAAATCCAACATTCTTTTTCACAAGCTCATTCAAAGGTGCAGCTATAGTGCTGAAGTCTCTAATAAATCTTCTATAGAAACCAGCAAGTCCATGAAAGCTCCTCACCTCACTAGCAGTCCTAGGTCTAGGCCACTCCTTAATGGCTCTAACCTTCTCCTCATCAACCTCAACCCCACGACTAGAAACAACAAAACCTAGAAAATTGACCTTATCCATACAGAAACTACACTTCTTAAGGTTGGCAAATAAATTTCTCCTCCCTAAGTTTTGCTAAAACTAGTCTCACATGCATAACGTGATCATCCAGACACTTAGAGTAAATCAAGATATCATCAAAATAAACCACAACAAATTTACCTAAGTAATCACGAAGCACATGATTCATTAGTCGCATAAAAGTACTAGGTGCATTTGTAAGACCAAAAGGCATGACAAGCCATTCATACAGACCATATTTAGTCTTAAATGCAGTTTTCCATTCATCCCCTACTTTCATGCGTATCTGGTAGTAACCGGATTTTAGATCAATCTTTGTAAACAAACAAGAACCATACAATTCATCCAACATATCATCTAACCTAGGAATAGGATGACGATACTTTACGTGATTTTGTTGATGGCTCTACAGTCTACACACATCCTCCAAGTCCCATCCTTCTTTGGCACTAAAATCACAGGCACTGAATAGGGACTTAGACTTTCTCTCACATACCCCTTCTCCAGCAACTCCTCAACCTGTTTCTGAATCTCCTTTGCCTCGCTGGGATTAGTCCTGTAGGCAGGTCGGTTGGGTATGGCTGCTCCCGAATGAAGTCAATCCGATGCTCTATTCCCCTAACTGGTGGAAGTCCACTGGGCATCTCCGCTGGAAACACATCTCCATATTCCTGCAGCAAATCAGAAAACACACTAGGAATAGATGGGTTAATATCGTCAGTGGCCAAATAGGCCCCTTTGTACAAAAGTACAAAGATAGGTCTACTGGCACTCAAAGCATGCCTAACCTCACTTGCCCTAGCAATCAAACTCACACTCTTCCTTCTTTTCTCTCCAGGCCGATTGTCATCTTGCTTTTCACTCCCCTCTTTCTTTTCACTCTGCTCATTTTTATTACACTTTTTAGTTGCACTCTTATTCTTCACTCCCTCAGAATTGCTTTTTCTACTCCCCTCTCTTTTCTTTCGGCCTCAACTCTCAACCTCTCTAATTTACATTGGTCCTCATACACTTCCTTAGAGGACAGTGGTGCCAAAATGGTTCTCCTTCCATCCTTAGTAAATGAGTACCTATTGAGATATCCATCGTGCACGGTTTTCCTATCAAATTGCCAAGGTCTGCCCAACAAGATATCACCAGCATGCATAGGTACTACATCACAGAGCACCTCATCACTATACTTGCCTATGGAAAAAGAAATGAGAGCTTGCCTGTTTACCTTAACCTCACCACAGTCGCTGAGCCACTGAAGTTTGTAAGGTCTTGGGTGTGGTACAGTAGGCAGCCCCAACCTGTTCACCAAGAGTGTACTCACCACATTAGTACAACTCCCTCCATCGACAATCACACTACATGCCTTCCCCTGCACATGGCATCTAGTATGAAACAAGTTTTCCCTTTGCTCTTCATGGCCATCCTCCTTCAACTGGGTGTTAAGTGCACGCCTAGCTACATACAAGTCACCTTTCACTGCCTCCTCAACACTCTCAGCATCACTACAATCCTCCAATGGAGGCATATCATCGTCTTCACCCTCATTGTCACTTTCCTCATCATCAGTGACAATCTCACCATTCCTTATCACCATGGTCCGCCTATTAGGACATTCCCTACTAATGTGTCATACACCCTGACACTTCCAACATTTAATGTCCCTATTTCTACTTTTCTGATCAACAACCTTAGGTTTCTCAGATGAAACCCCAATTGATTTTCCCTTTGAAGCCTCAACAGTAGGCTTACTACCACTCTTAATATCAGATTTTCCATAACCTCTCCATGCAGAGTTAGAATTAGAAGAAGGTTTGGAAACGTACCGGTTTGGCCCTCTACCTTGGAGTTGTCTCTCAATCTTGATGGCAAGATGTACCATCTCCTCTAGCTCTACATAATGCTGCAACTCCACCCTGTCGGCGATCTCCTTGTTCAACCCACCAAAGAAACGTCCCATGGTAGTTTCCTCATCCTCATCTACATCAGCTCTCGTCATGATCATCTCCATCTCCTTGTAGTAGTCCTCCACACTCCTACTACCCTGTCTCAAGAAATGTAATTTCTGCATCAATTCCCTATGAAAGTATCTAGGGACAAATCTTTTTCTCATCACAGCCTTGAGATCATGCCAGGTCTCAATAGGATACTCCATGTTCCTCCTCCTGCTAGTCACCAGCTGATCCCACCAGGATATAGCATAATCCTGAAATTGGGTTACAGCCAATTTCACCTTTTTCTCTTCACTACATTGGTGACATTCAAAAATCAACTCAACTCTCTTCTCCCACTACAAGTATTCCTCTGGGTCAGATTTACCCTGAAAAATTGGAAGCTTCAGTTTAATACTTCCCAGACCCCTGTCTACTACATCATCAACAAATCGACCCCTACTGGCAGTG
This sequence comes from Laguncularia racemosa, assembly GCA_037954665.1. Classification (NCBI taxonomy): domain Eukaryota; kingdom Viridiplantae; phylum Streptophyta; class Magnoliopsida; order Myrtales; family Combretaceae; genus Laguncularia; species Laguncularia racemosa. Next base: position 207,144 of record JBBMOL010000201.1, on the reverse strand, counting down.
TAACTCTCCTGCATTCGACCTCTACCTCTTCCTGTGCCCATGCCTCTACCTACTCCTCTACCACCTCTTCTTCCTCTATTGACTAGCATGGCTGCACTATCCTCATAATCCTCCTCCAGATATTCATTAGCATCAGTCACTTCAGTAGCTTGATGCATAGGATTTTTACCTCCCCTATTCCCTTCACTAGTACTTGACTCCCTCTTCTCAACAACCTGTAGTCTCAAATTCATATGCTCTAGAGACTCTCTCATAGCTATAATGGCGTTAGTCATACGCCTAAACTCTGACTGTTGTGCTTCACGCAACAAAGCATCATCTGCACTTTTATCAGATTTTTCAACACCACTACCTGTCATCTTTACCTGCAAAAACAACAAACGTTAATGCTAAACAAAATTTTGAGTTTCCTCACAACTGCTCCCTTTCGTGTTTTTGCACTCTATTGATGGGGTTATCCACTCGTGTTTCTCACAATCGATATTTAGCACACAGGTATTCCTCACAACTCTCAAGCCCGCTCTTAAATGTTCTTAAGCGAATCACACTCCCAAGAGCAATTTCCAACGAATTTCAATACAAAGACGCGAATTTGGTGTTTCCCACTATCCCTTAAACAAGATTACACTAGGATTGAAGGATATGGTGTTCCCAAGGATTAGCAAAAACAAGACAATCAAATAATTTCAGAATTTTTTTTTTTTCTCTTTTGGTTATGAACACTGTTCACGAACACTATTCACACCATTTTTTTTTTGCACGAATTTTTTTTTTTTTTTTAAAACACCAATTGAAGACTAACTAATCCTAAGCAAGGATCAAAATAGCGAAAATCCCCAAATTGATGAACAAACCCTAGAACATGAGAAGTCACAATTTGATCAATCTAATCAATGGAGTACATAAAGATCACAACTTTATATCCTAAATAACGATGGGAAACAAGAATCAAACAAAAACAAGAAAAGATATAACCTGATCTAGAGCCAAAGCTCTGATACCAAATGATACGAAAACCTTCGCAATCACGCCTTGAGAACCCTTTTGATTAGTGTGAACCCCCAATGCAGTAATACGAAAACCCACGACACCAATTTGGAAATCAATCCCTAAGAAGATTAGAATTTAGGTTTGACTTAGGTTAATGATCTAAGAATTAGAACTATGGAAAGCCCTAATTTCGAAACAATCCACAAGAGAAGTCGATCAATCTTCCTTGATTGTTCCTAGGAGCATGTATTCAAATAAGAACACAAAGAACAAAGCAATAAGCTTTTTGGTATTTTCAATATCTCAAAACTGAGTTTTACAATGAGGAGGTCCGGAATATAAAGGAGAAAACCCTAAAACATTACATGGAAATCGCAAAACAAGTGAAAAGTGCGCATAAAAAGAAGGCCGGCCATTTAGGCCGGCAGCCTACTTTTCAAGGCCGGCGGCCTTCCTTGAAAATGCACCGAAACATCGGCGTTTTCAAGGCCGGCAGCCTTGAGCCGGTGTATCTTCACCCGATGCTATTTTCATCAAATTGAAGTTCTTTTGGCCTTCTTTTTCCCCAAAGCTTTGAATCCCTTGAAAGTCCTTCACCTGTGATCTTCACCAAGCCTTGCAAATGAGAATTCAATGTTTGTTGAAGCTTCTTAGCTCTTGATCTCGTGATTGGTCCTTGAGGCAAGCTAATCGTACTTGAAACCCCTTGAACTTCATCCTTAGCCACTTGATCTTCTTCTTGACTTGGCTCTTGAGCTTGGATCGGTGACTCTTCCATAACATCTCTCCTCGAGAGTGTTTTGCGGAGGTAGAGGTTTCGCATACTGGATGCTTCTGACGAACAACAAGAGCCGGAGATAGAACCCAAGCAGGATGAAGAGCAAGAGCAGGTCGGACCAAACCAGGAGCTAGCAGATTCTGTGAAGAGATTAACTGCGGATTTGGTAGAAATTAAGAGAGAACAAGCCAGGCAGTCAAAGCGGGTGAAGGGCCTGAAGAGTTATTTGGTCACGTGTTTATCCCGTATTGGTGAGAAATTGGGGGTAGATCTTCCCCCATGTGGTGGCTCTAGCGATGAGGATGTAGCATCACAAGCTACTTGGGTTGTTTCTAGAGGAGATCGTCACTCGAGCGGTGCATATGATCCCGGTTTTCATTTTGGAGAATCCTCGGGTGCAGCTTTCATGGCACGACATGAAAGTCCCGTAGTTGCTACTGCCGAAGCGAGCAATCAGCAGGATACTGAGGTGATTGGATCTGATTCTCTTCACCAATCGAGCACTGTACCATTTCCATCTGATGATGACTTTAGTAGCTGATCTCACGAGTGGATAGATGGAAGTTGGACCCGGGAGATTTAGACCGTTGTGCAGAACAACCGTTTTACTTTTATTTTTACTGTCCTAATTTGTTTAATTTTGGAAGACTGACCAACCACTAATGTTTGAAATAGAAAATGCTGATGATAGTTAGCTTTATTTTCAGTTGATTATTAGTTTCTTTTGTTTTTTTTGTGAGATACAGGCTTTCAAAGTACACCAACCCGTTACGTTTAGCAGGGGTTCTCATGATCTCTACTTGTGCGTCGCTTGACTTTCTGTTAAATATCCGCGTTGTAAGAGAATTCAGGGAAGTTTTTCGTTTTCCTTTTGTTTTCTTTTTGCTTTTATTCTTTGCTTCCCTTTATTCATTTCATGAGGACATTGGGGACAATGTCTATTATAAGTGTGGGGAAGGGGGTTAGGAAAATGAAACTAGGATACAAGGGTTGTGCAATCAAAAATGTAATTTCCTCTTAATTAAGGTATAATCGATGATGACTTTTGACAATCAAGGACTGCTGAGATTTGTTTATACCCCTGTGGAAAATCTTTAACAATTTTTATTCTCTTATTATGTATTAGAGATATGTTTCTAAAATTACAAGATGAAATCCAAGTGAAGTAAACTTACTTGTTATTTAACCTTTACTTTCGGGAAGTGAGATTGGACTAAGGTCACTAGTGAGTTTAGTATGCTCTTCTTTTTGCTCAATAGGTAAGCTATATAACTTGGAGTGAAGGAGTAAATGATACTTGTAACTTGGTGATTCCTTTTCGAAGAAGTGTAAAAAAAAATAAAAATGGGAGTAATGGAAGAATATATTAATATGTAAATAGTTCAGAAGTGGGCCTCATAGACTCGAGTAATTAAGCCTGAGAGATGCCTGTTTAAGGAATAACATCTATTGACTCGGGTGACGAACTTGGGATCAATGGTTGAAAGCTCGCTACAAGGGTTGTGAGAAAAGTTTGAGAAAACTGAACTTAAAAGAGCTTATATGAATGATAGTTGATTGATTGAGATGGTAGAGGTTCGAAGGGGTACTTTTAAAACCTAGTAGCCTAAGATCGCCTGGTCTAGGACTTACTAACCAAGGAAACCATCTTAATTAATTAATTAATTAATTAAATGAGTTAATTAGACTCAAACAAGTAAATCCTAGGGACGCCTTCTACGCTGAGGGAATAACGTCAGTTAACTCGAGTGATGAACTCGGGATTATCGATCAAAAGTTCGTTACATGGGTTGGTTAACTTAGTTAAGTTCTTTAATGGTAAACTCCCAAAATTAACTTAAGAATTGGGTGAAACAGAAAAGGAAGAGCTAGGGGACAAGTGGATACAACATGCCTTTAGTCCCTGTTGTGTTGCTTACAACAGTGGTTAAACGAATTGTATACTTTATTTTACTAGTCTCGATCTTGTGGCAATTTTGACTTTGGGAATTTTAGTTTAAATGATAAGGGTAATAGTTTAATTTACTTGGATTAGCTTTGGGAATTTTAGTATTTGTATTTTGTATACAACTAACGGTAAGATTGAGTAAAGATTATCAATGATTGAGGTGTAGCATGAAATCGATGATGCTGAAATATCTTCTCGATTGCTGGAACTTATGAGAACTTGTCCTTTGGGTTTTCTGTAATCTGTGTTTGCTTGAGGACAAGCAAAAGCTTAAGTGTGGGGAAATTTGATACGAGTAAATTAATCCTTGTAAATCATGGGCGTTAATGATGAATTTGTGTAGTCTTTTGAATAAAATCAATGCGAATTCGGTACTTAACAGATAAATATATCAGTTTCAGGGTATAATACCAAAGAGAAGGAGAAAGATAACAAAAGGAGCATGATTGAAGCTTAAAAGATCAAGTTAAAGCTACTTATGGACAACACAGGGAAAGCCACGCCCGTGTCATGAACCGTGGGCACACTTGAAGATGAAAGTTGTCACTTGGAAAGGAAGCATGGCTTGTGATATGGGTGTGCTTGAAGCCGCGGCAGATGCTGCGAAGATGTGGACAGCTCCAGAAGTTGGTACGGTTTATAATCTAGCCGTATTTCTAGCCATGCCAAACACTGAACAAGAATGAGGAATTACAGATTATCAACCAGAGGGAGACACGGTTTGAAATCCGGCCGTGTTGTTGGGCGTGCAGGCGACTGTTATTCACTTGTCAAGATTCACTTGGAAAAGGAAAGATACAGTCGTATCTTTCCAGCTGAAGATGCTCGGCCATTCCTTAGGAAGTATAAATAGAATAACCCTAAGGAGAGGAGAGAGAGGCGGCATAAGAGAAACCCTAGAGAAGAGAAGTTGTTGCTAGAATAGTTTTCGGATTTGAAGTCAAGATATTTCGTGTTTGAATTTTCCTTATGGATTCAATTATTTTCTGTTTTGTTCTTTTTATTAGATTCATGAGTAGCTAATTGTTTCATACCTGGTCCCTTGAGAAACCCCTGATTGTCATGTAATAGAATTGTTGATGTTCAATAATTAATTCTAATCTTTGAGTTTATTCATGTTGCAATCATAGTTTGTTCATCTTGATATGTATGTAGTATTAGGATGGGATTAGATCTCTGTTATTAAGATTGAGAAATCGTTTAATAGAGTAGATCTGGCATGAATAAAAAGACCCCTTGTAATCCTAGAGATAGGTTATAGGAGGTTTTCTGTATTGAACGAGGTCATTGTGGTCTAGTTCAATTGAGAGTCCTAGATTTTATTGCAATCTTAATTATGTTAATTAAAGAGAGATCTTAATTGACTTAATTAAGATTAGAGATTATTGATCTTGAGAAAGACCCTAATCTAGTGTGAGACAAGATGAGAGTGGGTAATAAATGGGACTGATGATTATAGAAACATATTTTCATTTTTGTTACAGTCACTACATTCTTGTTAGAAGTTTGATATCCTAAGATAAATCCTATTTGTAATTTTGTAGAATGCTTGGGAGAAGTTTTGAACCAGATTCAACATCAAGTGCTAGAGGTGATGCTCCTGATAACCGAATTCCACCTAGATGGCCTTAGCATGGAGTAGGTTCGAATGAAGGTAATACTATGCAGTTGGTAGAGGAGATTAATACCTTAGCAAAAGTGATGGCACAAAAGAAACATCAGATACATGAGCTAAAATGTTGAGTGGTAGATAAGGATAAATGATGGGAGAGGTTGGAGATAGACTAGTCGAGCCAATTAGTTTAGATCAATTTGTATGGCTGGTTAGGGAGTTTAGGCCTAAGGTGACTGACCCACTAGATGTTGAGTAGTGGAAGAGTTAGAGAAGACCTTTGCAACATTTGGAGGATAGGCCCTATCTTGCCCTGGATGAAGGTCTGTTCTTCAGGGCTATATAAGGTAAACTAATAGTCCAGTACCAGCTTTGGATCTAAAGGCATACAAACCCAGATTTCCTTATGAAGGAGGCGATCAATTACAACACTAGCCATCTAGCAAAATTACAATAAAAATTTCTAATTACAAACAAATGTCTTACAAAACACCATAAAAATTCTTTTACAAGCGACTGCATCTCAACTCCAAAGAAAGAAATTACATCATTAACCATCCGCTGGTTCATGATTTCATGTATGCAAAGAGGTGGGTTCTAAAGGTTCCTAAACTCTATGGCCTCCCACATTCACGAAGAAATGGATCTCTGGCCATATCGAAGCATCGGGTGGGGTAGCCTGATCAGCCCCGAGTAATGAATATTTCACTTCACCCAAACTTACACAATGGCTCCCCGTTTTAAGGTCCTAAATGGCCTGGATTTGACCACATATAATCACACAATTGCATGCATGAAAACTCAATAAAATAAAATAAAAACTAAACTTTATTAAACCCCTGGATCACGAGCAGATACAAACATTAGTGCAAATGATATTTTACAACATAAGAGCTAATTAAAGATATCGAAAAATGTTGATTTCAGAAGGTTTAGGTAGCAAGCCCACTGCAAGTCCCCAGCGGAGTCGCCATCCTGTCGAGTCTAATTTAAAAAAAAAAATTATTATGTCCCTAATCCGATTTATATTAGATTTCATGCTCATCTAATATAAATCCTCGACTTAAACTAGGAAGTTTTTATTTATTTGGAGTCGCCACCCAATTGGAGTTGGGAAAAAATTATGGAATTATAATTAATTGAGCGGATTAATTCTAATCTAAACAACTAGTCGATGAAATCTCCTCTTTGTATTCTTATGAAGGAAAAAGAAGAAGAAAGAAAAACCAGAGATTCTCGACTCGGGGGCTATCCTCTTAAAACCTTAAGTTACCACCTTATCCTTTTGAAGTTTGAATTATGTTATGATATCCTTTTTAGCATAAAAAGAAAATATTAGAAAAAAATGATATAAGGATTATACTAACAATGATTTAAAAAATATTTTTTTTATTTTTTTAGAGTTGCCCCATAAAGGTGCCTACATACCCGTTATTCGAGATCAAACAAGTTATGGTTTTCTTTTTATAAACCTTTAGTGGATTAGTTAATTTTAATTACGAAAACATGCTAGGTTTACATTTATTATCATTTAAATTTATTTAAAGAAATTTCTAAGCCTAAGCTTTATTTCTCAGTTTTGAAAAAAACTAAAACCTCTAATTTTGAAAAAATGTCAATTATTTTCATTCATTTATTTTATGAAAAGAAGATTTCTAAGTGATAAAATATTTATTATCTTTTAATTAATATTTTTATTAATTTTTTCATTAATTTGTATTAATTTTTTTATTAATTATATATTTATTTTTTTGAACACTCTAAACTTAGTCTTATTAATACATTCCTAAAAAAACATACATCTTTATTTTTTTTATTTTTTATTCTATTATTATCATTTTCATATATATATATATATATATATTTTTACTAATAATAATAATAAATAAAATAAAATAAAAAAATGGAGAGATCCGACTAACCTAGACGTAGGTCGCGATTCGGGTCGAGTTGGGTCGGGCAAGCACACACGATCGGAGCTCTTTGACAGTGACTTTTTGGCAGCATTGACGATGATTAATAGGTGCTTCCGAGCTTTCTGGAGGTAAGGAAGTCGGTGGTGGTGATGGTTTTCGTTGAAACCCACCCTAGGCGGCGGTTCGAGTAACTAAGACGAGGTTTTTGAGAGAGAGAAAGAGAGAACTCCAGTAAGGGTTTTTTTCTTCGTGTTCTTCTACTTCTTTTTTATCTCCTCCCCCCCTCCTTTGCATCATCGAGCCTTATTTATAGACTCCCAACCGAGCTTGATAAGCTCAAATCTTCCTCACCGTTGAAACCTATCTCTATCCCTTTTCTTCTTTTTTTTTGATTTGATTTAATCCTTGGTTTTCTATTAGGATTCGTATTAACTAGATGATGTTTATCTGCTTTTAGCTAAAGATTTTTTGGATTTGCGTTCAAATTCGAATCGAAACGGCTGGATTTCGTTCTCCTTGCATCATCGTCTTTCTCGGCCGAAGGAAGAAGACAAGCACGTCCAGGCGCGTGCCCTTGTGCAGCCCAATCAGCTGCTGACACGTGGCAGCTCAAAGGAATAAAAAAACAAAATAGCATAAAGTGCCTTCCGTGAGAGTCGAACCTACGACCTTTCCCTTCCCACATGCGTCCAAGCGTACACACGAGCCAATTAAGCTAGCCCAAATCTCGATTTTGTATTACGTATAATTTATATATAAACTCAATAATATTTATTAATTTTATATTATTTTGAAATTCTAAATTTAATAAAAATCCCTAAATACTTTTTATTGTTATTTTTACCTTTATTTTCTATTATTGGGTGTATTATTCCTATTTATTTTATTTTTATCATTATTTTTTCCTTTATCTCTGAAAAATAGAAAATATTGATTAATAAAAAAAGGAAAACATTAATTATAATTTGAGGACAAAAATGGAGTGTTTACAGTTAGGAAACTCTAAGATTTGGTTTCAGTTAATTCCATGATTGTATGAGGAAATGGAGGTTAAAACAATATAGGTGTGTATGAAAAACAAATAGGGGTAAGCATAGGGAGAGATCTTTTTGGTGTTGGTTTAAGGTTTCACTAATCAAATTTTGAAATGAAAATTTACTATGATAAACCAATTTATGTTAATAAAAATTAAGAGGTCGAAACCTGATGTTTTGAGGTCTATGGAGGTTGCAATAATTTTCGAGATTTTAGCCAACGGAGTTAAATATCATAGCTTAAGCTCTTTTATTATTATGCCTAGCTTGTCTTCACCATAAGTTATTCGTTTCTCTTTGGAATTGTGTAAATAAATAGTTGTTATGAAGCTTATTATGTCTAGTTTCTTTTTCTTTGGAGTTCATTTACTGATCTTAGGTCATTTAGGTGGTGGAAAGATCCTAAACAGTTCAAGTGCACATTTCGTGCAACTTTAGGTTATGTTGATTCAACCCAATTCTATGTTGTTCTATACTCTGTTATTAGAAGCTAGGGTTAATCATACCATCATTTAGAGGTCTAATTATTCACTTATAATCTAGTATTTATCTAAATTATGTATTCATTTAGGTCCATACATCTCAATTTATCTAAAAATGAACTACTAAGGTAGTTTAGTATCCTTAGCTCACTTCAGACCTAGTTCCTGTCACATTCTCATCTTCCTTCTATTAATTTACATGTCTAGGAATCATGATCAGATTTGAAACATTTCTTTAGAGGTTCTACATCTTAAATCCATCACCCATTATGCTTTGCACATCCAAAGCCTATAATCATATCCTAAACCTTATTTTATCTCATTTCTTATTAGTATAAGAGAAAAATAAAAATGTTATTCAAGCTAACCTGTTTTAGAATTATAAGCATTTTAACAAATTTTAAACATCCAATGACCCATTTAATATCTACATGACTTCTAAGGTATCCTAAGATAAATTAAAGTAAAAGGAATCAACATGTATGACCAAAAAATCCCTATGGAATGCATGGAGAATGAAGGAAGGTCATTATATAGTGCAAGTCATATATCAAGAACAAGGAAAAAGACCAAAATTGAAAGAACAACCAACATCTATGCATGGTAACCTAACAATATAACATAGTATGTGGAAAATCACCTTTTTTTTTTAGTGTGTTTTTTACCACATTAGGTGGGATGACGATTTTCGAATGTTTGCAAGGGGCTTTATTCCTCCTTGAATTAAATTGAAGGATCCCCAATGAAATTTGTTGCATGTCACACAAAAACAAAGCTACAATGGGTATAGATTTAAGATTAATCTTACCTATAAGTTGTTAGTTTTAGATGTACTTCATCTTGATGATTTAAGACCACTTAAAGTAAAGGAAATCAACCAAGGCCTGGTTATAGAGCTTCAAGAAAAGGGCTTGTGTTTCATGGAAAATGAATGAAAGTGAAGAGGGAGATAGATACTGGGCTTGAGATGGAGAAAGTGATAGTATTCTTTGTTTTTTTTAGAGTGATTGAGGAGTGAATGCGGGTTCTAGTAGATTTGGAATAAGGGAAATGATAGCTAATTGGAGTGTATAAATGGATAAAGTGCTTGAAAAAGGGAAAGCATATATGACTACATGTGAGGCATTAACCTTAGTGTTGGGTGTGATCAAAATAATAATAATAAAAATAATAAGATTATTATTATTATTATTTTTATTTTCGATGTTCATGTACCATTCAAATCTTCTATTGCCATTTCTTTCTAAAGTTTTAGAGATGTCCTATGGTGATAGTTAAATTACACCTTATGAATGGTCATCCTTATGATATAAATTCTTATATTGATATGAATTCCTCCATATAAAAAAGCATTATTGTACCTGTGTAAATATATATATGGTTTGTAACTTGTTAAATCCTTTTATAATATCACTATAAGAGTTTTAATAGGAATTATATTATAGGTGAATCATAATATCAAATTATAAGTTAAGGCTATAACTGCTATGTCAACAAGGTTCCTTATGAAATAGTATTATATTAGTCTTCATAGAAAATGTTATTTGTGATAGTATATTTTTATTATCTTTTATTTATTTATTTTAATATTAAAGGTTGTCCTACTACTGAATAAGTTATCCTAAACTTTTTTATTAAAACGTATCATTTTTAAGGGAAACCTCATTCAACTCTTTATCCTCAAACTTCTTCCTTGTCGACCATATCCAATCGTCATTTCTCCTATCATCATTATTCTCACATCTTAACCTCAAGTTTTAGGATCCAACTTATAAGACTTCTATTAATTGTACTCATATTCTCCTTGTTTTTACTTGGTAGAAACTTAGGCTATCTACTCTCCAATAGCATAAATACCACTTTCCTTCCTAGATATACAAATCCAATTCTTAAGGTGTCACACAACCCATTGGGTAGTTCTTCTAGAAATACATCTTCAAAATCTTCCAACAAATTTTAAGTAGCTTTAATAATTGGTCACAAGACTTGCGAACTTAAAACTTGTCAAGCATACAACATGTTCATAAGACCATAACTTCGACAAACATTTTGAATTTCTCCTTGAGTCATTAATAGTGACTTCTCCTAATCCTTGACTAGCATCATCTAGGTATTCCATACTTCAAAAGGACTTATAGGTAGTAATAAGAACTTCTTACTATCCTTAGTAAAGGCATAGGTGTTCAATCATGTACTACTTGTCAATCAAATAATGATAGTCTTCCTAACAATATATCAAAAGTACTTATGGGAACTACATCACACCCTATCTCAACCTTAGAATGACTATGAATGTAAATTAGAACCATGATGTGCTCCAAGGTAATTACAATATAAATCAAGGATGGAACAAACAATGTAACCAATTCCAATCAAATGCTTGAACTCTAACTTGCAAATGTAACCCTAAATTGTGTGAAAATGGAAGAGAAATGAGGAATCCAATCACTTACCAAATGTTACACACTAGTAGTAATTAGGAAAAGACTTTAAAATTATTGATATTACACACAATAATCCCAAGCTAACTCGCCACAATCCCTAAGGTAGAAATTGATAAGAGTTTATGCATGGAAATGGAGAGCACTCCTCACGGCAAACATGTGAAATTTTATCTCAAAAAGTTTGTCCAAAAAACCCTCAATAACAAGTATTTATACTTATTCTAAATAAGGAAAATTCAACAAGACAAAATGATGCTTGAACCGGTCCTCTTAGAGCAATTTGTCAACTGGTTCTCCATGTGAAATGTAAGTAACGTATGGCCAATTTCTCCACATGAAATGCAAGTAATGTATAGCTGGTTTCTCTTGCTTTTTGTAGATCTACGAATGGCTCACACAACAAGCATTAGTGTGTTTGAATCTCGTCCAAGGCACTTTGTGCCATTTTCATTTTTTTCCTTAGATTGCCACATGTCGGCCTCTAATTAGCTGGACTCAATCATGTGCTCAGCACTTGATCGTCTTCAACCTTCAATCAATGATCGTAGGAAGGAGATAACAATGAATCCAGTTGTTCCAAGCTGGATTTTTAGCACAAATCCACCGTTATTTAACTAATAGCTTGATAAATATCACATTAAAAACAAAGATTAACATCAATTTTTAACTAAGAAAATAAAACAAAAAATGGAGTATATCCCCACTTAGATTCGGTGCAATCCAAGGCCCCCGAGCTTATCCATGAACTCCTATAAATAGATTAAGGTGCCACAACTTCAAGAGGTTGGAAAAATTCACAAAAAATACCCTCATACATTTCGACTAAGAACTTTCTCTCTAGGATGCCAACTGCCACCTTCTCTCTAGGATGGCTCCACTTACACACAACTTTAGACCGCCATTTAGGCATTAGAAGACTCTTTAGGTCACGTAGAAGAGAAAAAACCAAATCTTTTGATCCAATTTTTCTTGGATCAACAAGATCGAAAAACCACCACAACCACCACTCTCGGCCACCTTCGAAACACTACCCTAAGCTAGCTTTTAGGCAAAAATAACACCATAAATCAATTCCTAAACCCTAAAAATCTAAGAAAGCACCCATCAATCACCCTTAATGACTGCCAAATCACCGCCGATGAGGAGCTCCACCACCACGACCCGAGATCCGACCTATAACTCGTAATCCGACCCGCATCCATCTAGCAATCCGGTTAGTTTTTCTTATTTATTTATTTATTATTTTAGTTCATTTTTTCATATTAAATTTAAAATAATAATAATAATTAAAATAAATAATAATAAAAAATAGAGTATCCATCGGGTTGTCATGGTGTATACGATCACCGATAGTTGAAAAAATAAATAACAATAAAGAAAATGAAAATCTTTAGTGTATAAATATCTAATAAAATTAAATTAAATAAAATATATAATCAATAAAAATATATGAAAATATAAATCTTTAGTAGAAGTTAGGATTTTAGAAATAAAAAATAAAAAATATAGTAAAATTAAATTAAATAAGTAAAAAATCTTAGTATAAACAAAATTTTAAGGAGCAAGTGAAAAGATAAAAATATAAAAATTAAATAATTTGTTTTTAGTTTAAGGTGTTTAGTTAAATGTAGAATAAGAATTATGGATAAAGTAATAAAAAAAACTTTTTTTATTAAAATATAACATTTTAGGGTTTTCATCACTTAGAGCTTTTTTCTAAATAAAAATTTAATATGAGGGTTTTCCTAAACTTAGGTTATGTTAAATTTTTCAAAAACAATCATCTAATAATCTAAGCTAATGTGGAAATAGCCTTAAACCGAGCTAATGTGGAGGAGGACCATGAGGCTATTATGGCTAGATTCTTGTGTGGACTGAATCGTGACATTGCCAACGTTGTGGAATTACAACAATTTGTGGAGTTGGAGGACATGGTGCATATGGCCATGAAAGTTGAGCGACAACTCAAAGAAGCGAAAGTCACTTGAGTTAGGAATCACAACTACTCGAATTCCACTCTCTTGGAAAGTGGACAGGGGGGAAAGGGAAGAGAAACCTAGGTTCAAGGCTTATGATGGTGGGAACTTGAAGAAGCACCCACAAGCCACTAAGGAGAGAGGTAACTCATCATCTCAAACTTTAAGAAATCGGGATATTAAATGTTTTAAGTGTTTGGGGATTGGGCATATAGCATCTCAATGTCCAAATCAAAGAGTGATGATCATGCGCCAAGGTAGGGAGATTGAAACTGATTATGCTAGTGATACTATGCCACAGTTAGAAGATGTTAGTGATTGTGAATATGCTGTAGAAGGCAGGTCATTGGTCATTATGCGTTCCCTGAATATGCGAGTTAAACACGAAGAGAATGACAATGTGTAGTGAGGCAATATTTTTCACACTCGATGCCATATACAAGACAGGGTATGTAGTTTGATCATAGACGAAGGTAGCTGTGTTAATGTAGCAAGTAACATACTTGTTGATAAATTAGGTTTGTCCACTCTAAAACATCCCAAGCCATACAAGTTGCAATGGCTAAACGAATGTGGAGAAGTGAAGGTAAACATATGTGATGTTTTCAATAGGGAAATATATGGATAAGGTCCTTTGTGATGTTGTACCTATGCATGCTGGTCATCTTTTACTCGGAAGGCCTTGGCAATTTGACAGGAGAGCCATTTATGATGGGTACAAAAATGGTACTCATTTGTGAAGGATGGAAGGAAAGTTACATTGATGTTAATGACGCCAAGCCAAGTGTATGGGGATCAACTACGGTTTAAAAAAGCCATTTGTGAGGAAAGTGAGGTAGAAGCCGAGAAACAAAACATGGTTTGTATGAGTGGTTAGTGATGCCATTTGGGTTAACTAATGCACCTAGTACACTCACGAGACTAATGAACCATGTTTTGCATGCATTCATTGGAAAATTTGTCGTTGTATACTTTAATGATATTCTGGTTTATAGTAAAAGCTTTGATGAGCATATGGAACATCTTAGGGCTGTTGTGGATGTGCTGAGATAGGAAAAATTATATGCCAATTTGAAAAGGTGCATTTTTTGTATAAATCGAGTGGTGTTCTTGGGTTTTCTTATTACAGCAGGTGGAATACAAGTGGATGAAGAAAAGGTGCAAGCCATCAAGGATTGGCCATCTCCTAAATCATTGACAGAGGTAAGAAGTTTTCTTAGGTTAGCTAGTTTTTATAGACGTTTTGTGCGTAATTTTAGTACATTGGCTGCCCCATTGACTGAAGTAATAAAAAAGGATGTTAGGTTTAAATGGGAAGTAGAACAAGAAAATGCCTTTAATGTGATAAAAGAAAAGTTATGTTCTGCTCCATTATTAGTTCTGCCTGATTTTTCCAAAACTTTTGAGATTGAATGTGATGCCTCCGGAATTAGTATAGGAGCCGTTTTGATGCAGGAGAAGCACCCTATTGCTTACTTTAGTGAAAAGCTAAATGAAGCTGCTTTAAAGTACTCGACATTTGACAAAGAGCTCTATGCATTGGTGCATGCATTGGAGATTTAACAGCATTACTTATGGTCGAAAGAATTTGTTATTCACACGGATCATGAATCTTTGAAGCATTTGAAGGCCCAAGGCAAGTTGAACAAAAGACATGCAAGATGGGTTGAGTTTATAGAGATGTTTCTGTATGTGATCCAATACAAGCAAGGTAAGGAAAAAGTGGTAGCAGATGCCCTATCTCGCAGGTATGCTCTTATCACTATTCTTGGAGCTAAATTGCTTGGATTTGAACACATAAGGGAATTCTATATACAAGATTTTGATTTTCATGTTGTGTATCATGCTTGTGAAAAGGGTGCATTTGATAAATTCTATAGGCACGATGGATTCCTTTTTAGGGAGAACAAGCTATGCATTCCTAGGTGTTCAATGCGAGAGTTGCTTATGCTTGAGTCGCATGGTGGAGGTCTTATGGGTCATTTTGGTATTGCTAAGACATTAGATGTGCTGAAAAAACATTTCTTTTAGCCTCATATGAAAAGAGATGTGGAAAGAGTTTACTCTAGATGCATCACATGTAAGAAAGCCAAGTCTAGAGTCAAACCACATGGTCTATACATGCCTTTACCAATACCTAATGAACCTTAAACTAATGTTTCGATGGATTTTGTTTTGGGTTTACCTAGGTCTAAGAGAGGTAGAGATTCCATTTCGGGATTGTGGATCATTTTTCGAAAATGGCACATCTTATTCCATGTCACAAGACTAATGATGCTACGCATGTTGCTGAATTGTTCTTTAGAGAAGTTGTACATTTGCATGGAGTGCCTAGGAGCATAGTAATTGATAGAGATGTTAAATTCCTCAGTCATTTCTAGCATGTTTTGTGGGGGAAAATGGGAACAAAGTTGTTATTTTCTACCACATGTCACCTACAAACCGATGGACAAACTAAAGACATGAATAGGACATTGACTACTCTTTTACGTGCTGTGATAAAGAAGAATTTGAAATCTTAGGAAGAATGCATTCCATTCATTGAGTTTGTGTACAATTGAGTTGTGCATTCTTCTACTGGTTTTTTTCCTTTTGAGATTGTATATGGTTTCAATCCTTTAACCCTACTGGATTTGATTCTTTTGCCTGTGAATGAGATTACTAGTCTAGATGGCAAAAAGAAGGCTGAGATGGTGAATAAGATTCATGAAGAAGTAAGACATCATATCATGAAGCAAAATGAGAATAATGCTACCCAAGTTAACAAAGGCAGAAAGAAAGTAACTTTTGAACCTGGAGATTAGGTATGGGTGCATATGAGGAAAGAAGGTTTCCAACTCGAAGGTGGACTAAATTAGATCCAAGAGGAGATGGACCATTTCAAGTGGTGGCTAAAATCAATGACAATGCATATAAGTTAAATTTTCCAGGTGAGTATAATGTTACTCCCTTTAATACAAGTTCAGATTCAAGGACGAATCCTTTTGAAGAGAGGGAGCATGATGGGGGACCATCTCAAGGTTTGGGTATTGAAGAGGACAAATGCAATCTAAGTGGAATTGAGGAACTACAAATACCCGAAGCGCCAATCACAAAGGCGTAAGCAAAACAGATCAAGCAAGCTATACAAGGCTTTGTAAAGATAATTTTTGAAAATGAAGTCAAGTCTGGAATGAATTTGGAGACATTGAGTTGGGCCGAACCCAAATTCATTAATGTCATACAAGCCCAAGAAAATGGAGCCCATATCAGCCAAGGTAGTAATTACGGATTCTAGAAGATAATTGAGGTCATTGCTTACATCACAAAATAGTGATTAGTGTAGTTAAGAGCACATTTAATTTTCTTTGATAGTAGGTTGTTAATGAGAATGCAGATGTTTTTTTTTTCATTAATTAACCTTGGAACTCCATAAATAGGGCATCAAAAGTTGTGTTGAGGAGGATGGATGAATTTTTCAATTGAAGAGTCATTTCTCATATCTGTTCTTTTTGAACAAGCAGCCGAGGTTTTGATCTTGTGAGTTCAAGCTCAGTTTATATTATTGGTTCTTGTCTCTTATAGGTAATAGGTTAATAATTTCTTTTTTTTCTTTCTTCTTATTATATATATATTACCGATTCTTGTCTCCATAGACAACGGGTCAGTGATTTTTTTTTATCCAAAATTGGAAGTTTAGGCAATTCAAGATATTGATTGTTTGTTGTTGGGTCTCACAACTCAATTCGTTGGATTTCGTATCATTTTTTGTATCAAAGCTTGATCCATTTTGCTCCGCCCTTGTGATTGGCCCTTCAGGTATTTGTGGTTCCTCAATTCCACTTAGATTGCATTTGTCCTCTTCAATACCTGAACCTTGAGATGGTCTCCCATCAATATGGTTTGTCAGTCACATTAAAGCATTTGGAGCAAATTTGATGAGGGGATCCTTAGCTCCACAGACAGACATAGTGGATAACATCGCTATGCGGGTTAAGTTATCAGGTGATACATCCACTCAGTAATGGTGCAGGCTACTCAAGATGAACGAGTTGGGAGACATTGCATGGATGGCTAGGTGGAATCATTGCACTAAAGCCATACTCGGATGTGAGGAGTATCTAGTTGTACCTTTAATTGGCATTATGGGTTATATTGGTTACTTCCCAACTTAAGTTGCCAAACAATTGGGCCCCTTGCAGGACATTACCTACATAGGGTCATTAGAACGGGTAACCCTTAACTATCAAGATGCTAACGTACCATTAACAACCAAGATCGCCCACCTTATTAGTATCAAAGAATTGTAGGAGTGTAGGGAGGTGAAGAAAATAACAGACTTGGGTGACCTCGAAGGGAGTGATACGAACCACGCCCACCTATGACGAAACCCTATACCAATACATTTGGAATTGTAACCCAAGATGCCAAATAATTGAAGTGGAACCGCAACTCGATGCCTACAGATGAGGCAAGAACCTTGGTATATTCTGTTGACGCCACAATCGGGATGAAAGACCGATTGATAAGTCTAATTTGAACGCCACGGAAGAGATCCGATAAGTTCAAGAGAAGTTCTTTGGAGAACCAAGAGAGGAATACTCTCAAATTATATTAATCAATGTTGTATGTAAGTTCTTGTTCTGTTTTCCAACCCTAGCAGCTATTAATAGGGTTTACAACTCGTAAGGAAAAAGCCCAAAACAACATAACATAATAAAGTTGCGAAAAAAATAACAACCAAGCAATGTACGCCGGTATATACACCGGCGGCATAGCGGGCGGCGTAGTCCCTCTATCGCTCTCTAATTGCAACGCCGGCTCAAAGTCGGCAGCATTAATCCAGCGTTGTCAAGGCCTGGTAGCTTTGATCTCTTATGCTTTGATCTCCTTTGTTAACACCTTGAATGACTTGTACAAATGCAAGCTCATTCTCATGGTTGCTCCAATCTTTTCCAGCTTCTTGGATATCCTTTAACAGCTTGTTAAGTGCTTCTTTGAATCGTTTCGCTTGAGTTCTTGTGATCGGTCCAAGTGGCACTTCAAGAGGATCCACATTCCACCTTCTAGCTTGGCTCCCATCATGGCTTTCATCATTTCCCTCCTCTTGAAAAGGATTTGTCCTCAAATCATCGCCTACATTAAGAAGACTCAGATCAGTAACGTTAAAAGTAGCACTTACTTGATACTCACCTGGAAATCTAACTTGTAGGCATTATCATTGATGCGCTCAAGAATTTGAAATAGTCCATCGCCTCTAGGAAGTAATTTAGATCGACATTGCATAGGGAACCACTCTTTGTGCATGTGAACCCAAACCCAATCTCCAGGTTCAAAGACAGCTTATCGACGACCCTTGTTGGCTTGTTTCACATATTGTTCTGTCCTCCGCTCAATGTTGAGCCTTGCCTTCTCATGGAGTTGTTTAACAAACTCCACTTTCTTCTTACCATCTAGATTGACATACTCAGAAATAGGAAGGGGAGATAAATCTAAAGGAGTTAGTGGATTAAAACCATACACAATTTCAAAAGGTGTAAACTTAGTAGAAAAATGCATTGTGCGATTATAAGCAAATTCAACATGAGATAAACAATCCTCCAACTTTTAATGTTCTTTTTAATGACAGCCCTCAACAAAGTAGATAAGGTTCGATTTACTACCTTAGTTTAACCATCAGTCTGTGGATGATAAGTAGTAGAGAACAATAACTTAGTTCCTAACTTAGCCTACAGGGTCTTCCAGAAGTAGCTCAAGAACTTAGCATCCCGATCCGATATGCTTGTTCTAGGCATACCATGCAATCTCACAACTTCCCTAAAGAACAAATTAGCAATATGGCAAACATCATCTGTTTTGTGGCAAGGAATGAAATGTGCCATCTTGGAAAACCTATCCACGACTACAAAAATAGAGTCCCTACCATACCTAGACCTGGGTAATCCTAACACAAAATCCATGGAAATGTCTGCCCAATGCTCATGAGGAATTGGAAGTGGGGTATAAAGTTCATGAGGTTGGACTCTAGATTTTGCTTGCTTACAAGTGACACATTGCTCACAAATCCTCTCAACATCTCGCTTCATGTGAGGCTAATAGAAGTGTTCCTGCAACACCCCTAAGGTTTTAGCTACTCCAAAATGCCTCATTAATCCTCCTCCATGAGACTCCCTCACTAATAACTCTCTTAAAGAACAATTGGGAATGCAAAGTTTATTCTCCCTAAACAAGAATCCCCGTGCCTATAAAATTTACCTTGACCACTCTTCTCACAGCGAACATACTCTTCACAAAATTCTCTATCAGCAGCATACAATTCTTTAATATGCTCAAAACCAAGCAGTCTAGAACTAAGAGTAGAGATAAGAGTTTACCTTCTAGAAAGTGCGTCAACAACAACATTTTCTTTACCTTGCTTGTAGTGGATGACATAGGGAAATGTTTCGATACACTCCACCCAACGAGCATGCCTTTTGTTCAGCTTATCTTGTCCCTTCAAGTACTTCAAGGATTCATGATCAATGTGGATCACAAACTCTTTTGGCCAAAGATAGTGTTGCCAAGTCTCCAGAGCTCGAACCAATGCGTATAACTCCTTGTCATAAGTAGGGTAGTTCAAGGTTGCCCCACTTAGCTTCTCACTAAAGAATGCAATTGGTCTCCTCTCTTACATGAGAACTGCTCCAATACCTATTCTTGAAGCATCACACTCAATCTCAAAAGTTTTAGAGAAATCAAGTAAAGCAAGTAGTGGTGCATGAGTCAACTTATTTTTAAGCGTCCTGAAGGCCTTCTCTTGTTGCTCTCCCCAACTGAACCCCACATTCTTCTTGATTACTTCAGTAAGTGGTGCTGCAATGGTGCTGAAATCCTTCACAAACCTCGTATAAAAGCTCACTAGTCCATGGAAACTCTGAACATTACTTACATTAGTTGGACTAGGCCATTCTTGGATCGCACGAATCTTCTCTTCATCAACCTATATTCCCTGTGCACTAACAATAAAACCAAGAAACACAAGTCTGTCTGTGCAAAAGGTGCACTTTTTGAGGTTAGCGTATAATTGCTCCTTTCGAAGCACTTCCGAAACAGCCCTTAAGTGAATTATATGGTCTTCCAAACTCTTGCTGTAAATGAAGATATCATCAAAATAGACGACCACAAATTTGCCAATAAAAGTCCTCAAAACATGGTTCATAAGTCTCATGAAAGTACTAGGTGCGTTAGTTAAACCGAAAGGCATTACTAACCACTCATATAAACTATATTTTGTCTTAAATGTTGTTTTCCATTCATCACCTTCTTTCATTCTAATTTGGTGATACCCACTTTTTAAATCAATTTTGGAAAAGACACTAGACCCATGTAACTCATCTAACATGTCATATAAGCGAGGAATGGGATGACGATACTTTACCGTGATATTGTTGATAGCTCGGTAATCAACACATATTCTCCATGACCCATCCTTCTTAGGCACCAAAATCACAAGCACTGCACATGGGCTCATGCTTTCTCTCACGTACCCCTTCTCCATCAAGTCATTAACCTGCCTTTGGAGTTCCTTTGTCTCCTCTAGATTACTCCTATAAGCTGGCTTGTTTGGAATAGATGCTCCGGGTACAAAGTCAATCTGGTGCTCAATACCTCGAATAGGTGGTAACCCCTTTGGAATCTCCTCAGGGAAGACATCTTCAAAGTCCTGCACAATAGACACAACCACACTAAGCAAAGAGTTAAGAAGTTCGTTAGTATTCAAACAAGTTTCCTTAAAAATCAGCAACAACATGGGTTGCTTCATCATTAACGCTCTTCTCACTACACTTGCTCTTGCCACACAACTCTCCTTTTGCAAGGCTGCACTCTCCTTTTCACTCACCACCAAAGTTGATCCCCCCTCAACTTGGCCTCTCACACTCTTTCCAACCTTCCTCTCTTTTTCCTTTTGGTATTGACTTTTGTGTTCCTTTTCTTTTTCTATGTCTTTTGCTCTCTTAATCTCCCTCTGTTTTTCACTCACCTTGTATTTTGCAAAAGATTGTTGTAGCTGCAACCGATCCTCATACACCTGTTTAGGTGTTAAGGGTTTAAGATTATAGCTTTTGCCATGGTGAACAAGCGTATACTTGTTAGAAAAGCCATTATGAACAACCTTCCTGTCAAACTGCCATGGCCTCCCCAACAACACATGACAAGCCTGCATCGGCACTACATCGCATAATACCTCATTCTCATACCTACCGATGCGAAAAGCAATTAAGGCTTGCTTACTCACCTTAGTCTCGCTACTATCATTTAGCCACTGCAATTTATATGGGCTAGGGTGTTTAGTGGTCTTGAGCCCCAACCACTCAACAATGAATGTACTCACTACATTAGTGCAACTCCCCCCATCAATGATCAAACTACAAATATGGTCACCTAGATAACATCTAGTATGAAAGATATTCTCTCGTTGCACCTCCTCTTCTTCCTTCACCTGCACATTCAAAACTCGCTTCACTACTGCCACTAACTTCCCTGCTGCAGGCTCCTCGTCATCACTAACATCCTCCAATGGAGGCATATCTTCATCTTCACTATCCCCCTCGGTCTCATACTCACCATCATCGCGCAAAATCATAATGCGTCTATTCGGACATTGACTACCAATATAGCCTCTTCCTTGGCACTTAAAACATTTAATGTCTCGATTTCTAGGAGTAGAAGAATTGGGTTTACCTTGATTACCAGGAGTAAAACCCCCTCGCTTCTGCTCTCCTTTTGGCTTGGTAGGTAAAGACTTTTCTTCCTTCCTCCAATGGTTAGTCTTCCAAGTAGATGAACCAGCACCTTGTTGAAACCGGCAGTACTACTACCTTTCCTCCTGTGTTGGTTCTCAACCTTTATAGCCATGTGGACCATATCTTCCAATTCCACATAATGTTGTAATTCTACTACATTTTGAATCTCTCTATTTAACCCAGCAAGAAACCTAGCCATGGTAGCCTCTCTATCCTCCTCAACATTTGCTCTAATCATAGTAACCTCCATCTTTTTGAAATACTCATCCACACTTTGGCTCCCCTGCTAAAGTGTTTGCAATTTCTTGTGCAATTCGCGATAGTAGTAAGCAGGAACAAATCGCTTCTTCATCAGCCTCTACATTTCTTCCCAAGACTCAATGGGTGGTTCCCCATTCCTTCTCCTATTTAACATTAGTTGATCTCACCACACTATGGCATAATCTGAAAACTCAATGGCAGCAAGCTTCACTTTCTTTCTCCCACTATAATTGTGACAATCAAACACTAGCTCTACCCTCTTCTCCCATTCTAAGTATGCCTCGAGATCATTCTTCCCTTGGAAAGGAGGAATCTTCATCTTTATACTACTCAATTGATTATCCTCTCTATTCCTATCTCCTCTATCTTCCCAATCCCTAGTTCCTCTATTCCTACCACCATAAATTCTATAACTCCCGATAGAAGGTTCATCAAACTCATCATCAGAATTTTCATCTCCACTCCTTTGTCCTCTTTTAGAAAAACTCTCCCTCTTACGCCCTTGAAAGACGTTCTTAGATTGCTCCAGTTTCTACTCCACCGTTTCATGAATTAGCTCCATTCCCTCTTGAAACATTCTCTTCATCTCACTCCTCAACGCCTCAATTACTAACCTAGCATCAAACCTTCCCTTCTCACCTTCAGGAGAATTTTGCCTTGACATAGTTCCTGTAATAAAAGGTTAGTACTAACACAAATATATATATAGAATTAAACCTCACGATTCGCTCCCTCACGTGTTTCACTCAAAGAAGGATATCTCACAATCACTCGTGTATTCTCACAAATAGAGATGATATCAACTCTCTAATCCCTCTTCTCAATTCTCTTGGAACTAATCCAAACCACACCAAATTCTTCCATAGAATTCAAGAACAAACTCTTCGGCTTGAATTTTTCCTTTTTTTTTTTGTTTTCGTTCCTTTTTTTTTTTTTTGTAACAAGATTGCTAGAATGAAACTACACTACTCAAGAAACAATTAACACAATGGACTTGAGTATGAAGCAATGGTAATACGAAACTGATATAACGATTGATACGAACGATTGGAGTTAGGGTTTTAATGTTACCTTTCTCAAACCGAACTGATTTTTTAACAAACCTAAGCTTTGATACCAAACTGATACGAACCACGCCCACCTGTGATGAAACCCTATACCAATATGTTTGGAATTGTAACCCAAGATGCCAAATAATCGAAGTGGAACCGCGACCCGATGCCTACAGATGAGGCAAGAACCTTGGTATATTCTGTTGACGCCACAATCGGGATGAAAGACCGATTGATAAGTTTGATTTGAATGCCATAGAAGAGATTCGATAAGTTCAAGAGACGTTCTTTGGAGAACCATGAGAGGAATACTCTCAAATTGTATTAATCAATGTTGTATGTAAGTTCTATGTTCTATTTTCCAACCTTAGCAGCTATTAATAGGGTTTACAACTCGTAAGGAAAAAGCCCAAAATGACATAACATAATAAAGTTGCGAAAAAAATAACAATCAGGCAATGTACGCCGGGTATATACGCCGGCTCAAAGTCGGCAGCGTTAATCCAGCGTTGTCAAGGCCGGTAGCTTTGATCTCTTATGCTTTGATCTCCTTTGTTAACACCTTGAATGACTTGTACAAATGCAAGCTCATTCTCATGGTTGCTCTAATCTTTTCCAGCTTCTTGGATATCCTTTAACAGCCCGTTAAGTGCTTCTTTGAATCGTTTCGCTCGAGTTCTTGTGATCGGTCCAAGTGGCACTTCAAGAGGATCCACATTCCACCTTCTAGCTTAGCTCCCATCATGGCTTTCATCAGGGAGGATCGGGGCCCACAGGGCTACTTGGGAGTTCATATGTGATTTTATGAAAAACACTAGTCAAGCGTAATACAAGTCACTCAATGTCTTCAAGCATGAGCTAGAGTTATAGAATTTGACACCAGAAGAAGAGGGATATAGAGCCACCACACGAGCAAAGGTAGAAGTCCTATATTAGAAATGGAAGAAGGCTATAGATTATTAGAAGAAGAAGCATAGATAGTCCCAAAAGGTCATCTAATACTTAAGGGGCCAGTTGAAGGAAAAAGATGAATGGATCCGACAGCTTACAAAGGAAGCTAAAGCAGTTCGACCAAGCCAGTATAGGAGAAAAAAATAAGTAGTAGTTGTACTAAAGAGGAGTTTACTAGTTTACTTTCATTTCAAGATAAGGTTTTAGGTCATGTGTTTATTTGAACATTAATAAGAGATTGCAGTTTTATAAGCCAAGATACATGCCACATTACTATTCAATTGTGATATGTTACCGCGCTTATTCATCATTGTCATCCTTATGCAAAATAATAACAAAAAGAAAACAAAATAAAATAAAGAGGGGTCTCTATAATAATAAAAATACGCGGGCAAGTGAAAATGGTAAAAATATAAAAATAAATAAACAAATAAATTTTTTTTTCTTAGTTTAAGGTCTTTAGTTAAATGAATAGAATAAGAATAAAGGATAAAGTAATAAAAAAAAAACTTTTTTTATTAAAATCTAACATTTTAGGGTTTTATCACTTAGAGCTTTTTCTTAAATAAAAATTTAATATGAGGTTTTTCCTAAACTTAGGTTATTTTAATTTTTTCAAAAAAAATAATCTAATAATCTTAAGCCATCTAGGTATTTTCTTAATAAAAATTAATATGATTAAATAACATAAACTCAGTGCTTTTTATTAAATGAAATTAAACAACAAATTAAATTTTTTATAAAAGAAGAGCGAACTACAGACGGTTTGATCCTAGCTAGTAAGTACGTAGGCACCTTCAAGATAACCATAATAAAATAAAAACTTTAAGTTAGGAAAAATAATAATAATAAAATAAAAAATTTAGGTTAAGAAAAATAATCACAATAAAATAAAAACTATAGGTTTAGAAAAATTAAATTAAGATAATAAAAATAATAAAAAATAAGTAAAATAAAAACTTCAAAAAAAAAATCAAATGAATAAATACTTTAGGTTATTAATAATAAAAGCCTTAGAAAAGTTAGTATAAGAAATTCTAGACTTTAGGTTTCCTTTTAACATAAATTGAAAATCTTATAAAAATATGAAAACATAAAATAATAATAATAATAATAATAATAATAATAATAATAATAAATAGCATATTATGATAGTAGATAAATAAAAAATATAAAGGCCTTTTAGTAAATATTCTTAAAAATTCTACATGGTAACCGTTTAGGTTTTAATAGGATAGCCCCAAAATCCAATACATTTAGTTTATATTTTTCTAAAATACTTCTTAGGAAAATTCGCAGACTAGTATCAACTTAAGGTTAATCCACCTAATTAACTTTAACTTTATTTTCTAACTTAGGTCAGCAGCGACTCCTTTTTTAAAAAAAATCAATTTTCCTTAATTTAGTCAAGTAATCTATGTTAAATGGGTATAATTTAGTATAGATTAAAACTAAGAAAAATGATAAAAAAAAACATGTCTCGACATGCATCTAATCAACAAAACCGTGCTAGGACTATTCTCTTGCTAGTGCGTCATATCTGGTAAAGGTTTTGAGTTTCATCTTGTTATTGTTATTTATTTTGGATTACTTGTTGTGAATCGCCGGTTGGATTTGTGATTGCTTGACTCTGCATTGGGATTAGGCACTTCACTTTAATGTTATTTCTGCTTCTTTTTCCTTTAGAGACTCAATTGTAGTCCCATTTTTTTATCACTGACGTGAGTAGTCTCATCCTCTTCATCACTAGTTCAAGACTCTACAAGCATGATCTGCTCATAGGTATCCCCAATTAGTTCTTCTTATTTTCCTTCTCCTCCTTCAGATGCTCGTAGTGTAGCCATGTTCATTTCATACTTATACTAGGAACTTTCTTATGTATCACTTGACTTCTCACTTGTCTCTAAGATATTCAAGCATTCTATTAATTACACCAACTAAGTCTCTAATCTTCGAATAATTAATTCTTAGCTTTCAAACTTTTCAACCCACCACTTTCCTGAACCCCTCAATAACTTTCCATGCTCTTCTCCTTCTCATGATCTGGGGTAATTGGAGTTTTAGTTGGACTTGTAGCACGCTCTTGCCTTGATTCTTTTTGTTGGTGGTGCCACTCTTCATTGTAGGCATCGGATTCCATCATCTAATTTCTTTCTTGGCATTGAAAACCCACATGTGGCCTACCACAAACTAAACACACTATTGGATAGGGAGAATATGAGTCATTATATAGGTTGCCAACTAAATCTTCAATCATCATGAAAGCCATCTCCATAGGCATAGCCCTTAGAAACCTTCCACCAGCAAACACCAACTTCATCCTATCTTGAGCTACCAATCCATCGATAAATACTCCTAATTGTGACCAAGTGGGCAACTGATGATAATGGCATTGCTTCATTAGGTCTTTATGCCTCAACCAAGTATCACTCAAGGATTCCCCCTGGTACTACATAATAAAC
The DNA here is from genome assembly GCA_037954665.1 of Laguncularia racemosa. Classification (NCBI taxonomy): domain Eukaryota; kingdom Viridiplantae; phylum Streptophyta; class Magnoliopsida; order Myrtales; family Combretaceae; genus Laguncularia; species Laguncularia racemosa. The sequence continues at coordinate 180,476 of JBBMOL010000201.1, read as the reverse complement.
CATTTCCTATCTCAACTCAGAAGTACAACAGTGATGAAAAGACTAATCTATACTATCAGCCATGCTATCCATCAACTCAAAAAACTAAATCTCAAACTTGGTGACTCTAAAATAATTCAACTTAGATGGTTTTCCAAGAGGCACCTACAAAGGAAAATAAAGCAAAGAAGTAGAAATCTAAACTATACAAGAAACTTAACTAAGTAAACAAGCCAAAATAAGAAGGATGGAATATTTTTGTATGCTTTTAGATAAACCTAGTCTCAGAGTCCTCAACTAATCTAATATTAGTGCTAATTTCCACCCCCCCCCCCCCCCCCCCCCCCCACCTCAACAATAGTGCCAAAAACTGACAAATGCTAGTACTACTTATAGATTTGATAAAAACTTTAACTTTTGAAAACCCTTGAGAAAATAGCAAGTACCTTACTGACTAATGTGTCGAGATGTATACAGCAATAAAACTAGTGGGTACTTACCAAGTTTATCTCTCTAGGAGGAAAGCAATTAGCCAAGTACTAGACTGTGCTTCTTAATTTAATCTAAGCAATCAATTAAAGATTTGATGTTTGTTACATAATAACTATAAACTAGTCTACTCTAACTAATCTGAGATATCCAAATCCTCAAATGAATATGATTAAGAACCAATTGTTAAATTATCAAATGGGTCATTGTCTATGCTATTTTACTATTCATGCTACATATGTGTTGCAATTAGCTTGCAAAAGCTAAACCTTAATTGAAATAGAAGGTAGCATCAACTAATACAGATTAGAATAGGCTATTAAATGGCTAGAATCATTGCCTAAACAGTATAATCCTAATCTACACATATTCCTGAATATTGAAATACATATTAAATGCTTAAAACATTCTGTCCATACATAACATTTAAGTAATAATCAACGCAAACACTAAATGATAATCCTGTAGTCATAAAAGATTTATAATCTTCACAATCACATTAGAAATACAAGTAAAAACATCATAAGCAACATTAAATTCAGAATGAGAAGAAAACACCATGAAAGAGAATTCCCAATCTTTAATTCATACTAAAATGATGGTTTTTCTACAATTTCGGGTTGGAATCCACAAGAAAATGATAAAAACTACCTAGAACTAACCTAAACAACTAAAAACCCTAACCCTAGGAGAGAAAATGCAGAGAGGAATGGAAATGTGGTGTCTCTTCAAATGAAATCACAAACTAAGGTATATATAACCTATTAGAGCTTGCTAGACGATATTATAAATATCCATGTCACATTGGCTTGAACTGACCGGACGATGGAGACTAAATCGGCCAATCAATGCTATTGATTTCCATGCTTCATTTTAGTGAGCCACCCAGAAGGTAATTTATGAATCGGCTAATTGGTTTGGCTTAGTTCCTTTACTAACTTTGCGTGTCTCCTCGATTTTTCTCCAATTTTCAAACTCGATGTGTGGGTTCCTATATCTAAAATGAAATAAATTAAAAGTTTTTCATTACAAAATGCTATCTTTTTCATTATTCTAACAATTTCAACTCAGTTGGACCATTTTCTGCATAATTCGCATTTTTCTCTTATAATTGATCAAAATTAGTTCAAAATCTTGCACAAGCATGACTTTCAAGAGGGAAAAACCGTGTAATTTTAAGTGTTATCATAGAGCTCTCAAGCTGTATAATCTCTGTCTTCCCAATCGGTTCTCCTATTGCTTCTAGCTTATTCTTTAGTTCGATCTTGGCACTAAGCGCCTCCTTGTGAGTTACAACTTGAAGATAGTAGGATTTCGTAAACTGCTGATTTCCCTTGCATATTCCCATAATAGTAGAGGTCGAGAGTTTTGCCTTTAGACGCCTGGGGAAGTAATCATGCCAATTGTATTTTGTGTTGGTCATTCCAAAATGGCATTATACGAAGACCAAGTATCCACCACTACGTAGTCCACCAAAGTCTTTACTCTATGCTCGGTGTCGCCAATCTACATAGGCATGGTAATGATGCCTTTAACCTTCTCAAGCATGTTGTTAGAGCCATTAAGTCATGATCATATGGCTTTATATATGTGGATCGAGTCTTCATTTGATCAAATGCCTACGCAAAAAATATGTTAGATGAACTTCCAGTGTCCACTGATGCTTTGTGGACGTCATAGTCGACAACCCGTAGTAGGATCACTAATGCATCATCATGCTACATGGTAACTCCCTCCATATCTTCATCTGAAAACAAGATCGCGTTCTTCACTCTCGGCCTTTTGTTTTATAAGCTCAGCACCTATTGATGGGTGTAGGTCTTAATTTGAGAGTGAGACCGCCCTCCTGCTGTTGGTTCCACCCCCTATTGTGCAGATTACACCGTGTTTCGATGTGACAATACCATTGAATGTCCCTGCATCCTCTTCACGGAGACTCCTCTTCTAGGGCCACTCGGCATCAGTAATGTATTCTTTAAGATGGCTCCTGAGGACTAAATCTTCAAGCGCATTTCTCAACTAATTACGGTTCTCAGTTATTTTCTTTTTTTTTTTTTATGGTCCTTGTGAAATTTACAGTACTTGACAGAATTCGCTCGAGCTGGATTGTACCTCATCCTTTTCGGCCGAGCCAAAATCCCACTTTATTAACTCAAGCAAAATTTGCACCTGAGGCTTATTCAGTGCGGAGTGCTAGTCGAACACTGAAATAGAGGGATCCCTGCAACGTGCACCCCAATCATTCCTCAAACCAAATCCCTTGCCCCCCACCTTGGGACCGAGCTGCTCTTTAGTAGAGTGTCGATCCGGAATGTCTGTCTCGTCCGAATAAGCCTGTTTAGAATGTCGTCTTGCCCAAATACTATTCTCTTGGTTTATTTACTTTGTTGCTTAGGTTTAAAATTCAGAAACGCCTTCAGCCACTTCTTTGTAATGGAGTAAAAAAATTGGTAGCGGTCCTTTACCCCTTGAATCCTGCATTAAGTGCAACATTGGTGTCGAGGTTGGGAATCTCGACCATTGCTGCCCACACCAAGTGACATAGTCACGCAATGTATCGTCCGAGCACTGCCTGATAAGGCTGAGGAATGAGGAGTCCTTTTCAGGCTGCTTATTAGTAACGAAGTGTTGATAAATTGCCTTACTCAACTTACATTCGAAACGTTCACGTTAGATTGCAACTTCCTCTTGTATTTCATTGCATTCTTGAAGCACTGTTTTACCAAAGCGTAACGCACTTCAACAATGAGCTCATGCTGTTGTTGTAGTGGTGGAAGAGTACTGTGAACCCCCTTAGGAGATGGTGGTTGATCGTTGTCACCCCCCATAGGAGGTCGAGGTTGATCTTTGTCAACCCCCTTAGGAGGTGGAGGTTGATGGTTCTATGAACTATTAAGGTTGTTACTGGCCTTGGAAACATTTTAGCCGTAAACGATGGGCGTCAATTGTTGTTGCTTGGGAACATTTTAGGCCGTAAACAATGGGCATCAATTGTTGTTGCTTGAAATTTGCTAAGCAGTACTTTGCTTATCAAGTTGTTCATAGCTCACTGAGTATTAAAAAAATAAAAAAAGAATGAAGGAAAAAGATAGTTTCTGGGTGTCGAAGAGAGGTTTCGACATAAGGATTCTGATGCTTAAGTCAAAAGAGTGTAAATCTCTCAAGGAGTTTTGAACAAAACCTATATCTCGAAATAGCTTTTTCAATATGAAATATTGATATAAATATATTTGAAATATTTTTATACTTTATCCGTGTACTATATAAATATGTTTGAAATATTCTTGTGGTTTATTAAATATCCTTATGCTATATAGATATGTTTGTGAAACATTATTATGATATCATTATGCCTTATTGATATGTGTTTTATTGAGTAAATATAATTTTGTAATATTGTAAACTAAACCGATGTTAGTTTTGGAATAGTGTTAATTCTGTAAATGTGTATTGAGTGCAAACAGGAAAAAATCTTGCTATCTTAATCAAGACTAAGCATGAAGAAGCAAGTTTGATCTAAACAAAGAAAAAAGAACAAGACAAAGCTTAATATTGTAGAACAAAGAGAATCTGGTAGAAACAAATTACAAGATCTAACACAATCAAGTATATTTAGGTAATGTACGGTAATTACTCGAAAATAATATAATTACAAAATAATTATTAAAAATATAACCACTTAAGCTAGTCATCAAACTTAATCCGATTTGAAACTAACTTAACATGCATAAGAAGAAAGACAAGTTTTACATACATGGAATCTTAGTCTTAAGCAACTCAATTCCCAAACTTAAAGTAATCTGTCTTCTGCCAAAGCAACAATGATCTCTTCTTAGTACAAATCTAAGATAATTATAAGTTTCTTAATTCTCTTAGTATATTGGATTTTCTAGGGCTTTACTAGATGTCAAGGTTGCATGGAAGTTCATTTAGTTAGAAAATAAATCAAGAAACAAAATGTCTCTAAGTACACAATGATAGGAATCTAATTCCCACAGGACCAATCATTAGAGCCCGAGCCAAGGGTTTACAAAATCTAGCTATGAGGATCCTCCATGAACAACTAAACCCTGAAGATGTTGATTTAGTATCTACTTTTGTATTACATAATTATTGTGCATTCCAGTAGGTACATTTATCGGTTTTACGGGATGGCAAATAAAACATGCTAAGGATCAAATTGGGGACATTCTTGGACTCACATCTAACAGTCCACAATGTGTTCACTTGAATTAAAGAACCGACCACTTGAGGACCATTTTTGTATTTGTAATTTGTCCTTTGGAAAAAAACCAGCTACTTAGTGACATCTTTGTAATTTTTAGTACATTTTTACCCTAATTAGAGCAATATAAACACTTGCTAACTAGGGTTTTTAGGGTGCTTTTGATATTTTTAAGAAAACCATACACTTTGGCCATGAGGGTTCATCCTTTACAATCAAAGATCTCTTATCAATCTCTTTGTAAAATTGTGGCGAGAATCAACAAGAGTAGATTGTGAGTCATATCAATATTACTTTTGTTGTTTAACAAATTATGTTTAGTGAGTAATATCTAGGTACAATTTGTGGTTACTTGTTCATTCACGTGAATTAGGGTTGTATTTTTCTAATTTGATTATTTCATTTTGAAATTGAATCCCAGTTCAATTGTGTGCTCTTCCATTGAAGATCACATACTTGTTTGATCTTACATCCATTTGGTATTTACGTATTTGGAATCAAGTACGTCATATTTAGAATCACGCCATTTTGAGTTCTAATTGTGTAATTGAATCCTTAATTATATTATGTGCTTATATTTGGGAATCAAACCACATTACACAGTTATGCTTGATGCTGTGTACTTTAGCACAGTTGGGATATACGGTCGTGTAACTTTCTACGAACTTTAGCATTTTGGCACGCCCTGGTACATGGTTGTGTAGAGTAGCCATGTACCTTTCTATAAGTTTTAATGTTTTGGCACACTTAGGTACACAATTGTGTAGTTAGCCATATACCTTTCTGTAAATTTTTCATATTCAACACACCTAAGTACACGGGTGTGTATTTCAGTTGTATACCCCTCTATTCATACACATATTTTTGCACAAGTATGTACTCGGGCGTGTACTTGATCGTGTTCTATGCTACCCTTCACAAACCCTAGTTCCTCTTCTCCAATTCATTTCTAATTCCAAATTCCTTGATCTTAGGCCTAATTGAATCCTAAAACTTGTAATTTTTAATCAAATTACATGGGCTAGTATACTTACTTTTCAAATTCCATGAACCAAATCCTTAATCGCTTGATTTAGTGTCCATCATGTTCCTTGATCCAAACTCTGATTGAATTAGTATAGAACTTGCATAAATCCTTAATTCCATTTTAATGAATATGAATTCTATCATAGAAATCCTTACCTTGTGTAATTGGATTGAACCTTGGTGTAATCCCTTTAGTTGCCTTTATGTTCTCCAGAGAGTGTTTAGTCTTCTTGTTTGTCACTTTTCTCTCTTACTATGCCAATGGAAAAAAGGAGTGCTAGGTTAAAGTGGGGTTTATATACCTTGTCAGTAAAAAGACCAATTTACCCCCGTCTCTTATTATATTTACTCTTTTGACCTTAGCTCTATTTAATAATATATGTTAAATAAAATATTTCATCTGGGTATTTGCAATATTTGCACTTATAATAATTTTTTGTGTATTTTTTTATTCAAGTGTATTTTTCATAAAATAGTATAAGTCAATGTAAATATATATATATATATATAAGAGAGAGAGAGAGAGAGAGAGAAACATAACATTTAAACCATTTAACTCCTTTTTCTTTTGTTTTTTTCTTAACTTTTCTGCATTTGATCCATTAATCATATATTTTAACATTTTCAATTGATTTCCACTTTTAAAGCTCGTCATGGTGTGTAGAAATGTATACGGACGAAGATGGTAAAGTATACTTTGGTGTCTACTTTTAAATTATTTGCGTTATTTTCTTAGGTTAGACAAGATAAAATAGGGTAAGGTTGGGATAAGATCAGGTCTAATAATTGTGATCTTGATATGATGAGATAAGATAAGATAAGAGGAGAAGTTTGACTTCTCTTTGGTGGCGTCTTGGAGAAGGGGATGTGGCTAGTGGAGTTTTGTCTATTATTAAGTAATTAAAGGTGTAATATTGAATTAGGAAAATTTTGGTTAAAATAGATTAAGATTTGGGGTGGTTTCAAGCTTAACCGCTTAGAAGGCTTTTAGGACAAGATTTAAGGGACTTTTGATTTTGATTTGGTTTTATAACTTGGTTTGTTATTAATTTGTATTTGTTTTTTGTTTATCTATGTTCTAGGCTATTAATCCTCATAGTTGGGATTAGACAGGATAGATTTGGAAAGGATTAGACTTAAGTAAATGCAAGTCTTGTTTAATCATCTAATTATTTATCGGAAGTTGACTCAAATCAAATTGTAGTGGACTTTAGTCAATCGAGTCTGGGTTTTTAAATCTAATACGAAAGGAATGGTTAGGGCAAAGTGCTAGTTCTATAGGTGAAATTTGATAAAATTCAAATTTAATTTAATAGGTGAAATATCGAGAATAAGATTAAACTCTCAAATAGGGAGTTTAGTGAAAATTAATACAATTAACGATTTTCAACTGAACTTTTATTGAGTTAAATCCATCGGTTCCATTAAAAGAGGACATCATATGAATCCTTGGTATTTTATTTATCAAATCCTTTCTAAGTCAACTTGAGTCTTAGTTTTAAGGCTTTAAGTCTACTCAAGTCTTCCCAAAGGTATCGATTGGAAGACTTATGTTAACGGGCTAAATTGAGTTAGTTAACTTTTGTTGACCTTTTCTTTAATTAAGTTGATGATGTGCTTAAAAACACTTTGAAACACAATCAATTGACTCAAAGAAAACAAGTCTCAAGTCAATCACAAACCGGTCCACTAATGAGGTATGTGTGGTGGTGTAAATTTGTGGAGTAGTGTGTAGTGTAAGGTGCTGCACATTAAGACTCATTGTGGGTGTAAAAATTTAGCAAGAAAGGAAGGTTGAGTAGTGGAATTTAAAATTCAAACAAATCATTAAAGTGTAAAAGTAATTGAACTAGTTACTTAAACACTTGTTGTTGAATTTAATTCTATCTACTTGAAAGTAGTTGAGTGTACTTCATTTGTGGTTTGGTTATGTACTTGAACCTTGGAAGTGTGAAGATAATTATTGTATTGTTGGATTTGAGTACAATCATGTCTAGTGAAATGTTTCATTATGCTAACATATTGCATCGGGACATGACTTCTTTTCAAACCATTGATGAGGGACAAAGAGAAAACTTGTTCCATACTTCTTGTAGGGTACAAGGAAACTTATGTGCAATTATTATTGATGGTGGTAGTTGTACTAATGTTGTAGCTACATCATTAGTATCGAAGTTGAAACTTGAAACTATCCCACATCCCAAACCCTATACATTACATTGGTTGAATGATCAGGATGGTCTTTGTGTAACCCAAAGGGTTAAGGTACCCTTCAGTATAGGGACAAGTACTATGATGAGCTTGAATGTGATATCTCCTCTTTGTGCATCACATATTACTTAGTAGACATGGTTGTATGACAGATGGTATTACATGATGGGTATAGAATACTTATATGTTCAAAAAGATGAACGTATAGTATTGAACCTATTGCCATCAGAGGTCAGAGATGAAAGATAGATAAACAACATAATCTCTTCTCTCAACTTGTGCTTGATACCAAAGATGATGTGCTCAAAACAATTGAAAACAATCAATGATCAAAGAAAAAAGTCTCAAGTCAATCACAAACTGGTCCACTAATGAGCAATCCACGTAACACCTTGAGATTTTGATGGAAAATTTTGTCAAATGAGTAATTGTAATCTCTATTTGTAACATTCATAAAGTAACCACAATAAGGATTGAAAATCACGTGGAATCTGATCAAGAAAGCATAAACCGTGAAATCCACTTCCCCTTTCATCACTAATCTCGCCAAAGCTAAATGATATATATAATTCAAGTGCTCAATGAACAATCAATCTTAAAAGTGATTATCATGAAAAACAAACAATATGTCCAAGAAAGATTCAAATCTACCCAAGATATGACTCACTAGAGAAGAAATGAACTTAACAACAAGATGGAATCGATATGACTCACAATTCCTTCGTCGCACTGCCACAATTCCAATTCTTGGTTGAAATTGATAAGAGTTTGAACTAAGGAAAGAACCTAATTCCACACGTGAAAGTGTCATCTCAATTCTGCAAAATATGGCCTACCTAAACCCTCTTAAGCAAGTATTTATACTTGCTACTCCTAAGGTTAAAAAGTTGTAAATTACAATTTGTCACTTTAAGGTGGCTACCCTGAACATAATTACAAAGAATAAATTTCCCAAAACAAAAACACAAAATAGTCAAAAAAAATTACAAATACATAATACCATAAGTTCATGAACATCCTGAAGAATATGAAAACAATCAGAGGTCTGATTGTCCATCCGAACTTCTGTGCAACAACGGTTGAGAAATTGGCATTCATGGAGATTACATTGACTATAAGATTATTCACAATATTATTAGAAATAAGAGACCATAAGTATCAAATAGTGAGCGATGTTAGATCATCATCTAAATAGTTCTGCAAAGTCACAGTATCGAAATTTCCCATAAACTCCTCGGGCTTCTAAAAGTATTTTCTTGCTCTCCTAAAGTTAAGTTGTGGAACTGAACCCTAATATCTTTGTTGTCGTGCTCTTCCGGCTAACAATGTTAGTGGATGGATTTCTGATCTGTTCCTGAAACCCCTAGACCTCAGATGGAGTCATCGGTAATAAAACTATGCGTGACTCGCCCATACTGAACATGTAGGTATTTTCAAACCCATCATGTATCACCCGTCGATCATACAACCAAGGCCAACCCAATAGTAAATGGAATGCATGCATAGGGACTACATCACATAGGATCTCATCATGATAATTTTGCCTGACATTCATAGGAACCTTTGCCCTAAGAGTAACATGCATACTACCTCTATTATCCAGCCAATGCAAATGATAAGGACTAGGATGTGGGATAGTAAACAATTGTAATTTGTCTACCAGCGCAGCAGATATAACATTCGTGCAACTACCACTATCGATGATGAGTACACAAAGGTTACCTCTAATTCTGCAAGAGGTGTGAAATATGTTCTCCCTCCGAATATCACTATTATCAGGAGATATAAATAAGGCCCTGCGTAACACATTAAGGGATAGATATTTTCCTACTGTATGCTCCTCAAGCGCGTCTGCAGTCTAATCATTATAATATTCCTGCAGTGTTGTTGGTAGATCTGTAGGTTCAATCTGATCATGATCATCCTCAATATCCTCTCCAGTGTCTTCCATAACAGTCATCACCCTCTTATTTGGACACTGTGCAGTCATATGCCCAAATCCCATGCATTTAAAGTATTTTATCTGGCGCGCTTTCCCACTAGTAGATCTGGGAACAGTCTACCTCGTATCTGGAGCCATTACCTCTTTACCCTTCCTAGTGGGTAAATTTTCTCTCATAATAGTTGGGGTAGTAGTATCCACTGCCTTTACTCCCATCACCTACCGCCTTTGTTCCCCTTGATCGATCGTCAGCTGATATGGGTCTAGTGACAGTACTGGGCCTACTGCTCGAAGCCCTAAAGAAGTTGGACCTCCTTTGTCTCTCTACTTTTAAGGCCAACTGAATAGACTCATCAAGTGTATTATAGCGCTGCAGTTTAACAACACACGCTATTTCATATTTTAGACCTGAGACAAAACATGATACAATTTGTTCTGAAGGCTCAACAGACCCACACCTAATCATAAGGGTCTCAAACTCCTACACATAATCATCCACTATTTTGCCTCCCTACCTCAATGTCTGCAGTCGCATAAACAGTTCCTATTTGTAGTGCTCAGGAATGAACCTTTTCCTCAATAATCTTTTCATATCCCTCCAAGTTTGAACCTCAACCTCTCCATCCCGACACCTGCTGATAATTAGATTCTTCCACTAGAGTGCAGTGTACCCTACAAACTCGACAGTAGCTAATTGAACCCTGGTACTATCATCGATCTCATAACATTCAAAGAGACCTTCGACCTTATCCTCCCAATCTAAATATTCATTTGCTGATCCCTTGCCATCATAAGATGACATCTGTAGTTTCACATATTCCAAGCCCCAAGGTAGCCTGAAATCCCTATTCTGATTTGGGTTTGCCCCAAAATTATCATCCCTTTCTTCCCTGTATGGAAGATGCTCTGATAAGTCGCAAAATACCCCTATCTAGAGTAATGAAATTGTGCTTTATTGTTGAATTTTTAGATGATTTGTTGAAGAAAAGGATGCTTAATGGAATGAATGTTAATTTCAGGATCTTCTAGAGTATTTTGGAGCTAAGGGAAGGAGTTTTGAAGAGTCGGATCAAGTTTGGAAGGAATTGGATACAATACATGTGAAGAAAAGAATTTTGGAAAGTACACAAGTGAGATACACGCCCATGTACTTTGCATGTGTATACTGAAGAAGATGTTTGGAAAGTACACGCCCATGTACTTTGCTTGTGTATCTAAGTTTTGCTGCTGTTCAACGATGTTTCAAATACACGACCAATGTACACTCCCATGTACTTGCTTGTGTATATTCACATAAGGACACTTGGAAGCAAGCATGAGATACACGAACGAGATACACTACTTGTGTATCCGCTCATGTATGTATCCAACCCGGGTACATGTATAAATAGACCGTTAGTTGCCCTAGAACAGAGGTTACGAATTTTGTACTTGCTCTGACTCTCACAACAGCAAGAGAAAGAAGATTCTATCGATTCCAAAGGAGATTGAAGACCCACGAAGAAGAAGATTCTGTCTTTACGAGTTGTGACTATTAATTTTATCTATTCTTCTAGTAATTGCATTTCTTTTGTCCAATTTATGGAGGAGTAGACCCTAAATCTAGATTTTATTTGAAACTTCTCTGTCATGTGATGAGGATTTGGTTTTTAATGCGAAGTTGTTGGCTTTCTTATTATTAATTGCATGCCCTTCAATTGTTTCTTAGATTCATAGATCTGGAATATGAATTAAGCATGATATCATATTAGTTAATTGAGAAATTCCTCTTATGATTAGATTTAATGCAATTAATGAGATTTGATTGTTCTTCTAGAGATAGGAAACAAGAGTCTTCTGTTCACATCGATTATTTTGATGCGAATTCATGTGCTTTATGAAATTCTAGGTTGGTATTAACTAAGGAGAGATCCTATTTGATAAACCTAAGATTAGATAGGTTAATATACTTGAGAAAGTAGTTAACTTGACTAGAGAATTCGACAGTATAAGAAGTTAATTACGCCAATCTTCATAAATCTAATGAATTACATGATAGAGAAGGAGTAGAATAAGATCTAGGTTGCTTTTGTTAATTGATAAATCTTCAGAACCATTGTTGTTAGTGAGTTATTAGTTTTAAGATTAAAGTAATTAAGTTTCAACCAACATATTTAAGCTTCGGTTAGATAATAGGAACGGAGTTAGTACTAGTAGTTGGTGTATCTCTGAGGGACGACCTTGTGCTTACTCGCCATATTACGCTACGATAGGTGCGCTTGCCTATTGCTTCATAGTAAAATTAAGAACAAGAATTCAATTTATTAAAACTACGATTGGCAACGATCAAGTTTTTGGTGTCGTTGCCGGGGATACGCCAATATTAGAAACACTTTTTACTTATTAATTTAACCAATTTATTTCTTTCTTATCTTTTTTTTCCCTTTTCTTCCTGAGAATTTGGAGCTCATAATTGATTTGTATTATGTTTACAGTGCATGACCAGAAGTCACTCCAAGGAACTTGCTGTTTTTAATCCTGAGCCAGAGAAAATTATTCGTCGTTATCAGAAAAAGCAACACTCGACTGAGTCAACATCATTTAGTATTCAAGGAGAATCACTGAAGGAAGAAATGGTTGATCAAGTCAATAATCGTGCTCAAGAGCTGAATCAAGGAAATGTTGTTGTGGATCCCCCAAATCATCAACTGGTTGATAATCGAGATGGCCGAGTTAATGAGCCACCTAGAACCAATTTTGATTTTGCCAGGCCAAACTTGATAGGCGTTAGCTCTAGCATAGTTCGTCCTCGAGTGAAGGCAAATAATTTTGAACTTAAGCCTGCCGTGATTCAGATGGTGCAGCAATATACTCAATTTGATGGTTTACAGGATGAAGATCCAAATGCGCATATCCAACTCTTTTTGGAGATATGCGATACCTTCAAATTTAATGGAGTTAGTGATGATGCGATCCGCCTCAGGCTCCTCCCATTCTCTTTGAAAGGCAAGGCTAAGCAGTGGCTGAATTCTTTACCGAGGAACTCCATTACTACATAGCAAGGTCTGATTAAGAAGTTTATGGACAAATTCTTCCCTCCTTCAAAGACTGCTAAACTTCGAGCTAAGATTCAATCTTATCATTAGTATGACATGGAGACGTTGTATGAAACCTAGGAGAGATTCAAGGACTTAATGCAGAAATGCCCACACCATGGGATCCTAGAGTGGCTTCAAGTTCAGATATTTTATAATGGGTTGAACTATCAAACGAGACAAACAGTAGATGCCGCAGCTAGTGGCACCTTGGACCATAAAACTCCTGAAGAAAGTTTGACTCTTTTTGAAGACATGGCCACGAATAATTATGAATGGTCACATGGTAGGGGCAGAGAAAAGAAGGTGGCAAGCATTCTTGAAGTGGATGTGGCTACTTCTATCATGTCCAAAGTTGAGGCTTTATCTAGAAAGATCGACGGGTTGGCTGTCTCATAACATCAACTGGCTATTGTGGAACCCTCAGGTGGTGAAGAAGGGCAAACAGAGCAAGTGGATTATTTAGGAAACCCAATTCGGCCCTAGAACAATCCATACAGCAATACTTATAACCCAGGATGGAGAAATCACCCAAATTTTTCTTGGACTAACAACAGTAATATTCAGAAGGGCAATCTGAATCCTCCACTAGGTTATCAGAGGCCAATGGTCCAGAGTTCCAAACCGCCACTTGAAGATCTCCTCACAAAATTCATCAAGGATTCAGAAGACAGACAGAAGTCCTTAGATTTGATTCTGAAAAATCAAGACTCGACTCTGAGGAATCATGAGGCATCAATACACAATCTTGAAAACCAGGTTGGTCAGATAGCTAAGCTTCTGTCAGAGAGATCTCAAGGTTCACTACCGGGAAACACAGAAACCAACCCTAGAGAACATGTTAAGGCTATCACATTACAAAGTGGTAAGGAACTACATCCAAAGGTTCAAGAAGAAGAGAGTCGGATGACTGAACCAGTAAAAGAACAAGTAGTTCTCAAAGAAGGGGGAAAGCATTCAGAAAAATCACCTAAAGAGAAATCATCACCTCCATTAATCCCAGAATACAAGCCCAATGTTCCCTACCTAACACGACTCAAGAAGGACAGAACAGATGAGCACTATGGCAAATTTTTAGAGATATTAAGCAATTGCATATCAACCTTCCACTAGTTGAGGCATTATCACAAATGCCACGATATGCAAAATTTTTGAAAGAGTTGCCATCGAACAAAAGGAAGCTTGAAGAGTTCTCCACTGTAACTTTAGGAGGAGAATGCTCTACGGTAATTCAGAACAAACTCCCAAAGAAGTGAAAAGATCCTGGGAGCTTTACCATCCCTTGCCTGATAGGGAATTTATCTGAAGAACGGGCATTGGCTGATTTAGGAGCCAGCATTAATTTGATGCCATATAAGATGTTCCAGAAATTGGGTATTGGAGAGCCAAAACCAACTAAAATGAGTCTTCAGTTTGCCGATCGATCAGTCAAATTCCCGAGAGGAGTAGTTGAAGATGTATTAGTGAAGGTGCAAGACTTCATCTTCCCAGCGGATTTCGTCATCCTTGACATGGAAGTAGATGTGGAGGTCCCTCTTATATTGGGGAGGCCATTTTTGGCTACTGCTAGAGCCATAATTGATGTTGGGGATGGGAAGTTAGTGTTGAGAGTGGGAAATGAAGAGGCCATAGTGAAAATGCCTGACGTCCTTAAACAAAGCCTGCACCATGATGATACATGCTATGCAATCGACTACCTCGACTTTGCAGTTTCGGATTCATTGCAAGACCTGTTGATTGGTGATGCATTAGAATTGTGTTTGATGAATGGGGAGAAAGAGCAACCTGAAAATATGGCGATTAGAGCAGTTGTCAATCAGCTTAATAATAATCCTGAGTTGAGAGAAGAAAGAAGCTTTGAAGGTATGAATAGATCCACCATTCAGAGATTGAAACCTTCAATTGAGGAACCACCTGAGCTAGAATTGAAACAACTGCCAGACTACCTTCAATATGCATTTTTGGAAGAAGATTCTAAACTTCTAATCATAATTGCATCAAATCTGGATCGAGATCAGCAGGAAAGGTTATTGCATGTCCTAGGGCAACACAACAAAGCAATTGCATGGAAAATTGCAGATATAAAGGGGATTAGTCCATCGTTTTGTACACATAAAATTTTGATGGAAGATTGTGTCAAGCCAGTGGTACAACTGCAGCGCCGACTTAATCCAAATATGAGAGATGTTGTAAAAAAGGAAGTCATCAAATTGCTTGATGTAGGAATGATCTACCCGATTTCTGATAGCTCATGGGTGAGCCCCATTCAAGTAGTTCCGAAGAAAGGCGGTATGACAGTGGTACCGAATGAAAAAAATGAACTCATCTCGATGAGAACTGTCATTGGATGGAGAGTTTGTATAGATTACCGCAAGCTAAATGATGCAACTCGAAAGGATCATTTTCGTCTTCCATTTGTGGACCAAATGCTTGAAAGGTTAGCTGGTCATGTATATTACTGTTTCCTTGATGGGATGTCTAGATATTTTCAGATTCCTATCGCACCCGAAGACCAGGAAAAGATGACATTCACATGCCCTTTTGGGACCTTCGCTTATCGACGCATGCCTTTCGGATTATGCAACGTTCCAGCCACCTTTCAGCGATGCATGATGGCTATTTTTAAGGATATGGTAGGAGACAAGATGGAAGTATACATGGATGATTTTTCTGTTTTCGGGAATTCTTTTGATGAGTGTCTACACCATCTTGAGTTATTGTTGCAATGTTGTGAAGATACTAACCTGGTCCTAAATTTGGAGAAGTGTCATTTTATGGCAAAAGAAGGTATTGTTTTAGGTTATAAAATCTCCAAGAAAGGCATTTTCAAGGTGAATGGCCAAAGGCTTAAGCATTACTTTGGGGACCAAACAGTTTGGGAAGAAAAGGAGGAGCTGAACCTCATTCTCATCTCCATTTGAGCTCCACCGGTTCATTACGTCGAGTTAACGACGTTAAACAACAGCGCTTCTTGGGAGGCAACCCATGTTGCTTAGGTAAGTTTTTTTTTTCTTTTCTTTTCTTTTTTCTTTATTATCATCCGTTGTTTTGGAGTAACTTTTGCAGGACAGCAAGCTACAGAGGGGCTAACCAAGTTTGGATTCTATGAAAGTCACCTTAATAGAGCTTCTTTTAAGCTCTAAGTATGGGGAAATTCAGGATGGGAGATCTTTTCAAGGGAATGCAAGATGAAGTGATGACAGGTATGTACTTTGATCTGCACAATTGGGTACACTAGTCGTGTATCCGGTTTCTCACACATGCCACAGGGTGTCTAAATTGACTTTGCAATACAAAAGGGGAATACATCATGGTGCGCCCTCCCGTGCACTTCAAAATATGCTCATTGTGTACATATCAGAGATACACGAATAAGGTACACGCTCGTGTACCTGGTCGTGTATTTGACCCACAGAACACCCCCTCTATATACACGAACAAGGTACACGCTCGTGTACCTAGTCGTGTATTTGACTCACAGAATGCTCTCCCATGATACACGAACAAGGTACACGCTCGTGTACTTGGTCGTGTATTTAACCCACAGAATGCTCTCCCATGATACACGAATAAGGTACACGCTCGTGTACCTGGTCGTGTATCTACCCACAGAATGCTCTCCCATGATACACGAACAAGGTACACATTCGTGTATCTAACCTACAAAAAGGATTCCAAAGTACATGACCATGTACTTGGTCGTGTATCTAATTTTTCTAGCCGTACTATAAAAGGACTCCTCACTTCACTTTGCCATTTACACGACCTATTCTCCATTCGTGTATTTGACCCACTCACTCCCACCCTACTCCTCCTTACCGTGGTTGTTCTTTCCACACCATAAATTTCTTCCGTTTGAAGGACTCAAGGTAAGTAAGTTTTCACTTCTTCTTCTTCAATACTTATTGCAATACGGTTGCTGCTCGGTTTTCTTTTACGACTACCATACATGCTTGCATCTATGATGATGGTATGATGAGTGATTTCGCATTTTGGAAGTCGATTGTTGATAGATCTGTAGATATTTTGAACTCATGTGAATGCATGTATGATTAATGTCATGAGTGGCTGCCAAACAAGTGAATCGACAATTAGGGTTTGAACATGAATATTTGGGACTTTGATTTTGTGGGTTTCTGGAACAATGTTGTTGTGTTTCTTTCCCAATCTTCTTCTTAGAAACCAAGTTATGAGGCCATTTTTTTATGATCACTAAATTATCTCACCTAGCTTCTTAGAATCAAGATTCGAACTTTATCATTTAAGGATGCTTTGGGTGTGTTGTAGTTACATTTTTTGCCTTCAGGAAGGTAGATTGATAATATCCTAAAGCCACAAGACCTGATTTTGAGTGTTCCTATGGTAATTTGTGCATTTATGAGATAGGTAGATACACAACTAGGTACACGATCATGTACCTTGGTTATGTATCTCAACTGTGCTATCTTCCTCCTTGTTTCGGAAACCCAATGCAAGTCCTATCATTTTCTTTGTGTAATTAAAGAACCTAACCTGTTTTGAGACCATTGTGATTGATTCAGATGGTCAAAAAAGACTTGTGCAGTTAAACCAAAGTTTACCAAGAAGAAGAAGACCACCCCTGCTAAGAGGAAGCGGGATGGTGCTAGTTCATCTTGATCGACATTCTGCAAGCTATGCAATTGGTCCATCACCTGTTTAATCCCGGGAAGTCTCAATTCCTTTTCTTTTTATTCTTTTTCTTTTTATCTCTTTATTTCTCATTACGTTCTTGAATGATAAAGACATTGGAGGCAATGTCTCAATCTAAGTGTGGGGAAGGGGATACTAAAGAAATTTGATTTTGATAAGGGTTGTGCTGAATTGTATGAGTCATTCAAAAATTTCCCCTAATTTTTGTTTTTCTCTTTTTGCTTGATAATCGAATTTTGAAATCATGATTGCAAATTACATAGTATTTTAGCATTTAGTGAATGAATTCCTCTAAAAGAGTGTTGTGCATGTCACCTTTGTCTTCTTTGGAACATTGATACTTAGTCAAAGTTATGGGATAAAATCGTTGTGAAACTCAAAGATCTTGAGAGCCATTTAATCTTTCATGAAAGGGTAAATGAAATGATTCTCTTGGTGATCTTTCTTAGAAGATCTCTTTAAAGTAATAATTTAATGAAAGCATGTTATACTTGAAAAATAAAGGATTGGTTAGTATGGGCAGGCTTTGGTCCCTCAGAAGAGCGAAGTTTGACTCCGCTACCAACTAGTCAAAATAATAAGTTAAGGTAATAGAGGTTTGATGGGGTTCCTTTAAAACCTGGTCACCTAAGGTCGTCTGGCCTGGGATCGGCCGACCGAGGAAATTACCGTAACAAAATGAAATACCATAAAGGAAAAAGTTGAGAGGGTCCTGTAACTCGAGCAATTAAGCCCACAGGAACGCCCTCAATTGAGGGGATAACGTTCGTTAACTTGGGTGACGAGCCTAGGATTATCGGCTAAAAACTCGTTGCATGGGTTGCAAGATCCTAAACAAAAAAAAAAAAAGAAAAAAGGATGAAACCAGTGAATTATTACAAAGAATAAAATCTTTGAAGAGATCAACCAAAGAAGAGGAGGAATCCAGGGGAAACATAGATGCAATGTATTTTCATTATTGATTGCTTTACTAAGAGAGATAATTGAGAAGATTATAGACTCTTTAGTGGTGGTTGAAATGTACCACGTTTCCTTTTGCTCTAATTGATCTTGTGTCTAATTTTGATCATGAAAGCCATTGTTAAATGACAAGGGTAAAGATTGGTCTACTCTGATTAATCCTAGAAATTTGACTAAAGTATCTTTGTTACAATACTTTCATGATAAGGTGAGAAGCACACTCATTAGATTGAGGGATTGCATTGAGCTTTAAAGATTAAAATTCTTAAATGCTAATGTCTGAGTAGTATTATTTGGTAACGAAAATCATGATTAATGAGAAGGTTTGATTAATGTTTTATTTTGCTTGAGGACAAGCGAAGACTTTGACGCAAACCCTAGATATCGATCTAAGACCCAACGTTCAAGAAGGATTCAAACCCGAGAATCAAAATTGAATTGAAAAAGAAACGAAACCCGACCCCAATCGAACCAGTCGATTAGAACCTAAGCTATCTGGATTGATTTCTCCAAGTGTTTAGGATGAAGAAATCGAAGGAACTTCTATTGCAAGAACTAAAGAAGAGAGGATTCTCTTAAGGAAATTTTTTACTCAATCTGATAAAAGTGTCCTTTCAAATGACAACATAAGGTATTATATTCGAAAAAAACACATAAGCTAGCGGCCTAAATTCATATATGGCCGGCTTTGAAATAACGGAAGAAAACAAAAAGACGTTCTACGAATATCTAGGCTGGCACTACGCCGGCTGTGCAGCTTCCAAGGCCGGCAGCCTTGAAATTTAGGCCGGCAGCCTTAAAATTTAGGCCGGTGGCCTTTCCTTTACTGAAGGCTGTCGTTCCATCGTTGATGGCCTCCGCTTCGTCCGTGCTTTGATATATTATGTTTACTAGCTCGGGGCTTGAATTAGACTTGTGTCGACTTGCTTCTTGCTCTTGGAGTTCCATAACTAATCCTTGCAAGGCTTCTCCCGCTCGCTTAACTCTAGCTCTTGTCATTGGACCTCCAATACCATGTAGCGGGTCATTAGACTTTGGCTCGAGAACTCTTGATGCTACTTGATCCCCATCATTCCCCCCTTTCTCGAAAAGATTCGACCTCGAATCACCTGCATCATACAGAGAAAGGTCAGAAACATTAAAGGTTGCGCTTACATTACCATAGTTACTTGGCAAGTCAATCTTGTAAGCATTATCATTTATGCGCTCCAACACTTGAAATGGCCCATCTCCCCTGGGGTGCAACTTAGATTTCCGCAGTTTAGCAAATCTCTCCTTTCTCAGATGTACCCACACCCAATCTCCTAGATGAAAAACAGTCTTCACACGACCCTTATTGGCCTGTCGAGCATAATGCTCATTTTTCTTTTAATGTTAGCGTGAACCTGAGCATGCAACTCCCTTACAAACTCTACCTTTTTCTTTCCATCAAGATCAACAAATTCATTAACAGGAAAAGGAAAAATATCCAATGGAGTCAGAGGGTTAAAACCATACATTACCTCAAATGGAGAATAAGATGTAGTGAAATGCAACGTCCTATTATATGCAAATTCTACATGTGGCAGACATTTCTCCCATTGTTTCAAATTCTTATGAATCATAATACGCAACAAGGTTGAAAGAGTCCTATTGACTACTTCCGTCTGACCATTCAGTTTGAGGGTGTGCAACAGTAGAGAACAACAATTTAGTGCCTAGCCTATTCCACAAAGTACGCCAAAAATGACTTAAAAATTTCACATCCCTATCACTCACAATGGATTTAGGCAAGCCATGTAATCGTACAATCTCCCTAAAGAACAAATCGGCAATATGTTGTGCATCATTAGTTTTAGAACAGGCAATGAAGTGAGCCATCTTACTAAACCTATCGACAACAACAAATATGCTATCTTTGCCACTTTGAGATCGTGGTAACCCTAACACAAAATCCATAGAAATGTCAGTCCAAGTTGATTAGGCACAGGCAATGGAATGTATTCTCCATGGGGCATTACTCTAGATTTGGCCTATCTATATGCAATGCACTTGTCATACACAGTTTGCACATCATGTTTCATTTTTGGCCAATAAAAATGTTCATGCAAAATATCCAAAGTCTTTTTAACACCAAAGTGTCCCATTAAACCACCCCCATGTGTTTCCCTCACAAGCAATTCACACACAGAGCTTTTAGGCACGCATAACTTATCTTTCTTAAACAAAAACCCATCATGCCTATAGAAATCAGAATATCCAGACTCAACACAAGCAGCCCAAATTTGACCAAAATCAGCATCAGTCCCATATAACTCCTTAATGAGTTCAAACCCAAGCAATTTAGTTTGCAAAGAATTCAAAAGTGAATACCTTCGAGAAAGTGCATCAGCCACTACGTTCTCTTTTCCTTGCTTGTATTTGATCACATATGGGATGGTCTCAATGAACTCCATCCATTTCACATGCCTCCTGTTCAACTTACCTTGAGTTTTTAGGAACTTCAAACTCTCATGATCAGAATGAATGATGAACTCCTTAGGCCATAAGTAATGTTGCCAAGTCTGCAAGGTCCTCACCAAAGCATATAGCTCCTTGTCATAGATTGGGTAGTTTAATGTAGCACCATTGAGCTTTTCTTTAAAATAAGCTTTTGGCTTGGAATCCTGCATCAAAACACCACCAATACCTTTCCCGGAAGCATCGCATTCTATCTCAAAAACCTTCTCAAAATTAGGAAGAACAAGTAAGGGTGCATTAGTCAACTTACCTTTCAAAGCGTTAAAGGCCTTCTCATGTTCTTCAGTCCATCTGAACTCAGAATTCTTCTTAACAAGATCGTTTAAAGGAGCAGCTATAGAACTAAAGTCCCTAACAAATCTCCTATAAAAGCTTGTTAATCCATGAAAGCTTCTGACCTCACTTGCATTCCTTGGTGTGGGCCACTCCCTAATCGCTTTCACCTTCGCCTCATCAACAGCAATCCCATTTGCACCTACAACAAACCCAAGAAAAACCACAGTTTCCATGCAAAAGGTGCACTTTTTCAAGTTGGCATATAACTTATTTTCTCTCAAAACAGCAAAAAGACATTGTAAATGTGTAAATGCTCATTTAACGTCTTGCGAACCCTAGATATCGATCTAAGACCCAACGTTCAAGAAGGATTCAAACCCGAGAATCGAAATTGAATCGAAAACGAAACGAAACCCAACCCCAATCAAACCCGTCGATTAGAACCTAAGCTATCTGGATTGATTTCTCCAAGTTTTAGGATGAAGAAATCGAAGGAAGTTCTATTGCAAGAACTAAAGAAGAGAGGATTCTCTCAAGGAAATTTTTTACTCAATCTGATAAAAGTGTCTTTCAAATGACAACATAAGGTATTATATTCGAAAAAAACACATAAGCTAGCAACCTAAATTCATATATGGCCGGCTTTGAAATAACGGAAGAAAACAAAAAGACGTTCCACGAATATCTAGGCCGGCACTACGCCGGCTGTGCAGCTTCCAAGGCTGGCAGCCTGAAATTAGCGGCACTTGAAATTTAGGCTAGCGGCCTTCCCTTTGCTGAAGGTTGTCGTTCCGTCGTTGATGGCATCCGCTTCGTCCGTGCTTTGATATATTATGTTTACTAGCTCGGGGCTTGAATTAGACTTGTGTCGACTTGCTTCTTGCTCTTGGAGTTCCATAACTAATCCTTGCAAGGCTTCTCCCACTCGCTTAACTCTAGCTCTTGTCATTGGACCTCCAATACCATGTAGCGGGTCATTAGACTTTGGCTCGAGAACTCTTGATCCCCATCAGACTTAAGTGTGGGGAAGTTTGATAAGTCGCAAAATACCCTTATCTAGAGTAATGAAATTGTGCTTTATTGTTGAATTTTTAGATGATTTGTTGAAGAAAGGGATGCTTAATGGAATGAATGTTAATTTCAGGATCTTCTAGAGTATTTTGGAGCTAAGGGAAGGAGTTTTGAAGAGTCAGATCAAGTTTGGAAGGAATTGGATACAATACATGTGAAGAAAAGAATTCTGGAAAGTACACAAGCGAGATACACGCCCATGTACTTTGCTTGTGTATATAAGTTTTGCTGCTGTTCAACGATGTTTCAAATACACGACCAATGTACACTCCCATGTACTTGTTCGTGTATATTCACATAAGGACACTTGGAAGCAAGCATGAGATACACGAACGAGATACACTACTCGTGTATCTGCTCGTGTATGTATCCAACCCTGGTACATGTATAAATAAACCGTTAGTTGCCCTAGAACAAAGGTTACGAATTTTGTACTTGCTCTGACTCTCATAATAGCAAGGGAAAGAAGATTCTATTGATTCCAAAGGAGATTGAAGACCCATGAAGAAGAAGATTCTATCTTTACGAGTTGTGACTATGAATTTTATCTATTCTTCTAGTAATTGAATTTCTTTTGTCCAATTTATGGAGAAGTAAACCCTAAATCTAGATTTTATTTGAAACTTCTCTATCATGTGATGAAGATTTGGTTTTTAATGCAAAGTTGTTGGCTTTCTTATGATTAATTGCATGCCCTTCAATTGTTTCTTAGATTCATAGATCTGGAATATGAATTTATGCATGATATCATATTAGTTAATTGAGAAATTGCTCTTATGATTAGATTTAATGCAATTAATGAGATTTGATTGTTCTTCTAGAGATAGGAAACAAGAGTCTTTTGTTCACATCGATTATTTTGATGCGAATTCATGTGCTTTATGCAATTCTAGGTTGCTATTAACTAAGGAGAGTCCTATTTGATAAACCTAGGATTAGATAGGTTAATATACTTGAGAAATTAGTTAACTTGACTAGAGAATTCGATAGTATAAGAAGTCAATTACACCAATCTTCATAAATCTAATGAATTACATGATAGAGAAGGAGTAGAATAAGATCTAGGTTGCTTTTGTGAATTGATAAATCTTCAAAACCATTGTTGTTAGTGAGTTAATAGTTTTAAGATTAGAGTAATTAAGTTTCAACCAACATACTTAAGCGTCGGTTAGATAATAGGAACGGAGTTAGTACTAGTAGTTAGTGTATCTCTTAGGGACGACCTTGTGCTTACTCGCTATATTACGCTACGATAGGTGCGCTTGCCTATTGCTTCGTGTAAACACCCCATTTTTGCCCTAGGAATGAATAATAATTACTAATAATCAATTCTTAATTTTTTCCAATTTTTTTTTCATTTTTTCTCTAATTTAGCATAAATAATAAAAATATTCAAAAAATAAAACTAAATAGGAAAACATATCAATTTTGAAAAATGATTTCAGAAATGGCAATAATAAATAATAAATAATTTTTACAAATTTTTGAAATTTCAAAAAATAAAAAAAAAAAATCGCATTGCATATATGCAATTTGCGAAATTAGAAAAATCAGGAAAGTGGGCTAGCCCAGCTGGTCCGGACCACAGGCTAAGGCGCGCGTCAGGGGGGCTCAGTTTTAGGTTCGAATCGCGGGGGAAGCAGTTTCCACGTTTTGAATTTTTCTTACTTATCCAGGACACGTGGCAACTTCCGATTGGCTGGAGGAAACGCACGCGCCGGGCGCGTGATCGTCTTCTACCTTGAGCCCGAGATGCCGACGGAAGAAAAAATTCGCATTTTAGCCGTTTCAATTCGATTTTTTGCACAAATCCAACGGATCTTCAACAGAAATAGGATAAACATTATCTAATTGGAATCAATTCGCAACAAATCGATGGATTTACACAAATCGGAGTTGGTTTTTTTAACCGAAAATCCGATTAGCTTCAATCGGAGGAAATCCGAGCTTATCCAGCTCGATTTCAAACACCTATAAATAGAGGAGGAGTGGGGGAAGCCAACACACGGATTAGAATTGAGAGAAAGTGAGAAAAGAGAGAAAATCGGAAAGCACCGGAGGAGAACCAAAATCGCGATCACCGACCGGAGTTGAACCACCACAGGAGACGATCTGGGAGCAAACCACCGCCACCATTGGATTCAGCACCCTTAAGAAGTTAGGATTCGACACCTCACTCGTTGCAAAAGACCGTCGGAACGCCGTGAACGAGCCCTCTCCGTCACTGTGTCGAACCGATCCGACCCGACCCGACCGACCCGACCCACACGCACCGACTCGGATCTAGGTAAGTCGAATTTTCCGGATTATTTATTTATTTATTTCGATTTTTTTTTTATTTTATTTGTTTTATTTGATTATTTATTTGTTGGTTATTTATTTAGTTATTTATTTATGCTTTATGTTTTATTTCCATAAGTAGGAAAATGTAGAAATTAGATTTTTAGGATTTAATAATGTAGCAAAATAATAAAAAAATATAAAATATAAAATATAAAATATAAATAAAATATAAAAATAAATAATAAATAATAATAAAAATGTAGATAAATAATAAAAATATTAGAAGAAGTAATAATAAAATTTTAGATTTCAAAATAGGATAAATAATAGTTTAGGATAAAATTTTTAAAAAAATTCAAAAATTATAAAAAATCAACAAAAATCATAAAAAAAAAAAAACTATGAAAATCATGAAAATTTAGAAAAATTATAAAAAATAGTAGAAGAATCATAAAAATTATAAAAATCATAAAAATCATAAAATCACAAAAAATTATAAAAATCATAAAATCATGAAAATTCAAAAATCATAAAAATAGAAAAATTATAAAAAATGAGTTTTAGCACTTAGAAAAATCATTTTCCTTAAATAAATCCAAAATTGATGTTTTTTTCCTAAAAACCATTTTTAAAAATAGATAAAAGTTTAGGCTTAGAGTTTTTAGAAAAAAAATCCCAAAAATGTTAAAAACATAAATCGAAAGAGATTTCAAAACTAAAATTCACAAACACACTTAAAATTTTCAGAAAAGCGAACTACGGCTTGTTTAATCCTGACTAGCAGGTACGTAGGAACCTATTCGGGTCAACCCATAAAATGAAATAAAAAAAAATCATTTTCTTGAAATAATTCAAAAAAAAACATAATAAAAAGTAATAGAAATATAATAAAACACATTTCTAAATAGGAGCAATTTTAGGAGATTAGGTGGTAACCGTAAGGTTTTAATAGGTTAGCCTCCGGACTTAGAAACTCTAGTTTTCCCTTTTTCTCTTTTCAAAAAAACGAGAAGAGGAAATAACGACGACTAGTAGTCTAAATTAAGACTAATCCGCTCCTTTAGTCTTAATTCAGTATTTCCCAACAACAGTTGGGTAGCGACTCCAAAAATTAAACGAAGTTCCTAACTCAAGTCGATGATCTACATTAGATGAGCATAGGGACTAGTCTAGATCGGATTAGGAATGGGAATGCAAAAATTAGACTCGATAGGATGGCGACTCCACTGGGGATATCAAGCCAGTAGGCTAGCCACCTAAATCTCGTCAAGTTGTTCTCTTTAAGAAATGTGTTGCTAACGTTTCAAGGATTAGTTAGATTTTTAGTTTTTGTGGGGGTTTGCATGCATAATGTTTGTGTGAATAGATGCGGTCGAACCCGGACCGTCCTAGAAACCTAAGATGGGGAGCCATTGTGTAGGTTTCGGGCGAAGTGAGTTGATTCACCATTCGGGACCGATTAGGCTACCCCACCCAATGCTTCGATATGGCCTAAGATCCATTTCTCCGAAAATGCGGGAGGCCATAGAGCTCGGGACCTAGTTAGAACCAACCTGCTTGCATACATAACATCATAGGGTTGACAATTGGTGACAATGTAATGGTTTGTTATTTTGTTCATGGAGTTCAAATTTATTTCCCTGTAATGCTTTCATAGTTCTGTTTGTAATTAGACAATTTCTTATAGATGGCTAGCATCGCAGTCGACCGCCTCCTCCACAAAGAAATTCAGGAGTACAAACCTTTGGACCCAAAGTTGGTACTGGACCATTGGTTTACCATGTACAACCCAGAGGAATAAGGCCTTGGAAGCACAATTAGAGAAGACCCAAGCCAAAGTCAAAGAATTAGAAGCTGTCATCAATGGGAAGTCTGAGCCTCCACAACAGAAGACTAAAAGAGCTAGGAAATAGATCATTATTTGTAATTTTTTATTTTGATTATCGAACTCCAAAATTTTCAATATTAATAAAAGTAAAGTTTCAATATTACATTGTCAATCGATTGTCAACCCATTTATTTTTGGCATCCGCGTGACACATGCATATCATTTTGCATACATCACAATAAAAAAAAAAAAAAACAAAATGCGCACCCAAGTATCAAGATAGCTCCCAAGCAACCGAACCCTCCCAGAAGTCCAATTCTCACACGTTCAAGAACAAAAATGGCCAACAACAGTGACAACCGCAACAACACCAATGCTGAAGTTGCCTCGGACTCCAGGATCATGTCCCTAGAACAAACAGTCTAACAATTGGCTGCCCAGGTTCACCTCTTAACTGAAAGCATCGGCCTCCTGCGCAACACTCAGCCAACCTAGGAAGAGTATTCAGGGGCCAGAAAGGGGAAGGCAGCGGAGGGACAGCCTCCGGAATATGAAGAGATCAATTCCCACCTTAACCCGGCCTTCGAATATGAGCCGAAGGTCAACCAGGGGCCGACCTCCGATGACCTGAAAAGGGAAATGGAAGAGAGGTAGAAGGAGATGGAGAAGCGACTTTTCCAGTAGCTCCATGACAAGATGAAAACGATTGAGGGCCCTGATGGTTTTGAACAAGCCGGAATCACCAATCTGCCAGCATACAAGGAAGAGGTATACCCTGAGAAGTTCAAGACCCCAGAGTTCGAAAAGTATGATGGGACCAGCTGTCCCAAAATGCATACCAGGCTATATGCCCGGAAAATGAGCAAGTATTCT
The DNA here is from genome assembly GCA_037954665.1 of Laguncularia racemosa. NCBI lineage: Eukaryota > Viridiplantae > Streptophyta > Magnoliopsida > Myrtales > Combretaceae > Laguncularia > Laguncularia racemosa. Next base: position 153,069 of record JBBMOL010000201.1, on the reverse strand, counting down.
CAATACGACCAGCTCATGCTCCAGACATTCCAAGACAACCTCACAGGCCCTACACTGGTCTGGTATGCCCACCTGGACTTCAACATTGTCAACACTGGGAGAAGCTAGCCCGGGCGTTTTATGACCAATATAAGTTCAATATCAAAGTCGCCCCATCTGTAATCGACTGGGGAGTCTCCGGAAAAGGCATGCTGAGCCATTCAAGGAGTATGCTCAGCGTTAGAGAGCCTAGGCCACCAGGGTAGCAATCCCGATATCTGAGAAGGAATTGACATCTATATTTGTCAATACCCTGGACAAGACCTACTTTTCATACCTGGTAGGCCAGACCTCATCCAGTTTTACAGAGGTAGTGGCTGCGGATGCAGGATTGAGAATGTCATCACCACCGGAAGACTCCAAATAATGGAGCCTCCTAGGGTTACACCGACATAAAGGCCTTTAGGAGGAAACAGAGCTAAAGAGTCTACTGTTAGCACGGTCCACTTCGGTAAGGCAGAAAAATCTAGGACTCGTGTGACATTCCAGACCACGAGTACCCCAGCCCAACAACCCATGATAGGTCACGCCCAGGCCGCCAGGGCCCCAAGGCAGTTCACTCCAATCCCCATACCGCTCAATCAGGTCTTCGCTCGGTTGAGGGCAGATAACTTGATTAGTTTCGAGCTCCCCAATGACCGGTACAGGCCCAAGAATTTCGACTCAAGCCTCAAGTGTAACTACCATATGGGACAAGAGGGGCATTCTACAGATAAGTGCTGGAGGCTCCGCACAAAATCCAAGACTTAATTGATGCAGGAATCATACAGCTGGATTTTGTGAACGCCCCAGCACCCAATGTCAACACCAATCCACTACCCAATCACAAGCCCACCATTAATATGATCACATCTGAGGAGTCGATCCCCAAAGAAGCCCCTAAGCAGAATACGACGGAGCAGCGGAAGAAGCAATCCCATCAAGCTCCAGAAGAAGCATCAAAGGCACGCATTAAAAATAGGTGGTTAGCCGGAGACCCAACGGTCGGCACTTTAGGGGAATCACACGGGAGATTTCAGTATTTGGTAAACTATTCATATACCCCGACTAAGCAGGGGCCGCCTAGTGGATGGGGACCAGAATTTGAGAAAGAAGACAACCTGTCAAAGGAAGAGGGGAAGGCTATCAACATGATCAACTCTCATCAGAAGCCCAAGGTTATACAATGCTACGAAGGACAATCAGTTGAGGTACAAATCCTAAGAAAAAGATATGTATTCAATGTCCCGATAGCAGCAGAGAATTACAAGGCTGCACCGTTCGACTATCGGGCCCTCGAACAAGAGCGGCCTCCTATGGTGGGAGGCATCACCCGCTTTGGGAGGTTATACGATCCAAAGTATAAAGGCCCGACTGAAGAACCCAATGTGGAGAAAGGAGAAGAAGAGGAAGGGGGACTCGCTGAATTTACAAAGATGGTCAAGGCGAGTGAATACAAGATCATGGAACAATTAAATAAAGTTCCAGCACAGATATCACTCATGGGCCTTCTCACAACATCCGAGCCCCACAAGGAAGCACTCTTTAAAGTTCTAAAACGGATTCAGGTCCCAGAGGGCATCGCTACAGACAAAATAGGTCACGTGGCGGACTCCATCTTTACAATGGACCAGATATCTCTCTCTCCGGAAGAGCTAGGAGAGGAAGGAGACCAACATACCAAACCATTATTTATAGTGGTCAAGTGCAATGACACCATTGTCTCCCAGGTACTCATCGACAACGGATCATCCCTCAACGTTTGCCCATTGGCAACACTCGATTTGTTGGGGGTTGATCCAAGCAACATAAAACCTAGCTCCACGGTGGTCAGAGCTTTCGACGGATCAAAAACAGACATAGTGGGGGAAGTGAACCTACCAGTAGAAATTGGTCCACAAGTATTCCACATCGCTTTCCAGGTCCTTGACATCCCAAGGTCTTTCAACTTGCTTTTGGGACGACCTTGGATACATGCTGCTGGAGCCATCCCCTCTAGTCTCCACCAATGGGTCAAGTTCATTGCAAATGGGCAGATAGTCACAGTATTGGGTGAACAAGATTACGCCATATACAAAGAGACCGCCATACCTTATATTGGGGAAGAAGGTTCAGAAGACCTGGGGCTGCAGATTTTCAATGAAGTGAACATGGTAACCAGCAAAGAGGGCCATCAGTTTAAAGAGGGGTAGCATGGGACGTTTGGACTAGGGTACATTCCTACGGCCGTAGAAGAAGCACAAGCAAGAGGTGTCAAAGGCAGAATGAAGGGGAAGCCGACCGACACCCAGATGTGCATCCCACCTCTCCAACAATCTTTCCGAAAGGCAAACATCATTCAAGAGCTTCAGATAAACGAAGAGGACGACAGCAAAGGGAAGTCAATCCCCCGCACGTCCAACCAGCATCCGGCTCTGAACAATTGGTTTTGTTATCCTATCAGTAGCGCTAGGTTAGCTCGAAAGTAGAGAAAAATTATTAAGCAAATTTTATTGAGACTATCAAAATTACAGTTTGTTTTCTTCTTATATATATGCTTTCACTTTTATGTTATTCAGATCTCTTACCATTGAACAACAGCGATATTTCGTGCAGGTAGAAAGTAAAAACGCTGATATCGTTTCCAACGCTGCTGGGTCAGTTCTAGACCACGAAATAATACAAGAAAATTGGCAAAAACATGAACAAAGTGGAATTTCGATCGACGAGCTTGTGGAGACAGTAAATCTAGGAAGCATGGAAACCCTAAGAACCTCAAAATCGAGACCAGTTTGAGTGCCGAGCAAAAATGTGAGATAACTGGGCTATTAACGGAATATGCGGATGTGTTTGCCTGGTCATATGGTGACACGCCAGGGCTAGACCAATCAATAGTGGTTCATAGGCTTCCCACAAGGGAAGATGTCAAACCTAAAAAACAAAAACTGAGAAGATTTAGGCCTGACGTCTTGTTGAAGATTAAGGAAGAAGTCAAGAAACTGCTAAAAGTAGGGTTCATTGAAGTATCTGACTACCCAGAATGGGTAGCAAATATAGTCCCCGTTATGAAAAAGAATGGAAAAGTACGCGTATGCGTAGACTTCCGGGACTTAAACCAAGCTACGCCAAAGGATAACTTCCCCCTACCTCACATTAATGTTCTGGTAGACAACACTGCGGGAAACCATCTTTTCTCATTCATGGACGGTTTCTCAGGATATAATCAAATAAGAATGGTTGAAGAAGATAAAACCAAAACAACTTTCATCACAACATGGGGAACTTTCTGTTACAAAGTCATGCCCTTTGGTTTGAAAAATGCCGGGGCAACATATCAGAGAGCCATGGTCGCAATACTTCACGACATGATGCATCGAGAGGTTGAAGAATATGTCGACGACATGATAGCCAAATCCAAAGAAGGAGAAAGCCATATGGATATCCTGAGGAAATTGTTTAAACGACTGAGAAAATTTCAACTCAAGTTAAACCTAGGGAAATGCACTTTCGGGGTCACAATGGGGAAATTGTTAGGGTTTGTCATAAGCCAGGAAGGGATTAAAATCGACCCTAACAAGGTAAAGTCTATATTAGAGTTACCTTCCCCACGCTCCGTTAAAGAAGTGAGAAGCTTGCTGGGAAGATTAAATTATATAGCTCGTTTTATTTCACAGCTCATCGACAAATGCCGGCCATTATTCCGTCTGTTGAAGAAAAACGCCACAATAGAATGGGACGATGAATGCGAAGAGGCATTCAAGACAATCAAAGACTATCTTATAAAACCTCCGGTCTTGATAGTCCTGAAGCAAGGAAAGCCCTTATTCTTATACCTCACTATACTCCTTGAATCCATGGGATGTGTGCTGGGGCAGAAAGATGACGAGGGAAGAGAGCGTTCCATATATTATCTGAGCAAGAAGTTCACAGATGGGGAACAGAGGTACTCAGAAGTGGAGAAGGCGTGTTGTGCTTTAATCTGGGTCATGCATCGACTAAGGCAATACACCCTTTACTACCATATTGAGCTGCTTACAAAGCATGATCCCTTGAAATACTTAGCAGAGAAGCCAGCTCTGATAGGGAGAATCTCTAAATGGCAAATGCTCCTATCTGAGTTTGACATCACATGCAAAATCAGAACTCGATGAAAGGGCAAGCCTTAGCCGACCAATTAGCAGAACACCCGGTCGAGACAGATTCCCAAGAACTATAAGCCCAATTCCCGGACGAAAATATATTAACAGTGGAAGATATACCGATAGAAGACTTTGGGATAGAGCAGAACCCGAAATGGAAATTGTTTTTCGATGGAGCCGCCAACATATTCGGTTGTGGGGTTGGGGTAGTATTGATATCCCCAGATGGCACTCAATTCCCTGCAGCGATGAGACTTACATTTCCCTATACCAATAATATCGCAGAATATAAAGCATGTATTCTTGGCCTCAAAATGGCCTGTCAAATGGAAATCCGCGAATTAGAAGTATATGGAGATTCGTCGCTCATCATACTACAAACAAGAGGGGAATACAAGACTAAAGACCCCAAACTGGTATCGTATCATCAACACTTGACAGAGCTAATTGAAGGATTCAAGGCAATCTCTTTCACATACATCCCGAGAACTTAGAATCAGTTTGCAGATGCACTAGCAACACTAGCATCTATGATCCAGATAACAGGGGGAGTTGAAGTTCAACCGATGAAAATAGACATCGAAAGTCGGCCCGCCTACTGTTTAACCGTTGAAAAAGTACAACATGACAAGCCCTGGTATCACGACATCAAGACTTTCCTCCAAGAAAGTAAATACCCTAAAATGGCTAGTAGAAATGACCAAATAACAATAAGAAGATTAGCAAGCCATTTCTTACTAAGTGGGTCTATACTTTACAAGAGATCATTTGATACCACCTTGTTGAGATGTGTGGACAAAAATGAAGCATGCGAACTAATGAAGGAAGTACATGAGGGAGTATGTGGACCTCATATGAATGGCTACATGTTAGCCCGAAAAATCATGAGGTTAGAATATTATTGGTTGACCATGGAATCAGATTGCATAAAATATGTCAAGCACTGTCATCTGTGTCAAGTCTACGCAAACCGGATAAACGCTCCGCCCAACAGCTACACTTGTTATCAGCACCATGGGCTTTCTCCATGTGGGGAATCAACATAATAGGCCCGATCACTCCGACAGCATCTAACGGCCACAGATTCATACTAGTAGCGATCAATTATTTCACCAAATGGGTAGAAGCGTCATCATATACCAATGTTACAAAGGGGGTAATAATCCGCTTCTTAAAAAGGGACATAATAGCTCGATATGGAGTTCCTGAGTCCATCATCACTAACAACGGTACCAATCTCAACAACAAATCGATGACAGGTTTATGTCAACAATTCCACATAAAACATAGAAATTCAACTCTCTACCGACCTCAAATGAACGAGGCAGTAGAAGCAGCTAATAAAAATATCAAGAAGATCATCGAGAAAATGATAACAACTTACAAAGATTGGCATGAAATGTTACCGTTTGCTCTCATGGCTTATAGGACTTCAATAAGAACGTCTACGGGAGCCACCCCTTACTCATTGGTATATGGTACAGAAGCAGTGCTACCAGTTGAAGTTGAAATACCATCATTCAGAATCCTGTCGGAAACTCAGCTAACTAAATCAGATTGGGTAAAGAAGAGGCTTGATCAGCTGAATCTGATTGATGAAAGAAGGCTTACCGCACTATGTCATGGCCAGTGTTATCAACAAAGAATGGCCTGAGCATTTAACAAGAAGATGAGACCTCGATACTTCAAAGAGGGGGATCTAGTACTAAGGAAGGTTCTCCCGAATGCCCAAGACTCCAGAGGGAAATTTACCCCAAACTACGAAGGCCCTTATGTAGTGAAAAAGGTTCTGTCAGGAGGTGCTTTGATATTAACTCAGATGGATGGTCCGGAATTGAGAGACCTCATTAACACGGATGCTATAAAGATGTACTATCCTTAGGCAAGGGAATTGAAATTTTGCCAATGTTTATGAAAGCTAGTGTTCAATATAAATTTCGTTGAGTCGAGTTTTCACTTTTTGCAAGCAAAGTTAATATCCCTGAATGATCAACAATCCCAATCAGTTCTCATCACAATAAATATTCCTAAACACATTACTCACCACTTCACCAATGAAAGATAAACATTAAAACGATAATGAATCGTAATATAGTTTGTGATATAATTCTATCTACTTTTGAGCATTAGAACTTAGTGCATTAGTAGGATAACGTTACTTTCAAAAGAGTCTTGCGCATAAGAAAGGAAGCACATCAAGATTTTCAACCCCGTGTCAAGAAAAGAAGAAGAGAAGCAGAAACAAACTAGCCCGAAGGTTCGGTTGTTGGGTGGCTGTCCACAATAAACTGACAAGTATATTAAAATAAATAACTATCATCATATCATGAAAGGCATCACATCATTTACCTCAGTCAATAGAAAACATATTCAGAAGCATAAGATGAGTCAGCCCATAGTTGGGCTTTTGTCTAAGCATTCCTTTTAATAGGGTAGTCAGCCCCCCCAAAAAAAAGGCCACTTCCCTAGGTCTTTTCTGAGGTCAGCCTATAAAGGCACCTTTTTAAGATATCATTTTTATCTTAGGTTAGTCAGCCCAAGATGGGCACTTTCCTAAACATCCTCTCTAAGGTCAACCCATAGGGGGCACCTTTTTGAGATATCATTTTTATCTTAGGTCAGTCAGCCCAAGATGAGCACTTCCTAAAAAGTTGTTCTCAAGGTCAGCTCATAAGGGCACTTTTTGAGACAACTCTATCATAGGTTAGTTAGCCCAAGATGGGCACTTTCTTAAAAATCTATCTTAGGTTAGTCAGCCCAAGATAGGCACTTTCCTAAAAGTCTGTTCTTAAGGTCAGCTCATAAGGGCACTTTTTGAGACAGTTTAATCAATTTTATCATAGGTTAGTCAGCTCAAGATGGGCACTTTCCTAAAAATCTGTTCTCAAGGTCAGCTCATAAGGGCATTTTTTGAGACAGTTCAATCAATTTTATCATAGGTTAGTCAGCCCAAGATGGGCACTTTCCTAAAAATCCGTTCTCAAGGTTAGCTCATAAGGGCACTTTTTGAGACACTCTACCATAGGTTAGTCAGCCCAAGATGGGCACTTTCCTAAAAATCTATCTTAAGGTTAGTCAGCCCATGAGGGGCACTTTCTTAGATTCTCCCGATAAGTCAGCTCTTGAGGCACTTTTCGGAAATATTCTTCCAAATAGTTGCTAGTCTAAAAAAATGCTTCTGTTGACAGGTAGCTAGCTCATAAGGGCGCTTCCTAAGTAAATTTTCTTTCTAAGGTTACTACTCTGATAAGACGCTTCCTATCATCATTTCTTCCACACAATGCTTGAGGTGTTTCCTATCGCAAATTAGTCAACCCATAAAGCACTGTTTTGGGAGGGAACATTACTCTAAATTGTTAGGACCATCTTAAATCATGGGATTATTAGCTCTTAGAGCATTTTCCTACCAAAACAAATGCCAGGTAACCAGCCAAACCAAGGCGTTATCTATTTAAGAGGCAAAAATGGCGTCTTTCTTGTCTTTGTAGTTAAGTTTTTCAAACTTTACTACAAAGAGAGGCAGCTGTAAACACTCCATTTTTTCCTTAGGAATGAATAATAATCACTAATGATCAATTCTTAATTTTTTCCATTTTTTTTCAATTTTTCTCTAATTTAGCATAAATAATAAAAATATTCAAAAAATAAAAATAAATTGGAAAACACATCAATTTTGAAAAATGATTTCAGAAATGGAAATAATAAATAATAAATAATTTTTACAAATTTGTGAAATTTCAAAAAATACAAAAAAAAATAAAAAAATCGCATTGCATATATGCAATTTGCGAAATTAGAAAAATTAGGAAAGTGGGCCAGCCCAGCTGGTCCAGACCACGAGCTAAGGCGCCCGCAGGGGGGCTCGGTTGCAGGTTCGAATCTCGGGGGAAGCAGTTTCCGAGTTTTGCATTTTTCTTACTTATCCAGGACACGTGGCGGCTTCCGATTGGCTGGAGGAAACGCACGCGCTGGACGCGTGATCGTCTTCTACCTCGAGCCCGAGATCGCCGGCGGAAGAAAAAATTCGCATTTTGGCCGTTTCGATTCGATTTTTTGCACAAATCCAACGGATCTTCAACAGAAATAAGATAAACATTATCTAATTGGAATCAAATCGCAACAAATCGATGGATTTACACAAATCGGAGTTGGTTTTTTTAATCGAAAATCCGATTAGCTTCAATCGAAGGAAATCCAAGCTTATCCAGCTCGATTTCAAACACCTATAAATAGAGGAAGAGTGGGGGAAGCCAACACACGGATCAAAATTGAGAGAAAGTGAGGAAAGAGAGCAAATCGGAGAGCACCGGAGGAGAACCAAAATCGCGATCACCGACCGGAGTTGAACCACCACCAGGAGACGATCTGAGAGCAAACCACCGCCACCATTGGATTCAGCACCCTCAAGAAGCTAGGATTCGACACCTCACCCGTTGCAAAAGACCGCTGGAACGTCGTGAATGAGCCCTCTCCGCCGCCGTGTCCGACTGATCCGACCCGACCCACGCACCGACCCGGATCCAGGTAAGTCGAATTTTCCGGATTTTTTATTTATTTTTTTCGAATTTTGTTTATTTATTTTATTTGTATTTATTTGATTATTTATTTGTTAGTTATTTATTTATGCTTTATGTTTTATTTCCATAAGTAGGAAAATGTAGAAATTAGATTTTTAGGATTTAATAATGTAGTAAAATAATAAAAAATAAAAAAATAATAATAAAAATAAATAAATAAGAAAAAATTAATAATAATAAAAATGTAGATAAATAATAAAAATATTAGAAGAAGTAATAATAAAATTTTAGAATTGAAAATAGGATAAATAATAGTTTAGGATAAAATTTTTAACAAAAATTCAAAAATTGTAAAAAATCAATAAAAATCATAAAAATAATAAAAAAACTATGAAAATCATGAAAATTTAGAAAAATTATAAAAAATAGTAGAATAATCATAAAAATTATAAAAATCATAAAAAATCATAAAATCACAAAAATTTATAAAAATCATAAAATCATGAAAATTCAAAAATTATAAAAATAGAAAAATTATAAAAAATGAGTTTTAGCACTTAGAAAAATCATTTTCCTCAAATAAATCCAAAATTGATGTTTTTTCCTAAAAACCATTTTCAAAAATCAGATAAAAGTTTAGGCTTAGAGTTTTTAGAAAAAAAAATCCCAAAAATGTTAAAAACATAAATCGAAAGAGATTTCAAAACTAAAATTCACAAACACACTTAAAATTTTCAGAAAAGCGAACTATGGCTTGTTGGATCCTGACTAGTAGGTACATAGGCACCCATTCGGGTCAACCCATAAAATGAAATAAAAAATCATTTTCTTGAAATAATTCAAAAAAAACATAATAAAAAGTAATAGAAATATAATAAAGCACATTTCTAAATAGGAACAATTTTAGGAGATTAGGTGGTAACCGTAAGGTTTTAATAGGTTAGCCTTTGGACTTAGAAACTCTGGTTTTTCCTTTCTCTTTTCAAAAAAACGAGAAGAGGAAATAACGACGACTAGTAGTCCAAATTAAGACTAATCCGCTCCTTTAGTCTTAATTCAATATTTCCCAACAACAGTTGGGTGGCGACTCCAAAAATTAAACGAAGTTCCTAACTTAAGTCGATGATCTACATTAGATGAGCATAGGGTCTAGTCTAGATCGGATTAGGAATGGGAATGCAAAAATTAGACTCGACACTTCGTAGTAAGATTAAGAACAAGAATTCAATTTATTAAAACTACGATTGGCAACGATCATGCTCCTCACCCATCCTTCTATTCAAATTCCCTTCTCCCATTACTCTATCTCGATGAGGATTCTGTGGAGCTACTCGAGGTGGTGCCGACTAGTTTACCACCAGTGGTTGTGGTAATGTCATTCTGTCAATTATAGTTGCTAGTGTAGTAACTATGGTAGTAAGATCCTGGAGTTGTTCTTCCAAAGTTCTCTTACCTACCACATTACGAACCTGACCTCCACCAACCTGACTATTGGCTTCATCACCAATTCCCCCATTCACGCTGTCATTCGACATAGTTGTAGACTCCCGTATACCGATCCTCAAAAACAATTTGAATCAAGGGCATACACTCTACAACTACACTTCCCTTAACACCACACAATAGCAACTACAAAAAAGAAAAACAAACAAACCCACTTAACTTCACAATTATGTTATTACAACTCACGTGTAGTACTCTTCTCCACAATATGTCAATATAACACGGTGCAACAAATTTTAATTTCCATAAGTCACTCCCATGACAACACACAAGTGACAATAACAATAAATATGCTTCACTTCCACGGCAACAACACAAGTGGCAATAACAACAAGTATGCTTCCACTTTCCACAGCAAGGATGACAAGAAAAACAAATATGCCACTTTCCACAAATGTAATCCGAATATCCACAATAGGCAGCAGCTTCAATTTGAAATTCAAACCACTTCACTAATTGCAAGCCTTCTTCAATTGGTAAGTAATGAATTCAAATTCAAATAGCACTCATTAACTCCCACAACTTAATGGAATGTGTTTGAATTCAAATAGATTCCTTACTACTCAACTCAATGCAAATCTGTAAATTGCATTTCTCCATTTCAGAATTACACAATGGAAATCACAACAACAAGCTACACAACCTCCTTCACGCCACAACTAGTCACGGCAAGAACAAGGTAATTTTTCAAGCTCACATAATTGTTGAATTAACAAAACTTCAATTCTTCCTTCCTTCCATGAAAATTATTAATCACAAAATGATACAACAACCTTCCTAATCCAACTCCAACAAGCAGCAAATCAAAATTCTAACCAAGGTAATTTCAAAAGTCACAAACTACAACAACACAATTACGGTTCACAATTTGATTAACCCTAATTGAAGATGAATATCACAAAATCAAACAACCATAAATCCCTTCTCTCAACTTGTGCTCTGATACCAAAAGATGATGTGCTCAAAAACACTTTGAAACACAATCAATTGACTCAAAGAAAACAAGTCTCAAGTCAATCACAAACCGGTCCACTAATGAGACAATCCATGTGAACACCTTGGAGATTTTGATGGAAAATGTTGATCAAATGATGTAATTATAATCTCTATTTGTAACATTCACTAAGTAACCACAATAAGGATTGAAAATCATGTGGAAATCTGATCAAAGAAAGCAATAAAACCGTGAAATCCACTTCCCCCTTTCAATCACAAATTCTTGCCACAAGCTAAAATTATATATATAATTCAAGTGCTCAATGAACAATCAATCTTAAAAGATGATTATTCACGAAAAAAAAAACACAAATATGTCCAAGAAAGATTCAAATCTACCCTAGATATGACTCACTAGAGAAGAAATGAACATACAACAAAGATGGAATCCATATGACTCACAATTCCCCTTTGTCGCACTCGCCACAATTCCAATTCCTGGGTTAAAATTGATAAGAGTTTTGAATTAAGGAAAGAACCCTAATTCCACATGTGAAAGTGTCTCTCAATTCTGCAAAATATGGCCTCCCTCAAACCCTCTCTTAAGCAAGTATTTATACTTGCTACTCCTAAGGTTAAAAAGTGGTCAAAATTACAAGTTTGCCACTTTTAAGGTGGCTAGCCCTAAGTGATAATTACAAAGAAATAAAAGTGTCTCAAAACCAAAATACAACCAAAATAGTTCATAAAACAATTACAAGGTACAAAATAACATAAGTCTTCATGATCCAATGCCTCGGAATAGAAAACAATCGCAGCGGGTCTTTGATTGTCATCCTAAAAACGTTCTGTGTCCAACAACGGTTGTAGGACATATTGGCATCCCATGGAGAATTATCATTGTACCTGTAAGAGTATTCTCAAATATTTATTAGAAATAAAGACATAAGGTAAAATATGAGCGATTTGGATCATCATCTAAATCGGATTCTGAAAAGGTCGGTAGTATCAAAAATTTTCCCATCAGTTGACTTAGGTCAACTTATGATATATCAAGTTATCTCTAGGTCAACTTATGATATATCAGGTTATCTCTAATTTCTAACCTAATCTTAGGATTATTTGGAGTTATAGCTTAAACATATTTTTTTATCGTAACCTATTCGATAAAGTTTCTATTGAATGAAATTTTAGGGGGATACACTCTGTCTAGTAATATTAGCAATTAAGATTTAATCTAATGTTTTTGATAGTGTTGTTAAGGGTGTGATAAGTTGTAATTATGAGTGTTATCACAAGCTTAGTGTATAGAGAAAGTGAATGCATCATATGTGAGTGTAAAGGCTAGTAGAGGTTAAACTAGGGAAAGTTAGGAAGAATCTCAAGTTAGGCTAGGGAGAACTAGGAGAACCTAAGGAAAGTCATGTTTCACAATAGCAATAGCTTCTAGTAAGCTTTAGTGGTGTTATTCACATTCATAGAGTCTATGTGTACTCTCAATTGGAGTTTCTAGTAATATTCTAATGTTGAGCTAGTAGTGTTAGTAGGGAAAAATGTAGGTAAAGGGCCAATCCTCTATACATATAGGCTTTGATTTTCTCACCTTTATCTCTTTTCTTTATTTAAAATTCCATATTGTTGTTGATTATTAATGTTATGCTTGTATATCCAAGCTTTACAACATCTTTTGCTTGCCAACTCTACTTTATATGATATTACTTTCGTTAAATATAAATGAAAGGGGGTTTGAATGGTTTTTGATAAATGTTATAAAATACTTATTATTTGTAACATTTATAAATAGCCTTTTATTTAATTCTCTTTCATTTTTTATAGATATTGCACTTAATCGCTCTTTATTTTGATTTCAAAGCTTTAAGTGTAATTTATGTTTTAATAAAATAATCACATGAAATTTGAAGCAAAAATATCAATTTCCAAGATTAGGAAGCATAACATGATATAGAGCATGACTATGTCTAAAGCCGTGAAGATCATTTTAGAGTAGCCATGCAAGAAGCTATGTAAACTTACATGGGCAAGATCATGCCTATGTCTAAGGGCATGTCGAAGACAATTTTTGATATATTTGAAACAAAAGGGTACACAGGCAAAAGCATGACCATTCTATGACCGTGCTAAGCGAATATTAGACTTTTCTGAAATTGATTTTCAAGCTCAATTTCACTACCTAAAAGTGTAATTCATCCTGAAGATTTGATTTCCTTTCAAGAGTAGTTGACGTTCCTAAATCCAAAGAAGTTGTTACTACATATCAAATTATAATCCTAATCTATGAAGATTCTCAAGATTGTTCTAGGAAACTATAACTTTCCTAGAAGAGTAGCAATTGATGGCTATATAAGGGGAATAAATTTCCAACAAAGAGAATGGTAGAGAATTGTAAAGTGACAACATCATAGTGATAGATTTTTAGTATTCTTGTTTTGATGCTTTTTTTTTTATGCACTCTTTTTATATTATCTCTTTTAGATTTAAAATGTTGCTAGCTTAAACTTTCTTTTGTACTCAGATATGAGCAAAATTTTGACTTTCTAAAATTGATTTTCAAGCTCAATTTCACTACCTAAAAGTGTAATTCATCTTAAAGATTTGATGTCCTTTCAAGAGTAGCTGAAGTTCCTAAATCCGGAAAAGTCGTTACTACCTATTAAATTAATATTCCTAATCTATGAAGATTCTCAGGATTGTTTTAGGAAACTAAAACTTTCCTAGAATAGTAGTAATTGATAGATATATAAGGGGCATGAATTTCCAACAAAGAGAATGGTAGAGAATTGTAAAGTGATAACATCATAGTGGTAGATTTTTAGTATTCTTGTTTTGATGCTTTTCTTTATGTACTCTTTTTATATTATCGCTTTTAGATTCAATATATTTCTAGCCTAATCTTTCTTTTGTACTCGGATATGATGAACCCTAAAATGAATATGTGAATTTTCTTATTTATTATTCAATAAATTATTTATTGTTCTTGTGATCTAATTATCTATTCTTCATTGTTTTCTATTTAATATTGCTGACATATTAGTTGAAGTTTGATTTCTTATATAGAGATTGAGAGATCTTATATTAGAATAAATCTAGCATAATTGGAAGGAGTTGCACGCAATCATAGAAATAGGACAACATAAATCTTTTGAATTAAGGTTAAACTTAATAGAGAAGTTCATAGATCGAATGTAATGCAATTATAAGGATTTTAATTAGGAAGAGATTCTAATTAATCAACTTGGAATTACGAATTAGTAGACTCGAGAGAGCTATTAGTTCAATTTAGGAATTCCCACGGTCTAAGAATGTAATAATGAAATTGAATAATAATTAGTTAATTACATTGGTAGTTTTAGGGGGATTCAATATCAAAGTACACTTTTAATGATTGTTATTATCTTTAGTTTACTCATTGATTGATTTTACTCACTCCACTTAATTTTTCATATTAGATAATAAGAAAAAGGGTAATTACTAATAATCATAATCCCTATGCAATCGACACTCGATATCAATATCCACAATACTATAAAATCGATAGATGCACTTGCCTATAGGTCTAAAGTAATAGGATCGACTGATACTAAGTTTTTGGCACAATTGCTTGAGATTGGGATATTAAGGATACCTATATCTTGTTAATCTAATCATTATTTCTTTTATTGCTTACTTTTCATTAATCTCTATCTTCTATAGTTTCTTATTTTTTGCTATTCTTTATGCCAAGTAGGACACTAAAGAGCAAGTCAAAGATATCAAGTTTTAGATCAAGACTCAAACAATAACCAGTTAATCAACATGGCCAACGAATAAGATGAGAGAAAGTCTAGCCCATTAATTACAAGGTTTTATATCTACATCAAAAGTTAGGTATAAGGTACTAGATGTTGTACCACATATGGTACCTTGTACAAGCATGTTTTGAAAAGCTTAAATTGAAATCTACCTATTAACATTTAATACCCATTCGAAACCTATCCCACTATGCAAGGTAAAGTAGATTTTAAGTTTCTAAAAGTTTACTCACTCACTCATGAAACCTATGAATTTCATACAACATTTAGCACAATCTACCTCAAACTAATAATAAATATTGTTAGTGTATATAAACATTTATTCACTATCTTTATATACAAATTACAGTTTAATCCCATATGCCATAGTTAAAAAACCTTGGTGAAGCATCTTTGACTTTTTAAGTCATGGAATAAAATCCCACATCCCACAATAGATACACATTCCATACATCTAACACCTCTAAAGGGAGGAGTTTATTAGCATAAGTCACCTAATGGCGACATGGAAAAAAAGTCGCTCCCATTGTGACTAGTTTATCAAGTCATTTTTAGTACTGCAATATAAATAGTAATACCATAAAATTATGATGATTTATTAAAATGTTGGTATAAAAATTAAATAAGTGATATCATAATTTTATATAATGCACCAGATTTGGAAAAAAGTTGGTAATATAGTCAAATACATATGTGTACCAGAATCTCCTATGAGTTACCATAAACTAGGAAACTATACTAGAATTTAGAGGAAAGTTAGTAATATAGCTAATAATATAAATGAACCAGAAAGTTATTTCTTTGTACTTCAAGAATTTAGGGTTTTTCTTATATTTCCTTGATGATGCATGTTTATACTGCATTGAGGATTTCCGTTTTCAATATGGTTATATTATTATTTAATGAATTCTTAGATTTCTTAATTCATGCATGTGTTTTTGATATTGTAAAGATTAATATTTCTAAGGTATTATTCTATATATTTGATATTATACATTAGGATTAAGAAATCTGATGTGTAATTAGATCTAACTTGTTTGAAGAGAATTGATATAATTTTAGAAATAAGTTATACAATTCTTCTGGAATTAATTAATTTATTTAAGGGAATTTATTTTTTTAATGTGGTTTTTGAAATATGCTATTATAAAGATATTTAAATCGGTAATAAGCTTGAGAAGGTTATTAAACTAATTTGGGTATTCTCTTGGTTGATCAAATTAAGAAGGATTTGAATGAATTTTGTGAATGTCACATAATAATTCCTAGGGAAAACAAAGTCTAGATACTAGTTTTATCATCTTGAAGTTAATTATAGTCTATTTTGCTCTTATTTTGTTTAATTTAATCTCTAGTTCATTAATTAATACTTAGTTATAGGGTTTAGATAAATTAGTTTTTATAATTTACTGGTTAGATAATAAGGTGTAGGTTAGTATTGGTACTTATAATCCTTATGGGATGATATCCATATTTACTATACTATATTACAAAATTTGATAGGTATTCTCACCTCCTATCAAGTTTTTAGCAAGCATTTCGATATTAATAATACTAATCACTTTATTAATTTAACCATTTTTTTGTTCTATTTCTTGTTTATGGTTCTTTTCTTTAGTTCATGACTAGAAATACTTAATCAAATGCACTAATTTTTTATTAGGAAATTAAAAGAACAGTCTAGCATTTATGGTGAATAGTTTGGAAAATAGTGGGGTGTTTAAATCAAGGGTCTCCTCCAAGAATTAAGGTAGAAGAGGAAGAGGACAAGTTGAAAATCATAGGTGACAAAAACCAGAATCAATAACAGATTATGTCTGATTACTTCAAACCCTCTTCAGTTGAAGCTAACTCAAGTATTATCAAGCCACCTATTGTTGCCAACAACTTTCAAATTCAACCTCATATTATACAAATGCTGTAGCAGTTCATCCAATTTGATGGATTTTAAGATGAGGACCCTAATGCTCATATATCTAATTTCTGAGAGATTTGTGACACCTTTAAGATCAATGGGGCTTTAGATGATGTAATTAAAATGCGACTCTTCCCCCTTTTGTTAAAGGGTCAAGCAAAACAGTGGCTGAATTTGCTTCTAAGGGGATCTATCACTACTTGAGATGATATGGCACAAAAGTTTCTTGGAAAATACTTTCCACCTGCTAAAACCACCAAACTCCGAATGACATATCATCCTATGCTCAATTAGAGGCCAATACCTTATACGACACTTGGAAAAGATATAAAGAGGTGTTGAAAAGATGGCCACATCATGGCCAACCCCTATGGATACAAATTCAATCTTTGTACAATGGTTTAAACTTATCAACTAGGCAAATGATAGATGCTGCTGCATGAGGAACATGAAACTAAAACACTCAAAGAGGTCCAATCCTTGATTGAGGACATGGCTATGGATAGCTCTCATTGGGAAGGTGTTAGGGTGAGGAATAAAGTAGTGGGTATCTACAAATTAGATGCAATGACAACTTTAGCCAATAAGGTGGATGCCATTAGCAGGAAGTTGATGCACTTTTTATCAATCCATAGTGTAACTCGAGAGAGGTTAATATAGAAGGAACTGAAACTCAACATCACTAGGAACAAGTAAACTATTTAGGAAAGCCCTCTAGACCAGAAATAACCTATATAGTAACACTTACAATCAAGATGAAGAAACCATCTAAATCTGATGAGAGCCATGATGGGAGCCAAGCCAGAAGATGGAATGTGGATCCTCTTGAAGTGCCACCTGGACCGATCATAAGAACTCGAGCAAAACGATTCAAGGAAGCACTTAACGGGTTAATAAAGGATGTCTACGAAGCCGAAAAGGATTGGAGCAATCATGAAGTTAGAAAGGATTGGAACAACCATAGGAATGCCCTTGCTCTTGTACAAGTCATAACGGATACGGGTTGAAGAGGGTGTGTCTTTACAAGGCACAGTCGTGTAGGAGTCTAGAGGTTACACAGAATCATACACGGTAGTATACACGGTTCAAAGGCACGACCATGTATGGTGTCAAGAATTTCCACAGAAAGATACACGACTAGAAGTACACGGTCGTCTACATCTCCAACGCCGGCTCCAAGGTCGCCGGCCTTCATTCCCACACTGTCGGCCTTTAAGTCAATTTTTTTTATTTTTACGCAACTTATTGAAGTTATGTCGTTTTGGGGCGTCTACATAATATACCAAGGTTCTTGTCTCACTTATAGACAATGGGTCGCGGTTTCCACTCGATTGTTTGGCATCTTGGGTAGCAATTCCGAACGTATTGGTATTGGGTTTTGTCACATGTTGGCGTAGTTCGTATCAGTTTGGTATCAGAGCCTAGGTTTGTTAAACCATTAGTTCGGTTTGAGGAAGGTAACATCAAAACCCTAACTCCAATCGTTCATATCAATTGTTCATACTCAATTTCATAGTGTTAATTGTCTATTGAAAGTGTAGTGCCTTCTATTAAATTTTGTTACAAAAAAAAGGAAGAATCACGACAAAAAAAAAGAAGAGGAATGTGATCAAGAGCAACAAACAAAGGCAACAAAAAAAAAATCGGAAAGAAAAAAGAGGAAAATTTCGAGCCCTAGAGTTGTTTTGAATTCTACGGAAGGGAATTGTGTAGTTTGGGTTAGTTTCGAGAAAATTGAGAAGAGGAATTAGCGAATTGATATCATTATTGCTTGTGGGAATACACAAGTGACTGTGTGATATCATCATTTGAGCGAAACACATAAGGGAGTATATCGTGGGCTTAATCATATATATATTTGTGTTCATGCTAACCTTTTTTCTGCAGGAACTATGTCGAGGCAACATTCTCCTGAAAGTGAGAGGGGAAGGTTTGATGCTAGGTTAGTGATTAAAGCGTTGAGGGGTGAGATGAAGAGGATGTTTCAGGAGGGCATGGAACAAATTCATGAGACGGTGGAACAAAGACTAGAGCAATCTAAAAATTTCTTCCAAGGCCGTAAGAGGGAGAGTTGTTCTACGAGAGTACAAAAGGGTGGAGATGGAATGTCTGATGATGAATTTGATGAACCTTCTGTTGGGAGTTATAGAGGTTATAGTGGTAGGAATAGAGGAACTAGGGATTGGGAAGATAGAGGAGATAGGAATAGAGAGGATAATCAACTGAGTAGTATAAAGATGAAGATTCCTCCTTTCCAAGGGAAGAATGATCCCGGGGCGTACTTAGAGTGGGAGAAGAAGGTAGAGATGGTGTTTGATTGTCACAACTATAGTGGGAGAAAGAAAGTGAAACTTGCTGCCATTGAATTTTCGGACTATGCCATAGTGTGGTGGGATCAACTAATGTTGAATCGAAGAAGGAATGGCGAACCACCTATTGAGTCGTGGGAAGAGATGAAGAGGGTGATGAAGAAGCGGTTTGTGCTTGCGTATTACTATCGTAAATTACACAACAAATTGCAAACTCTTAGGCAGGGAAGCCGAAGTGTAGATGAGTATTTCAAGGAGATGGAAGTTACTATGATTAGGGCGAATGTAGAGGAGGATAAAGAGGCTACCATGGCTAGGTTTCTTGCTGGATTGAATAGAGAAATTCAAAATGTCGTGGAATTGCAGCATTATGTAGAATTAGAAGATATGGTTCATATGGCTATAAAGGTTGAGAACCAACATAGGAGGAAAGGTAGTAGTACTGCATGGTTTCAACAGGGTGCTGGTTGATCCGCCTGGAAGACTAACCAATGGAAGAAGGAAGAAAAGCCTTTACCCACCAAACCAAAAGGAGAGTAGAGGCAAGCGGGTTCTGATGAGAGCTATGATGGGAGCCAAGCCAGAAGATGGAATGTGGATCCTCTTGAAGTGCCACCTGGACCAATCACAAGAAATCGAGCGAAATGATTCAAGGAAGCACTTAACGGGTTGATAAAGGATGTCCATGAAGTCGAAAAGGATTGGAGCAATCATGAAACTGGAATGGATTGGAACAACCATGGGAATGCCCTTGCTCTTGTACAAGTCATACCGGATACGAGGTGAAGACAGCGTGTCTTTACAAGGCACGGTCGTGTAGGAGTCTGGAGGTTACACAGAATCATACACGATCGTATACACGGTTCAAAGGCACGGCCGTGTATGGTGTCAAGAATTTCTACAGAAAGATACATGACTAGAAGTACACGGTCGTGTATGTTGTCAAGATTTCCACAAAAAGATACACGACTAGAAGTACACGGTCGTGTACATTTCCAACGCCGGTCGTGTACTTCTCCAACGTCGGCTCCAAGGCCGTCGGCCTTCATTCCCATGCTGCCAGCCTTCATGTCTTATTTTGTTATTTTTACGCAACTTATTGAAGTGATGTCGTTTTGGGGCTTTATTGTTATGAATTGTAAACCCTAATATAAAGCTCCTAGGGTTTAGAACATATAGAAGATAGAATATACAACATTAAAGTTTGAAAAACACTTTTAAGAGAATTCCTCTGTTGGTTCTTTAAAGAACTAATCTAGAACTTATCAGATTTTTCTTCCATAGCGTTCATCCGACTTATCAATCGGTCTTTCATCTCGATTGTGGCGTCTTCATATTATACCAAGGTTCTTGTTTCGCTTATAGACAACGGGTCGCGGTTTCCACTTGAGTGTGTTTGGCATCTTAGGTAGCGAATTCTAAACGTATTGGTATTGGGTTTCGTCACACGTTGGCGTGGTTTGTATCAGTTAAGAATCCGAGCAAACTGATTTCTTATCGTTTGGTTTCTGAGCCTAGGTTTGTTAAACATCAGTTCGGTTTGAGGAAGGTAACATCAAAACCCTAACTCCAATCGTTCATATCAATTGTTCATATTCAATTTCATAGTGTTAATTGTCTATTGAAAGTGTAGTACCTACTATTCAATTTTGTTAAAAAAAAAAAAGAAAAGAAGAATCACGACAAAAAAAAAAAGGAACGTGATCAAGAGCAACAAACAAAGGCGACAAAAAAAAATCTGAAAGAAAAAGAGGAAAATTTCGAGCCCTAAAGTTATATTCTCTAGTTGAATTCTACGGAAGGGAATTGGTGTAGTTTGGGTTAGTTCCAAGAGAATTGAGAAGAGAAATTGGTGAGTTGATATCATCATTGCTTGTGAGAATACACGAGTAACTGTGTGATATCATCCTTTGAGCGAAACACGTAAGGGAGTGTATCATGAGGCTTAATTATATATATTTGTGTTAGTACTAATCTTTTCTGCAGGAACTATGTCGAGGCAACATTCTCCTGAAGGTGAGAGGGGATGGTTTGATGCTAGGTTAGTGATTGAGGCGTTGAGGGGTGAGATGAAGAGAATGTTTCAGTAGGGAATGGAACAAATTCATGAGACGGTAGAGCAAAGACTAGAGCAATCTAAAAATTCCTTCCAAGGGCATAAGAGGGAGAGTTGTTCTAGGAGAGTAAAAAGGGGTGGAGATGAAATGTCGGATGATGAATTTGATGAACCTTCTGTCGGGAGTTATAGAGGATATAGTGGTAGGAATAGAGAAACTAGGGATTGGGAAGATAGAGGAGATAGGAATAGAGAGGATAATCAATTAAGTAGTATAAAGATGAAGATTCCTCCTTTCCAAGGGAAGAATGATCCCGAGGCGTACTTAGAATGGGAGAAGAAGGTGGAGATGGTATTTGATTGTCATAACTATAGTGGGAGAAAAAAAGTGAAACTTGCTACCATTGAATTTTCGGATTATGCCATAGTGTGGTGGGATCAACTAATGTTGAATAGAAGAAGGAATGGCGAACCACCTATTGAGTCTTGGGAAGAGATGAAAAGGGTGATGAAGAAGTAGTTTATGTCTGCGTATTACTATCGTGAGTTACACAACAAATTTCAAACTCTTAGGCAGGGAAGCCGAAGCGTGGATGAGTATTTCAAGGAGATGGAAGTAACGATGATCAGGGCGAATGTAGGGAGGATAGAGAGGCTACCATGGCTAGGTTTCTTGCGGGATTGAATAGAAAATTCAAAATGTCGTAGAATTGCAACATTATGTAGAATTGGAAGATATGGTTCATATGGCTATAAAGGTTGAGAACCAGCACAAGATGAAAGGTAGTAGTAATGCACGGTTTCAACAGGGTACTGGTTCATCCGCCTGGAAGACTAACCAATGGAAGAAGGAAGAAAAGCCTTTATCCACCCAACCAAAAGGAGAGTAGAAGCAAGCGGGTTCTACTCCTGGTGATCAAGGTAAACCTGAGTCTTTTACTCCTAGAAATCCTGACATTAGATGTTTTAAATGCCAAGATAGAGGCCATATTGCTAGTCAATGTCCGAATAGGCGTGTTATGATTCTGTGTGATGATGGTGAGTATGAGACTGAGGGGGATAGTGAAGAGGATGATATGCCTCCATTAGAGGACGTTAGTGATGATGAGGAGCCTGCAATAGGGAGGTTAGTGGCAATAGTGAAGAGTGCTTTGAATGTGCAGGTGAAGGAAGAAGAGAAGGTGCAACGAGAGAATATCTTTCATACTAGATGTTATCTAGGTGATCATATTTGCAGTTTGATCATTGATGGAGGAAGTTGCACTAATGTGGTGAGTAATTTTATTGTTGAGAGGTTGGGACACAAGACTACTTGACACCCTAGTCCATATAAATTGCAGTGGCTGAATGATAGTGGCGAGACTAAGGTGAGTAAGCAACATTTGATTGCTTTTCACATTGGTAGGTATAAGGATGAGGTGTTATGCGATGTAGTGTCGATGCAAGCGTATCATGTGTTGTTGGGGAAGCCATGGCAGTTTGATAGGAAGGTTGTTCATGATGGATTTTCTAACAAGTATACGCTTGTTCACCAAGGGAAAAGCTTTAATCTTAAACCTTTAACACCTAAGCAGGTGTATGAGGATCAGTTGCAGCTACAACAGTCTTTTACAAAACATAAGGTGAGTGAAAAACAAAGGGAGAGTGAGAGAGCAAAAGACAATGAGAAAGAAAAGGAATACAAAATTCGAAATCAAAAGGAAAAAGAGAGGAAGGCTGGAAAGAGTGTGAGGGACCAAGTGATGAGATCCATGATGAGAGCCAAGCTGGAAGAAGAAATGTGGATCCTCTTGAAGTGCTGCCTAGACCGATCACAAGAAATTGAGCGAAACGATTCAAGGAAGCACTTAACGGGTTGACAAAGGTTGTCCATGAAGCCGGAAAGGATTGGAGCAATCATGAAGTTGGAACGGATTGGAACAACCATGGGAAGACCCTTGCTCTTATACAAGTCACATGGGACACAGGTTGAAGAGGGCATGTACTTTCAAGGCACGGCTGTATAGGAATATCAAGATTGCACAGAATCATACACGGCCAGACACATGGCTAAAAGGCACAGCCGTGTAAGGAGATAAGAATTAGCACAGAATCATACACGGCCAAGTACACGGTTGTGTATCCCCTGCCAGCCAGCTTTTTCTATTTTCGTGTTTTTACGCAACTTATCTAAGCTACGTCGTTTTGGACTTGTTTTTCACGAATTGTAACCCTTGTATAAAAGCTTCTAGGGTTTAGAACAACTAAGAATTTACATCTTTGAACATTAAACACTTTTGAGAGGCACCTCTCTTGGTTCTTCAAGAACTAAATCGAACTTATTGGATTAATTTCCGTGGCGTTCATCCTGACTTATCAATCGGTCTTTCATCCCGATTGTGGCGTCTTCATTTTATACCAAGGTTCTTGTCTCGCTTATAGACAACGGGTCGCGGTTTCCACTTTAGGTGTTTGGGCGTCTTAGGCAATGAATTCCGAATGTATTGGTATTAGGTTTCGTCACGAGTTGGCGTAGTTCGTATCAGTTTGGTATCAGAGCTTAGGTTTGTCAAAACATCAGTTCGGTTTGAGGAAGGTAATATCAAAACCCTAACTCCAATCGTTCATATCAATTATCGTATTCAATTTCGTAGTATTGATTGTCTTTTGATAGTGTAATATCTACTAGGCGATTGTTAAAAAAAAAAAAGAGTAAAAATCACGACAAAAAAAAAGAAGGGAAAAGAAAAGAAAGACAAGAGAAACGTATCAAAAACAAAAACAGAGATAAAAAAAAAAATTCGGATAGAAAAAAATAGAGGAAAATTTACGAACCCTAGATTTGTTTTTGAATTCTATGGAAGGAAATTGGTGTAGTTCGGGTTAGTTCCAAGAGAATTGAGATGAGGAAATTGGCGAGTTGATATCATCGTTGTTTGTGAGAATACACGAGTGACTGTGTGATATCATCATTTGAGCGAAACACGTAAGGGAGTGTATCGTGAGCTTTAATCATATATATATTTGTGTTAGTACTAATCTTTTCTGTAGGAACTATATCGAGGCAACATTCTCCGGAAGGTGAGAGGGGAAGGTTTGATGCTAGGTTAGTCATTGAGGCGTTGAGGGGTGAGATGAAGAGGATGTTCCAAGAGGGAATGGAACAAATTCATGAGACGGTAGAGCAAAGACTAGAGCAATCCACAAACGTACTCCAAGGGCGTAAGAAGGAGAGTCGTTCTAGGAGAGTACCGAGGGGTGAAGATGAAATGTCGGAAGATGAACTTGATGAGCCTTCTATCGGGATTTATAGAGGATATAGTGATCGGAATAGAGGAACTAGAGATTGGGAAGATAGAGGAGATAGGAATAGAGAGGATGATCAATTGAGTAGCATAAAGATGAAGATTCCTCCTTTCCAAGGGAAGAATGATCCCGAGGCGTACTTAGAGTGGGAGAAAAAGGTAGAGATGGTGTTTGATTGTCATAACTATAGTGGGAGAAAGAAAGTAAAACTTGCTGCCATTGAATTTTCGGATTATGCTATAGTGTGGTGGGATCAATCAATGTTGAATAGAAGAAAGGAGTGGCGAGCCACCTATTAAGTCTTGGGAAGAGATGAAAAGAGTGATGAAGAAGCGGTTTGTACCTACGTATTACTATCGTGAATTGCACAACAAGTTGCAAACTCTAAGGCAGGGAAGCCGAAGTGTAGATGAGTATTTCAAGGAGATGGAAGTCACTATGATTAGGGCGAATGTAGAGGAGGATAGAGAGGCTACAATGGATAGGTTTCTTGCGGGGTTGAATAGAGAAATCCAAAATGTGGTTGAATTGTAGCATTATGTAGAATTGGAGGATATGGTTCACATGGCTACAAAGGTTGAGAACCAGCACAAGAGGAGAGGTAGTAGTAATGCACGGTTTCAATAGGGTAATGATTCATCCACTTGGAAGACTAATCAATGGAAGAAGGAAGAAAAGCCTTTACCCACTAAACCAAAAGGGGAGCTGAGGCAAGCGGGTTCTACTCCTGGTAACCAAGGTAACCCTGATTCTTCTACTTCTAGAAATCGTGACATTAGATGTTTTAAATGCCAAGGTAGAGGCCATATTGCTAGTCAATGTCCAAATAGGCATGTGATGATTTTGCGTGATGATGGTGAGTATGAGACTGAGGGGGATAGTGAAGAAGATGATATGCCTCCATTAGAGGATGCTAGTGATGATGAGGAGCCTACAATGGGAAGGCTAGTGGCAGTAGTGAAGCGAGCATTGAATGTGTAGGTGAAGGAAGAAGAGGAGGTGCAAAGTGAGAATATATTTCATACTAGATGTTATCTAGGAGATCACATTTGTAGTTTGATCATTGATGGAGGGAGTTGCACCAATGTAGTGAGTAATTTTATTTTTGAGAGGCTGGGGCTCAAAACTGTTAGACACCCTAGTCCATATAAATTGCAGTGGTTGAATGATAGTGGAGAGACTAAGGTGAGTAAGCAAGCATTGATTGGTTTTCGCATTGGTAGGTATGAGGATGAGGTGTTATGTGATGTAGTGCCAATGCAAGCATGTCATGTGTTGTTGGGGAGGCCATGGCAACTTGATAGGAAGGTTGTTCATGATGGCTTTTCTAACAAGTATACGCTTGTTCACCAGGGGAAAAGCTTTAATCTTAAACCTTTAACACCTAAACAAGTGTATGAGGACTAGTTGCAGCTACAGCAGTTGTTTGCAAAACACAAGGTGAGTGAAAAGCAGAGTGAGAGTGAGAGAGCAAAAGACAATGACAAGAAAAAGGAATATAAAAGTCAAGATCAAAAGGAAAAAGAGAGGAAGGCTGGAAAGAGTGTGAGAGGCCAAGTTGAAGGGGGATCAACTTTGGTGGTGAGCGAAAAGGAGAGGGTAGCCTTGCAAAAGGAGAGTTGTGTGGTAAGAGTGAGTGTAGTAAGGAGAGCGATAGTGATGAGGCAACCTATGTTGTTTCTGGTCTGTAAGGAAACATGTTTGACTACTAACGAATTATCTAATGCTTTGCCTATGTGGTTGTGTCTCTTGTGCAGGACTTTGAAGATGTCTTCCCTGAAGAGATTCCAAAGGGATTACCATCTATTCGTGGTATTAAGCACCAGATTGACCTTGTACCTGGAGCATCGATTCCAAACAAACTAGCTTATAGGAGCAATCCGGAGGAGACAAAGGAACTCCAAAGGCAGGTCAATGAATTAATGGAGAAGGGGTACTTGAGAGAAGGCATGAGTCCATGTGCAGTGCCTGTGATTTTGGTGCCTAAGAAGGATGGGATATGGAGAATGTGTGTTGACTGCCGCGCCATCAGCAACCTTACGGTAAAGTATCGTCATCCTATTCCTTGTTTAGATGACTTCTTAGATTGGTTATATGAGTATAGTGTCATTCCTCGTAAGCCATGGATAAACATTTCCATAGATTTTGTGTTAGAATTATCTAAGCCTAGGCATGGTCGAGATTCTAATTTTGTGGTTGTGGATAGGATTTTTAAAACGGTTCATTTCATTCCTTGTCATAAAACTGATGATGCTATACACATTGTTGATTTGTTCTTTAGAAAGGTAGTGCGTCTGCATGGTATACCTAGAAGTATTGTTAGTGATCGAGATGAGAAATTTTTGAGTCATTTTTGGAGAGTATTGTGGGAAAAGTTGGGAACTAAACGGATGTTTTCAACTATTGTCACCCACAAATTGATGGGCAAATTGATGCAGTTAATAGGACTTTAATTCAATTGTTAGGGCAATCATAGAGAAGAACATTAGGACTTGGAAGGATTGTCTACCATTTGTGGAGTTTGCATATAACAGGGCTTTATATAGCACTACTCATTATTCACCATTTGATATTGTGTATGGTTTTATCACATTGGTTCCTATTTATTTATTACCATTGCCACTTAACAAGTTTGTGAGTTTTAATGTTGATTTTAAGGCAGATTTTGTGAGAAAGCTACATGCACAGGTAAAGAGTAGGATTGAAAAACAAAATGCCAGGGTCGCTTCAAGGGTGAACAAGGGT
This sequence comes from Laguncularia racemosa, assembly GCA_037954665.1. NCBI lineage: Eukaryota > Viridiplantae > Streptophyta > Magnoliopsida > Myrtales > Combretaceae > Laguncularia > Laguncularia racemosa. The sequence goes on along the minus strand of JBBMOL010000201.1, from coordinate 125,858 downwards.
AGGAGACCCAAGATTTTTCAGCCTGGAGATTAGGTTTGGGTGCATTTTCACAAGGAGAGGTTTCCATTGCAGAGGAGATCCAAGTTGAACCCTCGGGGAGACGGTCCATTTCCAATGCTTGAGAGAATCAATGATAATGCATACAAGAAAGATTTCCCAAGTGAGTATCCAGTAAGTGTCACGTTTAATGTTACTGATATGAGTCCATTTGATGCAGGCAATGATTTGAGGAAAAATCCTTTTCAAGAGGAGGGGAATGATGAGATCCATGATGAGAGCCAAGCCGGAAGAAGAAATGTGGATCCTCTTGAAGTGCTACCTGGACCGATCACAAGAAATCAAGCGAAACGATTCAAGGAAGCACTTAACGGGTTAATAAAGGTTGTCCATGAAGCCGGAAAGGATTAGAGCAATCATGAAGTTGGAACGAATTGGAACAACCATGGGAAGACCCTTGCTCTTATACAAGTCACACCGGACATGGGTTGAAGAGGGCGTGTACTTTCAAGGCACGGCCGTGTAGGAATATCAAGATTGCATAGAATCATACACGGCCAGACACACGGCTAAAAGGCACGGCCGTGTAAGGAGACAAGAATTGGCACAAAATCATACACGGCCAAAGTACACGGCCGTGTATCCCCTGCCGGCCAGCTTTTTCTGTTTTCATGTTTTTATGCAACTTATCTAAGCTACGTCATTTTGGACTTATTTTTCACGAATTGTAACCCTAGTATAAATGCTTCTAGGGTTTAGAACAACTAAGAATTTACATCTTTGAACATTAAACACTTTTGAGAGGCACCTCTCTTGGTTCTTCAAGAACTAATTTGAACTTATCGGATTGATTTCCGTAGCGTTCATCCCGACTTATCAATCGATCTTTCATCCCGATTGTGGCGTCTTCACATTATACCAAGGTTCTTGTCTCGCTTATAGACAACGGGTTGCGGTTTCCACTTTAGGTGTTTGGGCGTCTTAGGCAACGAATTCCGAACGTATTGGTATTGGGTTTCGTCACGGGTTGGCGTGGTTCGTATCACCAAGTTGAAGGGGGATCAACCTTGGTGGTGAGTGAAAAGGAGAGTGCAGCCTTGCAAAAGGAGAGTTGTGTGGCAAGAACGAGTGTAGTGAGGAGAGCGTTAGTGATGAAGCAACCTATGTTGTTGCTGGTTTTTAGGGAAACATGTTTGAATACTAACGAACTATTTAACTCTTTGCCTAGTATGGTTGTGTCTATTGTGCAGGACTTTGAAGATGTCTTCCTTAAGGAGATTCCAAAGGGATTACCACCTATTCGTGGTATTGAGCACCATATTGACCTTGTACCCGGAAGCATCGATTCTAAACAAACCGGCTTATAGGAGCAATCCAGAGGAGACAAAGGAACTCTAAAGGAAGGTCGATGAATTAATGGAGAAGGGGTACGTGAGAGAAAGCATGAGTCCATGTGCAGTGCCTGTGATTTTGGTGCCTAAGAAGGATGGGTCATGGAGAATGTGTGTTGACTGCCGCGCCATCAACAACATCACGATAAAGTATTGTCATCCCATTCCTCGCTTAGATGACATATTAGATGAGTTATATAGGTCTAGTGTCATTCCTCATGAGCCTTGGGTAGATATTTCCATGGATTTTGTGTTAGGATTACCAAGTCTAGACATGGTCGAGATTCTATTTTTGTAGTCGTAGATAGATTCTCTGAAATAGCACATTTCATTCCTTGTCACAAAACAGATGATGCTTGCAATATTGCTACTTTGCTTCTTTTAGGAAGTTGTGAGATTACATGGTATGCCTAGAACAATCGTATCGGATAGAGATGCTAAGTTCTTGAGCTACTTCTGGAAGACATTGTGGCCTAAGTTAGGAACTAAGTCATTGTTTTCTACTACTTGTCATCCACAGACTAATGGTCAAATTGAGGTAGTAAATCGAACTTTATCTACTTTGTTGAGGGCTGTCATTAAAAAGAACATTAAAAGTTGGGAGGATTGTTTGCCGCATGTTGAATTTGCCTATAATCGCACAATGCATTCTGCTACTAAGTTTACTCCTTTTGAAATTGTGTATGGTTTTAATCCACTAAATCCTTTAGATTTATCACCTTTACCTATTTCTAAGTATGTTAATCTAGATGGCAAGAAGAAAGCAGAATTTGCTAAACAGATCCATGAGAAGGCAAGGCTAAACATTGAGCGAAGAACAGAGCAGTGTGTGAAACAAGCCAACAAGGGTCGTCGACAAGTTGTCTTTGAACCTGGAGACTGGGTTTGGGTTCACATGCGTAAAGAGCGGTTTCTTGTGCAGCATCGATCTAAACTACTTCTAGAGGCGATGGACCATTTCAAATTCTTGAGCGCATCAATGATAATGCATACAAGATAGATTTACCTTGTGAGTATCAAGTAAGTGCTACATTTAATGTTACTGATTTGAGTCCTTTTGATGCAGGCGATGATTTGAGGACAAATCCTTTTCAAGAGGAGGGGAATGATGAGAGCTATGATGGGAGCCAAGCTAGAAGATGGAATGTGGATCCTCTTGAAGTGCCACCTGGACCAATCACAAGAAATCGAGCGAAACAATTCAAGGAAGCACTTAACGGGTTGATAAATGATGTCCATGAAATCGAAAACGATTGGAGCAATCATGAAGCTAGAATGGATTGGAACAACCATAGGAATGCCCTTGCTCTTGTACAAGTCATACCGGATACGGGGTGAAGAGGGCGTGTCTTTATAAGGCACGGCCGTGTAGGAGTCTGGAGGTTACATAGAATCATATACGGTCGTATACATGGTTCAAAGGCACGGCCATGTATGGTGTCAAGAATTTCCACAGAACGATACACGACTAGAAGTACACGGTTGTATATGTTGTCAAGATTTCCACAAAAAGATACACGACTAGAAGTACACGGTCGTGTACATTTCCAACGCCGGTCGTGTACTTCTCCAACGCCGGCTCCAAGGCCGCCGGCCTTCATTCCCACACTGCCGGCCTTCATGTCTTGTTTTGTTATTTTTACACAACTTATTGAAGTGATGTCGTTTTGGGGCTTTATTGTTACGAATTGTAAACCCTAATATAAAGCTCCTAGGGTTTAGAACATATAGAAGATAGAATATACAACATTAATGTTTGAAAAACACTTTTGAGAGAATTCCTCTCTTAGTTCTTTAAAGAACTAATCTAGAACTTATCGGATTTTTCTTCCGTGGCGTTCATCCCGACTTATCAATCGGTCTTTCATCTCGATTGTGGCGTCTTCATATTATACCAAGGTTCTTGTCTCGCTTATAGACAACGGGTCGCAGTTTCCACTTGAGTGTGTTTGGCATCTTAGGTAGCGAATTCCGAACGTATTGGTATTGGGTTTCGTCACACGTTGGCATGGTTCGTATCAGTCAGGAATCCAAGCAAACCAATTTCATATCAGGTTCTACTCCTGGTAACCAAGGTAAACATGATTCTTCTACTCCTGAAAATCGTGACATTAGATGTTTTAAATGCCAAGGTAGAGGCCATATTGCTAGTGAATGTCCCAATAGGCGTGTTATGATTCTGCGTGATGATGGTGAGTATGAGACTAAGGGGGATAGTGAAGATGATGATATCCCTCCATTAGAGGACGTTAGTGATGATGAGGAGCCTGACAGTCGGGAGGTTAGTGGCAGTAGTGAAGAGAGCTTTGAATGTGCAGGTGAAGGAAGAAGAGGAGGTGCAACGAGAGAATATCTTTCATACTAGATGTTATCTAGGTGATCATATTTGCAGTTTGATCATTGATGGAGGAAGTTGCACTAATGTGGTGAGTAATTTTATTGTTGAGAGGCTGGGACTCAAGACTACTAAATACCCTAATCTATATAAATTGCAGTGGTTTAATGATAGGGGCGAGACTAAGGTGAGTAAGCAAGCCTTGATTGCTTTTTGCATTAGTAGGTATGAGGATGAGGTGTTATGCGATGTAGTGCCAATGCAAGCGTGTCATGTGTTGTTGGGGAGGCCATGGCAATTTGATAGGAAGGTTGTTCATGATGGCTTGTCTAACAAGTATACGCTTGTTCACTAAGGGAAAAGCTTTAATCTTAAACCTTTAACACCTAAACAAGTGTATGAGGATCAGTTGCAGCTACAACAATCTTTTGCAAAATATAAGGTAAGTGAAAAACAAAGGGAGAGTGAGAGAGCAAAAGACAGTGAGAAAGAAAAGGAATACAAAAGTCGATATCAAAAGGAAAAAGACAGGAAGGCTTTGGAAAGAGTGTGAGAGATCAAGTTAAAGGGGGATCAACTTTGGTGGTGAGTGAAAAGGAGAGTGCAGCCTTGCAAAAGGAGAGTTGTGTGGCAAGAGCGAGTGTAGTGAGGAGAGCGTTAGTGATGAAGCAACCTATGTTGTTGCTGGTTTTTAAAGAAACTTGTTTGAATACTAACGAACTATTTAACTCTTTGCCTAGTGTGGTTGTGTCTATTGTGCAGGACTTTGAAGATGTCTTCCCTGAGGAGATTCCAAAGGGATTACCACCTATTCGTGGTATTAAGCACCAGATTGACCTAATACCTGGAGCATCGATTCCAAACAAACCGGCTTATAGGAGCAATCCAGAGGAGACAAAGGAACTCCAAAGGCAGGTCGATGAATTAATGGAGAAGGGGTACGTGAGAGAAAGCATGAGCCCATGTGCAGTGCCTATGATTTTGGTGCCTAAGAAGGATGGGTCATGGAGAATGAGTGTTGACTGTCGCGCCATCAACAACATCACGGTAAAGTATTGTCATCCCTTTCCTCGCTTAGATGACATGTTAGATGAGTTACATGGGTCTAGTGTCTTTTCCAAAATTGATCTGAAAAGCGGATATCACCAAATTAGAATGAAAGAAGGTGATGAATGGAAAACCGCATTAAGACAAAATATGGATTGTATGAGTGGTTAGTAATGCCTTTCGGTTTAACTAACGCACCTAGTACTTTTATGAGACTTATGAACCATGTTTTGAGGACTTTTATTAGCAAATTTGTGGTTGTCTATTTTGATGATATCCTCATTTACAGCAAGAGTTTGGAGGACCATATATCTCACTTGAGGGATGTTTTGGAAGTGCTTCGAAAGGAGCAATTATATGCTAACCTCAAGCAGTGCACTTTTTGCACAGACAAACTTGTGTTTCTTGGTTTTGTTGTTAGTGCATAGGGGATACAGGTTGATGAAGAAAAGATTCGTGTGATCCAAGAATGGCCTAGTCCAACTAATGTAAGTAATGTGCGGAGTTTCCATAGACTAGCAAGTTTTTACAAAGATTTGTGAAGGATTTCAGCACCATTACAGCACCACTTACTGAGGTAATTAAGAAGAACGTGGGGTTCAGATGGGGAGAGCAACAAGAGAAGGCCTTTCAGACGCTTAAAAATAAGCTAACTTAGGCGCCATTACTTACTTTACCTAATTTCGCTAAAACGTTTGAAATTGAGTGTGATGCTTCAGGATTAGGTATTGGAGCAGTGCTCATGCAAGAGAGAAGACCAATTGCATTCTTTAGCAAGAAGCTAAGTGGGGAAACCTTGAACTATCCTACTTATGACAAGGAGTTATATGCCTTGGTTCGAGCGTTGGAGACTTGGCAACACTATCTTTGGCCAAAAGAGTTCGTGATCCAGACTGACCATGAATCGTTGAAGTACTTGAAGGGACAACATAAGCTAAACAAAAGGCATGCTCGTTGGGTGGAGTTCATCGAAACATTTCCCTATGTCATCCACTACAAGCAAGGTAAAGAGAATGTCGTTGCTGATGCACTTTCTAGAAGATATGCTCTTATCTCTACTCTTAGTTCTAGACTGCTTGGTTTTGAGCACATTAAGGAATTGTATGCTACTGATCGAGATTTTTGTGAGGAGTATGTGCATTGTGAGAAGAGTGGTCATGGTAAGTTTTATAAACATGAAGGATTCTTGTTTAGGGAGAGTAGACTAAGGATTCCAATTTGTTCTTCAAGAGACTTACTAGTGAGGGAGTCTCATGGAGGAGGTTTAATGGGACATTTTGGAGTAGCTAAAACCTTAGGGGTATTGCAAGAACACTTCTATTGGCCTCACATGAAACGAGATGTTGAGAGGATTTGTGAGCGATGTATCACGTATAAGCAAGCAAAATCTAGAGTCCAACCTCAAGGTCTTTATACCCCACTTCCCATTCCTCATGAGCCTTGGGTAGATATTTCCATGGATTTTGTGTTAGGATTACCCAGGTCTAGACATGGTTGAGATTCTATTTTTGTAATCGTTGATAGATTCTCTAAAAAGGCACATTTCATTCTTTGTCACAAAACAGATGATGCTTGCAATATTGCTAATTTGTTCTTTAGGGAAGTTATGAGATTACATGGTATGCCTAGAACAATCGTATCGGATAAAGATGCTAAGTTCCTGAGCTACTTCTGGAAGACCTTGTGGGCTAAGTTAGGAACTAAGTTATTATTTTCTACTACTTGTCATCCATAAACCGATGGTCAAACTGAGATAGTAAATCGAACTTTATCTACTTTGTTGAGGGCTGTCATTAAAAAAAACATTCAAAGTTGGGAGGATTGTTTGCCGCATGTTGAATTTGCCTATAATCGCACAATGTATTCTACTACTAAGTTTACTCCTTTTGAAATTGTGTATGGTTTTGATCCACTAACTCCTTTGGATTTATCACCTCTGCCTATTTCTAAGTATGTTAATCTAGATGGCAAAAAGAAAGCAGAATTTGTTAAACAGATCCATGAGAAGGCAAGGCTAAACATTGAGTGAAGAACAGAGCAGTATGTGAAACAAGCCAACAAGGGTCGTCGACAAGCTGTCTTTGAACCTGGAGACTTGGTTTGGGTTCACATGCACAAAGAGCGGTTTCCTGTGCAGCGTCGATCTAAACTACTTCTAGAGGCGATGGACCGTTTCAAATTCTTAAGCGCATCAATGATAATGCATACAAGATAGATTTACCTGGTGAGTATCAAGTAAGTGCTACATTTAATGTTACTGATTTGAGTCCTTTTGATGCAGGCAATGATTTGAGGACAAATCCTTTTCAAGAGGAGGGGAATGATGAGAGCCATGATGGGAGCCAAGCCAGAAGATGGAATGTGGATCCTCTTAAAGTGCCACCTGGACCGATCACAAGAACTCGAGCAAAACGATTCAAGGAAGTACTTAACGGGTTGATAAAGGATGTCCACGAAGCCGGAAAGGATTGGAGCAATCATGAAGTTGGAAAGGATTGGAACAACCATGGGAATGCCCTTGCTCTTGTACAAGTCATAACGGATACGGGTTGAAGAGGGCGTGTCTTTACAAGGCACGGCCGTGTAGGAGTCTGGAGGTTACACAGAATCATACACGGTCATATATACGGTTCAATGGCACGGCCGTGTATGGTGGCAAGAATTTCCACAGAAAGATACACGACTAGAAGTATACGGTCGTGTACATCTCCAACGCCGACTCCAAGGCTGCTGGCCTTCATTCCCACTCTACCAGCCTTTAAGTCATTGTTTTGTTATTTTTACGCAACTTATTAAAGTTATGTCGTTTTGGGGCATCATTTTTACGAATTGTAAACCCTAATATAAAGCTCCTAGGGTTTAGAATAGATACAATATAGAATATACAACATATAAGTTTGAAAACACTTTGGAGAGAATTCCTCTCTTGGTTCTTCAAAGAACTACTCTTGAACTTATCGGATTTTCTTCCGTGGCGTTCATCCCGACTTATCAATCGGTCTTTCATCCCGATTGTAGCATCTACATAATATACCAAGGTTCTTATCTCACTTATAGACAACGGGTCGCGGTTTCCACTCGATTGTTTGGCATCTTGGGTAGCAATTCCGAACGTATTGGTATTGGGTTTCGTCACACATTGGCATGGTTCGTATCAAAATCTCTCTTGGAGTAATCAAAATCAAAATCAACAAATGAATAATCTACCTCCACCAAGATTCCAATAACCCTTACCATATTTAAACTAATGAAGCTCGATTATAGAATATTGAAACATTTCTAAGAAATCAAGAAGCCTCCATTCATAACCAAGAAAATCAAGTGTGTCAACTTGCAAAGATGATGGCTAAAAGGAAATAAGGGACACTATTAGGAAACATTGAGACGGACCTAAAGAGCATGTGAGAGTAGTAACTCTTAGAGGCGGAAAGGAATTGCAAATTGAATAGAAAATTAGTAGAGAAATAGAAAAGAAAAACAAGGAAGCTAAAGAAAAAGAAAGCATAAAGCTACCAAAAGTGAAGGAATATAGACCACCTATACCTTATCCTCAATGCTTGAAGAAAGACCACTCTAATGAACAATTCAGTAAATTCTTTGAAAGTTTTAAGCAATTACAAATTAACTTATCTTTCTTGATGCCTTATTATAGATGCCAAAGTACGCCAAGTACTTGAAGGAACTTCTCTCAAACAAGAGGAATCTAGAAGAGATATTAACTATGAAATTAAGTGAAGAGTGTTTTGTGTTGTGGCAAAATAAGCTATCAAGAAAATTGAAGGATCCAAGTAGTTATACTCTTCCTTGTCTTATTTGCAATTTATCAATAAATAAAGCTTTAGATGACCTAGGCGCAAGTATAAATCTAATGCCACATCATATGTTTAAAAATTTAGGTTTAGGGAACCCTAAACCAACACATATGAGCATTCAATTAGCTGATAGGTCTATAAAGTATCCAATTGGAACTAATGAAGATGTATTAGTTTTGGTAAATACATTCATTTTTCTAAGTAGAATTTGTAATCCTAGATATAGATGAAGACATTGAAGAATCACTAATTTCAGGTTACCCTTTTGTAGCTACTGCTAGGGTAATTATAAATGTAGGAAATCAAATGTTAACTCTAAAAGTTAGGGATGAAGAAAGAACATTCAAAATGTCTGACAAGATTCAACAACCTCCTATAAGTAATGATACTTGCTATTGTTTTAAAATGACTAACTTGCTTAGTTCCACTTGTGTGCATGATGGAATTTATACAAAACCAATTCAACAATGTCTCACCCGTGGCAAACAAAAGAGTCTGGATAAATTCAAGCAATTTGAGCACCACAATTTTCATGATTGTCCACCTAACTAAAAAAAAAGGGAAGTGCATTGAGCTAACAATGTTAAACAAAAGCACTTCATGAGAGGCAACCCAAGTTTAGTTTTTTTATGGGCTTTCTTTACCTTAGCTTAGTTTAATTAGAATTATTTTTCTCTTCATTATTAAAAAAAAATGCAAGCTAATTTTTTTTGCGAGTTTAACACAACCACCAAACATAGTCATATTAAGGGCGTGTTGAATATAACATGTTCTCTAAATGTGACATGACCATCAAACACAAACATGTTGAAGTTGTGTCAAGATTATTTATAAAAAAAAAATTCCAAAAGTTACAAAACTTTTTGACACAGTTGTGTTTAGATAGTGTCTAAAGAGGTTTAGATTTAATTCTTTCTAAGAGAAACACAGCCTATAGACACGATCATGTTAAGGTCATGTCAGAACATCCAAGGAAAGTTAATTATTTATGAGAATTACACAATCTTTAAACACGACTATGTCTAAAGTCGTGTAGGGTGTGCCCTGTTTTAATTTTTCCAAAAGATGCATGATCTTTAGATACGGTCATGATAGGAATCATATACCTATAGGACCTATCACCAGGACAAGAGCCAAAGGTTTACAAAATTTGGCAATGAGGGTCTTCTTTGAACAATTAGACCCCAAGAATATTTGTTTAGTATCTTCTTTTCTATTATATATTTGTTGTGCATTACAGTAAGTACTAATGAGGATAAGCTAGCATCACAAAGGAAGGAACTAAAACCTCACGACCCATTACATGATATTAGAGGCCCGATGACCCAAGCTAGAGCTAAAAGGATGAATGAAGCTCTATAAGGACTAGTCATGGACTTGCAAGCCAAGGAATCATGCTACACAGAAGAAAAACATACATGCGTTAACTTGATTCACGTGACCATGGAAGCATGAAATAATTTAGGGACATTATATATTTGCATGGACCGCTACACTAGAGGATGCATTTGGTTTTGTTAATGTTTATTTTTATTTGTTGGTTTATTTTCCATGTTATTTAGTTGCCTAATTGGTGACACAAGGATAAGGATGGAATAGGCAATTTAGAATTTCCATATTATAGGGTTTTTTCCATGTTGTATGCGTGCTATATATGTCGTGCAAGGGAGCTAGCCAAAGACACTTTTTGATATATGAAAAAAACACATCTTTTTCGTGGGAAAGAACGAAAACTCTTTTTGTTCTTTTGCAAAAGTACTTTTCCATAGAATTCTTAACCGAATTACTAGGAATACCTATTGATAACTTAGGTTATAGTCAACGGGTTTGATCAGGGTCTAGTTATGCATCGCTTATTCAAGACAATCCTCGAGGTAATTGAAACCAACTAGCATCATCGGGGTTCTAGGTTTAACATACCTAGGGTTTTGATGATAACTTGCTCATTATTAAGTTCTCTTCTTATAAGTTTTGATGATAACAAGAGTATACCTTTTCATATACGGATGTGGAACAAATTTTCTAAGGTCAAACGATTTTTTCTTAATCAAACAATTGATGTTTGGTCAAACAATATAAGATCTTTTATGTTGATAATCAGTTTTATATAGGAACTTAAATTCATTTGTCATGAAATATGGTTGTTGTGCTGATGAAAGTCTAGCTCCATTGAAATTAGATGTAATTGGGAATACATCTAATCCTTTCCAGAAAGGATTTCTCGAGTACATGGGTTTTATATTCTATTCGCATTTTATTCACTTAGTCGTGTTTTAAATAATTTCCATGTGTTTGAAATCAGCTTAGGTTTCTAGAGTTTTTATTATACAGAAAGTAATAACATGTTTTCTCAAATTATCACGAGAAGGAGATATTTTTTCAAAAGAAAAATTTTACTGTTAAATCTCCAATGTTCCTTGTTGATCTCGTGGAAAGGTATATATATATATATTATATTCTAATCTCCTGATTTTATGTGTTTAAATTATAACTAAATTATATGATATATCTATTTGAGAAACTAACAGATTTTATTTAAAGTATATCGCACAATATCAGGAAAAGATTTTTTTTTTTTCCAAGTTTATCCGCTTCAAGATATCTCTGTAACTCCTAGAGAAATGGATGTCTTCATTATCTTTTATCTTCTCTTCAACAGAAAAAGAACCAAAGTTAGAAGATCTATTCATTTAAGGTGTTGAAGTATTTGAAATCTCATATCTCAGAAAATCAAGAATAATGAAGCTCGAAACAGAAATTTTCAAACGGTAAAATTATGTTTGTTTGTTTTTATCCGTTGAAGAAATAGCTATATATATCTTCCATAGGTTCAGAAGCAAAAAAAAAAAAAAAAAAAGACGACAACAAGGAGAGAAGAAAAACAAAGATCACAAAGCAAGAAAATTATTCAGAAAATTCGAGCTGAATTTTTTTGTCAAAGCTTCTATTCTAATTTAGTCAGACAATACTTAAATAGCCAAATGTTTAGTCAGATGATATTCTACATAGAATTCTTATTTAAAATCTAATGTGTGCTTGAGCTTAATACTTTGAGTTTCCATTGTAACTCGACTTTGAAAATCTCTTTACTCTTTGTTGAGTTTGATTGAGAGTTAGTTGAGTGGATTACATATAATGTTATAGATCTGTGTTTAGCCAAGAGTGATAAGCTTGTGAGACAGAGCAAGATTTGATTGGTGTTTATAATTTCTTTCATTAACTTAGTGGAACGACTGGTGTGGATAACCAGATCCCCAGTGGTGGAGCTGGAAGAGAGGACGTACTCAAAAGGAGGAACCTCAATAAAATTCTTGACTCCTTTACTTATGCACTTTATTTATTAATTGTGTAATTTAGCACTACAAGTCATTAATCATAATTCATATCTACTATTAATTCATGTGAATCTCCTTAAGCAAAATATTTAATTAAAGCTTCACATTGTTTTAAAGAAAAGACTCTTCTAAAGACGTTTTAAGGTTAATTGTGTTAAGTGTTTTTCAAAAAGTTTTAAAAACAAACAATTCACCCTCCCCTCTTGTTTACATAATCAGGACCAACACTCATAATGTGGCTGCCTAATTTAATATTGAATTTCCAACTACTACAGACACAAGTGAGTAAATCTTAGGACTATATGATGATGAAAGTGAAGAAAAGGAGGAAGAAGAAGAAGAGGGAGGTGAAGAAAGCGAAGAGGTTGAAAGGATGGATGTGGAAGAAGATGTAGATGAGGAAGAGGATGATGATGACTATAGTGACTAATGTTTTATGTTTTCTTTGATGTATTAATGAGACTCATATGGCTTACTAAACTAGATTATAATTTTTTTTTTCTCTTTTAACTAGTGTTTTAGTTTTCTATTCCTTTTTTCCTCTTTATAGCTTTTACATGTTTAAAGCATTCAAGATCAACTACTCTACACTCTGAGCTTATTTTGGAATGGAACAAATGCCATATTCAAAGGAGTGCTAGTTCTTTTCCCCAGTACCTTCCTCAAATTTCTTTTTCTTTGATTCTCATTTTGTTAGTTTTATTTTCTATTCATATGTTAAGAACAATGTACGATTCTAAGTGTAGGAAAAGGGGCTATAAAATTTGTGGTCATTTAAGAAACCAAATTTATTTATTTAAATTAAAAATCACTAACTTGCAATTTGGTATATGATAACTCTTTGGATAGTATAGAACACTTGATTAATAAGTACTTTAAGGATGCTTTACTTAAATTGAATAATAAATCTTTATAAAGTAGATTTACTCATTATTTAGCTTTGAACATTAAGATTTAGAAATTTTAGTAACATCACTAAATAAGAATTAGTCATGAATTTCTTTTCAACTTACTTTGATGTATATTTTTTTCCTTTGATAGATGCTTAACTGTATATATATATATATATATTATATTAAGTGAGATTTAAAGTATTTTTTCCTTATTTTTGTGTTCTTTTGAAGCATTTGAATTTTAATTAAATAATATTTTTATTTTATGGATTTGATGGATAATTGAATAAAAAAAGAAGAAAAGGAATCCAATTTTACTTAATTTAGAGCAAAATAAAAGAAGTTATGAAGTTTTGAAGTTAAACACGACCTAGATATGACCATGTCTAGAATGTGTTAAATTTGAAGCCTAAAACAAAGAGTTACATGGGAGCTAGAATGTGTTAAATTTGAAGCCTAAAACAAAGAGTTACATGGGAGCTAGACACGTTTGTGTTTATTGGTCGTGTATCTTTTGGAGATAATTAATTTTAAAGCACGACTTAGACACGACCTCTAGATACAACCATGTCTAGGTCGTGTTTGTTGCAATGTCTAGTTTTCTAAGTTTTTTACCAACGAATTTGACATGACCTAAAGCATGATCGTGTTAGATAGCACGTTGGCCTTAATAAATAAGATATTTGACACTCACTATATAAAACACAAGGGGGACTTGACTAGAAAAAAAGAGAGAATGAAGACATTTATTATTTGTTTTAGGTTTTTGAGAGACTAGAAAGCTATTTCTCTATACTTCAAGAATTTAGGGTTTTTCTTAGATTTCTTTGATAATGCAGGTTTCTACTTCATCTAGAATTTTCATTTTCAATATGATTAGACCTTAATTTTTCTTAGTATCTAGACTTGTAGATCAATTGATTATTATGTAACTAGATTTATTGCTATTTAATAAATTCTTAGATTTCTCGATTTATGCATGTGTTTTTAATATTGTATGGATTAATATTTCTAGAGTATTATATTATATATTTAATATTATACATTAGGATTGAGAAATCATATGTAAAATTAGATCCAGAAAGTTTGGAGAGAATTAATGCAATCTTAGAGATAAGTTACATAATTTTTCTAGAATTAATTAATTTGTTTAAGGGAATTTACTATTTTTAATGCAATTTTTGAAATATGCTATTATGAAGGTATTTAAATAAGTTTTTTTTTAAGATTAGGGTTAACAAGCTTCAGAAAGTTATTAAACTAATTTAGGAATTCTCTCGATTAATAAAATTAAGAAGGATTTAAATGAATTTTATGAATGTCACATAATAACTCCTAGAGAAAACAAAATCTAGATACTAGTTTTACCATCTTAAAGTTAATTATAATTTGTTTTGCTCTTCTTTCTTTCAATTTAATCTCTAGTTCATTAATTAATATTTAGTTATAGGATTTAGATCAATTAATCTTTATAATTTACTGGTTAGATAATAGGATATAGGTTAGTATTAGTACTGATAATCCTTATGGGACGATATTCATATTTACTATACTATATTACAAAATTTGATGGGTATACTTGGCTCCCATCACTAACCCAATAGTCATTAGAAAATTTTGGAAATTTTTTATCTTTAATTAGTAAAAAACATTATTGCAAACCTACACCCCTACCACAAAAAAAGGCACATTGTTTTAAATAAAAGATTGTGAGACAAATTTCCTAAGCTTATTTTTCATACCTCCGTGTTACTTTCCTTCGATTGTCATAAGTTTGTTTTAGTGAACAAGTTGTGGGATCAAAAAAGGAAAAAAAATGAATAAATTTCACTTAAACCTAACCAAGTAACAATGCACAAACAATGTCTAGTTTAAGAAAGATAATATGTTATTCGAAAAAAATAATTAAATAAAGCATCGTCATCAAGAAGCTAGCGAAAAAAACTAATCTTTAATTATGTCTGCTAATTTCCAATTTCCAACTCATCATCTTTTCCTTTTTCTTTTTTTTTTTAATTAAGGTATAACATAGTAGGTAACTTTTTAGATGATAAACTAAAGAATGACCAAGATCTTTCTAACTTTATAATCTATCTACCCTAACTCTTTAAACTCTAACAAAATTTGCTTGTAGGTTACATAAATATAAGATATACACTTGACAAAGACAAATTTTTGCCTATTTAAGAAAAAGAAGAAGATACTAAAAATCATTTGATTGACTCATAATACTAAGCAACTTGGCTACGTTAGACTAAATTAAAGCTTTAACACCATGATTTCTACAATTTTGGAGAGAATCAATACCTTAGGGTGGAAAATTTTTCTGCTACTACTAGATTATGAGCATTAATCACATTTAATACAAAGGAAGGAGGAGACTCACCTGATAAAGTGATACAAAGACCAAGTTACAAGAGATAAAGTTAAAGAGGTTTCAATACATGATGTCAGATATGTTATAGCAACAAGTTATATGATAAATGCAAGCTTTGGATGATCAATGGTTGGATGAAGGAACCAAAAATGAGTAGAAACAACAAGGATTAGCAATTCCAAAGAAATAGTTTTTTCATCACTTGTCTTTTTCATTTCTCAAAGTAAACAAGTTGTTAGCAGATGTAGCTAAACAAAGCTTAAGTGAATTTACGACTTTTGCTAACTAATGGTATAGAAAATTTTCTCTATTAAGGCAATGTAACTAGCCATTAACTCTTTCAAAAAGATCTAAACTTAGAATAGCCTATAAAATGCTACATATCATGTTGATTGGAATTAAACCATTTCAATAACAAGACCCATTACCCGAGTTAGAGCCAAAAGACTATAGAGTCTTACACTGGGAGTCTTATTTGACTAGATGAAACCCAAAGACAATCACATAGTATCTTCATTCCTCTTACATGATTGCTTTATATTTAATTAGGTGCAATTGTTAGTGCTTCGGGACGATGACCAAGTCAATTAGAGGATGGTTCATTGGCTTACCTTTAAACCATAATAGTCTATTTGGAGCCGACCACTTGCTTTATGTTTTTCCTTTATTTTCTTCACATTTGTTTCTATAGGAGGCTACTATAACTACTTGTGAAAGGAACACAAAAAAGGACTTTTATTTTTTGGTTAAAAAAAAGAGAGAATATACACGAAAGTGAGGCTCCTCATTTCATCCAACTCTTATTAATCTTAACATGATTGTGGCGAGTTAAAAGGCTAGGGATTGTTGTGTGTTATATTAACAACACCAAGCTTGATCCTTTGTCTACTAGTGTGTAATATCTAGTAATGAAATTGGATCTCCTTTTGTTCTTAGCATGAAATTAGGTCTTTTCAATTTGGGATTGTTCAATTGTCTTGGAATTATATATGTAACGTAGAATTGCTTGATTTGGAAATGAAAAAAAATAAGTTTTATGCCATAAGCACCTTGAATTGTTTGATTATGAATTGAAGATAGGTTATTGCATGATTTGTGCCATGATTAATTGAGTAT
Organism: Laguncularia racemosa; assembly: GCA_037954665.1. Classification (NCBI taxonomy): domain Eukaryota; kingdom Viridiplantae; phylum Streptophyta; class Magnoliopsida; order Myrtales; family Combretaceae; genus Laguncularia; species Laguncularia racemosa. The sequence continues at coordinate 109,555 of JBBMOL010000201.1, read as the reverse complement.
TGTGAATTGGAATTGAAACAAAGGCTAAATTAGGGTTTATGTCATAGATGGTGTTATGGGTATGCTACGATTGCGTGATTGAGGAGTAAGATTAGGTAAGTGTCGTAGGTTGCTCATTTTGAAATGAATTTGATTAAGGTTAAATTTAGAGTGTGTGTGACGTGGTGGTGTAATTGTGGATTAGGAATTGAACAAAGGTTAAGAATTGGGTTGCATTGTGATTCACGAAATTATGGAATTGGGAAATTAAACCAGAGTTGATATTTAAGGTGTGCCATGGTGTGTGTGATTATGATCGAGAATATTTGTGTTAAGGTTATAATTCAACAATTATGTCGAATGATAGCATGAATGGAGGAATTGGGAATAAAGCTAATAGTCAGGTTACAGGAGGAGGTTAAGGACGCCATGTTGCAGGTAGTAGAAGAGACTTAGAAGAGCAATTACAAGAGTTAACCACCATTGTTGCTAATCTAGCAATACGAGTTGACTAAATAACACTTCCACAATAGCCAATGGTAAATCCACCAACATTCCCACCTCAAGTAGCCATTAATAATGCTTGTAAGGAAGGAGCGTTGGGAGGTAATAGGGGAAGGCGAGTTGGAGGAAATTACCACGCCCAACCAAAAGGAAGAGATGATAATTTTGAAGATGAATTTTATCTTAATCATGAGTTCAAGCCACCTAAGGGTTTAGAATATGTGAAATTACATATGCCTTCATTTGCTAGAAGAGGGTCTGTAGAGGATTATCTTGATTGGTAGGATAAGGTGAAAGGACTTTTTGAATGCTACGAGATTAATGACAATACCAGAGTACGTTTGGCAATAGTGGAGTTTACAAGGTATGCTAACTTATGGTGGAAAAACATTGTGGCTAGTAGGAGGAGAGATAAAGATGCTAAGATCCATACTTAACGGGAGATGAAACAGGTTATGAGGAAGAGATTTATACCAAAGCATTACAGATAGGAGCTATTCATGCATCTCCAAACATTAAGACAAGGAGGCAAAACCATATATGAGTATGTCTAAGAATTTGAGACATTGATGATTTGACGTGGAGCAATTGAAACTCCTGAATAGACGATGGCATGATTTGTATCGGATCTAAAATATGAGATTGCTTGTATAGTTGAACTACAGCGATATGACACCTTTGACGATGCCATCCAACTGGCCTTGAAAGTTGAGAGGTAGAGGCACTCTAATCTTTATAGAGCAGCACGTAATAGTATGGATCCTCTAATAAATAGTATGGGTTAGACAATAAGAGTATTGATAAGAGGGGAGAAAGAATTTTCTAGAAAAGGGAAAGTAGTTGTCGAGACTGAGAATAAACAATAACAGCCAGTTCATCAAGAGGAAAGAATCATCCAATCAAATGCTTCAAATGTTTGGGTTTTGGACATATGGCTGCTCAATGTCTAAACCGAAGGGTGATGACTGCTATAAAGGTAGAGAGTGAGGATGATAAGGAAGTGATACATAAGTCGATAGATTTATCAGTAGATGAGTATTATGGGGATGTAGATGTTAAGGTGCATGAAGATAGAGGGAATGATCAATATTTGGCTATCAATGTCTTGCATAGGGTGATGACTACTTTTCCTACTAATGAAGGCGAACAGAGAGAGAACTTGTTCCATATTTCTTGTAAGGTCTAAGGTAACCTTTATGCTCTTATTATTGATGGTAGTAGTTGCACCAATGTAGTGGCTGCTCATTAGTTAATAAATTTAATCTAGTCACTACTCCACACCTTAAGCCATACAAACTGCACTGGTTGAGTGAACAAGGTAATCTACATGTTACTCAAAGGGCTGAAGTTCCATTCAGCATAAGAGAGAGGTACCATGTTAAGATTGTCTGTGATATTCTTCTTATGTGTGCATCACACATACTACTTAGCAGACCATGGTTATATGATAGGAAGGTGTTGCATGATGGTTTTAGGAAAACCTATGTGTACTAGAAGGATGGCAAGCACATTGTGTTGAATCCCATGTCACCAACTAAAGTACAAGAAGCATAGAAACAAATCAATAAAACCATAAAAAAGACCTTATTTGTGGGACAGCAAGAGCTGGAAAAGGCAATTTAGGAAGAGAAACCAGTGTATCTATTGTAGATGAAGTATGTGTTAGAGGTTGATGAGCGAGAATAGTTACCTCCTATTGTGAACCAAGTGCTAGGTGATTATATGGATGTATTTCTTAATGAGTTACCTAAGGGATTACCACTCATTGAGCATGCGATTGATTTATAACCTGGATCTATCTTACCAAACCAACCTGCATATTGCATGAATCTTGAAGAAGTTAAAGAATTAAAGCGATAGGTGGATGAGCTGGTAGAAAGGGGTTTTTTCAGAGAGAGTACTAGTCTTTGTGCTATTCCTACACATCTTGTTTCGAAGAAGAATGGTACACGGCATATGTGCATTGACATTAGAGCCATCAATAAAATTACCATCAAATATAGGTATGTCATTCCTAGACTTGATGATAGGTATTCTCTAAAGTTGACCTTAAAAGTGAAATTTATTCATTTTTTTCCTTTTTTGAATGGTGCATATGTATTCTCTAAAGTTGACCTTAAAAGCGGATATCACTAAATTTGTATGAGGGTTGGAGATGAGTAGAAGACCGCTTTTAAGACATGACATGGTTTGTATGAGTCAATGGGCATGCCATTTGGATTAACCAAAACCCCTAGTACTTTCATGCAACTTATAAATCATGTCATGAAGGAATTTTTGGGAAATTTTGTTGTAGTCTATTTTGATGACATTCTAATTTTTAGTAAAGACATGGAATGTCATGTTGAGCATTTGTAGGTAGTCCTCTCAATCTTACGGAATTAGAGGTTGTATGGGAATCTCAAGAAGTGCTCATTTTGTCAGTTAGAAGTAACATTTCTTGGCTTTGTGGTGACTGATGCTGATGTGAGTTGATGAAGAGAAAGTTAGGCCATCATGGTGTGGTCAATGCTACAATCAGCAATTAAAGTGAAGAGTTTTCATGGTTTGGCTTCTTTTTATAGGAGATTTATCAGAACTTCAGTAACTTTGTAAGTCCACTGACTGAATTGACTAAGAAGAATGTTCCTTTTGTTTGGGGAGATCGGGCTTAAAGGAGTTTTGAAGAAGCTAAGGCAAGGCTGATTAGTACTCCAATTTTAGCATTACCAGATTTTGACAAAACTTTTGAACTAAAGTGTGATGCATGCGAGGTAGGAATTGGTGCTGTATTGATACAAGAGAGGCCCATTGCATATTTCAGTGAGACACTGACTGGTGCACCTTTAAACTATTAGTGTATGATAAGGAGTTTTATTCCTTAGTGCGTGCATTGATGTCGTGGCAGCACTATCTCCTCCCGTTAAAGCACTTCAAAGGCCAATAAAGTTTGTCTAAGCAACAAGCAAAATGGGTGGAATTTCTAGAGAGCTTCACTTATGTGATTAAGTACAAGAAGGGGAGTACAAATATTGTAACTGATGCATTATCACATAGGTATGTACTTATCACTTCTCTTCAGTTAAAGTTACTTGGGTTTGAATTAATGAAAGAACAATATATTCATGATGATTGCCTAAAATTAATTGTAGAGTGATGTTTTAGAGAAAATATAATAGATAGCTATTATATGATAAGTTGTGCATACCTTATGGTTCTATGAGGGAATATTTGGAATGGAAGCTCATGCCGAAGGATTATCAAGACACTTTGATGAGAAGAGGACATTAGAGTTTTTAAAAGAATATTTTTACTAGAGAAATACGTTGAAAGATGTACACAAGGATTTGGAGAGATGTGGGGTTTGTAAGAGGGCGAAGAGAAAGAAGGGAGCTTGGGGTGAATATATATATGCCTTTATCTCTACCCACACAGCCGTAAATTGATATTAGTATGGATTTTGTCTTGGGTCTTCCTAAGACATGGAGAGGCAAAGGCTCCATCATAGTGGTCATTGACCACTTCAGTAAAATGTCCCATTTCGTACCTTGCCACAAAACAAATGATGCACTTTTTATTGCTAACCTTTTTGTGCATGAAATTGTAAGATTATATGGTATTCCCCATAGCATAGTGTCTAATAGAGATACTAAGCTTCTCAGCTTCTTCTAGAAGACACTTTGGAAATGACTTGGTATTAAACTCATGTATAGTACATCTTGTCACCCTTAGACAGAGGTTATCAATCATACTCTTAGTGCTTTACTGAGAGCAACGATTAGCAAGAATCTTACCAATTGGGGCTTATGTCTCCCTATCGTTGAGTTTGCTTACAATAGGCCGACTTATAGTTCAACCGGTAAGTCCCCCTTTGAAGTCATGTATGGTTATAATCCTACTCTTCCATTGGATTTAATAGCTAACCTAGCAACAAAGGAAGAAAGTTTAAGTGGAGTTGAGTGTTCCAAGGAGATTCAAAAGCTTCATCAAAAGGCTTCTAAACATCTTAAGAAAACTCAGGAGCAGTAACAACTTCAAGGCAACAAATACAAGAAAGCCAAGATTTACAATCTAAGTGACTTAGTTTGGATTCATCTTAGCAAGGATAGGTTTCCTCACAAGAAATCAAAGAAACTTTCACCTAGAGAAGATAGACCATTCAAGATTCTGAAGCGCATCAACAACAATACTTACAAGGTGGAGTTACGAGGAGAATATGACATTTTTGCTACATTAAATGTTTTAGATCTATACCTTACCTATCAAAAGATCTTCATGAAGACCCATTATATTTGAGGAAAAATCTTCTACAAGCTCGAGGAGATGATGGGAATCAAACCATTTCAATAATAGGACCTATTACTTGAGCTAGAGCAAAGGACTAAAGAGTCTTATACTGAGAGTCCTATTTGACCAAATGGAACCCAAAGACACTTACATATATCTTCATTCCTTTTACATGATTGCTTTACATTTAATCAAGTGCAATTGTCAATGCTTCGGGATGACGACTAAGTCAATTAGAGGACGGCTCACCGGCTCACCTTTAAACTAAAATAGTCTATTTGGAACTAGCCACTTGCTTTATGTTTTTCCTTTATTTTCTTCACATTTGTTTCTATAAGAGGCTACTATAAATACTTGTCAAAGCAACACAAAAAGGGACTTTTATTTTTCAATTAAAAAAATAGAAAATATACACGAAAGTGAGGCTCCTCATTTTCATCCAACTCTTATCAATCTTTGCATGATTGTGGCGAGTTAAAAGGCTAGGGATTATTATGTGTTATATCAACAACACCAAGCTTGATCTTTCTTCTACTTGTGTGTAATATCTAGTAAAGAAATTAGATCTCCCTTTGTTCTTAGCGTGAAATTAGGTCTTTTCAATTTGGGATTGTTCAATTGTCTTAAATTATATATGTGTTTGATTTTTAATTGAATTCAGCATATAACATATACAATATGCAATAGGAAAAGATACATTGTCTTTGGAAAAGTAATCCTTGTGTTGTAAACATACCTACAATAGTTATGAAATGTCAATTTAATTCTCTTAAGTTCATAAAGTGACCAATAATTTGATATCTAATTGAAGATCCGAAAAGGAGGAAGGACAAAACAAATATTATCATTTGATTTAATACTATTAAACAAAAAGGATGATTTAAAAACACCAAGGGAAAATATATGATCAATACATTAAAAATCTACTAATATTAGAAGGAAAAGGCTTAGGTAGATGGAAACTATCAAAAAGTTATCCAAAGCAAAATCATATGTAAATTTTATAGGTTTAGAATCCATCCAATTATCAATAGACAAGCAAGATAATTTTGAATAACAATTATCTTCACACCCATGTATCCCTATGATCTCGCACCCATTATGATGATTAGTAACTGTAAATCCTTTGTATAGAACAAAACTAAAACCTCACCAACATCTAATGGTTGGTAAAGTTTTACTTGCTTCTTATAAAATAAAGGAAATTTTGAAAAATAATAAAAAAATATAAAAACAAAAAAAGATTCTTTGAATTGTTGTAATCAAAATATGCACATTTAAAGAGACACTAAGGATGAAATGACTACAATATAAGTAGTAAAACTATGTAGTTACATGCATAAGGAGAGAATGAAAAGAATTAAGTATGCTCACAAGAGGTTTGAAAAGGAATTTAGCCAAGACACAAAGATTTCTTGAGAGAGGTTGAAGTATATTATGATGGAAAATTCATGTAAGCAAAAAAAGAGATTTTTATTAAACTTGAAGTGTTGGTTGCTGCACCCATTTTAGGAGGACATGGAGATCACACTTCACTGAAGAATCTAAACAAAATAATAAGCAAATATGGTATAACTCAGACTATCAAAAATTGAATATATAGTAAACAAATTGAAAGTGGAGGAAGCATTATTAAAACCAATAAAAAATGCCTAATTGGATTCAAAGAAAGTGAGCCTCTCATCTATAGTCACTTGGGAAAGGTTTCACATATACCTAAAGTGTATATTTGGAAAAAACATAATTATCCCAGTATAAATGAGTGACAATAACATGAAATACAATGAAAAGATGTGCTACTAAGTGCACGATGACATACTCAAAATAGTAGTAGGCATACATCTAAGAGAGTAGCAAAAAGTTAGGTGTCTTTCCAATGTATGGAATAAATCTTATAGCATATACCTACGAAAACATTTTCACATGTCAATTGGGGAACCATGTAATGAAGGACAAAGAATGCAATCACTTTTAAAAATCATAAGCCATGAATGAATTTAAGAGGTAGGATGGCATTTTTTTTTTGGTAAGAAGAGGTAATATTACCTTAAACAAAAATAACTTGCAAAGAGAGAAGCATTAACATTATTTTTCTAATAAGACTTGAAACATAATACCATAAAAAAAAATTTCCCCTCACTAAAATGAATGGAAAAATATTTTTTTAGGTAAGTTCAGATTTTTTTTCCCCATTAAATAAAGGAAAAGTAAAAAAATGATACAAAGAAAATGAATGAAAAAATATTGCTACTAGTACCACCATGAAGATTCTTGCTTTAGATGATACTCAAAAAACAAGAGACCATTCTCTTTAATCAGCAGATAAGATAATTCATGTGTAAGTAGATGAATAAAATATCACAGGTGAAAATACCAAAATACATTTTACCTCTAGAAAGAAGAAGCTCAAAAAGTAAGAGTGAGTAAAGTTGCTATCAAGTTCCAACCACAACACTAAGTATATTCATTGAAGAATGAACATTAAGCATATAAATATGTTAGAAAACAAATATCAAAGAAGCTCCTCTTAAGTGACTTAACATCAAATACATTCTAATAATGTAATATGTGAAAGACTAAGGGATAAGAGATATCATAAGCACACCCACATAAAACAATTGTGGGAGTCCCAAGCATAGGAAGGCATAAAGTTTAAAAACACCTCCATAGACAAATGAATCTTAAAGATGAGGAGAATCTTTAAGTTACGTCTATAGAAGTGTAGGTATAACAATGGATCTCAATATAAACATACTACACAAGAAAGGAAAATGTCCCAATTATCATATTGTCCAAGAAAAACAAAACAATATTTCAAGCAATAGATGTAGATTAGTAGATAAACTTATGCCAACATACATGTATTATGACAATGATAGCAGCAACATATGAGATAAAAAAAAAAAAATGCAAATCGAGATTCCTAATTGAAACCGCATTTGACTAGTTAAAATTGACATCTATAGTACTTATAATTGGGGAAAGAAAACTAAAAGTGCAATACTTAAATAGTAGCAAAAAGTTTTCCTTCTTAACAAGAACATCTACCTTAATACCTAAATATATTAAATATTAGAAACAATATTTTAGAATGTTAACATCTGGTAAAGTGTATATGAAGGGAATACACTACACAAACCCCTTGAATCTACCCACAAGATAGTGATTATCTCCACTATTCATAGCTCATCTATTAACCAAACCCAAAAGAAAAAAAAAACACACAATTATGTGTCTTCACTCTATTTGAAAATATCTCATTCAACAACCAAAATAGCCTAAATATAATATTTTACAACTGTATTCTACAAAAAATTTCATAACAATCTTTATATAACTCTCTTTCAAAACTTCCTCTAAATAATTCCCTATTAGCCCTATGATACATGTACTAGAATTTGCAATATCATGACTCACAAAGGAAGAAATGCAAAATACAAAACAATTTAAATTAGAAAACTTAAAAAGAAAAAAAAATAGTTTAGATTTGTCTCTACGTAGTTTAATACCAAAAAAAAAAATCCAAATTTCTCAATAAAATATGAGTTAATTCACAATACCTTCCTAGAAATATGAACCCACTAATGGAAAAACACTACCTAATTCTAATAAAAAACTTCCTGGACCAACCCAAATGCCGACAAACTCAATCAATAAAATAATTCAAGACTAGAAATTGAAATCAATACATGTATCAAAATCAAATCTATAGTCGACATCAAACAATGGTTTAGCATGGAGTTTAAATGAAGTAATAGTAAAGTACCTGAAACAGAGCTTCATGACTTTGTGAAGACAACAAGTTTCGACAAACCATGAAACTAGAGGATTGAGGCTTGTTATGTTTTCAATTTGAATTCATCTAAGACTGGCTTCAAGGTTTCCATATTCATGGCTCGAACTAAACTATTAAACTTGATTGCTTAGCTTCTTCCTTTCCTATAGTTTACTAATTTCTATTTCTATTCCTACTACTCCATTCCTTTAGACTTGATTCGAAAACTACATTGCATTATGTAGATGTGGGGTCCCACTAGGAGGTCACATGCATATCATGTAGGTACCGTGCTACACGTGATGGGATGACTAGGGAGAGAGTGGCAAGGAGGAGAAACAGGCAATCTCAAGCATCTCGAATACACAAGTTATAAACAAGAGAGCTAAGAGGACCTTAAGCATTAACCTTGTAGTTCTTAGTGATACAAATGCTACTCCACATGCCATTAATGCTCAAGAAAGTGACTTGGAGAATCATCTTGGAGATTTTAGCAGACCAATCACCAGGGCCCAAACTAAAAGACTAAAGGAACAACTTCAATTATTTGTGCAAAAATGGGTTGATAATGGGCTATGCAAGCTTGGAGATTTTAAAGAGCTCAAGTTCATTAATTTAGTTGGGCTAAAAGATTAGCTTTTGGAATTCATCCTATCTCATTTCTAGCCATCCAAGTAATGCCTAGATTCATTAAACCTTGGAACAACTCCTTGCAATAAATTTGAGCTGTTTTTTCCAACCAGGTAGCAAAAATCGAGGAGTCTCAAGAGTTAATTAGTGACACCACCTTGATTGTCTAGGTTCGATGTACTTTTGATAAAAAAAAAAACTCTATAAATAGGGCTATTTAGCTTTGTTTTAGGGGATCAAAGTGGTATTGAATTTCCATATTGGAATATAAGAGAGTTTGCTTTCTTGTGTTTTTATGCATAAGGTGTTGAGTTGAATGCAATTGAGTTCATCTTTTGTATTTCAATTTTTAATTCCTATTTCTATTGTTCTTGAATACTTTAATCTTGGGTTCAAGGGATAATTTTCAATTATAACTTGAGTTCTTTTCACAAACGTGTTCTTGGGTAATTGAACAAACCATTCTGATTACTTTGGTGAGAATCGAATTCTGATTTGATTGGTAACGAGTTCTAAGAAACAATTTGGGTCTTGGGGTTCCGCATCATTTGGTATCAGAGCAAGGTACACCAATTAATTATCTATCCTTTTAATTTTCTATTTCTTTCTGTTAGCCTTATTGATCTTCTTCTTGCTTGTTGATCTTGTTCTTGCTATTCACAAACCAAAAAAAAAAAAAAAATCTGTTCTTGAAGTTTTGGGAGTTAATTTGTAAGGAATTACAAGTTTCCTTCTTAAATTCAGTATTTGTCATTCTATTTCTTTACTAGTCATCATATACATCAAGTGTGTGTCTTTTCTTTATTGGTTATTTTTCTTTGCTTCTAGTTTTGTTTCACATATCCTTGTTGCTTATTTTTAGGATTTCTCTGATAAAATTGAATTACTTTAAGATCTTGATTGTTGTTTGATTTGGCCCTTACGTATAAAATCATAAAGATTGCTTGAGTGGTAAAAGGCAAGAGAGTGTGAGCTTAAAAGAGGGTAAAAGCCAATTTGAGTTAAACACGTGAGGGAGTGTTTGTGAGGTTCTTGTTTTTTTTTTTTTTTGATATTTCAAATTGCAAAAATGGAAGGAAGTGGAGTAAGTGCACCAAAAGACCAAGAATTTCTTCTCAAGGCTATGCAACAACAGCTTGAGAGGATTCAACTTGTCCTTGGCAACATGAATGACACTTTGGAGAAGCAACAAAATGAGATCAATGCCTTGCGTGAAGGGGCTACCCAAAACAATCCAAGGGCAAGGAGGCAACCTACACCTCAATAGGTAGAAGAGTCTGAAGAGGAATTTGACGATCAAGCTACCTTGGTCAATGAAGGCAAAAATTATAGAAGAGGTAGGAGGAACCAAAATGATCTTGATAGGAATATTGGGAGTATCAAAATGAAAATTCCATCCTTTCTAGGGAAGAATGATCTGGATGCATATATGGAGGAGAGCGAAAAGTGGAATTAATCTTCGAATGTCACAATTACTCGGAGGAAAAGAAAATAAAACTTGTAGCGGTGGAGTTTGGAGAATATGCACTTGTATGGTGGGATCAACTTCTTGTAAGCAAGAGGAGAAATGGTGAAAGACCTATCCAAACTTGGGTTGACATGAAGGCTATCATGAGATGCAGATTTGTTCCAAGCCATTATTATAAGGACTTGCACCAAAGATTGTAAAGCCTTATACAAGGAACAAAGAGTGTGGAGGAAAACTATAAGGAAATGGAGATTGCGATGATCCAAGAAAATATAGAGGAAGATAGAGAGGCCACCATAGCAAGGTTTCTCAATGGACTTAATAAGGACATAGCCGACAGAGTGGAGTTGCAACACTATGTAGAGATAGAAGATATGGTGCACATAGCTATGAAGATAGAAAGGCAATTGCAGCGCAAAGGGAAGGGGAAACAAGCCAACACATTTTCGGCTCAAAACAATACTTGGAGGTCAAATTGGAGAAATGATAACAAGGCTGCCCAAACAAAGAAGGATGATAAGGCATAACCATTTCAATCATTTGACAGTAAAAATAAAGGTACTACTTCTGTCCAAAACTCTAGAAGCTGTGACATTAAGTGTTTGGGGTATGGGCACATAGCATCTCAATGCCCAAATAAAAAGGTAATGTGATGCGTGGAAATGGGGCAGAGACGGATGAGGAAAGTGATGATGAGGATGAGATGCCTCCTTTGGATAATTGTAGTGATGTTGAGTTGCCTACTGAGGGACAATTGTTGGTTACCAGGCGTGCTCTTAACGTGCAAGTGAAAGAGGATAGTGAGGGGGTTAGATTGCAAAGGGAAAATCTTTTTTATACTAGGTGCTTAGTTGAAGGAAAGTGTGTAGTTTGATAATTGATGGGGGTAGTTGTGTGAATGTGGCTAGTACTTTATTTGTGAATAAGTTGGGATTGGAAACTACTAAACATCCAAGACCTTATAAATTGCAATGGCTTAACAATAGTGGGGAAGTGAAGGCTACTAAACAAGTGAGGGTTCCATTTGCTATTAGAAGGTACGATGATGAAGTTACCTGTGATGTCGTTCCTATGCAAGCTAGTCACTTGTTGTTAGGTAGGCCATGGCAGTGGGATAGGAGAGTGAACCATGATGGGTATCTTAATAGGTACATGGTGGAGAAAGAAGGCAAAAAGCATACTCTTCTTCCTTTGACTCCTAAACAGATCTTTGAAGATCAATTGCAACTTGAGAAGTCTCATGGAGAGTTTGTTCAAAAAGAGGTCGAGAGAAAAAGAAAAGAAAGTGGAAAAGAAAAAGAGAAAAGTGAGAAAAAAGAAGATGAGAAGAAGAGTGAAAAAGATAGAGTAAGTGAGGAGCATTCAGCCATAGAAAGAAAAGAGGAAAAAAAAATGAGTTTCTATGCAAAAATGAGGGATGTGAGGAAGGCTTTAATCACTAATAGGCCAATGATTGTACTTTTGTACAAGGAAGCTTATTTTTCTACTAACGACGTTGACCCTTCTTTGCCAAGTGTTGTTGTTGATGTTTTGTAGGAATACAATGATGTTTTTCTCGATGATTTACCTCAAGGTTTACCACCTTTGAGAGGGATAGAACATCAAATTGATCTCATTCCCGGGGCTACCATTCCAAATAGGCTGACATATAGAAGCAATCCTGAGGAAACAAAAGAACTACAAAAGTAAGTGGATGAGCTCTTGATGAAGGGACATATAAGAGAAAGTCTAAGCCCATGTGCAGTACCTATATTGTTGGTACCAAAGAAAGATGGAAGTTGGCGTATGTGTGTGGATTGTAGAGCCGTCAACAAAATAACGATAAAATATCGACACCCTATACCTCGACTTAATGACATGTTAGATGAGTTGCATGGTGCATGTGTCTTTTCAAAAATTGATTTGAAAAGTGGTTATCACCAAATTAGAATGAAACCAGGTGATGAGTGGAAAACCGCTTTTAAAACAAAACATAGATTGTATGAGTGGTTGGTAATGCCTTTTGGCCCAACTAATGCACCTAGTACATTTATGCGCTTAATGAACCATGTTTTGTGTGAGCTCAATGGAAAGTTTGTGGTTGTCTATTTTGATGACATTCTAGTGTATAGCAAATCCGTTGATGAGCATGTTATGCATTTCAAATGTATGTTTGATGCTTTGCGTAAGTACAAGTTGTATGCCAACATGAAGAAATGTTCATTTTGCATCGATCGCATCATTTTCTTGGGTTATGTAGTGAGTACAAATGGAAATGAAGTAGATAGTGAAAAAGTAAAGGCTATCCAAGAATGGCCGAAACCTAAGATCGTGAGTGATGTGAGAAGTTTCCATGGCTTGGCAAGTTTCTATAGGAGATTTGTCAAAGATTTTAGCACAATTGCTGCCCCATTAACTAAAATCATGAAAAAAAGATAAGGGGTTTATTTGGGGTAAGGAACAAGAACATGCATTTTCTTTGCTAAAGGAAAAGTTGAGTAGTGCACCACTGTTGAGGCTACCTAACTTTGATTTAACTTTTGAAATTAAATTTGATGCCTCCGGGATTGGTATAGGTGCTGTTTTATTGCAGGAAAAGACGCCTGTTACTTATTTTAGTGAAAAGCTAAATGGAGCACAACTTAACTACTCAACTTATGATAAGGAGTTGTATGCTTTGGTGAGGGCATTGGAGACATGGTAGCACTATTTGTTACCAAAGGAGTTCGTGATTCATACAGATCATGAGTCATTAAAACACTTGAAAGGACAAGGTAAGCTGAACAAGCGTCATGCCAAATGATGGAATTCATATAATCCTTTCCATATGTGATCCAATATAAGCAAGGTAAAGAGAATATTGTGGCAGATGCATTATCCAGAAGGTATGCTCTAATCTCTACTCTTTCAATGAAGTTGTTAGGATTTGAGCATTTGAAGGAGTTGTATGCACATGATAGTGATTTCTCTAATGTTTATAATGCTTGTGAGCAGTTGCATTCCATGATTTCTATAAGCATAAGGGATTTCTTTTTAAAGGAGGGAAATTGTGTATGCCTAATAGTTCAATTAGGGAATTACTTGTTAATGAAGCTCATAGTAGAGGTCTTATGGGACATTTTGGCATTGATAAAACTTTAAGCATCTTGCATGAACACTTCTTTTGGCCTAATATGCGTAAGAGTGTTAAGAAAATCTGTTCTAGTTGCATTTCATGTAGACAAGCTAAATCTAGAACTCAACCCCATGGATTATACATGCCCTTGCTAGTACCTTCACATCTTTGGGTTGACCTTTCTATGGATTTTGTTTTGGGTCTACCTAGGACTAGAAAAGGCCGAGATTTAATTTTTGTAGTTGTTGATCGTTTTTCCAAAATGGCTCATTTCATACCATGTCATAAAACTGATGATGCTGTGCATATTGCTGATTTGTTCTTTCGTGATATTATGCGTTTACATGGCATTCCTAAGACCATTGTGTTCGATCGGGATGTTAAATTTTTTAGCCACTTCTGGCGAGTGCTTTGGTCCAAACTTGGTACTAAACTATTGTTTTCTATTGCTTCACACCCTCAAACTGATGGGCAAACTGAAGTAGTAAACAGGATTCTTGGAACCTTATTACGTGCTTTGATTGGAAGGAATATTAAAACTTGGGAAGATAATCTACCTTTTGTTGAATTTGCATATAATAGGAGTGTGCATTCTACCACTAGGTTTTCTCCTTTTGAAATTGTGTATGGTTTTAATCTGCTAACTCCTTTAGATCTTTTGCCTGTTCCTTTGAGTGAAATTTTTAATACAGATGGACATAAAAAGGCAGAAATGGTTAAATCCATTCATGACAAAGCAAGATAAAAGATAGAGAGGCGAAATGAGCAAATTGCATCTCAAGTTAACAAAGGAAGGCGCATGGTGTCATTTGAACCAGGAGATTGGGTTTGGGTTCAAATACGCAAGGAAAGATTTCCTTCCAAAAGGAAATCAAAATTGGATGCTCGTGGAGACAGGCCTTTTCAAGTTGTTGTGAAGATCAATGACAATGCATACCGCATTGATCTACCTGATGAGTATGGTGTTTTAGCTACTTTTAATGTTTTTTATTTATCTCTCTTTGATATTGATGCAGGATCTGATTCAAGGACGAATCCTTTTGAAGGGAGGGGAAATAATACAAATGCTACTCCACATGCCACTAATGTTCAAGAAAGTGACTTGGAGAATCATCTTGGAGATTTTAGCAGACCAATCACCAGGGCCCAAACTAAATGACTAAAGGAACAACTTCAATTATTTATGCAAAAATGGGTTGATAATGGGCTATGCAAGCTTAGAGATTTTAAAGAGCCCAAGTTCATTAATTTAGTTAGGCTAAAAGATTAGCTTTGGAATTCAGCCCATCTCATTTCTAGCCATCCAAGTAATGTCGAGATTTATTAAACCTTGGAACAACTCCTTGCAATAAATTTGAGCCGTTTTTTCCAACCAGGTGGCAAAAATTGAAGAGTCACAAGAGTTAATTAGTGACACCACCTTGATTGTCTAGGTTCGATGTACTTTTGATTAAAAAAAAAAACTCTATAAATAGGGTTGTTTAGCTTTGTTTTAGGGGATCGAAGTGGTATTGAATTTCCATATTGGAATATAAGAGAGTTTGCTTTCTTGTGTTTTTATGCATAAGGTGTTGAGTTGAATGCAATTGAGTTCATCTTTTGTATTTCAATTTTTAATTCCTATTTCTATTGTTCTTGAATACTTTGATCTTGGTTCAAGGGGTAATTTTCAATTATAACTTGAGTTCTTTTCACAAACATGTTCTCGGGTAATTGAACAAACCTTTTTTATTACTTTGGTGAGAATCGAATTCTAATTTGATTGGTAACGAGTTCTAAGAAACAATTTAGGCCTTAGGATTCCGCATCAACCAATATCCACAAGAGCACCACTAGCGAAGGCTCCCAATCGCCATTCTTCACTGCGCCAATCTAACCCATGATACAACAAGAACTTGACCTAGGCTTGCAAAGCTAACCTACTTAATCCATACCAGAACTTAATGCACCAAGTTAGCATATTCCTATTTTATTTTTATTTATTTATTTAACTTATGAATAGTATAGAATAAAATTTAAATAAAATTAAGATTAGTCAAATAATAATAATGATGATGATAGGAAATAAATATGAAACTTTTTTAACCTCTTAAATAGGAATGATTACCTGTCAAGTTGTCACGATGTAGACCATCACTTGATGGCGAATAAATTTAATAATAAAATATAAAACTAATTAGTAAATAATACAAAATAAAAAAATAAAAATTTTAGTATATGATAAGATCACATTATACTTATATTTTCTTCTAGATTTATATTAAATTTATTTCAAAAGTATAAGAAAATATAAAGAAATGGTATTTAATGGTGTTTATTGTGAAAATTCAGGTTTTGAAGACCTAAAAGTAAATTATAAGTTAATTGGAGGAGTTTTTCACAAAATTGAAGAAGCAAGTGAAGAATTGCATTAAAGGCCACCGACCTTAGGCCGGCCTGCTACTAAAGGCTGCCGGCCTTAAGGTCGGCCTAAGAAAGAAACCATCATAACACATAAAAGCCGCCAGCCTTGAGCCGGCCTTGACTGTTTCTCAGACATCCATGCGAAAATCTCTCTAAAATCTTATCTTGATTGATTTGCTGACTCAATTCCTTATCATATCAGCCTTATCCTCCTCCTCTTTAGATCTATAAATAGACCCCTTGTGTGAACCTTTAGAAGGCATCCTTGTTTTTGGGATCTTTTGAATCATTAGAATTCCCTTGAGAGCTTTAGGATTTTATCTTCTCTTTAAATTCTTTTACATTTCATGTTATTCTAAATTTTAGTTTGAAGAAAGAATGTTATTGAAGTTTTGTAAACACCCCATTTTTCCCTAAGACTCAATAACAATCAATAATAATCAATTTCCAATTTTTCCCAATTTTTCTCTAATTTGGAAAAAATAGGAAAAATATTCAAAAAATAAAAATAAATAGGAAAACACATCAATTTTGAAAAATAATTTCAGAAATGGCAATAATAAGGAATAAATAATTTTTACAAATTTTTGAAATTTCAAAAAATATAAAAAAATAAAAAAATCGCATTGCATATATGCAATTTGCGAAATAAAGAAAATCGCGAACATGGGCTAGCTCAGCTGATCCGAACCATGGTCAGGCAGGCACGCGCAGGTGCGAAGTCAGGGGTTCAAAACGCGGGGTTTGCAAATTTTTCCTTTACCTGGGACACGTGGCAGCATCTGATTGGCTGGAGCGAACGTATGCGCCGAGCGCGTGATCGTCTTCAACCTCTGCCCGAGATCACCAGCGAGGGGAAAAATCGGAATTTCGGCCGTTTTGATTCGATTTTTTGCACAAATCCAACAAATCTTCAATAGAATTAAGATAAACATCATCCAATTGGAATCAAATCTCAACGAATCAATGGATTTACACGAATCGGAGTTGGTTCGTTTAACCGCAAATCCGATTTGCTTCAATCGATGGAAATCCGAGCTTATCCAGCTCGATTTCGAAAGCCTATAAAGAGATGATGAAGTGAAGAAGCTAAAGCACAGATCAAAAAGGAGAGAAGAGAGAAAAGAGAGAATCGAAGCTCACCGGAGTTGTTTGAAGCCGTGACCGCCGATCAAGAGTTGGGCAACCACTAGGAGGCGTTTCTGAAGCAAACCACCACCACCGTTGGATTCCTCACCTCCGAAAACCTAGGAATCGACACCTCAACCGCTGCAAAAGGCCGTTGGAACGCCGTCAACAGCACTCCTAGCCGCCGCATCCGATCGACCCGACCTGACTCGCTTCGACCCGACCGCGCGCCGACCTGGATCTAGGTAAGTCGGATTTTTCGATTTTTTTTTATTTTTTTTAGTTATGTTATTTATTTCAAATTTATTTATTTATTTTTTATTTATATTTCAATAATAGAAAAATGTTAGGAATTAGATTTTCTTTTTTAGGATTAGGATTTAATGATAAAATAAAAAATAATTATTATTATAATAATAAATAATAAAAATGTAGAAAATTCATAATGAAAATAATAAAAACATTAGAAAAATAATAATAATAATTTAACTTTAAATAGGATAGATAAAAATCTAGGAGAAAATTTTTAATAAAAATAAAAATTATAAAAATTATGAAAAACTAATAAAAAATTAAAAATTAATAAAAAAATCATAAAAATTAATAAAAATCAATAAAAATTTATAATAGTAGAAATGAGTTGAAAATTAGAGAAAAATGAATTTTATCACTTAGAAAAATCATTTTCTCAAATAAATCCAAAATTGGTATTTTTCCTTAAAATTATTATTTTCAAAAAAATCAAATTAAAGCTTAGGCTTAGATTTTTTTTAGAAAAAATCCTAAAATGGTAAAAACATAAATCAAAAGAGATTTCACAATTAAAATTCACAAACACATTAAAATTTTTCAGGAAAAGCGAACTACGGCTTGTTTAATCCTGAATAGCAGGTATGTAGGCACCTATTTAGGGCAACCCTAAAAAGGAATAAAAATCATTTTCCTAGAATAATTCACTAAAAAAAAACACAATAAAAGATAACAAAAATAAAATAAAAGACATTTCGAGATAAGAGTAAATTTTAGGAGATTAGGTGGTAACCGTAAGATTTTAATAGGTTAGCCTCCGAACTTAGAAACTCTGGTTTTCCCCTTTCCTCTTTTCACAAAAACAAAAAGAGGAAATCACGACGACTAGTGGTCCAAATTAGGACTAATCCGCTCCATTAGTCTTAATTCAATCTTTCCCAACAATAGTTGGGTGGCGACTCCAAAATAAACGAAATTCCTAACTCAAGTCGAAGATCTACATTAGATGAGCACAGGGTCTTGTCTAGATCGGATTAGGAATGGGAAATCAAAAATTAGACTCGACAGGATGGCGACTCCACTGGGGAACCATTCCAGTAGGCTAGCCACCTGAATATCCTCAAATTGTTCCTTTTTAAGAAATGTCTTTCTATTATTATTCTGTTGCTAACTTTTCAGGGATTAGTTAAGTTTATAATCTAGTTTTCTTTACTTTTGGGTCTGCATGCATACATTTGTGTAAATAGATACGGTCGAACCCGGACCGTTCTAGGACCCTAAGACGGGGAGCCATTGTGTAGGTTTCGGGCGAAGTGAGTTGATCACCGTTCGGGACCAATTAGGCTACCCCACCCAATGCTCCGATATGGCCTAGATCCATTTCTCCGAGAATGCGAGAGGCCATAGAGCTTGGGGACCAGTTAGAACCAACCTATTTGCATACATAAAGTCATAGGTTGACAATTGACGATAATGTAATATTTGTTGTTTTGTTCATGGAGTTCAGATCTATTTCCTTGTAATATTTTCATAGTTCTGATTGTGATTAGGAAATTTCTTGTTGTAATAGATGGCTAATACCGCAGTTGACCACCTCTTTCGCAAAGAGATTCGGGTGTACAAACCTTTGGACCCAAAGTTGGTGCTGGACCACTGGTTCACCTTATATAATCCAGAGGAGCAGGCCTTCATCTAGTAGAAAATAGGGCCCATCCTCTCACTAACAAAGATAGAGGTGAAGGTGCCCTTGGTACGGGCCATGCTCCAGTTATGGGAAGAAGTGCCCGCAACTTTCTTCATCAGGCCACATGAAATCACCCTTACCCTGGAAGAGTACACCCAGCTGCTATAGGCTCCAACATTAACTGATCAAATCTGTGTGCCAGATCTCGAGGCCGGGCCAGCCGGTACTTTCAGCAGACTACTAGGTATCCGCAAAACAGCAGTCAACAAGGCTTTATCAGACTGTAATGGATACTGCATCCAAATGGACGATTTGGAAGCCTGGTTCATTGCTTGAGAAGACAATGGGGATATAAAAGACATACTATGCGAGGACCCCAAGACGTATAGATAGAGAAGGGTGAGTGCTTTCATCTTGACAGCTTTCGCCACCATACTATTCCCCACCGGAACTTTCTATGTCCACTACCAGGTTGCAGAGCTGGTGACCCAATTCCTGGAAGGAAGATCTTACATCCCGGCTCTATTGGCTGAACAGATCGGAACTTAAACTTCCTCAAGAAGAAGGGCCTTGGGATCCTCCGCTCAAGTATCAACCTTATGGTTCGTGAGCCACCTTAAGTGTTTCAGGCTGAACATGGTCCGGAAAGCCTTGGCTCAGCAGGTGGATCTCATGGATTCATGCATAGAAAAGATAAAACTACCCGACGACCTTACCATCCATAGTTGGGTAGAAGTACTTAGAAGCTTCAGTGCCGATGATATTCTGTGGACAGCCAAGTAGAGTTGCTGCGACAAAATTATTTTGACCTGCAATAACTTTCAAGTCGTACCTCTGATCGGAATCAGCGGATGTATTGGATATCACCCCAATTCAGTGGTCCGCCAGTTCGGTACTATTCAAGACATAGTTTATCGCCCCTCGCTGGAAACGGTCACCTTCGAGTACCAAGATCCGAACTTGCTGGTGGCTGAAAAGTTTGCTAAGCTGGCAGAGGTCAAAGCGCTTTGGGAAGCCAGAATTGAAAGCCCGAATGTAGACCTCGGTGAGCTGGATGGCGAAGTGGGAAAGCATCGAGCCACTAGGGAGTTCGTGATCCGCCAGCTGTATCAGACAGGGGAAAGAGCATACCGGGTCCCAGATGTCACTCAACCAAGGCTAGACAAGATAAATCCGGAGCTAGAAATCTACCTAGAGCAGGTCAAGGCCCGGATGGAGGTCTATTTTGAAGCTGTAGATTATAAGAAAGAAATCTAGAAAGGACGATTCAAGGAATCCGACCAAAGGAACAAAGCCTTGGAAGCACAATTGGAGAAGACCAAAGCCAGAGTCGAAGAACTAGAAGCCGTCATAAACGGGAAGCCTGAGTCTCCACAACAAAAGACTAAGAGAGCTAGGAAATAGATTATCATTATAATCTTTTATTTGTTTTCTTTGAGTATCGAACTCCAAAAATTTTCGATATTAATAAAAGTAAAGTTTCAATATTACATCGTCAATCAATTGTCGACCCTTTTAGCATCCGTGTGACGCATGCATCACATTTGCATACATTATACTAAAAGAGAAAAAAAATGTGCGCCAGGTATCAAGATAGCTCCTAAACAATCGAACCCTCCTAGAAGCCCAATTTGCACACGTTCAAGAACAAAGATGGCAAACAGCAGCGACAACTGCAATAACACAAATGCTGATGCTGCCTCAGACTCCAGGATCGTATCCCTAGAACAAACGGTCCAACAGTTGGCTACCTAGGTCCACCTCTTAACTGAAAGCATCGGCCTCCTTCGCTCTACCCAGCCAACCCAAGAGGAGCATTCAGGGGCCAGGAAAGGGAAGGCAGTGGAGGGACAGCCTCCAGAGTATGAAGAAATCAATTCCCACCTCAACCCGACTTTTGAATATGAGCCGAGGAACAACCAGGGTCCAAACTCTGATGACCTAAAGAGAGAGATGGAAGAGAGGCAAAAAGAGATGGAGAAAAGGCTCTTCCAGCAGCTCCATGATAAAATGAAAACAATTGAAGGTCCTGATGGTTTCGAGCAAGCCGAAATCACCAATCTGCCAGTATACAGGGAAGAGGTGTACCCTGAGAAGTTCAAGACCCCGAAGTTTAAAAAGTATGAGGGGACTGGGTGCCCTAAAATGCATACAAGGCTATATGCCCGAAAGATGAGCAAGTATGCTCAGTACGACTAACTCATGATCCAGACTTTCCAAGACAGCCTCACGAGCCCTACATTGGTCTACTACGCCCACCTGGACTTCAATCATGTCAACACCTGGGAAAGGCTAGCCCGGGCTTCTACGACCAGTACAAGTTTAATATTGAGGTCGCCCCCTCGTATTGATCTGGGAGTCTTCAGAAAAGACATGCTGAGCCGTTTAACGAGTATGCTCAGCGCTGGAGAGCCCAGGCCGCCAGAGTAACAACCCCAATCTCTGGGAAGGAGTTGACATCCATATTTGTCAACACTTTAGACAAGACCTACTTTTCACATCTGGTAGGCCAGACCTCATCCAGCTTTGCAGAGGTGGTAGCTGCAGGGTGCCGGATCGAAAGTGCCATCACCACGGGCAGACTCCAAACAATGGATTCTCCCAGGGTTACACCAACACAAAGGCCCTTAGGAGGTAATAGAGCTAAAGAGTCTACCGTTAGCACGGTCCATTCCGGCAAGGCAGAAAAGGCCGAAACTCGTGTAACATTTCAAACCACGAGTACCCCAGCCCAGCACTCCACGACAAGTCAAGCCCAGACTACCAGGGTCCCAAGGCAATTCACTCCAATTCCCATCCCGCTCAGCCAGGTCTTTACTCGGCTGCGGGCGGACAACTTGATTAGCTTCGAAATCCCTAACGATCGGTACAAGCCCAAAAACTTTGACCCAAACCTCAAATGTGATTACCATATGGGCCAGGAGCGCCACTCTACAGATAAATGCTGGAGGCTCCGGCACAAAATCCAGGACTTAATCGACGCGGGAATTGTACAATTGTTAACACCCCAGCACCTAATGTCAACACCAACCCGCTGCCCAATCATAAGCCCGCCATCAATGTGATCACATCTGAGGAGTCAGCTCCCAAGGAAGCCCCTAAGCAAAAGACGACGGACCAATAGAAAAAGCAATCCCGTCAAGCTCTAGAGAAAGCCCCAAAGTCACATATCAAAAGAAGATGGTTAGCTGGAGACCCAACAGTCGACACTTTAGGAGAATCACATGGGAGGTTTGAATACTTGGTGAACTATTCTTACACCCCAACTTAGTATGGGCCGCCTAGCGGGTGGGGGCTAGAGTTTGAGAAGGAGGACAACCCGCCGAAGGAAGAGGAGAAGACTATAAACATGATCAATTCTCATCAGAAGCCTAGGGTCATAAAATGCTATGAGGGACAGTCAACCGAGATACAGATCCCGAAGAAAAGATATGTATTTAATGTCCCGATACCGGCAGAGAGGTATAAGGCTGCTCCTTTCGACTATCGGACCCTCAAACAAGAGCGATCTCCTATGGTAGGAGGAATCACCCGCTCTAGGAGAATATACGACCTAAAGAATAAAGCCCCGACCGAAGAGCCCAACGTAGAGAAAGGAGAGGAAGAGGAAGAGGGGCTCGCTGCATTTACAAAGATGGTCAAGGCAAGTGAATACAAGATAATGGAACAACTAGATAAAGTTCCAGCACAAATATCACTCATGGGCCTTCTTACAGCATCTAAGCCCTATAGAGAAGCACTCTTCAAAGTGCTCAAACAGATTCAAGTCCCAGAAGGCATCGCTATAGACAAAATAAGTCATGTGGCCGATTCTATTTTCACAATGGACCAGATATCTTTCTCTCCGGAAGAGCTAAGAGAGGAGGGAGACCAACATACAAAACCACTATTCATAGTGGTCAGGTGCAACGACACAATTGTCTCCCGAGTACTCATCGACAACAGATCGTCCCTCAACGTTTACCCATTGGCTACCCTCGACTTATTGGGGGTCGATCCAAGCAATATAACACCTAGCTCAACGGTGGTCAGAGCTTTTGATGGGTCAAAAAGAGATATAGTAGGGGAGATAAACCTACCAGTAAAGATTGGTCCACAAGTATTCCACATATCTTTCCAGGTCCTTGACATCCCAAGATCTTTCAACCTACTCTTAGGAAGGCCTTGGATACATGCTGCTGGAGCCATCCCCTCTAGTCTCCACCAAAGGGTCAAATTTATTGCGAGTGGCTAGATAGTCACTGTGCTGGGTGAGCAAGATTACGCCATATACAAAGAAACTGCCATACCATATATTAGGGAGGAAGGTTCAGAAGACCTTGGTCTCCAAATATTTAATGAGGTGAACGTAGTGACCAGCAAAGAGGGCCATCAGTTTAAGGAGGGGCAGCAAGGGACGTTTGGACTAGGGTACGTTCTTACAGCCGGGGAAGAAGCACAAGCAAGAGGTGTCAAAGGCAGAATGAAGGAAAAGCCAAGCAACACCCCGATGTGCATTCCACCCCTCCAACAATCTTTCCGAAAAGCAAATATCATTCAAGAGCCTCGGATAAGCGAAGGTGACGTCAGCAATGGGAGCCCAACCCCCCGCACATCCAATCAGCATCCAGCTCTGAATAATTGGTTTTGTTATCCTATCAATAGCTCTAGGTCAGCTCAAAGATAGAGAACGATTATCGAATAAATTTTATTAAGACTCTTTATTAATTCAATTACAGTCTGTTTTGCTTATATATATGCTTTCATTTTACTTTACCTAGATCTCCTACCACCAAACATCAGGGATATTTCGCGCAGGTAGAAAATAAAAACGTTGATATCGTTTCCAACGCTGCTGGGTCAGTTGTTGAAGGCGATATCCTTGACAACGAAATAATACAAGAAAATTGGCAAAAACATGAACAAAGCGGAATTTCAATTGACGAGCCGGTGGAGACAGTAAATCTAGGAAGCGTGGAAAAACCTAAAAACCTCAAAATCGGGACCAGTTTAAGTGCCGAGCAAAAGTGTGAGATAACCGAGCTATTAACAGAATATGCAGATGTGTTCGCCTGGTCATATGGCGACATGCCAGGACTAGACCAATCAATAGTGGTTCATAGGCTTCCCACAAGGGAAGATGTCAAGCCTAAAAAAAAAAAACTGAGAAGATTTAGGCCTGACATCATACTAAAGATTAAAGAAGAAGTCAAGAAACTGCTAGAAGTAGGGTTCATCGAAGTGTCCGATTACCTAGAATGGGTAGCAAATATAGTCCCTGTTATGAAAAAGAATGGAAAAGTATGCATATGCGTAGACTTCCGGGACTTAAACCAAGCTACGCCTAAGGATAACTTCCCCCTACCTTACATTGATGTTTTAGTGGACAACACTGCAGGAAACAATTTTTTCTCATTCATGGACGGTTTCTCATGATATAATCAGATAAAAATGGCTGAAGAAGATAAAACCAAAATGACTTTCATCACAACATGGGGAACTTTCTGTTACAAAGTCATGCCCTTCGGTTTGAAAAATGCCGGGGCAATGTATCAAAGAGCCATGGTCGCAATACTTCATGACATGATGCATCGAGAGGTTGAAGTATACGTCGACGACATGATAGCCAAATCTAAAGAAGGAGAAAGCCATATAGATATCCTGAGGATATTGTTTAAACGACTGAGAAAATTCCAGCTCAAGTTAAACCTAGAGAAATGCACTTTCAGGGTCACAACGGGGAAATTGTTAGGGTTTGTCATAAGCCAAGACGGCATTAAAATCGACCCTGACAAGGTAAAGTCTATATTAGAGTTACTGATCCATGCAAAAAGAGATATAAAATGAGCGTGAATAAATACCGGCAAGTGTACCGGATCGGATCAAGTAATATAGTGAGAGAAGAGTGTCGAACCACGAAGATCGATTAAGTAATAGACCTTTATCAATTTCTACTATTATTTAGGCAATGATATTTGATGAGAATTGAATGAATTATACTAAATGCTTAAAAAGAGAATTGTGTTGAAAAATGATGAATTGATGATGGGAAATAGAATCCACCCTAATTCTACTAATCATATTGCCTTCATGTTATAATAACTCATAGCTATATGGATTTTCACAAGAAATTAAAAAAACCTTATTCCTTTATTAAGTGTTAAAGTAATGTTACCTCAATTTAATTTAATAGCTCCCGCTAAGTCAAATCAAATGAGGATTCTAATTCACAATCATAAATTTCCCAATTATATGATTGCCTAATATCTTTAAAATAATTTCTCCTAATCCCTTAGTGAAAAATTTAATAAAAATATTGCATGAAACATTTAGGTCAATTTCTAATAAAATTCAATAACGCTGCTTCCACATGAATTATTAAATCTTACTTAGGAATTCCTGATAAAACCTAAATTTCTCTTTCGAGTCATTTACATTTCTATGCATTGATTTCAATTACAAAATACAATTCATAGCAGGACTTCTTATATGAAAATTCCGCATATCTACATTTCCTATAACATGAATACAATGATCATTTTAGTTTGAATTATGGCTTCATCATATTTCCCACAAGGATGATTTAGAACATTATAGTATGAATTGCATAAAAACAATTGAAATAAATAGGTGCAAAGGAATTCATATTGAACAACAAGAATAAATTAATAAATGGCATAAAAGAAAATAAAGTAATTGAAACAATAGCTATAATCTTCAAGAACTTCAACAAAATAACTTTCTTTCTTCAAACTAAAATTTGTAATAACATGAAATGTAAAGGAATTAAAGAAAACATAAAATCCTACAGTTCGTAAGGGAATTCTAATGATTTCAAAGAAAGACAAAGGATGCTAAACAAAGAATCAAAACAAAAGGATTCTCAAAACAAAAGGGGATTCTAAACAAAAGGGGATGCTAAAACAAAAAAAGGATGCTCTCAAGGTTCACACAAGGGGCCTATTTATAGATCCAAAGAGGAGGGGGATAAGGTTGATCTGATGAGGATTTGAGTCAGCAAATTAAATAAGATACGATTTTGGAGAGATTTTCGCAATGGATATCCGGGGAGTAATGAAGGCCGGTTCAAGGCCGGTGGCCTTGAATGTAGGCCGGCTTTAAGGCCGGCTCAAAACCGGCGGCCTTGAATGTAGGCCGGCCCAAGGCCGGCGGCCTTTATTGCTATCCTCCGCTGGCTTCTTCAATTTTGTGAAAAACTCCTCCAATTAAATTGTAATTTACTTTTGGGTCCTCAAAACCTGTATTTTCACAATAAACACCATTAAGTATCATTTCTTTATATTTTCTTATAATATTGAAATAAATTTAATATAAGTCCAAAAGAAAATATAAGTATAATGTGATCTTATCAGTTACCTTCCCCACGCTCCGTTAAAGAAGTAAGAAGCTTGCTAGGAAGGTTAAATTATATAGCTCGTTTTATCTCACAGCTCACCGATAAATGCCGGCCAATATTCCGTCTATTGAAAAAGAATGCCACCATAGAATGGGACGACGAATGCGAAGAAGCATTCAGGACGATCAAAGACTACCTTATAAAACCTCCGGTCTTGATAGTCCCAAAGCAAGGGAAGCCCTTATTCTTATACCTCACGATACTCCTTGAATCCATGGGATACGTGTTAGGGCAGAGAGATGAAGAGGGAAGAGAGCGTTCCATATATTATTTGAGCAAGAAATTCACAGACGGGGAACAGAGATACTCAGAGGTGGAGAAGACTTGTTGTTCTCTAATTTGGGTCATGCATCGATTAAGGCAATACACACTTTACTATCATATTGAACTGCTGACAAGACATGATCCCTTAAAATACTTGGTAGAGAAACCAGCTTTGATAGGGAGAATCTCTAAATGGCAAATGCTCCTATCCGAGTTTGACATCACATACATAAATCAGAACTCGATGAAAGGGCAAGCCTTAGCCGACCAATTGGCAGAACACCCTATCGAGGCAGATTCCCAAAAAATACAAGCCTAATTCCTGCACGAAAATATATTAACAATGGAAGATATACTGGTAGAAGACCGTGGGATAGAGCAGAGCCCTAAGTGGAAAATGTTTTTTGATGGAGCTGCCAACGTATTCAGTTGCGGGATTGGGGCAGTATTGATATCCCCAGACGGCACACAATTCCCTGCAGCGACAAGACTCACATTTCCATATACTAATAATATCGTAGAATATGAGGCGTGCATTCTCGGCCTCAAAATGGCCTGCTAAATGGAAATCCGCGAATTAGAGGTATACGGGGATTCGTCACTCATCATACTACAAACAAGAGGGGAATACAAGACTAAAGACCCCAAACTGGTACCATATCATCAACATTTGATAGAGCTAATCGAAGAATTCAAGGCAATCACTTTCACATATATCCCGAGAACTCAGAATCAGTTTGCAGATGCACTCGCCACACTAACATCTATGATCCAGATAACAGGGGGAGCCAAAGTCCAACCGATGAAGATAGACATCGAAAATCGACCTGCCTACTGTTTAACAATTGAAAAAGCACAAGATGACAAGCCCTGGTATCACAACATCAAGACCTTTCTCCAAAAAAGCAAATACCCTGAAATGGCTAGCAAGAATGACCAAAGAACACTCAGAAGGTTAGCGAGCCATTTCTTATTAAGTGGGTCTATACTCTACAAAAGATCATCTAATACCACCTTGTTAAGATGTGGGACGAAAACGAAGCATGTGAACTGATGAAAGAAGTACATGAAGGAGTATGTGGACCTCATATGAATGGCTACATGTTAGCCCGAAAAATCATGAGGTTAGGATATTATTGGTTAACCATAGAATCGGATTGCATAAAGTATGTCAAGCACTGTCATCTGTGTCAAGTATACGCAAACCGGATAAATGCTCCGCCCAACGAGTTGCACTTATTGTCAGCACTATGGCCTTTCTCCATGTGGGGAATCGACATAATCGGCCCAATCACTCCGACAGCATCCAATGGCCACAGGTTCATATTGGTAGCAATTGATTACTTCACCAAATAGGTAAAAGCTTCGTCATATGCCAATGTCACAAAAGGGGTAACAGTCCGCTTCTTGAAAAATGACATAATAGCTCGATATGGAGTTCCCGAGTCCATCATCACCGACAACGGTACCAATCTTAATAACAAGTCGATGACAGGTTTATGTCAACAATTCCACATAAACCATAGAAATTTAACTCCCTACCGACCCCAGATGAACGGGGCAGTAGAAGCAGCTAATAAGAATATCAAAAAGATCATCGAAAAAATGACAACTACTTACAAAGATTGGCACGAGATGTTGTCGTTTACTCTCATGGCTTATAGGACTTCGATAAGAACATCTACTAGAGCTGCCCCATATTCATTGGTATATGGTACGGAAGCAGTGCTACCAGTCGAAGTTGAAATACCGTCATTCAAAATTCTGTTAGAAACTCAGTTAACTGAATCAGACTGGGTAAAGAAGAGGCTTGATCAGCTAAATCTGATTGATAAAAAAAGACTCACTGCACTATGTCATGGCCAGTGTTACCAGCAAAGGATGGCCCGAGCATTTAACAAGAAGATGAGGCCCCGATACTTCAAAGAGGGGGATCTGGTGCTAAGGAAGGTTCTCCCGAATGCCCAAGACTCTAGAGGAAAATTCACCCCAAACTATGAGGGTTCGTATGTGGTGAAAAAGGTTTTGTCAGGAGGTGCTCTGATACTAACTCAAATGGATGGTCCATAATTGAGAGACCCTATTAATACAGATGCTGTAAAGATGTACTATCCTTAGGCAAGGGAATTGAAATTTTGCCAAATGTTTATGAAAGCCAATATTCAATACGAATCTCGTTGAGTTTATTTTTTATTTTTTACAAGCAAAGTTAATATCTCTGAACGGTCGATATTTCCAACCAATTCTTATTACAAAAAATATTCCTAAACACATTAGCCATCACTTCACCAATGAATGATAAACACTAAAATGATAATGAATCTCGATAAATTTTGTAATATAATTCTATCTACTTTGAGCATTAGAACCTAGTGCATTAGTAGGATAACATTACTGTCAAAGGAGCCATGGGCGCAAGAAAGGAAGCACATCAATATTTTCAACCCCGTGTCAAGATAATAAGAAGTGAAGCAGAAGCAGACCAGCACAAAGGTTCGGTTGTTTGGTTGCTATCCACGACAAATTGGCAAACATTAAAAATGATAAATGATTATCATCCACATATCATGAAAAGCATCAAATCATTTAGCTCAGTCAGTAGAAGCATATTCAAAAGCCTAAGGTTAGTCAGCCCGCATTGGGTCACTTCCCTAAACATCCTCTCACAAGGTCAGCACATTGGGGCACCTTTCGAGACATGTATTCCTACCATGGACTACTTAGCCCATAGAGGGCCACTTTCCTAGGTATTCTCTCTTAGGGTTAGCCCATAAGGGCACCTTTTGGAGACATTTTAAAAGGTTAGTTAGCCTAAAGAGGGGCACTTCCCTAAACATCCTCTCTTAGGGTCAACCCATAAGGGCACCTTTTTGAGACATTCTATCATTAGGTTAGTTAGCCCACAGAGGGGCACTTTCCTAGATATCCTCTTTTAAGGTCAGCCCACAAGGGCACCTTTTTGAAAACATTTTTTTATGCTATAGGTTAGTCAACCCACAATGGGGCACTCTCCTAAATATCTTGTCTCAAGGTCAGCCTATAGGGGCACCTTTTTAGACATTTCTCCCCCAGGGTCGTGAGTCTAAGAAGACACTTCCCGCTATAGGTCAGTCAGCCTAAGAAGGGGCACTTTCCTAGACACCTTTTCGATTAGTTAGCTCAAAGGAGCACTTTTCGAATCTATCGATTAGTTAGCTCAGAGGAGCACTTTTCGAATCTATTGATTAGTTAGCTCAAAGGAGCACTTTTCGAATCCATTGATTAGTTAGCTTAGAGGAGCACTTTTCGAATCTATCAATTAGTTAACTCAAAGGAGCACTTTTCGAATCCATCGATTAGTTAGCTCAATGGAGGACTTTTCGAATCTATCGATTAGTTAGCTTAAAGGAGCACTTTTCGAATCCATCGATTAGTTAGCTCAGAGGAGCACTTTTTGAATCCATCGATTAGTTAGCTCAGAGGAGCACTTTTCGAATCTATCAATTAGTCAGCTCATAGGAGCACTTTTGATGACCGATTAGTCAGCTCATAGGAGCACTCTTCGAAGGTATTTTTCCAAACAGTCGCTAGTCTAGTCAGACGCTTCTGTTGACAGGTGGCCAACTCATAAGAGCGCTTCCTAAGATAATCTTCTCCTCAAGGTTGCTTGTCCAATAAGACATTTTCCATCATCAGTTATTCTACACTCCTAAACAATGCTTGAGATATTTCCTATTGCCAATCAGTCAGCCCATAGAGCACTTTTTGGGAGGATATATTACTCTAAATTGTTAGGACCAGTCCCTAAGAAATACCAAGCATCATAAAAGACTCGTAGGATTATTAGCTTATGGAGCATTTTCCTACCAGAAACCAAATTCCAGATAACCAGCCAAACTAAGGCGTTGTCTATTTAACCAAGGGGCCAAAAATGGCGTCTTTTTTGTCTTTGTAGTTAAGTTTTTCAAACTTTACTACAAAGAGGGGCAACTGTAAACACCCCATTTTTGCCCTAAGAATCAATAATAATCAATTTCCAATTTTTCCCAATTTGGCAGAAATAGGAAAAATATTCAAAAAATAAAAATAAATAGGAAAACACATCAATTTCGAAAAATAATTTCAGAAATGGCAATAATAAGGAATAAATAATTTTTACAAATTTTTGAAATTTCAAAAAATACAAAAAAAATAAAAAAATCGCATTGCATATATGCAATTTGCGAAATAAAGAAAATCGCGAACATGGGCTAGCTCAGCTGATCCGAACCACGGTCAGGTAGGCGCGTGCGGGTGCGAGGTCAGGGGTTCGAAACACGGGGGAAGCAGAATCCGCGTTTTGCAAATTTTTCCTTTACTTGGGACATGTGGCAGCATCTGATTGGCTGGAGCGAACGCACGCGCCGGGCGCGTGATCATCTTCAACCTCTGCCCGAGATCGCCGACGAGGGGAAAAATCCGAATTTCGGCCGTTTTGATTCGATTTTTTGCACGAATCCAACAGATCTTCAACAGAATCAAGTAAACATCATCCAATTGGAATCAAATCTCAACAAATCGATGGATTTACACAAATCGGAGTTGGTTTGTTTAACCGCAAATCCGATTTGCTTCGATCGGTGGAAATCCAAGCTTATCCAGCTCAATTTCGAAAGCCTATAAATAGAGGATGAAGTGAAGAAGCTAAAGCACAGATCAAAAAGGAGAGCAAGAGAGAAAAAAAGAGAATCGAAGCTCGCCGGAGTTGTTTGAAGCCGCGACCGCCAATCAAGAGTTGGGCAACCACCAGAAGGCGTTTCTAAAGCAAACCACCACCACCGTTGGATTCCTCACCCCCGAAAACCTAGGAATTGACACCTCAACCACTGCAAAAGGCCACCGAAACGCCATTAACGAGCACTCCCAGCCATCGCAACTAATCGACTCGACCCGTGCGCCGACCTAGATCTAGGTAAGTCGGATTTTCCGATTTTTTTTTATTTTTTTTAGTTATGTTATTTATTTCAAATTTATTTATTTATTTTTTATTTATATTTCAATAAATAGAAAAATGTTAGGAATTAGATTTTCTTTTTTAGGATTAGGATTTAATGATAAAATAAAAAAAATAATTATAATAATAAATAATAAAAATGTATAAAATTCATAAAGAAAATAATAAAAACATTAGAAAAATAATAATAATAATTTAGACTTTAAATAGGATAGATAAAAATCTAGGAGAAAATTTTTAATAAAAATAAAAATTATAAAAATTATGAAAAACATAATAAAAACTAATAAAAAATGAAAAATTAATAAAAAAAATATAAAAAATCATAAAAATCAATAAAAATTTATAATAGTAGAAATGAGTTGAAAATTAGAGAAAAATGAATTTTATCACTTAGAAAAATCATTTTCTCAAATAAATCCAAAATTGGTTATTTTCCTTAAAATTATTATTTTCAAAAAAATCAAATTAAAGCTTAGGCTTAGATTTTTTTTAGAAAAAATCCTAAAATGGTAAAAACATAAATCAAAAGAGATTTCACAATTAAAATCCACAAACACATTAAAATTTTTCAGGAAAAGCGAACTACGACTTGTTTGATCCTGAATAGCAGGTACGTAGGCACCCATTTGAGGCAACCCTAAAAAGGAATAAAAATCATTTTCCTAGAATAATTCACTAAAAAAAAACACAATAAAAGACAAAAAAAATAAAATAAAAGACATTTCGAGATAGGAGTAAATTTTAGGAGATTGGGTGGTAACCGTAAGGTTTTAATAGGTTAGCCTCCGAACTTAGAAACTCTTATTTTCCCCTTTCCTCTTTTCACAAAAACAAGAAGAGGAAATCACGACAACTAGTGGTCTAAATTAGGACTAATCCCTCCATTAGTTTTAATTTAATCTTTCCCAACAACAGTTGGGTGACGACTCCAAAATAAACGAAATTCCTAACTCAAGTCGAGGATCTACATTAGATGAGTATAGGGTCTAGTCTAAATCGGATTAAGAATTGGAAATAAAAAATTAGACTCAAACAAGTTTTCTTTCAATTGAAGAATTTTAGGAATCATTTCGGAAGATTGAAGTTTTAAAAACTCTTGAAGATTATAGCAATTGTTTCATTTATTTAATTTTCTTCTATGCCATTTATCAGTTTATTTTTATTATTTAATATGAATTCCATTGCACTTATTTACTTCAATTGTTCTTATGCAATCCATACCATAATGTTCTAAATCATTCTTGTGGGAAACATGATGAAGCCATAATTCAAACTAAAATGATCATTGTATTCATGTTATAGGACATATGAAATTTTCATATAAGAAGTCCTGCTATGAATTGTATTTTGTAATTGAAATCAATGCATAGGAATTTAAATGACTCGAAAGAGAAATTTAGGATTTATTAGGAATTCCTAAGTAAGATTTAATAATTCATGCGGAAGCAGCGTTATTGAATTTTATTAGAAATTGACCTAAGTGTTTCGTGCAATATTTTTATTAAATTTTTCACTAAGAGATTAGGAGAAATTATTTTAAAGATATTAGGCAATCATATAATTGGGAAATTTATGATTGTGAATTAGAATCCTCCATTGATTTTAATTAGCTGGAGCTATTAAATTAAACTGGGTAATGTTACTTTAAAACTTGAAAAAGGATTAAGGTTTTGTCAATTTCTTGTGAAAATCCATATAACTATGAGTTATTATAACATGAAGGCAAAATGATTAGTAGAATTAGGGTGGATTCTAATTTCCCACCATCAATTCATCCTTTTTCAAACATAATTCCCTTTTTGCGCATTTAGTATAATTCATTCACATTTGATTCTCATCAAATATCATTGCTAAATAATAGTAGAAATTGATATAGGTCTATTACTTAATCAATCTTCGTGTTTGACACTCTTCTCTCACTATATTTACTTGATCCGATCTGGTATACTTGCCGGTATTTATTCACGCTCATTTTTATCTCTTTTTGCGTAGGTCAGTTAAATAAGAATTTCAAGAATAAAAATATAAAATGAATAATATTAATAATAAAAAATAAAAAAAATGCAATATCTAAAAATTAATAAATGAAATAAAATATTTGGTACATATAAGAATCTTAGGAATTAAAATGTAATAAAAATATATTAAAAATAATAACAATATAAGATAGAAAAAAATATGATAAAATAAGAAAAAAGAGAGCTTTTATCAAAATCTAGCATTCTAGGGTTTTATCACATATACTTTTTCTAAAACTAAAATATAATATGATGCTTTCTCCAAAATTAGGTTATCTTAGGATTTTTTTTTTTTTTAAATAACAACTAGGTCACTTAGGTATTTTCTTATAAAAATTATTTTGATTAAATAACTTAAACCTAATATTTTTCTTTAAATAAAATCAATCAACAAACTAAGAATTTATAAAAGAAAAATAGAACTACATTAGTTTGATCTCTACTAGCGGGTATGTAGGCATCTATGAGGCTACCATAAAAATTGCAAAATTTTATTTTTCAAATTAAGTTTTCAAATAATAATAATAATAATAATAATAAAATTCGTCAAAAAAATAGATAAACAATTTTTAATGTTCTATTGACTTATTTTGTTTCTTATCTACATGGAAATGTTATTGTTCTTGTACATAATCATGAAGGAAATTTAAATAAAGGCCTTGTGGTAAACATTATTGAAAATTTTTACTTAGTAATTGTTTAGGTTTTAATAGGATAGCCCACGAATCTAGTGTCTCCATTTTTTTTTTAATAGTTTTTTAGAAAAATTCACAAACTAGCAGTTAGCTAAGGTTAATCAACTCAATTAACATTAACTTATTTTTATTTTCCAACTTAGGTTGGTGGCAACTATTTTTAACATTAATTTTCCATAATTTAATCAAGTAATCTATATTAAATGAGTTACATTTATTATAGATTAAAATTAAGGAAAATGGTTAAAAAACTAGACTCAATAATATAGAATACACTATAATATATATAAACACAAAAATATAATTGTAATAGAAATTAAAAGTGATAAAACAAAGATAATCTTATTGCTACTATTATTTTAATCTATAATGGGGATAGCAATATATATTACACATATATCCATTAGACAAGTTGTATTTATTATCATGCATTGTCATTTTCTTTTTTTCCGTTTTTGTACTTTATTTTAATAATAAATAATAAAAATTAAATTTCATTCATTAAAAAGTTATAAATTAACTGAATAATTATTAAAATTTATTGAAAAATAGAAAATACAAATTGATGCGAAATCCAACGAATTGAGTTCTGAGACCCAACAACAAACAATCAATATCTTGAACTGCCCAAACTTCCAATTTTGGATAAAAAAAAATATTGACCCATTGTTTATAGAGACAAGAACCGGTAATATATATATAATAATAAGAAAAAAAAAAAAAAATTATTGATCTGTTGCTTATAAGAGACAAGAACCAATAATATAAACCGAGCTTGAACCCACAGATCAAAACCCCGACTACTTGTTCAAAAAGAATAGATATGACAAATGACTCTTCAATTGAAAAATTCGTCCATCCCCTTAACACAACTTTTGATGCCTATTTATAGAGTTCCAAGGCTAATTAATGAAAAAAAAAAAAAACCATCCACATTCCCATTAACAACCCACTACCAAAGAAAATTAAATGTGCCTCTTAACTACACTAATAACTATTTTGTGATGTAAGCAATGACTTGGCTCCATTTAGATAACTATTATCTTCTGAATCCCTAAGTACTGACTTGGCCAATTTGGGCACCATTTCTTAGGCTTATATGACATTAATGAATTTAGGTTTAGCCCAACATCAATGTCTCCAAATTCATTCCACATTTGACTTCATTTTCAATTCGTTAGATTTCACATCATTTTTTGTATCAGAGCCAATTTGATTCTCAATCAAGTTATTATCTTTTATCCTTCATATTCCTTGTTGAAATTTCATTTATTTCTTCAATAATATTGTTCTACTATTTCTATTAAGTGTCATTTTGGAAAAAAAAAAAATCAGCAAACAAAAGTTTAAAAAAAAAAGAAAAAAAAAAGAGAAAGAAAGAAAAATTCTCTTGTGTTATCTTCTATCATCATCAATGCCAAGTTGATTCCATACATACTATACTCCACAATGAATTTATTCTTCTATTAAGCATTACTTCAACGGCGTTGTTTTTCTTGCCGTCTTTGTGTTTTCGTAATCACTATCTTCCTAGCCCTTTTTGAGCTAATTATATGAACTGATGTTTAAGTTTTTACAAGTGAATACTCTAGTTTTTTCAATTGTTGTGTTCTTAAAGAACTTGGTCTGGGAAAACAAGAGTGGTAAAAGGCGAGAGTGGGTAGGCATAATGGAGGGTAAAAGCCATTAATCTGTGTGCAACACGAGTGTAGATAGACTTTTTGAGTGGAAACACGTGAAGGAGTGTGTGAGGACTTCTTAACTAAATTTCTTTTCAGGATCACATCATGTCAGAACACGAGAATCAAGGGTATGAACCTAATCATTCCTTTCTTTTTGAGAGCTATGAAACAACAGTTCAAGTGCGTACATGTGGTGTTTGGAGAAATTCGTGACCGAATGGATAGACAAGATAAAGCGGATCAACGAATTGCAAACAAGACCTCCTATGGGAATCCCTCCATACGGAGACAAGTACGTCGACCAGTTACGCCTCGAGACGAATCTGTGAAGAAAAGAGGATGAAAGACACGATCGATGCAGGAATGACCGTATCAATAACACAATTAGAGATGGAGTTGATAGAAATATCGGGAGTATCAAAATGACAATCCCTCCTTTTCAAGGTAGGAATGACCGACATCTACCTTGAATGGGAGAGAAAGGGGTTGAGTTGGTTTTCGATTGCCACAATTACTCTGAGGAGAAGAAAGTGAAGCTTGCAGCAGTGGAATTTACAGATTATGCCATTGTTTGGTGGGATCAATTGATCTTATCCCGACGGAGGAATGGGAATGACCAATTGCCAAATTTGGGGAAGAGATGAAGGCTGCCATGAGAAGAAGCGATTTGTCCCATCACATTATTATCGAGATCATCACCTTAAGCTGCAAAGCCTCAAACAAGGGTCGAAGAGTGTTGAAGACTATTAGAAGGGAGATGGAAATAGTCTTAATCCGAGCTAATGTGGAGGGGACCGTAAGCTACAATGGCTAGATTTTTGTGGGGACTAAATCATGACATCACCAACGTCGTGGAATTACAACACTATGTGGAGTTGGGGACATGGTGCTTTTAAGGGCCATGAAAGTTAAGCGACAACTCAAAAAAGCGAAAGTCACTCGAGTTGGGAAAAACAACTACTCGAATTCCCACTCTCGTGGAAAGTGGACAGGGGGGAAAAGGGAAGTGAACCTGGGTTCAAGGCCTATGATGGTAGGAACTTGAAGAAGCCCCCATGGGCCGCTAAGGAGAGAGGTAATTATCATCTCAAACTTTAAGAAATGGGATATTAAATGTTTAAGTGTTTTGGGGACTAGGCATATAGCATCTCAATGTCCAAATCAAAGAGTGATGATCATTGCGCGAAGGTGGGGAGATTGAAACTGATGATGATGGCTCTGATTGTGTAGTGATACTATGCCACAGTTAGAAGATGCTAGTGATTGTGAATATGCTATAGAAGGCAGGTCATTGGTCATTTTTGCGTTCCCCGAATGTGCGAGTTAACAAAAAAGAGAATGACAATGTGTAGCGAGACAATATTTTTCACACTCGATGCCATGTATAAGACAGGGTGTGTAGTTGATCATAGATGGAGGTAGCTATGTTAATGTACAAGTAACATACTTGTTGATAAATTAGGTTTGTCCACTCTAAAAACATCCCAAGCCGTACAAGTTGCAATGGTTGAATGAATGTGGAGAAGTGAAAGTGAACAAGCAAGTCCATGTGATGTTTTCAATCGAGAAATATTTTGGATAAAGTCCTTTTGTGATGTTTGTAAATATGCATGCTGGTCATCTTTTACCCGAAAGGCCTTGGCAACTTGATAGGAGAGCCATTCATGATGGGTACAAAAATCAGTACTCATTTGTGAAGGATGGAAGGAAAGTTACATTGATGCCAATGACCCCCAAGCTAGGTGTATGAGGATCAACTACAGTTTAAAAAAAAAGCCATTTGTGAGGAAAGTGAGGTAGAAGCCGAGAAACAAAAGGAAGAGGGAAAATGAAATTGAAAGAAATATGAAGTGGTGAGAAGAGAGAAGGTAAAATCTCTAGGAGAGAAAGCAAAGAGTGCTCAGCTGTAGGTGAGGGAAAAGAGAAAAGAATGAGTTTCTTTGCAAAAGAACGAGAGATCAAGAGGCATTAAGGTTGGAAGACTAATGATTTGTTTATATATAAGGAGGCCATTGATAGAGATCAGGACGCATCCAACATTCAGGAGCTAGTCCAAGCCAATGATCCTTATAAGGTATTGGGGGTCCTATGACACGATTACGGACCAAGCGAATGAAAGAGGCATTGGGAAGGATTGATTAGGAACTTCAGTAGCAAGAGGTGATTCGACACATCTCTAACAAAAGTCTTAAGCTCATGAATATCTATATCAAAGTGGGGACGAAGCGGTGGACATCAGCAATGGATAGACGACCTTCAGCAAAGGAAAGGCCGCAAGCTGTCATCTAGGCCCCGGCCTAAATTAGCCGGCCTTAAAAAACAAAATGTATGCTGGCAATAAAGGCCCGGCCTTGACATTTACACCGCTGGCCTTTCCCACCTGTAGAACGTTGTTTTTGTCTTTTCATTTCAAAGTCGGCCGGATGTATTTAAGCCACCATTTTTATAATTTATGACGATTTATAAACTCCTTTTAGGACATTTGAAAGGTTTATTATTTAAAATGGTGAATGAAAATCATTTAAAAGAATTCTCTCTTCCTTTGGTTCTTGCAATAGAACTACCTTAGGTTTCTTCATCTTAAACGCTTGGAGAAATTGATCTTGATAGCCTGATTCTTTGGGGCGGGTTTGATTGGGGTCTGGTTCACACAAACTTGATTAAATTTTTTGATTCTTGGGTTTGAATCCTCTATTGATCGTTGAGTTTTAAAATCAATATCTAGGGTTTTGCGTCATTTGGTATAAAAGCAAATTCATTGAATCGGGTAATTTTATCCTTGTTCATATTTTTTTTAAAATTGATTGGTGAATTTTCTGTCGAAGAAAAAAATAAAAAAAAATTGTTCGTGAGATTAGTTTCGTCAATTCCCCATTTTTCTTGTGGTTACAAATTGTTTCTTTGATTTTCCCCCCTTGGCTAACTTAATTTCGGCCAAAAATATATACTGGATTATCATCTACGCCCTTTTTCGTTCTGCACGTTTCCCACTTAGAGCAGTTTGCAATTGTTTGGAGATGCTGTAGGGCCATTTTATACTTAATTTTTAGTATAAATTGTGTTAATTCTTAGATTTTATAAAAAATCATAAGAAAATGGTACTTAATCTATTTTGGTGATAAATAGGTTAAATGGAGTAAAAGGTGCAAATTCAGTGATGGGTGTCGAATCCAACAAAAAAAAACCCCAATCCTAGACAAATATATGTTTTGATTTTAGTGGTGGGGGGGGCGAATCCACAGAGATTGGTTAAATTTTTTCTATTAAGGAGAAAAAAAGGGAAAAGAAAAGGGGGGGGGGGGGGGGGGGGGGGGGGGGGGGGGGTTTTTTATGAATAAAAATAAAGTAAAAAGGAAAGAAAATGGATTTTTAAAAAAGCCAGCCAAAGGGGAAAAGATAGTTTAATTTTAAGGAATTGTTATCGATGCAAATGTTCTCTTTTCTTGTTCAGAAAAAATGGTTATGGTTATCAAGCCTAACAACCACTCTCCTTACTTCCCAAAACCCTCGAAAGCGCTTTGAATTATTTCTCTTATGATTAAACAACCCTAGACAAGCGCTTGGTTTTAAATCTTCAATGCATTAAATTAGAGGGGACCCCATTCATGCCAGTAGTTATAAGAAACCCCCCCCCCCCCCCCCCCCCCCCCTTTTTAAAAAACTGATCAACACCTCCATAACGGGGAATTCGATCATCTCTTTTTAACCAAACATTTTATTGCGCACTAAGACTAGAACAATCAAACAATTAGGATTTGAGTGTAGTTGAAAATATATTAATTTGCAATTGAGTAGAAGAGCTCTATTATACCAATCAACAAAATAATAACCCCCCCCCCCCAAAACGACAAAAGAATATGAATACCTGAAAGAAAAGAATAGAATAAATACAAGTAATTAACCTACAATTCGTGGAGAATTTAAAAATCATGACCCTTTGGCTAGAGAAGTACCCCTTAGCTCACTGTTCATCAATAAAAAGAAAAATAAAAATAAAAAAAATATGAACCGTTTTGCTGCTCGCCCCCTCATTTCCTTCTTGTCTCCAAGGTGATTCCAGATTCAAAGATTCCCAAAACCCTCAAGGGTTTGCTCTATTTTATTATTAGATGATAGCATGTGATTTTTGCTGAAGATACGAAAAAAATCTTTCCTTTTCCATTTTGTTTCGAGAAGTGAAGATTCGTCTGCCTGGCCGCCCACCACATGGTTGTGGGTCAAGGTGCCATCCTTGTGCATTTCTTCAAATTTCATCCGCACCCCGTGTGTACCACGATTACACCAGGCAAGATTTCAAACCGTGCCTTATCTGGCATAATTACAAGTCTTCATACGTGTCCAGTGTGTACCACGATTAGCCCACGGTAGATTTCAAGCCGTGCCTTATTGGTTTTATGTTCCACACTTTCTTCTCCTTGGGAGTCTAGTTTCCCCAGGCTCCAAGCACGGTTTTCCCCGGCTTCCACCCGGCCGTCCTAAGCCATGTCTCTCCTGTTCAAAGTCCACCTTTCCCCCTTCTTTTCCGTGAAGGGCACGGGTTTTCGCCATGGCCGTTGCCCCAAAACCGCGCTTCTGATACACGGCCGTGACTTAAAAAGTTTTTTCTTCCTATTGATTTAAAACCAAGTACCGGCCTTTTTACTTCAATACACGCCCCTGTACTTCCCTCCGGGGGGGTGTAAATCCTTGTCTTTGAAACCCAAATTGTAGATGACTTCTCTAATTTATTGAATTGGCATCCTTGACCCATTTAACCTGTTTATCACGATGAAAATTAAAGTACCATTTCCTTATGATTTCTAAAACAATAATAATTTAACCAATTTTATATTTAAAAAATTGAGTAAAAAATGGCTCTATCAAATTCCCCCCACTTAAACTCTTGCTTGTCCTAAGAAAATTTCATCAAAACAATTGGAAAAACGTCATAGATTATACAAAATTTCCCTTTTTATCTTCCAAGCATCATTCATTTGTAATTTATGATTGTAATTTAATTTACTCTTCAACCAAAATGGTTTCCTGTGATAAATTACTTGGACAAAATTCAATAGCAATTAAAAAACAAACTTTAATCCTGTTTGCAAAAAAAATTGTTATTCCAAAGTAAATACTTAATCACTAAGGAAAAAAAAAACCCCAATTAATTCATTGGATTTAGCAAAATATAATCCTTGCAAAATAAAAATAAAGCAATAGTTAAATCTTTGCTAGATATTCTCCCTTTTTTTACTCTTTTTTTTATTCAATGAATGTTCGATTCATGTTTTTTTGATTTTTTAAGCATCTATTTTGACGGGTTTTTGCCACTTTTTTCATGAATTTTGCCTTTTTGCCCCTTATGTTATGTGAGTTCTTGGCGGAAAAAATCCGAGCTCTCACTCAAGTGACCGGGTTTTGAGATACCCCCACGACTCTTCCTCACTCTAACTTCAAGTTTGAATCTTTTAACTCAATTAGTTTAATAATTGGGTAATGGTATGCTTGATTTTTTTTTTTTTTTTTACTAATGTTATGATTGCTTTACAAACAACTTCAAAGGTATACAGTAGTATATAACCAGAAGTAAACTTGTTTTTTTTTTCATTAGGGACTCGACTTACTCTTTGACTTCCATTTTAAAGCAAAATACAAGGTAAATTTGTTTCTTAAAGATTTCATATTAATTTTAACCATGTATTCTAATCACGCGTGGGTGAGTAAAGCATTTGAACAAGTCAATTTCACATTTGTAGATGTTATTATAACTTTTTAGTCAATCTCTAGTTTTTATGATAAATTTGAAAAAATTTTGGTTAAAATTGCTTAAGGAAAAAATTCAAAGTATGGATAAATTCTTATTCCTATAATTTATTATCTCTCCCCCATACTTGTTTGAACAGTGTCCTCACTTTTCCAAATTTTACACAATTGAAAAGGAATTAACAACTCAAGGAACATTAGAAATAAGAAAGGAAATATGGTATTCCTGGTTTGGATTTTTCCCTTAAAAGCTCGGGAAAAAGTGTCATTGATTTGTGTATCCTTTGCTGCAGCTGATCCAAAGAGTTAAAAAACTACACTAAAATCAAAAAAAAAACTAAAAAAACAAAACAAAACTAAAAAAAACCCAAAATAATGCAAAACAAAATTTTTTTTTTTTTTTACATGGGTTGCCTCCCATGAAGCGCCT
Source organism: Laguncularia racemosa (assembly GCA_037954665.1). Lineage (NCBI taxonomy): Eukaryota > Viridiplantae > Streptophyta > Magnoliopsida > Myrtales > Combretaceae > Laguncularia > Laguncularia racemosa. The sequence goes on along the minus strand of JBBMOL010000201.1, from coordinate 67,173 downwards.
TTCTTTAACGTCTTTGGTAGACGTTCCTGGTAGATGTTGGGATAAGGATCTTGATTCCAGCCTTGGTGCCTGTAGTGATGGGTTAATAACATCCGTAACAAAACAGGAGAGATATCGTTAGGGATGTTTCATGGCATCATAAATGTTAAATTTAACCCACTTCACCATCAAATTCCATAGTGGGGGTCCCATCATTTACATTGATTTTCGTTTTAGAAGTCTTAAGGAATGGTCGCCCTTAAATTTAATATCAGTGATGAATTTATGAGAATCACTATCGTCCTGTCAAGCACATAAAAATCAGCAGGAAAAACCAACCCATTGACTTAAACTAAAACATCCTCTAGAACTCCATCAGGATAAACATTGGACCTATCAGCAAGTTGAATAATAATATCTGTTTCCTTTAAAGGACCAACATTTAAACTTTGATAAAACAGACAATGGCATGACATTGATAGAAGCTCCTAGATCACACATGGCTTTAGCGATTCCAAGATACCTTTTTTGCAAGGGATGGCGAACATACCTGGATCCTTACATTTAGGTGGAAGCTTCTTCTGAATAATTAGCTGAAACATTTCACTCACACTAATCTTTTCATTGCCTTTCAGCTTCCTTTTGTTAGTGCACAAGTCCTTGAGGAATCTAGCATAGCGCGGTATTTGCTTAATTGCATCAAGTAAAGGAATATTTACCTCGACTTTGCGAAACGTTTCCAGAATCTCTTTTTCTTCCGCTTCATTCTTGGATTTCGCTAATCTGGAGGGGAAAGGAGGTGGTATCAATGTGACCTTCGATGGCTCAACTAGAGACTTGCTAATCTGGTCGCCCCGCTGGCTCGGAGTCGAAGTCTCTTTCTTGGTCTCTTCCTCAAGATTAGACGGATGTCCTTTCTTATTTGATCCTGCATTCTGTTCCACTTCTCAAGGTAATTGCATTAACGCTTTGCTTCGGGTTTGTAATAGTTTGAGAAGGTTAACTTACCTTGAGTTTCTAACCTGTTTACGACTGAAGCCAGTTGGCTTACCTGATTCTCCAAGTTTTGAATGCTTTGCTTTGTTTCCTCCTGAAATTGTTTGGTATTCACGCTAGAGGACTTAACAATATCCTCAAGAGACATACCTGAAGTGGAAGGAGCTTGGGTACGTGGTGTGATGGCTTAAGCTGGAATTGTTGGACATGTTGAGGGTTATTGCCATATCGGAAGTTAGGATGATCCCTCCATCCAGGATTGTAAGTATTCGAGTAGGGGTCATACTTCCTTTGTGGCTGTCCTGGGAATCCTCCTACAGCATTGGCATGTTCATGATTGTCATCTTGCAATGTGGGCACATGTCGATCGGATGATTAGGAGCAGCGCAAATTCCACAAGCCTTCACCTACTGCGTTTTCCCAAGAGCTAGTGCTGCACAAGGGAGGTAAGATTAGAAATTTGATGTTCAAGGTTAGACACATTTACTCATTTACCTTCCTTGAAGACGTATCATTCCTATACCCAAATTGTTGTGAATTGGCAGCCATAATGGAGATCAATTCCCTAGCTTGACCAGGGGTTTTGTTTACTATGGCGCTCCACTACAGATCCATCATCTTTCTTTCCATCGGAAGTAGGCCCTCGTAGAAGTATTGGATAAGGAGTTGTTTAGATATCCCATGTTGTGGGCAGCTTGCACACAATTGCTTGAACCTCTCCCAATACTCATGAAGCGTCTCGGTGTCCCTTTGTTTTATACCACAAATTTCTCTTCTTATACCAGCGGCTCTGGATGCGGGGAAGAATTTGTCCAAGAAGAGTCTTACCATATCTGTCCAAGTGGTGATAGAACCTGGAGGCAAATAAAACAACCAATCTTTAGCTTTAGTACTTAAAGAAAATGGAAAAGCACGTAGCTTGATTTGATCGTCGGTTATTCCTTGCGGCCTCATACTAGAACACACTATATGGAACTCTTTCAAATGCTTATGAGGATCTTCATTCTCAAGACCATGAAAGGTGGGTAGCAGATGTATTAACCCAGATTTCAACTCGAATTCCACAGCTAGTTCGGGACAGTGAATGCAAAGTGGTTGTTGATTCACATCCGGTGCAGCTAACTCCCTTAAGGTTCTCTCGAGATTTGCCATGTCGTCCTCTTTTTCAGGATCAAGGGATGAATCAGACAAGTCCGATACTAAGTTCGGTCCGGGGGATGATCTAGCTTCTTATCGCAACCTCTTTAGAGTCTTCTCAATCTCCGGATTATAAGTTAGTTCACCTGTTGAGAAGAACGAGTCATACAAGATAGAAATAAATTTGACACCAATCCCGGCAACGGCGCCAAAATTTGATGGGTGTTGAATCCAACAAAAATAAAACCAAATCCTAGACAATTATATGATTTACATATAGTGGTGAGTAGGGTCGAATCCACAGAGATGGTTAAACTTATTTCTATTCAAGGAGAATAAAAGGGAAAAGAAAAATGGGGGGGGTTTTGTTTGGAATCAAATAAAGTAAAACAAGGTAAGAAAATTGAATATTAATAAAAGCCTAGCCAAAGGAATCAAGATAGTTTAATTCAAGGAATTGATCATCGATGCAAATGTTCTCTATTCTTAGTTCTAGATAAACTGGTTATGGTTATTAACAAGCTCTAACAACCTATCTCTCCTTACTTCCCCGATAACCTTAGAACAAGCGCTTTGAATTATTTCTCTTATTGATTAAACAACCCTAGACAAGCGCTTAGGATTTAATCTATCAATAGCATTAAGATCTAGAGAGACCACCAATTCATGCCAGTAGATTATAAGATAACCTATTTAAACATGATCAACACCTCCATAACATGAATTCGATCATTCTTTTATAACCAAACATGTTATTGCGTTACTAAGACTAGAACAATCAAACAATTATGGATTTGACGTGCCAGTTGACAATATATTAACTTGCTAATTGAGTAGAAGAGCTCTATTCATACCAATCAACAAAGATAAAAAATGACAAAACGATCAGAAGATATATGAATACCCGAAAGCAAAGAATAGAATAAATAAAAGTCAATTAGACCTCACAATTCGTGGAGAATTAAACATCTATGACTCTTTGGCTAGAAAAGTAGCTTAGCTACACATGTTCATCAATAAAATGAAAAATAAAAATAAAAACATAATGAACCGTGTTGCCTGCTTGCTTCCTTGTTTCCTTCTTGTCTCCAAGGTGATTCCAGATTCAAGATTCCCTAACCCTCAAGGGTTAGCTTATTTATATTATTAAATGGATAGCATGTGATCTTTTGCTAGCAAGATACGAAAATATCTTTCCTTTTCCAAGTAGATTTCGAGAAGTGAAGATTCATCTGCCTGGCACCCCCACCACACGGCTGTGGGTCAAGCCGTGCCATCCTTTGTGCATATTCTTCAAGTCTTCATCCGCGCCCAGTGTGTACCACAGTTACACACACGGCAAGATTTCAAGTCGTGCCTTCATCTGTGCATAATCTACAAGTCTTCATCCGTGTCCAGTGTGTACCACGATTAGACCCACGGCTAGATTTCAAGCCGTGCCTTCATCTGGTTGATGTTCCACACTTTCTTCTCCTTGGCACGACTAGCTTCCACCCACGACTCCAAGCACGGTTTCTCCCACAGCTTCCACCACGGCATGCCCTAAGCCGTGTCTCTCTCTGTTCAAAGTCCACATTTCTGCCTTCTTGTCCAGTGAGGGGTACGGTTTGCGCCATGGCTGTGCCTCAAATCGTGCTTCCGATACACGGCCGTGTACTTCAACCGTGTAATCTTCTATTGATTCAAAACCCAAAGTACACGGTCGTGTACTTCAATTACACTCCCATGTACTTCCCTTCGTGGTGTAAATCCTTGTCTATGAACCAAGTTGTAGATGACTCTCTAATTTACTTGAATTGGCATCCTTGACTCCATTTAACCTGATTTATCACGATGATAGAATTAAAGTACCATTTCCTTATGATTCTATAAAATCAATAATAATTTAACACAATTTATACTATAAAGATTGAGTATAAAATGGCTCTATCATCAAGTAAATTAGAGAAGTCATCTACAACTTGGATCAAGACAAGGAGTTACACCACCAGAGGAAAGCACATGAGCAAGTATCTGTCCAGAAGAAGGCACGATTTAAAATCTAGTCGTGGGGTGGAGCCGTGGTACAACACTGGACACGGAAGATGATATGTGAATTATGCATAGAGGAAGGCACGGCTTGACCCCCGGTCGTGTGTTGGGGTGCCAGGCAGACGAAGATTCACTTTAGAAATCTACTTGGAAAAGGAAAGATTTTTTTTTCTTGCTAGCAAAAGTCACATGCCATCCCTTAAAATATAAATAGAACCAACCTAAAAGGGTGGGGGCAACTTTTAATCTTTAATTTTAATCTTTGGACTTGAAGAACCCCTTTGGATCATCTTGGAGGCAGAGCAGGCAAAGGGTTTATCATGTTTCTACTTTTTATTTTCGTTTTGTTGATGAAAATGAGTAGCTAAGTCTTTTCTAGCCAAAGGGTCATGTTTTTTAATTCTCCCCCAATTTGAGGTCTAATTGACTTGTATTTAATCTATTCCCTTTTTTTTTGGGGGTTTTTTATCTTTTGATCATTTTGTCATTTTATCTTTGTTTATTGGTTTGAATAGAGCCCCCTTTTACTCGTTGCAAGTTAATATATTGTTAACTAGCACGTCAAAATCCGTAATTG